>OZ005648.1:253177904-253812904 GCA_963930645.1 Salticus scenicus
CTTGATACGAATATTTCACCTCAGAAAGGGCCGTTACGTAACCTTCGAGCCGTTTATCAATTTTAGGAGCCATTTTCAAAATGAATCTTTTATTTTTACATTCCAATCAAAAGATAAATGTAGCAGACGATTATTGTGAAGTTACCAAATTTTCATCTCAAACTGCAAAAGAGAACATTAAATTATGAAATCGTTTCCAAGACCTTCTCTATTTTGTAATTTTCGGACTTCTCACACCTCAAAATATATGGAAACGTCAAACACGGAGGTCAAAAATTTTTACGAACACTTAAGTTCCCTGTACCTATAGTACGAAGGGAAACTAACACAATGACAGCGTTACTTTCAGAACCGTAATCTATGAATGCATTATACTATCCCTCCTATGATTTGTATCAAATCCTATCTCAAGCTACAATTTTTTCCTCTTAAATATATCTTGATGTATAAGAAGCTGATATATTGATGACTCCATGGAAAAGAAATTCATTCTGTATCATTCTTAATATTCTTTAACAACAGAATCGTATAATCCGTAATTACAGAGATTACATATAAAATTAAACAACAACATTCCGACAGATGATGATAAACAGCTATAATGTTTATTAATATATATATATATATATATATATATATATATATATATATATATATATATATATATATCATACAAATTATTAAGTGGCCCATAAATGAATCAAAATATCTTTTTCATAACAATCATTTTACGTATCAATTATGTCGTCATTGTATAAGACGTTAAGATAAAACAGTAACGTAAATCCTGAAATGTTTGTCATAAGGAATAATACGCCTATTAGGTGTTAGGTAAGTAACTTATGCAACTAGTCGAATAATAATACTAATGTACATATTTTTGTATCAACGTACAACTAAGCTAGAGAGAACATATGTCCTCGAAATTCGAAAACAGTCCCTTCTTGGAAATTGTTCTTCTAAGTCATGAAAAATCGTAACAAGAAAACTATTTATAATAACTACTAACTTTTTGATTCTCATTCCCTTAAATTGAAAAAATAAATCTTTAATTGGATAAATATAATGTTTTTAACGCTTTTTTTATTATAAAGGTACTTTAAAATCGTCACCATAGTTTAAGCGTATGTTTCTTGAGATTTTCTGCTTTACTTTTTGCATTACAAATCTCTCAAAAGTAGTACAACGCATGAACAAAGAGACATATGACATGTCTATAACATTCATTTAGCAAGTTTGTATTCTACCAGGCCGTTGATAAAGATAGAGTGCAAATATGCCGTTATCTTTTTCCAATTTGTTTTAATTCATTTTGCTTTGACTTTATTAGGTTTAATTTGGGTGGTCTTTGTTTTTGATCATATTAATTGTTTGAATAGTCATAATTATTTAATCATCTTTAAATTCCAACTGTACGTACTGATAATAGTTTATAATCTTTACATTTCTATTTTACATTCTGATTATATATTTAAATATATGTATATGAATTAATAATGAGAAAATTCATAAAGAACTTGACAACTTTTTTTTTTTCAAATCCAGTCTTTTTTTCTTACGAATATAGAAGAAATTATGTAAGTAATAATATTGATTGCCTATGTTTCGTTCAATAGAAATCGAAAGGGAAACTTGAGCAATTTCTACAAATTCGTCATAATAACGCATCTTCTCATGCTGAGTCAATTCAGTTTAAAGTCGAATCATATTTGATTGAAATTGTTTGTTCTCGAAAAAAAAAGAAAAAAAAATGATAAATAAGTTAATACAACATCACAGTCATATTTTCTGGCCGACTAAAATCAAGTTCATCCGTGAAGCAGGTGAGAGAACTAATTACTGTGTTACGATTTCTTATTCAAGATTGTTGGTTAACGGAGTAGTGTTACTCGCGTCCGTAGCATAGTTTAAGTTACACGTGCCCCCTGGGTAGTGCGAAATGAGTAACAAAGATTGCAACATTGGAGCTATGTTTTCCAAAGAGAAATTTTTATGCGTTTTACACTGGAAGCCTGGTGGTTTATCACATGCAAAGAAGGTAGAACTTGAGAATATTTGTCATGATAGGAATGTTGGCAACTTCTCTTTGGTAGAAGCTAATGTTACAAATGAATCTTTGAAAAAATTTAAATTTAAAGGATATAATTTGTTTTGCCTAGAAATGAACAGAAGGGTGGCAAGTGGAATCATGGTAGGAATTAGAACATCACTAACATCGAAATTTACTGTCTTAAAAAGAATGAGAAGTACGGAGGACAAGACTGAAATCGTAAAAATAGACTGTTGGAAAAATAATAATCATTTTAAGATTTATTCATTATATAGTCCAACGGACAACAAACCTAATTTTGATGTTATAGATATTTCAACAAGAACTGTCATCATCGGTGATTTGAATACACATACGCATCTAGTCGGATATAAAGATAAAAAATCTGCTGGTAAAGAATTGTAAAGTTTTATAGCTACCCACCAAGTAGAACTTGTATATCAGTGCACAGATTGCCTCTCGTATCTGCACTATAATGGAACATTATCAAATCCTGATGTTGTTTTGCTGTCCTCTGATTTAAGCCAGAGGGCTGAGAGAGAAGTGCTTGAAGATCCTGGTTTTGGATATCGAATTATTCTGACTACTATAAAAACACTTCTGAACAAAACTTATAAAAAACGAATGAAACAACAAGACTCTCTTGGAATTTTAAAAAAGCAAATTGAACAGAATTCTAGAGTGAATTAGAAATTAAACTCAGGCAGAATTACATCTTTAAAGATGGAACCTCGCTGGATAAAGCAAACCAAATAATTTGTAATTTAATCTTGGAGACCGCATACAAAACGATTCCACATACCAAGTTTAAAAAGTATGAACCATTTTGAAATGAAGAACTTGGAAATCTAAAAATGAAAAGAGATCAGGCTAGATACCTTGCTGGAACTACAGGCAGGAAGGAGAATATTAAAGCATAGAGAATCTTATATTTTAATCACATTAAAACTGAGACAGATAATACATATTAAAAATATACATTTTAAAATATTAAAAACACAAAAACCTAAATTTAAACGTTTCGAGCCTATTACAGGCTCCTCATCAGTATAAACATCAAGTGCAAATGATGAGATGAACAACAGATTTATGTGAGTACAACGTATTCATCAGGAACTGCGCATGCCTCATTAAGAGGAGAAAAATGTTGATTTGTGTACCAGCCCTCCAGGAAAATTCTTGAGTGATAATTTAAACAATTAGATACGATTATTTTAGTATTGTTAAAATCAGGTAAATGGTCAGTTTCTATGGCATGTTGTACTATTTTTGAATGTATATCACGGTTTTTGAAATTTGTTTTATGTTCCTTAATTCGAGTATGAAGAGAACGGCCAGTTTGACCAATATAAACTGAACTACAAGATTTACAAGGGATATTATAAACAACACCAGTACAGGAAAAAGGGGGGATAACAGTTTTAAAATTTGAAAGGAAATTACGAATTAGAAATTAAGGTTTATAGGAAACAGATAAATTAACAGTGCGTAAAACTTTGGCAATAGATTCAGAAATATTTTTATAGTATGGAATAGTAACAAACGATTTAGGTGAATAAGATGAATTAGTTTTATGATTATCCTTATTAAAATCATACTCTTTTAATTTTCTTTTAAGCCAGCGAGAGGGATAGTTATTACGCTTTAAGTCTGAAAAAATCCTTTTCAATTCCAACTGGAAAAGTTCATCGGTACTGCAATATAATTTTGCGCGGTGAAGTAACGTATGAAAAACAGCAGATTTATGTGAAGAAGGGTTAACTGAATTAAAATTTAAATATTGGCCTGAAAATGTAGGTTTCCTATAAACAGAAGTAACAAATTTAGAATAAGTATCAGATAGATGAACGCTCAATTAAAATATCTAAGAAAGGGAGTTTATTATCTTTTTCTTGTTCTAAGGTAAACTGAATTGAAGGATTAACGGAATTAGCATACTTAAGAATATCAGATACATAATGATTATCAGTGATTATAAAAACATCGTCCACAAATCTACGCCAAAAATAAATTTTTTTCAGACTTAAAGCGTAATAACTATCCCTCTCGCTGGCTTAAAAGAAAATTAAAAGAGTATGATTTTAATAAGGATAATCATAAAACTAATTCATCTAATTCACCTAAATCGTTTGTTACTATTCCATACTATAAAAATATTTCTGAATCTATTGCCAAAGTTTTACGCACTGTTAATTTATCTGTTTCCTATAAACCTCAATTTCTAATTCGTAATTTCCTTTCAAATTTTAAAACTGTTATCCCCCCTTTTTCCCGTACTGGTGTTGTTTATAATATCCCTTGTAAATCTTGTAGTTCAGTTTATATTGGTCAAACTGGCCGTTCTCTTCATACTCGAATTAAGGAACATAAAACAAATTTCAAAAACCGTGATATACATTCAAAAATAGTACAACATGCCATAGAAACTGACCATTTACCTGATTTTAACAATACTAAAATAATCGTATCTAATTGTTTAAATTATCACTCAAGAATTTTCCTGGAGGGCTGGTACACAAATCAACATTTTTCTCCACTTAATGAGGCATGCGCAGTTCCTGATGAATACGTTGTACTCACATAAAGTCTGTTGTTCATCTCATCATTTGCACTTGATGTTTATACTGATGAGGAGCCTGTAATAGGCTCGAAACGTTTAAATTTATGTTTTTGTGTTTTCAATATTTTAAAATGTATATTTTTAATATGTATTATCTGTCTCAGTTTTAATGTGATTAAAATATAATTTTACTACGAGACGTAATGATTTTTAAATATTTTAATAGAGAATCTTGCCAAGAGAAATGATGCTGTAGATACGTGAGTCCAAACGGAATGTTTGGAGTAGTTTTCTCTCTAGTATTGACTACAAAAAGGACAGTCAAAAAGTTTATAAATTTATGGCAAGCTTGACGAACAAATTCCAAGAACAAAGAAAGGAACCTATTTTATTTAATGATAAACAAATGGCGGGTGATAGAGAGATTGCGGAGGCTTTTTTGAAGTTTTATGCAGAGAAACAAAGGAAAACGAGAGAAATGATAACATGTGAAAGAACTTTAAAGAGATTAATCGATCACGGCTATTCAAATAATGAAGAAATGTGGTCTTCAGAATTCTCTATGAGTGAATTGAGAAATGCAATTGAGAAACAAAAAATCAAGAAGAGTCCAGGCCATGATGGCATACATGCAGAGTTTATTAAACATTTGGGAACAGAGGCTTTGAACACACTTCTGACTCTTTTTAATTCTTCTTGGAATTCCTATGTGCCAGCAGTTTGGCCAAAGTCTATTATTATTCCAATTGCAAAGAAAAGTAAACCACTACAATGCCCAGATAGTTACAGATCAATATCATTGAATTCTATTATGGCCAAGATTATGGAGAGAATGGTCAATGAAAGGCTTGTTTTCTATTTAGAACAGCATGGCCTCCTAACAGATACTCAGAGTGTGTTCCGAATCCATCAGTCTACCAGTCAACAGGTCATAAGACTTTCGCAGGCAATTAAAGATAGTTTAGATAAAAGTGAAACTTTAGTCGCTGTTTTTGTAGATTTTATGCTGCATTGATCGTATTTGGAGAACAAAATTGATTTATAAACTAAAAAAATCTCAGAATTGGGGATAATATGCTCAAGTGGTTAAAAAATACAATTACTCAGAGTATTTGTGCTGTTCGTTATGGATTGGAGACATTTACATTTAAACAGACTCATTGTGGTCTACAGCAGGAAGGTGTGACAAGTACAAGTCTGTTTAATATATACACACCCCGCGACAAAAAGATAGGTACAAAGGGTTTTTTCTTTGATTTTTCATAAAATAACATTATCTAAATTGTGCTTACCATTCATTTTTATCATAAAATAACACTATTCCCGGACTAATTTTTGTTTTAAGACTAATTTCGAAAAATTTTAAGACTAAAATTTTTCTAATATAAGACTACACACCGTGACAAAAAGATAGGAACAAGTTTTTTTTATTATTATTATTATTATTATTATTATTATATATGATTATTTTGAATATTAATATTTTAAATATGATTCAAATATTTAATATGTTTCTGATATGATAATATTTTGTTATGATAATAAATGATCAGCATAATTTAGATAATGTTATTTTATGAAAAATTTAAAAAACCCTTTGTTCTTATCTTTTTGTCGCGGAGTGTAGTCTTAAATTATAAAAATTTTAGTCTTAAAACTTTTCTAAATTAGTCTTAAAAAAATTAGTCCGGGAATAGTGTTATTTTATGATAATAATAAATAATAAGCACAATTTAGATAATGTTATTTTATGAAAAATCAAAGAAAAAACCCTTTGTATACCTATCTTTTTGTCGCGGGGTGTATAAATGATATCCCTGAAAAAATAAAATCCATTGAAGGCATAGAATGTGCTCTTTATGCTGATGATCTTGTAATACGGACGTTAACTCACGGAAAAAATGAGAACATAATAACAAATAGAATCAATAAAGCACTAAAAGCTTTATATGAATGCTCTACAGACAATCAAATAGACGTCAACTTGGAAAAGATCATGTACCAGACTTTTACCTTAAGTCAGCAACCAACAGAGATGGATTTAAAATACAAGGGTAATAATATAAACGAGACAGATGAAGCGATTTATTTAGGAGTTAAGTTTTACAAAAATCTCTCTTGGAAAAAACATATTGATGAAGTGATTGAAAGAACTAAACAAATATTAACGGTAGTTAAAAGACTAGCTGGAGTAAAAGGGGAATGAGGCAGAGATACTTTAAATCAAACATACAATTTATACGTTAAACTACTAATAAGATACTGTTGATAGGCCCTGATCACATGCAGTAATATGTATATATGTAAACTAGAGGTCTTTCAAAATGAAGCCCTGAGGCTAATTACTGAAGCAGTAAAAACCACTCCAATTCAGGCAATGCTTGCCCTAACAGACAACAAACCAATAGAGTTAATAATTAAGGATAGAGCTTTAATAGTGTATGAAAAACTGATCAGGCTATTATCAACTGATCTGTGGAGAAATTACAACATCACAAAACCTAGAAGACTGAAAACACAGGAAGGATTTTTACAGAAGGTCTATAAAGTGAAATTAGAATATCTTCCTCCGGATTTACCTAGAGAAAAACTATTGAAACCTTACAACCCCATGCATCTGGAATCTATCAGAATTGAACAGAATTTGATGCGTCACACTACTAAGTCATCATCGGTTGATAATGAAATAAAAGTAGCTGCATTGGAGACAATATACTGCAGATATCCCGAAAATAATTGGTTCCATATATACACAGATGGATCGCAGACGATTGATGGGGTTGGTGCTGGTATGCACTCAGAAGTTTCTCATTCTAAATCTTCCAAAGCAATTTTGATGGAGAGACAGAGGCAATTAGAATTACAACTGAACAAATACTTAGTAGAAAGATTGAACTCAAAAATGTAATTATTTTTTCTGACCTGACTCTCTTTCACTTTCGGACATTCAGGCAATTACAGCTCATAACGTAGCAGATTCTAAAATTATTGAATCATGTAGACAGAATATTCGACTCTTAGCTTTAAAGGGAATGAATGTTATCTTACAATGGATTCCATTTCACGTTGGAATCGCAGGAAATGAATGCGCCGACAAATTGGCAAAAAAGGGAACAAAAATTTTACAATCAAATAACTGCGAAATATCATTTAAATTAATCAAAAGAATAATTAAAATTACTACAAAGAAAAATTACAACACCAAATTTCAGGAAAAAATCAAAAATAAGAAATGGAGGGAGACTATTTTCAAAATTCCAGATTCTCCCAGATCTATTGCGGTTGCAGCATTTCATTTAGAAACCGGACACGATTGCCTCGCTAAACTTCTTTGCATCTCTTTGGCATATATAATAGTCCCCTTTGCACTTTATGTAACGAAAATACAGAGATGAATAACGAACATCTTCTCAAATGCTCTTTGTTGAATGAAGAAAACCTATATGACCGATATTGGCGTGCCAGGGAGATGATGATGACATTTAGTGACTGAATTCTTTCATAGTTCATGTATTTATACGCAATTTTTCTCATTTGAATCGTTATATTTTTATTGTTTTAACGTTGTTAGTTTTACTGTTCGATGTATTTTTTAATTTGTTGTTATTTTCCCGTTTTATTTTTGAGCTCCAATCTCATGTATCTGCGATACATGGAAGCCTATGATGTAGAATCAAGTACTTTTGCAATTAAAAAAAAAATGTTGGTTAACGGTTCTCAATAATTCTCGAATGAAGTGATTTGTATTTTGCATGGGCGTCTGCACATATAGAGGCAAAGTGGGATAATTATTGGATAATTGCTGAAATCTCTGTTTAGTAAAAAATATGTTTTCTTATATTTTATCATATCATTAGAGTTTGGAGGATTGTCTAAAATTTCAAGTAAAATTTATATGACAGAGCCTATTATAGTCAGCCTGACTTGATCTACGAGTGAGGTTGGCTCTAATTCTTTCTTTTAAGTAGAATTCAAGTTGACTTCCCAGTAAATTTATCGGATACGAGTAATTTAAAAAAAGCTATATAACTTTTCTAAATAAAATTTATTGGCTTAAATTTAATCGAAGTTCATAAAGTCTTTCTTTTCCCCTGAGTTCCCATCACTAATTTTGAATAGAAAATTTTATTTTAAAATAAAGCAATAATTTTTTTTTTTAAGTTTATTGTTAGAGAATAGGGATGAAAGACTCAGAGGATGAGGACGTTTTTCGTGCATTAAAATTTTGCAACTTTAAATTTGCCCTCTCTTGAAAAAAATTCTGACAACACCGTTGAGATTATTGATAAATTGATAAATTTTTACTTCTTTTATTACTAAAATAAAATCTATAATCTAAAAAATTAAATTTGCCTTCTCCTGAAAAATATTTTGGCAACATCTCTGGTATTATTTAAAAATTTATAAATTTTTACTTCTTTTATCTCTAAAATAATATCAACAATCTAAACTAATATCAATATTATTTTTAAATCAGGGAAAATACTTGAAAACTTTTCGTCTCAGAAAAAACAAAAATTTTAACGTAGATTCCAGGTAAAGTTGCAGAATTTACTTAAAATAGCTATTTCTCGAATAACCATTAGTTTAAAAAGTATTATGTAACTAATTAGTTTAGGTGTATGAATCCAGTTGTTGATTTAAGTTATTAGTAAAATATTATGACTAACTTTTATAAATTTTCCGATACATTTAAATTTAATCAACAAAATAAAAATACACGGAACCTTTAGATTTAAATAAATTTAAAAATTAAATACATACATTTTTCTTCCGCTTTGTAATTTATACCTTTTCTTGAAATATAGTTTAAAAAATAATTTTAAAAAAGGTTCACAAAGTATTTTCCCCAATTCATTATTAGCGCTAATGCTTTAATTTAATTTTTATTTTATTTTATTTTATTTTGTTTTGTTTTGTCAATGTTAAGTAAAAAGTTTGTTGATTTTATCAAATTAGTTTTTCACTTTGACATTTTAACTTTATGTTTATCAAAAGTCCTCGATAGACACACACACTCATATATATAAACACGAATAATTGACAACGATTCATATGCTACATGGCCAATAAATAGTACTACAAATTACTCATAGATGCTTGCATTAAGGGCCCGCTTCACTCACCGCCGCTGGAAGCCGAAGCTAATGTTATTCTATGGGAAATTTTTCTTTACAAATAACTTATTAACTAATACATATTTTTAAATTCTGTTTTCACATTCTGAAAAATCCCAGCTGTTAAACTGACGGACCTTTTTTAAAAAATTATTTTTTTAATTTTTTATATTTTATTTTGAAGCTGCAAAATACGAATTTTCAATATGTGAATTTTTTTCATTTTTCAATTAAAAAAAAAAAAAAAAAAAAAAAATACATTTTTAAAAAAGGTCCGTCAATTTAACAGTTGGGAATTTTCAGAATGTGAAAACAGAATTAAAAAATATGTATTAGTTAATAAGTTATTTGTAAAGAAAATTTCCTCATAGAATAACATTGGCTCGGGCTTCCGGCGACGGTAATTGAAGAGGACCATTAAACGAAAAATGAGCTATCTCTTTCCTATGATTGATTTGATTGATTGTAGAAAGTAGGTGAAAGAAGAAAAGATTGTTATTATTTAAAGATGATTTACTTCGAAATATTCTACTCAAATTAGGGCTAAAAATACTGCAATCTCTTTTAAGTTGTTAAATTTACTGTTAAATACATTTTAACAGAATAGAGGAATATATTTTAAGGCAACTTATATAATCTAAGAAAAAAAGGAAAAACTAAGTCCAAGAAAATATTAATGCACTGCAATGCTTATCGGAGGACTATCTCCTGTGTGCAAACAATCGGCCTTAAATGTTGTAACGCAACAATCTGATTTGATTACTGTTCGTCAAACATGGACTGGGTTGTTGCTCTATGGTCTTTTTTACTTTCTTCTATCTTCAATAGAAGAAAGTATTGGATTCGTAAAAATTTTTGATTTCGGGTTTTTGATGGATTTATACGTTTTGAGAGCTGTAGAACACGATTTGACCATTTTTAGGAAATGTCTGTCTGTCTGTCTGTGTGTGTGTGACAAAATTTTGTGGCAACTGTACCTCAGGAACTACTGGAGAGAATTTCATACAAATTGGTATGTAGTTGCACCTTGACATAAATTAGTGCCTATCAACTTTTGGTAAAAATCGTCTTACAGGTTGCGTTGCCATCCCGCTTTTTCTAAATTTTTAACATGGTGATATAGGGCAAAAATTTTCAAGATGGGTATCTTTCGAAAGGTCTCGTCAGTACTTTTAAAACGAATGGTTGAACTATAAATCTGTGATAATTTAAAACAAAGTTATCGATTTTTTTTTACTTTTTACGAAAAAAAAAAATCTTATTTTTTTTTTTTTAAACGAAATTATCAAAACTTGGTATTTAGTTGGCTCCTGACATAAACTGGTGCTGATTAGATTTGGGGATCAATCGCACAACAGGAGGCGCTGTGATCGTATTTCTTCTAAATTTTTAACATGGTAGTATTGGACAAAATTTCGTATAAATGTACATAATGAGAGTTATTCTTAACCTGTGATTGTAAAATTAATATGAATTATTGCTAATAGTAGTAGTTAATTAGGAAAAAAAATTGTGCACGTGGGGGCATCGCTTCCCCCCCTGGGGGGAAGTACCCTCTGGGGTGGGGTAAATTTTCAAGATGGATATCTTTCAAAAGGTCTCGTCAATACCTTTAAAACGAATGGTTGAACTATAAATATGTGGTAATTTAAAACAAAGTTATCGATTTCTTTTACTTTTAACGAAAAAAAAAAAAAACTTGGATTTTTTTTTTTTTTTTTTTTTTTTTTTTTTTTTTTAATATTGTTACTGAGTGAATTTGTATAGGAAAATATAGAAGAAAGTCTCGTGGTGGCCACAACATACTAGTTATTATTTTTTTTTCTCTTGTTGCACAGTAAGCCTCATTAGATCGTGACTTACAAATAATGTGGGCTCCGAACAACTACAAACGTCCATATGTCTTACTGAATTTGAACCCAGCATCGGAGAATTGAAGGTCGGTCCAGGCACGTCATTATTCAGTGATTCCTGAAGTTCCTGGCTCAATAATTTCCATACTTAATATTCGTAGTTTTGTGGAGAGCCTAGAACAGTGAAGTAAAACCATTCTAAAAAAGGAATTTAATTTTTTGTTCATTATTATTTTTAATACTAGCCCTTGGTTCACAAAGTCGAAGTGCCTGGAAAGGGAATGGGGAAAACGAATAATTTTAAAACACCAAAAAATTGCTAACAAAAATACTTGATTCCACTCTTTTTTAAGATTTTCAGTTTTAAATCCCTTTAAAAAAAATTAGGTTTTTTTTTTTTTTTTTTTTTTTTTTTTTTTTATTTATATAAAAGGATATGTTGTGAATTATTAAATATTCTAGATGAATCCCCCAGGATTACTAATTACTTTAATGCTGCGAGATGGTACACCAAAAAATTCTAAAATGCTACAAATATGCACACTAAATTATGTATTCTACATTAGATATTTATACTATAAATAATTTTTAATGTTCATGATTGCATGTTCTCTCTTTTATGATATAAAAAATTAATTTTATAAAAATAAATGTGTGGGAAATTTTAAAAACCTTTGTAGGTCAGTATCGGAGCCATGGGTCATAGGTTCGCCATCACTGGTCTAAAGTGTTAAATGTTTTTGTTATTTATTACTATTACTATCTATATAATATTTCTCTAACGAGGACAAGTTACGATTATTTTTTAAGAAACAATACGATTGTGACTTAATAAAATACGCGAGTATAAAAAATAATATCTAAGCAATATTTAAATACGCGGATTCAGTTCAGTGATCTAATAAAAAAATTATATTTGTCTGATGCGATCATTTAATAGAAAAATCTATTTTTTAAAGTTGCATTATAACAATCTTTGCAAGAGTCATTTCAAACCTAACGATATTTAAAAGATATGAACAAAATATGAATTTTTGTCATAAATTGACTAAAAAACGCAATAATAAAAAGTATAATCAAAATAGGGACTATATTAAAAAAGTTATGCCAAAATGAATAACGTAAAAAATATAATTAAAAGCATCCAAAACATGGCAGCATACATTTAAAAGTCGCCATAGGGGTCCTGTACAGAGGCAGCCCTGTCTGGAGAAGTATGAAAACTGGGTCGTCAAGCATGAATTTTATTTTGAAACCTTAATTTGAATGATTTGGTTTCACTATCATTAGCGTTTAATCCTACAAAATCTAATAATAATTTGCCCTCTGATAAACTAAAATTTATAGATGGTGAAATGGGTATTAGACTTATAAATTTTAAATTTTAAAGGTAAATAACGAAAGGAATAAATTGCGGAAATTTCGCACAGGTTTGCTAGTTGTTATTATTATTATTTCCACAAAGTATTCATTCGACAGAAAAAAATTAAAAGTAGTTAAATTTTGTAAAAATTACCTATTTTACTCAAAAGGATTAACAATTTTGTTTTCAAAACATTCAAAAATCTTCTTCCTCTATCTTCTTTATTTTCTTTATTACACATAAAAACTTTATTTAAAATAAGTTTATTTCAGCTCCGTATTAAAGCATTTCACTTTATTATTAAATAGTTTTACTCCATAAAACCATTTAGATAAAAGAGATTTGCAGAAAAAAATTATTCAGAAACAACTATTTCGTATCAAATAAAGCAACTCTTTTAAGAAAATAAAAATAATGCCCTCCTGTCTTTAAAATTATACGCTACAATTTTCACAGCTAAAAATCTTTTACACTTAAAAGCATTGGGAAAGGGAAAAAAATAAATCTCTTTTCTTTTTATATTTGCTTACTGAATTAATTTATATTTAGGCTACAGTATGCGAAAAAAGATGCTGAAAGAGTTTTTAACTTGAATGCAATAAATAAAGTATCAGAAACATTTTTTAAGCAGAAAATATTTACATTTAGCTGTATTAGTTATGTGAAGTCTATTGTTATTTTCACATATATTTTCCACAAACTATGTTAAGATTTTAAATATAATGAAACTAAACGTCATTTTCGAAAAAGATACTTTATTTAGAAATAAATAATACCTAATATTTAGAAGCTGAAAATCTGACCGGCGGATATATGAAAGATCGTGTAAAAAAACATGGCTGATTTCTGTGATAATTTTTATAATTTTTTTCAGTTTTTATATGTTAGATTTCTAATAGTTAATTATTATTTTGTACTTTGTTTTATTTTTTATAGTGATAACACTTTTTGACCCTTTCCCACAATTTTTTTAAAAAATTTATGACTTAGATTCGTCTGTCTGTCAGTCTATCAGTCTGCCCATCTAACCACGTTCTCATTTTCGATAATATTTTTAGAATACCTTAAAATTATTACATGTTATTCAATTTTATCACAGCATTCTTGCTATTGAAAAATGATAATCTATGATCTTTTTTGTATAATGACTCACAAAATAGTTCCAATAAATTACTGCCCATGGAGAGGTATTTCTTTAAATCGTATACGAGGATCACTCCAAATTTTTGAAATACGATTAAATAGTACATGTTAAATTTATCAAATCTTGGAAATCAAAATATTCTTCTCCGACATCAATGCACTTTTTAGATGAATTTTTCAAAGATTAATTTCTTCAAGCAATCCATTTTATGGAATCGATGAAAACTATACATGTCTCACCAATATCGTCTTCGGAATGAAAATGACGACCACGTAAATATTATTTTAGATTAAAAAATATCCAAAAATCACACATAGTAAGATCAGGGGAATATGGATAGATTTCTATCACTTTCAGGTATTATTGTTTAAGACATTCGACTGTCGATTTTGCCGTAAGAGTAGACGCATTAACACGGTGAAGCAGGAGTCCTTCTTATATTCCTTTCTTGAAGAATTCTTGGAATGTACTTGGTGGTGTACTTGTAATTCTCTTCTGTCCCTCCAGATTGGTGGCTTTGATCAGTCCTATATTTCTGGGGAAAAGTATATTACTTTTTACAATTATCATTCTCTTTTCATCATTGTTAGTTTGGGGTTATCTTCAAAGACTTAAATTTTACTTTATTGAAGTGTTTTAGCTTCAAGAATGTTTTTTTTTTTTTTTTTTTTTTTTTTTCGTTTTTTCATCAGTTAAAATTTTAGAAATGAAGTGGTGTTCACGATTATTAAGTAATTTTAAGAATTTTTTACAGGTTCTTATAAGGTCCACGTTTTGGTAATATGTTGAATTATGGGGACCACAACGACAAGATTTTTTTTTTTTTTTCTTTCACATGCAGATTTTCATAAATAATTTTATGTATAGCTGAGGATCCATTGTTAAGTTCCTTCTGCTTCATTTGATACGTAAAGCAATTAACATTTTTCGTATAGCTAACGTGGTTTCTGGGATTAGCTGACAATGGTCTTCCTGTGAATTCTTCATCCGGAAGAGAGCTTCGATTTCTGCGAAATTTTGTTACTCATCTGAATACCATGACAAGGGATACACTTTCCATATGTTAATTGTAGACGTTGAAACTGTTCTTCTTCATTTAATCCCATTTTAAAATAATAGAAAATGATTACGGAATAATGCTGTCTCATCAGCTTTATTTTCCTTTCTGTCAAAATTTATTCTACAACAGATAAATTGCAATTGTTGCCTCAAAATATGGTCTGAGTTTATAAAATAGTTTAATTTAATATTTTACCAATAATTTCTCTTTAGCACGTATCCTCTGCCTTTATCTACAACAGATTTGCCCTCGTTTATTAATATATTTATAATTCACAAAACATAATCAAATTAACATGATTCGTTCATTTATGGAAAATCGAGTCTCATGTAAAACAAACTATGATTAGCTTTTAGATTTACAAAATTTACTTGAGGGACATTAGAGGATATTAATATAGCTTTTCCAAAGGGCATTTTCAACACCTTCTAATAAAGTTTAAAAGCGTTTATGATATATTTTCTTCTGTCTGTCCATGTGCCAACCTGCCTGTCTCTTCACACATTCTATAATTTATGTTGATATTTTCAGAATGTCTTCAAACTCATATTTGTTATTCAAGTTCACTATGGCTTGTTTTCTATTAGAATGGTATATATAGTGTTAAAAGACTCGCTAAAAACTTCCCTAAGGTATTTCATTAAAATACATCTTAACACCTTTTTATTGCATGCAGTGTAAAGAAATTCATTCGGCTGCACAAAACTATGCTTTCTCTAAAATATTTTATCTCTAGCATTAACGATTGGTTAAGAAAGCCCCATAAAATTGATTAGCTATATTATGGGAGGTAAGTAGATATAATTTTCAATATAATTTTTTGTGTGTATGTGTTTGTGTTTTAGGTAATTCTAAAACATCATATCGTGCATAAGAAGTTTTCAGATAATATGCAAATCCCTTTCTATTAAAACAATTTGTTTTATGCTTTCCTTTTGAAGTAGAATATAACGCTATTTTTGCAAGAACATTTTTTACGTAAATTGTAGGTAGTATTACCAAAAACAATCTAATGTTTAGAAGGGTAAAAAATTATAAATGGTTTAAAACTAAATACAGTCGACTCACGTTATAATGGCCTTGTGTTATAACGACCCAATGCGATATAGCGACCTTTTGAAAAGTCGCGATTGACTTCCAGTTAAGATAATATTATTTCATATTTGATATAACGACCAGGAAAAGACAACACTCTTTATATAACGCCCCAGTAAACGACTGTACTTCCTTAAATTTATATCTTAAGATGTGATCTTTACTTAAATAAAAAGAGAGAGAGAGAGAGAGAATCCAACGAATTTTACTTTATCGGGAAAATGAGATGAAGCTGAACCGCATAATCTGTTTGGTAAGAAATTAAAAAAAAAAAAAAAAAAAATCAGAAATCACTTCAAACAAACAGATTTTCTCAAATTCAGGGAGTGTGAAGAAAATTCATCGAATGTTCCTCGTAAAGATTATTCACATTGGAAAGGCAAAAGGGATATTAAATGTACAGAATAAGAAAAACATCAATTATATTCCAAAAATTAGTAATCCCACAATTAAAAATGAGCGGCGAAAATACGTAACAAAATTTCGGATACTTTTAAAAATCAAAATTATAGAAATGAATAATTTTAAAACACAATTAATTTTAAAAATGCTTCTTTCCAATTTTAAAGTTACATCAAAACTCGATTATTGCTTTCTTCATAAAATACCAAACACGTAATTAGTTGTTCATAAATAGATAGGAGAGTTTGGTTTTTGTACAGTATATAAACAATTCATACCCCTTCATTTCTTTTTTATTTTGTAAATTTTATCAAAATGAAATTATTCTTTCAGTTAAAATTTTTATGGTATCATTTACACTTTATGGTACACCTATTCTGCACAATTAATTCAAATGGTCATCTGGAATCATTATTTTCATTTTCGTCAAATTTGAGAAAATTGTTTCTAATTTGGTTAATATTTATAATTTATTTTAATTTAAAATTTATTTTACTTATAAATTCTAATACAATTCACATTTTACAGGCAGTGTGCCATTTTCAATCATTATGAAATCAAATTTAATTAAAAAGGCATCATTTGAAAAATTATTTTCAATTTATTTGATATAACGGCCCAAATTGAGTCGTCCCGATGGGATCATTGTAACGCGAGTCGACTGTATCTTCTTATGGTGACATGGTGGAAATAAAATGCATCAGGAATCAGATGCTATAAAAAATAAACACAGTTGGAACATATTTTTAATTTATTCGGGCAACAAGAGATTTCTATATTTGTTTAATTGTTATTTTCTCCACTAAGAAAAAAAATATACCGCTTTCATATTGAATGAATAGGCGGTCATTTTCTAAATCCCTAAACTAGAAATATAGATTTCCGAGCTATGAGTATAAGGCACGCCAATACACTGAGAAAAGAATTTATAACTGAAATCTAGAATCTAAATTGTGGCTATAGAAAAAATAGTACCATGTCATCCTTATAAATTTCTTATAAAAAAATTTCTAGTCCCCTTCGAAAGCGAATTCTAGAGACCTGTATTAGAATTCTTGAGCGTTTGCCTATACTATCGAGGACAAACCTATTTGAAAATATCTTCAAATAAATGCGAATACAAGAGGCGGGTTTCAGCAGCTATAATCTTGGTGTATGACCCAATTCTAGAAAATCAAGCGAGAATTTCTCGTTATACAAAAGATTCAGAATATTCGGAATATTCAGAATATTGTTTCACCATCTAGAAATGTGTAGATTAGAAATTCTTGACCATTTCGTCTATTCAGTTTATTGGTGTGCCTTATGCGCATAGCTCGGAAATCTATATTTCTAGTTTAATGATTTAGAAAATGACCATATATTCATTCCAGACGAAGGCGGTATATATTTTTTTTCTCAGTGTCGCGAGTATTTTACTTCATTTTTGTTCTACAAGTTTACACTAACATCTAGTGTACTTCAATTCTTTTTAAAGTCCAGTCCTATGTAAAAATTCTTAAACATGTTTCAACCTATAACAAGTTTCTAATCAGACACATTTGAGATTAAATATTTATAGTAAATGTTTAGTAAAAATGGAATAAAATAAATATATTACAGAAACTGAATAGGAAAATATTATTTTGTAAAATAATAATAATAATAATAAATATTTTACAGACAATAAATCAATATTAATAAATATAACAAATTATTCTAACATATCTATAAAATTTATCAACTTAAAATAATTTTAAAGTCATTCAAAAAAATTAAAATCGTATTTAAAAATATAAAATAGATATACTTTCAAGTTTTAAATTAATTTACTATGACATTTTCTCCAAAAAACAGAAAAGAAAACTGATATTTTATAACTTTTTCTTTATTTTTTCCTTGTTCTTAAAAAAAAATAAAAAAGATAAGAGATGTCGGGTTCAATCCCAGGTCACGATCCACCTAACCATTTAGAGTTTTCCGTGCTGTTTTTGCGAACTCAAATTTCGCCATGTCCCTACATTGACGATAAAATTCCCTACTTTACTGAAAAATAATGAAAGAAATGAAAAAATTAACGTAATTCAAATATAATCATATAAAAAGTTTTACAAAAGTACTTCAAAAAATCCTTAAGAATTCAAATACAATCCCTGTATCCCGAAGAAAATTTCTAAAAATCCCTACACGTAGAGACAAATTTCTATAGTTGGCAACAAACACTACTACGTATTTATTATTTGATTTTACTATGAGGATTTGTATTTATATAATTTTGTTCTTTATAGCAGTACCTAACGAAAACTTGTTGAAAAATAAATTCATGTTTATATGTGACTCTAAATTAAAACTGTTTAAACAGTCTTACAATTTAAGCTTTCATTAACAATATAAATTAATGAGGAATTTTGATTTTTTTTTTTTTTTTCAACTAGTTTTAATCAAATAATCTAGGAAAAAAAAATATGCAGAGCTTTAACATTTAGCCTGTAAAAAGTTTACGAAAAGCAAGTTTCACCATATTTCAAATTAAAGCAACAGTGATTTTTCCTTTATTGATTAAAATAGGTACTAAACTTTCTTAAACTAATGCTCTTATAAAACAATAATACTTCTGGAATATTTCTGAAAAATAAATATATGTAATTGAAAGTTTGTAGCTTTTATTAAGTAATTAAATAAATATCTAAAATGTAAGTATTAAAAACAAACAGAAATTAAATAATCACAAATTTATCCGGCATACCATATACAGTGGGCATAAAATCTGTTTGATAAATATCACACGTCAATTCTGTTTTTATTTTTTTAATCGCTTTTTACTTTCAGGTTAAATCAGAAAATATCATTTTGAGAATTCTAAAAGGCTTTTCTGGTCGCCTTTTTTCTGTGTTTTACAAAATAAAGAAATAGCGATTATTTTAGCCAAACATCTTACATGAGATTTAACCCCGATTCTAAAAATTTTACATCCATCGCAACTATAAAATGAAAGGTATACACGACAAAAGTTTATAAAATAGATATGTTTTCTCAAGTAAATAATTCATGTCGCTAAAAACTAACTAAATAAATACATGCTAAAAAAATACATTTTGTACCATAAAATATATTCTTTTTTTTATGGGTTTAATTATAGAATAGAATTCCTTTTAGATTAAATCAGAACATGTCATTTTGAAAATGTTGAAAGTTTTCCTATTCACCTTATTTTCTGTTAAACAAAAGTTAGTTATAACTTTCTCTAAACGTATACGAGTGTAACATTGAACTTAACCCCGATTTTGAAGATTTTATACCCAACGCAGCTAAAATAAAATTCCTATACAACAAAAGGTTTGCGTTTTCTCAAATAAATAAACCATGTCCCTAAAAAAAAAAAAAAAAAAAAAAAAGATCCATAATATATCTTCTTTTCTGTATTTAATTTTTAGACTAGAATTCCTCTTTTTTAAATTAAAAAATATCTTTTAGAAAGTTATCATATCTTCTGAATTTAAAGTTGAAGTTAATCTTGTGCGCGTGAGTATACCTGCACCTATTTGGATAAGAAGCTTATATATTGTGTGTGTTAAGAATATTAAAAAAAAAAACAGCAATTTTTAATAAGTTTTAATTATTCATTGTAATTTAAATACATGCCGATGTCTGCTCTGCATTTTGTAGTTTTAAAATATTTAGATTTTACACAATTATGCTTTAAATTTTGCTAAAACCGAAGAATTTAATTAACCGAAGAAGTACAAAATTCTATGCATATCAAATTTTAAGTACAGTAGATTTATTTTATTATTATAGATATATAAAAGAAATGACACACACAATGCTCTATAGATGAAATCTGTTTCGGAATTATTCCTGAACTCATTCAAAAAGTTCCCCAACAGTATTTGAAAATATAAAATAAATACCTTTAACACCATATTGAATTCCACTTATAATAGTGAATCAAATTGAAGTATATAAATAATTTTATGTTTCAGTATGATTCACTATGCAATGTTACACATACATTCTAAAAGAAAAACTGAAATTTTATCTCCTACTCAACATTTTTGTTGCCCATAGAAAAAGAAAGAAAGAATTCGGAAGTTCATGGATTTTCAGAATGACTGTCTATTCATGATTTTCTTTTTGTTATGAGGACTTGTATTTATATCATTTGGTTCTTCATAGAAAAAAAAAACTTTTGGAAAAATTTATTAATATTTATATACGTTTCTAAATAAACTGCTGAAACAGATATCCTATTAAAAGGTTTTGTTTGCAATTTCTTTGCAATCAACATTAAACAGAAAATTTGATTTTTTTTTTTTTTTTTTTCAGTTCAACTTGACAAGACACCTTCAGAATAATTGCCATTGTATAGAGCTTTAATATTGAGCCTCTGGCGTGTACAGTGTTTACGAAAAACAATTCTGCCTTGAAGGCGGAAAAAAATGAATATGGGGTTTTTAAAATTTTGTAGAAAACAGTGCATGTGTCTGAAAAATATGCAAAATTTTGTGCTGCAGCACTGCTAAAATAACCGGTAAATGTGGTAAATATTGAATATTTATTCACATTCCCCAAAATTTAGCGGGGATTATAATGATTTCATATTTTAACGATCAAGTAATCGTTATTCTATGGAATACCTAGTTAAATCGTAGAATTCAATAATATTATATACTTTAACTGACTTGTCTAGTTATTTCATGAAATACCTAGTTATTCTATGAAATAACGGATTTCATGCTTTAACGGTAACATATATATATATATATATATATATATATATATATATATATATATATATATATATATATGTCTGTATTATTTATGAATTGTATACAAGGACACACCAAAATTTTTCTTATTATTACGTGCTATGGCATAAATTTAGTTTAAATCTATGTTTAAAACAATTCAAATTAGGCTTCGGAACAGCTTTATTTGAAAAATAATTCTGTGCGAAAAGGGCAACCGTCCTCCTCAATCCACCCATTTGACTGTTGTAGCGATTTTATCGAGAATTCAAAGTTTCTTTTAAATCTAATAGTTTATTTCCAATTATTCATAAAGCATTCACCACCACCATTCCTTGAAACTTATCAATATTGGTGAAACTTTTCAAGTAATAAACATGTATTAACTTCAAAATAAATATTCGAATTACCTGAAATTGTTTCTTTTTAAGTTACTGATAAGAGCGATAACGACGAAATGTTAAAAATTTGACTTCAGTGCTCAAGTAATCTTAAAACGTGTAAATATACAAAAAACAAGCGCTGAATATTTAGCTTACAAATATTTTGTTTACCGTATGGGTATGAGAAATTAATTTAAATTTCTGTGTAGTTTTCCGGACATGGTAAAATACTATAGTAAAGCACTTTCACTAATTACATTCAATAAAAAATAGTGTTTTTGCTTAAATGTTGGCAGCCCTGTATATTTCCTAGAAATTACGTACACACCACATTGTGCACTTAAATATAATTTTGTAGTAAAAACAATTATCCCAATCTGAAACGCTCTTAAATAAATTTCCAGGTATTGTTCCACTGTATTATATTTCTTCTGTGAAATCCTGTAAACGAAAAGCGAATGATTTCCATACCATATTCTACATGAAACATGATTTTATGATTATAAAACATATATATTCATTTCATTTAGTTTAATACAGAAACTTTTAAAAACTTTTCTTACCTACAATTTAGCCTATATACGTAATGTATTTAAATTCTTTTGGATGTTCCTGTACACGAACCCTTTGCTTGATCTCAACGAAAAGTTTAGTGTAGCACACCTGTATGATACAGATTTAGGATACCCCCTTGGAATTTCTTTCTGCAATTTGTTCTTGAGACATGCTGATAACACACACACAGACCAACCGCTAAAAACATGTTTTTTTTTTAATTCAGTGCACCTTAAAGCGTGTAAATATAACAAAAGCTCAACTTCAAAAATTTGACCAAAAATTAATACTTTCTCTACCTCTATATATTGTCTTCCTCTATATATCTTTCTATATATGGCTAAAAGAAAGTAAAAAATTGCATATTCTTCTTTTTTTTTTTTTGTCGACATAAAAGAAATACTTTTACTTACATGTAAACAATAAAATAAAAAAAAAATTAAAAAAATTAAATTTCATTGTCTGAAAAAAAAAAAAAAAAAAAATATGGTGTGTAACAGCCACACGACTTCCATTACCCAGTACTACACACATTATAAACATTCTATATACATTTTTGATTCGTTATTGAAAGGAAAACAATAATTACATGCAAAAGCATATTTAAACGTGAGTTAAAATGGCGAGTTTGAAAAAAATTCGTACAGCTGTTTTTACAGGAACACCCTTGGGAGACCTGAAATTGAGCTATTTATACAGGACGCCTATCAATTTTCCTGAACTAACCAACTATATCATTGGAAAAGACATCTAATAGAGTGTTTATATAGCAAATTTGAAGAAAATCGTTCGAGCCGTTTTTGAGATACGGACTACGGTCCCACTTCCGGTTAAACTCAATTATTGACAGGAAAACAATAATTACATACAAAAGCATATTTAAAAGTGAGTTAAAATGGCGAGTTTGAAAAAAATCCGTACAACCGTTTTTAAAGGAACGCCTTTGCGAGGCCTGAAATTGAGCTATTTATACAGGACGCCTATCAATTTTCCTGAACTAACCAACTATGTCATTCGAAAGGACATCTAATTGAGTGCTTATATAGCAAGTTTCAAGAAAATCGTTAGAGCCGTTTTTGAGATACGGACTTACGGTCCCACTTCCGGTTTCCGATGTCCCACTTCCGGTTAAACTCAATTATTGACAGGAAAAGAATAATTACATACAAAAGCATATTTAAAGGTGAGCTAAAATGGCGAGTTTGAAAAAAATCCGTTTAACCGTTTTTAAAGGAACGCCTTTGCGAGGCCTGAAATTGAGCTATTTATACAGGACGCCTATCAATTTTCCTGAACTAACCAACTATATCATTCGAAAGGACATCTAATAGAGTGTTTATATAGCAAGTTTGAAGAAAATCGTTAGAGCCGTTTTTGAGATACGGACTTACAGTCCCACTTCCGGTTTCCGATGTCCCACTTCCGGTCTTTCAATTTTTACCAAAATTTGGAAATTTCATTTGTACACCAGACGTATTTCAATTCTAAATTTTCGTAGCTCTATCTTTATTAGTTTCTGAGCTATATTAGCCAGAAGATTATCCACACACACACACACACACACACACAACACACACACATACATACACACTGAGCAATTGCCAAAAACCACTTTTTTGGACTCAGGGTACCTTAAAACGTGTAAATCAGGTGAAAACCCGATATCGAATTTTCAGACCGAATACAATATTTCCATTACCTACGGTAGTAGGGTAATGGAAGTAAAAATGAAAGTGCAGTTTTTTAATTTATTTACTTTTGGCATCAGTTTTTTCCCTTAATAATTTTAAATTAAACTGGGGTTTTTATTTAAAACTTTTTGAAACATTTATCTGATTAAACAACAACAACAACAACACACACAAAAAAAAAAAAGGAAAAAAAAACGGTGTTGTTTAGAATTGGTCCTGATTAATGAGTGTACTAATTTTAGCTAACTAATTTTAGTGTACTAGTGGAGTAATCGGTTGAATTAGTGTAGCCTTGTGTAACGAACTAAAAATCCGGACAGATACAACGAGAAACTTTTAGCTTTATATATACAGATGGGCATTAACTCCGACTCTAAAGATTTTATATACATCCAACGCAACTGAAATAAAAGACATATACAACAAAAAGTTTGTGAAATAAATACGTTTGTTCAAGTAAAAAATTCATTTCACTAGAAAAGGAAAAATTCTTTTAAACTCATGTGATTTTTTGTTTCTATATGCAGTTTTTCTTATAGAATTTCTGTACTTTAAGCTAAAAAATATTTCTTAAAAGATATATCATCTGAGTTTTAAATTAAAGTCAAACTCTTATAGGTGTGAGTATTTCTCCAAGTGTTTTCATAATATGTGTGCATACCCTATGTGACAAAAGATTAAAAATAACAGCAATTTTCAAAATGAATTTAAATACATGTAATTTAAATACATGTTCATATATGCTAAATAATGTAGTTTTAAAGATCGTATTTTACACAATTTTTTCCGACATAGTGTTTTCGATGGATTTATATGTTTTGAGAGTCTAGAATACTATTTAGCCATTATTAGAAAATGTCTGTCTGTGTGTGACAATCTTTATTTTTATTTTATTGTTATTATTATTATTATTATTATTATTTGTCAACTGTATCTTACGGACTATTGCACAGACTTTCTACAAATTGATATGTATGTTACCGCTAAAGTGCAGAAATCAGTTAATCTGCAGATTAGCTAGGTAATATGCACATTAACTAGGGTGATCCGTTAAAGTGAAGAAAATTGTTTCATTTCTCAAATTACCTAAGTAATCTGCGAATTACCTAGATAATCTGCACATTACCTACTAGGCACTCGTTAAAGTGAAAATACGATCTCTGGTGGTGTAATTTTACAGCACGCTATTTTATATTTATATTTTTCATTCGGGAAAAAAAAAAAAAAAAAAAAAAGATTAGTTTTCTTTTCTTTTCTTTTTTTCTTTACTTATTTTAATCTGTATGTGATTTAATTTTTATGTGTTTCAAAGTTATATATATATATATATATATATATATATATTCATCTTTTTATTCTGTCAATATAAGTTCGAAGATGTTATGCATTTTTAAAATGAAATATAATAATTTTAATAGCTTTCAATAAATTCTGTTTAATAAATGAATGTTAGAATTGTAATACAGTAACGATTTCTTTTCGAAATAAAAATATTTAACATTTAAATTATTTAAAAAAAATTTATTAAGAACTTATATTGTTATTACTATTTTTTTAAAAAGTTATGCACCAACTTTTAATTCGCTGAAGAAATATTAAATTAGACAAATCAGAAGCATTATTTAAGAAGTACTTCAAATAATTAAAACTGCTTTAATAATTTTTAGAACGCATGAAAATTAAAATGACAGTTTTCCAAAGCTTTATTAAACTGTATTTTGCAGCATACATATATCTGTACAAGTTTATCAAATATATTAATCAAAAAAAAAAAAAAATGTATTAACACATTTTATGTGATAAAATACAACGAAATTATCTGAAAAAGCGAAAAAAAATATAAATAAAAATATAATAATTTTATATCAAATATATAAAGAAAACGTGAAATTGAAAGAAACCAAAAAAATAAATAAATAAATAAATAAATAAATAAATAAAATAAAAATAAAAATTGTAATGAAATGCTAAAAAATGCATAAAAATTCTATATTAAGTATTTATTAAATAATGCCATAATATTGAATGCCATATTTTTCAGAGTTAAAAATTAATACATCTTTTTTCTTTTTCTTTTTTTCAGTAAGTAATTTAAATCAATTTTAAAATAAATAAGTTTTAAAAAGTTGTGGTTTAATAATTTTATTTCGGGAGGAAATAATTACTGTGTTACAAATTTAATATTCATAATTCATAATGAAGTTTCACGAGAGAGAGCTTTTAATTAAGATTAGATTTCATTAATAAAATGCAGACCCTTATCAAACTTATATTGACAGAATTAAAAAAGAAAAGAATTAAAATCAAAATTAAAACAATTATAACTTACTTGTTACTTTAAATTTTGTGTTGATCATAATAAGAAACCTAATCATGGCTTCGATGCTCCACGTTTTGCGTTTACCGTTTATGTTTATGTTTATCATAGCGGAGCGGAAGGAACAAAAGTTTTATTTTGTGTTTGAAGGTCATTCGCGTATCTGTATCACATGACTGTTTGACGTCATAGTGAATGTAAAAAAAAAAAATATGGCTCGAAACAAACATTTGAACTTTAACGACACAGAAGGAGCTAACGTGCGGATTACCTAGTTAAAATGCGGAACACTCTTGATTCCGCACTTTAACGGGTCATTTTAGTTAATCTGCAGATTATCCAGGTAATCTGCACATTAACGGATTTCGAACTTTAACGGTAACATGTACACCTATAAATTAGTGTCTATCAATTTTTGGTGAAAATCGTATAACAAGTATCGGTTCCGTCCTGCTTTTTTTTTAAACTTTTAATATGGCAGTATAGCACAAAATTTCGTATAAATGATCACATTAAGAATTCTTTTTAAAAATTAATTATGAAAATAAATATAATTATTAATAGAAAAATAGTCATCTAGGAAACGTTTTTGTACATGTAGGTACATCACTTTCCCTCTCCCCTGAGGAGAACAAATATTCCATAAAGGTATCTTTGAAAAGAACTCGTCAACACCTATAAAACGAATAGTTGAACCATAAATCTGGGACAAATTGAAACAGATACATATATATATATATATATATATATATTTCACTTTTATCATGTTCTCAGATATCGACCCAAAACTGATTTTCTTTGGATATTTAGTGTTATACTTCTCTGAGATGAAAATCGTTTACGTTCGGTGTCGTAATCGTTTACGACACCTTGAAAAATAAATTTAATAAATTACTGAGAAAAATTGTATAAGAAAATATTTTGTGAGAATACAATTCTGAAAACTTTGTTGATTCTCTTTCGGTGTACTTAAGTTACCAGGAAACTATGTTCATACATACTTTTTGATAATATTTAATTTCTTATATCTCAGCATCTATTGGTTAAATACGCATGAAACTGCATATGTAAACCTTTAATAATTCGATGCTATGTTCATTAAATTTTTGTGCATGATAACCGATAAGTGACGCTATAACAAATAATTATATAGAAGAAAGTTTTGTAATGGTCATAGCATATTAGTTTAAATTGAAATAAATACTTCTTGTAGGACAAATAAGTTTTTTTATTTTGTTTTAATGTACTAAAAGTTAATATATATATATATATATCAACCCTAACTTTCTAAGGATTCATCTTTATAAACCGACCGAGCAGTTCTGTGCTCAAAGCTGGTAGATGGGAGGTGTCGAGTTTGATCCCAGGTTGCTCTCATCGACCTTCCTGTTCGGAGTTTTTTGTAAGTTTCTCCGAAACTCGCTTAAATACGGAATGGGACCCCTTAGAAAAACCCATACATAGGGCATTCTCCCTGTAGGCCTAGGACCCTTGCGCAGTCAATCGGCCTTAAATCCTACAACCAACCTCTCTATAAACTAATAAAAGTGAGAAAATGATGTTACTGTTCATTTAAGAATGAATAGTATCAGCATATGTAGTTACTCTCATCCGTGTCTGACTCTGTCACGCTTTAGGCTTAAGAGATAAGCTTAAGAGATTTCCTTAGACTCTGCCTGTGTATGAACGCAAATTTTCATACTTTAGTTAATTTTAAAAAATCTAATTGTCCGATTGATAAACTGTTTAATCCGACGGATTCAGAAAAATCGCCCTCATTTGGTACCTTATTTGTAAAGAATTTTTTTTAGATTTTTTAAAATTACTTAAAATATGAAAATAACAGCTTTAAAATAGACATTTAAAATTTTAATTGTTGCTTTTTTTTTTCCAGCAGAACATGAAATATGCTTACACGTGAAAAAAATAAAAATAAAAATAAAAATAATATATATATATATATATATATATATATATATATATATATATATATATATATATATATAATATTAAATTTGCTCATGCATATGAAAAAATAACGTCTATAAAATAATAATAATAATAATTTTAAATTTTAACTGTAACGAAGAGATAAATAAAGTGCGAAAATTTCGCGCTTGCTAACAAATGAATTATTTGATTGGGAAATAAATAAAATGAAATTATCATTTTTCAACGCGCGCCTTAGTCACCCTATAACTAACTAGTGAAATATAATTTCGGAAAGATTTGGTATCATTAATAATTTTTTATAGTAAATGGAAACTTAAATTGTATATAAATAGAAAATTGAATTTTAATTAAAATTTTGCTGACTACACAAATTTCTACTATCAAAGCTTTAATCGTTAAAAGCTATTTTCTGGCAGTTAAATTATGTGGCAATAAAATTTTCAACCTAACTGCTGACTGAATAAATTTTATTCCATTTTCTTTGCAAGTTACACAAGCTAAACTAACCTTTTGACAGATCATTAATTCGTTATGTTAGGTATTTATTTTTCTTAATTTTTATTTGGAATGTAATTTTTAGTGTATACTGTTGAAGAGGCGATTTTCTGTCTTAGTATTAAAATGCAGGGTAAGAGAAAATCGTGTAAGTGACACACCATAATGTTTACATATACTTAAATCTTTAATTAAAATAAAAGCGTTCTAAAAAAAAGGGTTTGCACGTTTTTATTTATTTATTTGATATAATAAGAAATATATTCACTTACTTATATTTGGCATCAATTTGTTTATCAATTTTAAATAATTTTAAAGTTTAAAAAAAATGGGGTTTTTACTTAATACTTTGCCCCTGGAACCTGCCCCTGAAGGGATAGGCGCCTGGAAACACTTGTATATAATATTGTCATCGATAATGAAGTCGTGTGCAAAATTTCAAGTCAATCGGACGACTAGAAGTAACCGAAAATTGATTTCCAAGATTCCGTTACATACATTAATAGTTACATCATGTCAAATGAATAAAAACGTGTTAAAAAGTCTAGAAATTACGTAATATTAACTGAATAAATAACATACTGAAGGAATGAGAAATAAATAATTTAGAATTAAACAAAAACCATTTTTTAAAAGTCTGCCCTGACTGGGTTCGAACGTTAGACCTTAAGGATCGTAGCGTGGAGTTTTACCTCACAGCCACAACGTTCACGTAGGGAAAGTCTTTTTTTACAATATAGATTTTTTGTTTGCTCCCAGAGCGGTTACAAACATACATACAAATAGGTGAAGCTAATAAAAGCGTGTTAAAAAAGCATATTTTCCTTCTATTTTATTTTAATTTAATTTAATAAAACTTTTGTATTGAATATTTTTAGTATATAAAAGAGCACCATTTAAGCGATATTTTACAAGAATTTTATTAAAAATTTTGAAAATTTCCTGTTTTCCGGAGGCCCTTCAGAAAAGCGGTGGACACGATTTCTCAAAAACTAATGCACCATTCTCATTGGAACTTTGCACACTTCTTCGAAATAGAATCGACTAATGCTTTGATATATGCATTTTCTAGCCATTGAAACCCACTTAAAGCCTTTTTAAAAAAGTATGTTATGGCTACCACATGACTTTCTTCTATATTTTTCTATACAAATTCACTCAGTAAAAAATATTTATTAAAATTATTATTTTAAAAAAAATATCTTCCATGATAATGCAGACGATTTCCATATTAGAGAAGTAGTATAACACTAAATATCCACTCTATAAAAAAAGTCAATTTTATTGTCACTATTACATTATTAAAAAAAATAATTAAAATTGTTAAAAAAAAAAAATCGATAACTTTATTTTAAATTATCGCAGACCGATGGTTCAACCATTCGTTTTAAAGGTATTGGCGAGCTCTTTTAAAAGATACACATCATGAAAATATACTCCTCTCGAGGAGGGACTACCCCCCAAGAGGGGGGGGGAGGCGAAACTCCTACACATGCAAAAAAAATTTCCCAGTTGACTATCTCTATTATAAATAATTCTTGTAAATTTCATAATGATTATTAAAAAATAATTCTCTTTATGCACATTTATACAAAATTTTGTCCTATACCACCATGTTAAAAATTCAGAAAAAGCCGGATGGCAACGCAACCTGTAAGACTATTTTTACCAGAAGTTGATAGGCACTAATTTATGTCAAGGTGCAACTACATACTAGTTTGTATGAAATTCTGTGCAGTAGTTCCTGAGATACAGTTGCCACAAAATTTTATCACACACACACAGACTTACAGACAGACGGACAGACAAACAAACAGACATTTTCTAAAAATGGTCAAATCATGTTCTACAGCTCTCAAAACGTGTAAATCCATCAAAAACCCGAGGTCGAAAATTTTTACGAATCCAATACTTTCTTCTATTGAATATAGAAGAAAGTAAAAAGAAAAGAAAGAAAGAAAGCTACGGTTTTTTATGAAAAATATCGTACTAAAATTATCGTTCATATTATAGTTAACATTATTATTAACGTCATTGTTCTTCGAAAAAAATTCTTTTTTTTTTTTTTTTTTTTTAAGTTAAAAAAATTTAAAGTTTTAAGAAAAAAGGTGAAAAATTGCAGCTAAATTACGTGCTAAAATATACTTGTGAAAATATATATTGAATGAAATTTTATGAAGATTCAACAAAAAATAAGACGCAAGGAATCTTTTAAACTTGACACAACTGCATAAAAATTAGTTTTGAAAAAAATATTGTTTTAAAGTTTTCATTTTACAACAGATTCAGCATTTGTTTACAAATGATGGAAATTGAAAAATTTGCACGCATTTTTTCTTTCTTTCTTTAGTTTTTTTTTTTTTTTTTTTTTTTTTTTTTTTTTACTTTCTCTTACCCATAAGGTAGATAAAGTATCGTTTTGGGGTCAAATTTTTGAAATTCTGTTTTTGTTATTTTACACGTTTTGAGGTCCCCTGAATCCAAAAATCATGGTTCTTTGAAGTTGGTCTCTGTGTGTGTGTGTCTGACTGTTATCAGCATATCTCAAAAACAAATTGTAGCAGGAAGTCCAAATTTGATATTCTAAATGTCTATGATATAGGGATGCTACACTAAATTTTTCGTTAAGATCAAGCAAATGATTCGTGTACAGTGACACCCAAGAGAATTCAAATACATTACGTCCATGGGGAAAATTGCAGGTAAGTAGAGTTTAACATTTATAGATTGCACTAAACTAAATGAAACAAATATTTACATATTATATACGTAAAAACATGTTTCATGTAGAATATGGTATAGAAATAATTCCCTATTCGTTTACAGGGCTACACAAAAGAACTAGATTATAGTGTGACAATACTTGAAAATTAATGGAAGTGTACTTCAGGTTGTGCTGTGTGTTATTAATATAGGATTATATTTATGTTTACCATGTGATTTGTACATAACTTTTAGAAGATATCTAGGGCTGCCAAAATTTAAGACAAATTTTTTTTTTTTTTATTGTTAGTGGAAGTCCTTTACTGTAATATTTGACCATGTCCAGGAAAGCTGCTCAGGAATTGAAATTAATTCCTCGTAGCCATATCGTAAATGATGTATGTTTTAAGATAAATATTATTCGCTTATTCTTTTGTATATTTAGACGTTTTGACGATTCCTGAATACTGAAGTCAACTTTTTAACGTTTGATCTTTATCTGTATTTGTTAGAGTAAATAAAAACAAATAATTTCAGGCGATCCAAATATTGTATTTTGAAGTTGATCAAGATTGATACATTTGAAGTAATGTTGGTGTGAAAGTTGTCTGAATAACTTTAAATGGACTTTTGAATTTAATAACAGATTTAAATTCTGTATACGTGTACGTACAATAATGAAACGGATGTTTGAGGGGGGGGGCGGTAGTCCCCCTCACGCAGAATTATTTGTCAAATAAAGCTGTTCTGAAGCCTAATTTGAATTGTTTTGACATAGGTTTGCATAACAGCACTCGTTATCTTACCCCTTAATCTACAACTATATTTATAGTATTAAATTTTAGGTTATTAAGCATGTGGAAAACTAGGAAATTTGTGTTGTAAAGCTTTAAAAAAAACTAGCATTTAATATTAATTGTAAATGCAATATTAAATTCAATTCCCAACCTAGAGAATATTCTATAGTAAAAAATTAAATAAAAAGTACGTATTTAATTTTTTCAAACACTAAAATGCGATTAACATTTCATAGTTTTTATGCCTATTTGTTTCAAAAAACATTTAGAAAAATTAATTAAATCTAATTTTGATTTTTATTAGGAAAATATTCTTCTCCTAGAGATTTCAGATAAAAGCCTCCATCATGTGTTTTAAAATAATTAAATGTGTAAATTTAAGAAATATTTTATCGACTGTTAAATCAAAATTTTACTATAAAGACTAAAATTCTGACAATACAAAATACAGTTTGTGTTCAGTATTAACCAATTAAAACAAATAAAAATAATATAACTGTTTTATCTAAGAACAAATTAAAACGTCCAAAACTTTATGTTTTAAAGAAAAAAGAGAGAGAGAGAGTGAGAAAAAAACGTATCACCTATAATTAAGTTTTATAAAAAATTGTGCATAAATATGTGTTCAAACTAGTAGTCTCATTCTTTCTTTAATGCTTAGCCTAAAAGATGACCAATAAGTAGTACAAAATTTTGAATAAACACTATAAAATACAATTTTTTTAAAGTTTTAAGTAATTCAAAGATTTGTACTTATTGTTATTATATTAAAACTGTGAGGATTTCTTATTATAAAAGATAATCGTTTGCCCGTGATGACGTCAGATTCTCGCCAGTTGACTTTGAGTGTTTACTGATGATTATGGTAAAAACCCGACACTCAGTTAATATTAAAAAAATAAGAGAATGGCATTGCTCAGCACGGAAAAATAAGCGAAAGTGAAAGTAAAAGAAGAAACATTTCATTCATGCATTCATTCTTTTTTCTATTTTTTAATTACAAGATTATTTTACTTGTTTCAGTGTTGCCAGATTGTAGATTTTTCCCCCATTTTGGGGACTTTTTTATTTGCGGGGAATTTTGTGGGGGAATTCTGAAATTTTGCGGAGAAATCTGGGGAATTTTTCAACCTTTTGTCCTACCTATATTGGTCTGCCTGATTAGTGATTCGTTTAATTCTTAAAAGAAAAAAAAAGTGATCAATCAGAAATCACACCCAGACATTAAATTTATCATTTTTAAGCATTTGAAAATCTAGTCGTTGCTTGTATATTTTCATTGTACATGGATATTGCGGTGAAACAGTGATGGTAGTTAGTTGAAGTTTTTTCTCGCTCTTACATCGATATGTGATACTGATATTGTTTACTATTAGTTGTTGTTATATTTGCTCTTAATAAATATAATACGCTCTATAATACGTATAAGTATTGCATTTTATAGTATATAGTTGTATGTTATAGATAGTGAAATTAATTCGCAGAAGATTTAGTGAAACTAACTCACATACAGCCTATAATTCTATACCTATTTTATCATTTGTTATCTATATTATATTTATATCATACGAGGGGTGATCCAAAAAAAAGTTTACAAGGCAAATGAAAAAGTATTTATTTACAATAGAAACAAGATGCAAATGGGAATCAAGAGACACATCTGGCCTTCACTTTTCCACATAGTCGCCAAACCTGTTTAGGCATTTATCAGAACGTTCGACCAACTTGTTTATCCTGTCTTGGTAGTAATCAGGGCCCTGCTCATTGAGCCATTTCTCGGCAGCTGTTTTCACTGCATCGTCTGATTTGAACCGTGTTCCGGATAAGTTTCGCTTCAACGCCGGAAAAAAGGAAATAGTCACTTGGAGCCAAATCGGGGCTGTATGGGGGGTGATTCCAGACCTCCCACTTGAACCTTTGCAGCAATTCCTGAGTCTGGCGAGCTGTATGGGGCCTGGCATTGTTATGCAGAAGCTCATTGCTTTGTCCCCGTATACCTCAACGATTTGTCTGTGAGTTTCGGATGCGGCCACATTCTTGGCCCATAAGAATCGAATTACGGCTTGCACCTCTATGCTAGACCACTTTTCTAGACGTTGTGCCATTACTGTCGCTCTTAAGTGTCTGCGTACTGACGCTACCTACTCGTAGAACCGCTGTAGGACAACTAGCGCCATCTGTCAACCACCCTGAGTGGAAATATTCGCTCCACAATTATTACGTTCCAAATGCTTCAGCTTGTAAACTTTTTTTTGGATCAACCCTCGTATATAGATCTATATTATATCATCTATAATCTCTACTAGATCTTTTTAGTTCGTCGCTTGTAATATTTAAAGCAATTGATCACGATAATAATGAAGCTTCTTAATAAATTCATCCTTTTTCAAAATTACAGAGTAAAATTCAGGAAAAAGCAATAGAGGAACAACATATGCAATGTGACAGCTGTTAATTCACCCTCTTCCATTACCGTTTCTTTTAAACAAATACATTGCATTGGTTAATAAATCATTGAAATAATACACAGCATAGTAATTTCATCTGTTAGTTCTTTTCATTACCCTATTTTTCATACATTATTTGGTCAACAAAAAACATTGTTATACTCATAAAGGATTTATTTAAGTACAATTGATTAGAGAGGATTATAATACATCCTCACTTGTAATCTAGGAAGAGCTGATGAAGTTGTACTTTACACAATTTTAGAATTTTCCGATAACCAGTCTGCCAAAAGATATTTTTACTTTCCGAACACTATAGTGAGGAAAGTATTGTAATCATGTCAAAAATCCGAATTTGAGATTTTGATGTTTCTATACGTTTCGAGGTCCCCTGAGTCCGTTTCTACTATTTTTACGATGATGTATGTATGTGTGTGTGTATATGTGTGTATGTCTGTGAGTGAACAAGCAAGTGTCTAAACGCTTTGTTCGAATAAGCTGAAATTTAGTACATATATTGTAAGTTACCATAGTACAAACCATATAGATTTTGGTGAATCTAGCAATTATAGTTTTTTTACAAGGACACCAAGAAAAATTCTTTATCATTATGGCCTATAGGGCCAAATTTTTAAAAGTGCAATAGCGTCTAAACGCTTTATTAATCTGAGCAAAAAATTTGTACACATGTTATAGGTCTCAGTTGCACCAACTGTGTAGATTTTGGTGAATTTAGCACTTACAGTTTTTTTTATAGGGACACAAAGAAAAATTCTTTATCATTATAGCCTATGGGACCAAATTTTTAAAAGTGCGATAGCATCTAAACACCTTATTCAATTGAGCTGAAAATTAATATGAATATTATAAACCACTGTTGCACTAACTATAAGCATTTTGGTGAATCTAGCATTAATAGGTTTTTACAGGGACACAACGAAAAATTCTTTATCCTTATGATCATGAGCTCAAAGTTCAGTAGCGTTAAATAAAACATCGTGTAATGTATGGAGAAAAATACTCAAACACTCTATTATGATTTTCTCTCTCTCTTTTTTTTTTTTTTTTTTTTTTTTTTTTGTTTAGCAACTCCTCTTTCTTTACTTTATCTACAAAACGTTTAATTACTCAATGTTCGGAAAGTCGAGTGGAGTCACTCCAGATTTTTTTATATGGGATATTTAGAGAAAGCATTTCATTTAGGGAAAAACGTTTCATTTAGGAAAAATGTTAAATATTTTTAAAAAAAATTTTTAAAAATTACTTATTTAATATAAAAATCTCCTAATTTAGAGAAATTGGAAAACCTGTTTGGAGATATTGACTTTCGATAATCTGGCATTGTTTATTTATGTAAAATAAACAAAATATCAAAATAAAAATTTAACTTTTGAGAAACTTTCTCCAATTATCCCCATCCCGCGTTAGATGGCTTTAATAATCAAAATAAAAATGTGAAAGGGAAAACTGTTAAATTTGTAATTTGAATTATTTATTTTCTTTTTATAATTGTTATTTTTTCTTTTTTAATAATTATTCAAATCTGATTGAAATTTTGAAATGAGTTTAAATGCAACTTTAAAATTGTCATATTTTTTATTTCGGAACAGTAATTAATGCAAATTTTCACTGAATAATGTTTTTTAAACTTTTAATTAATTAATAGTAAATTAAAGTAACTACATATCAATTTGCTTTTTTGGATTATTTGTATAGTCTACATGTTTTATAAACTCGAGTTATTTTAAAATACCTAATTGTTGTACTCACATCAGCCAAAATAAAGAGCAAAAAAAAAAAAAAAAGAAAATACTGCATATATTGCTTTTTAAAAGAAAAAAAAACATTTGTTTCAAAATGTTAACGTTCTTTGATTCTCTAATAATCTAAAATGCCCTTATTATTTAAAATAATTCAATAATTTTGGTACTTACAGATTTCGTCTTTTCAATTGTAAGAAAAGTTTATGTATTTCATAATAATTTTAATTTTTTCTATAAAAAGTATGCTTTTAATGTATTACAATAAAACAATTCTTAATTTAATTCAAATCCTTCAAGATTTTTGATTGAGTTTTAATATATCTGAATTTAAAATAAAATAATTTCAATTATTATTATTATTATTTAAAATTGTTCAATATTTTAAAATTTTATAGATTTCATTAAACACTTTATTCGAAAATATCCATTGTAAATTGGAATTATAATATTGATATTTTATAAAAAATAGATTTACAAAATTGATGTTCTGAACACCTGAATCATATCAATAAATAATTCTTTAAAAAAACATGCATTTGGTTTTTTTTTCCTTTTTAGAAAATGAGTGACTTTTAAAAACCTCCTCCACTTCACTTTAATCCTTCTCACTAAACATATTTTAAGCTAATTTAAACTGCTCTTATTTACATGCATCTGTTCTAATTTATGTTATCTGACGGAAAGCCATATATATACTTTAATTAAACACGCTGTACTTTTGTACTAGAATATATTAACAAAACATTTTATTTATGACTTTACATAATTTAATGCACTGCATAAGCTTTTCCTGTGGATGAATAATTCATAAGCAGCCGAATAAGATGAAAATTTTTTTAATTTCTCCTGATACTTCAGAACATATTCGAGATTATCGTAACATTTTTACGAAACTGTTTAAAATGAGTTTGTAAACATATCTAATAAATTTAGTTTTAATATGTTTAGTGCATGCAATAAAATGCTGGGAATGCTGATGATTAATTTTGTGCACTTGATTTTTTATAACGCAAAGATACTAGTAGTAGTTAACGAATAATTAATTCAAGTTTTTAATTTTTTTAATGTTTATTTAAAATAAAATTTCAGCGGATTTTAGAATTTCTTTTCGAATTAACCTTTCTACCCTGTATGGGTCTATTCGACCCATTTTTTAAATTGATCTTTCGATATCTTCTACAGATTTTAATTTTGATTGTTCAAACATTATGTGTGCCTCAAAAATATGCATTCGTTTAATATATGATGTTTTCAGAGTCATTGGTTTGTTTTAAACCACCCCAAAAAATATGTGACATATTACCTGTCTGGGTCGATTTGACCCACATTATTAACATGCATAGAAATGTTTAAAACACCAATTTTTTCTTTTGAGTAGACTTCATTTTCAGGAATAGTCAATACATGGCGATAGTTGTCGTAAACGTATAGATGTAAAATGAGCTCCATAGAAATTCTTTCTTAAGACCTAAATTCAATCTATACAAAGTGGGTCGATTCGACCCATACAGGTAAAACGTGCATAGAAACGTTTATTTACATGCATAGAAATGCTTAAAACACCAATTTTTTCTTTTGAGTAGACTACATTTTCAGGAATAGTCAATACATGGCGATAGTTGTCGGAAATGTAGATGTAAAATGAGCTCCATAGAAATTCTTTCTTAAGACCTAAATTCAATCTATACAAAGTGGGTCGATTCGACCCATACAGGTAAAACGTAAAATTTTTTCAACAGGGTAGGAAGGTTAATAAAAATCTCACTTATTTTAAATTTCATAAGTTTTTACAAAATACTCTTTAAATTTAGAAGGAAGGAGCGAAGAAAGTAGATGTAAAGTCGACTGTAAAATAGTATACTATAATTATTATAAAAATTTAAATTATCATTCTTACATATATTAATGTAAATAAGGCTGAATTATTTTTTTACTAACTATGAAGCTTTTCCTAATGCTAATCGTCAATTTCCCGGGTAAAATTACAGGCATAAGATGTAATAAAAGTATTTCCGAGAAATTATAGTTGCTAAATCGTAGTAGAAATCTAGAAAAAATTACTATCTGCAATATCTGCAATATCTCCAAAGAAGCGCCCTATTAGCGTTTCTGTGATTGCAATTTTTTTCTTCGGTTATTAAGATGTTTTCTTGTTTCAATGTCAAAATCAATTAATAAAATATTCAAATATGGTTTCATTTTTTTGCATGTCATTTGCAAACTACTGTAAACGTATATACCAAGTAAATTAATTAGAATTTAAATTTATCGTAACCTAATATAAACTTAAATTTTGAAATTTAATTTTTATTATTTTTATTTTATGTAATAACGCAGTTACATAAAAGGAAATTTTAGATTAGAGCCTCTATAATAATACAGGCCGACGCATCAGCCGCCATCCTTTTGCCTTGGAAGACGTCAGCTTAACTGCCTACCCCATTTATAACTATTGGCGATTAAAAAAAATAAAAATAAAAAAATCGTATCTTCTGCTACGGTCAGTCTCATGTGTATAAGCAACAACAACAAATGCGCTAGTAACACAATTTATCGATTATAAGTAAAAGTAAGCGTGATGATTAAAAATGGAAAACTTCTTTTAAGCTAAAATTACAAATAAAAAAAAAAAAAAAAACGAAAAAATGTAGCTAAATATTTGGCCCCTAATTAAGAAAAAAGTAATATTCATTTCTGTAACTTTATCAAGAAAATCAAAAATTATCAATTGAATGCGTCTCCTTGTAAATATTAGGCGTATTATGCATGAATATATGCATACATATACATAACAATGGAAAATACAACAACACTCAAAAGATATAGTGCACCAATTTCTCAAGTTGAATGATAAAAACTAAAATTAAATATGCATAGCTTTTCATCGTCCCATAGATTCTGGTATATATCTTTTACATGCATTGGTTTCGCGGCAGCTTGGTTGGTTAAGCGCCAAGATCATAATAAGAAGATAGCGGGCCCATATTGCGACGTTAGAACCCACTCATCTCATCTCATATTTTATGTATAATATAAGTCAAACACTAACTAACTGTTTTGCGAAATGCATCAAAATTGTATCGCTATGTCTTTATATCATGTATTTTATATGGTAAGTTTGATACCTGTTCTACAATTGCCAAAGTTGTCCAACTTTGAATAACTACCATAAAATGCAGAGAACTCGCAAGAAGTGCTAAAATATTCTTATGAATGGCATTTTTATAAATTACAAACTCAGATGATTTACGCCACAAGATTTTTAGAAGTTTTATGGCTAATAATGGAATTAAGCTGTTCAAAAATGATATAGGGTTAATGTTGGAATATAAATTTACAATTTCAATTTTATTACAATATTCATTACTAAGCTCGTCAGGATAGATAAATAGAATTAAAGTATTACATAAAATATTATTCTAAAAAGAGGCGTTCACTTTTATTTTTATGAATTTTAATAGTCTGTATAATACTTGAACAAAAGTTATGTATAATAAAGTACTGTAGTTCAACCACTGATTTAAGCTGAGAGGCAGAAAAAGAATTTATTTATTTATTTATTTATTTATTTATTAGAAACAGAGCATTGCTGATTAATCCTAAGACGAAGAGGAGTAAAAGTATTGACATCAGCTTGACATAACTGATAATTTTAAAACTATTACGTGGTTTAAATTTAATATGTCTTAAACTTATTAGGCTAGTTTAATTTAAATTGTCAATATGAATTTCTTGAATTATTTCCTATCTTTTAGTGTCCTTGACACCTTTCCGCGTTCTGTGGTTCGTGACGACATAGTTAGAAATACACACACACAATATGAGTATATACAAAGTGTCACATACACAAACACACATTCGTATATATAGAGTAGATTGTTATAACTATGACGTCGGTTTCAAGCATGATACCTGAGAAATTAACGCTATTATTATTATTATGAAATTGTTTTCTAACTATATCTATTAAATATAAAACACTTTTACCCTTTTAAATTGTAATATTGCTTCGCAGGTTTTTTTTTTTTTTTTTTTTTTGTAGAAGAGAAGTTATAATGTATTTTTGTGCCATCGTTATGAAAGGTAAAATGTTAAGAAATATAAAACAGTTACACAATTTAGCATCAAACATTCGTTAAATTTAATTAGTCTTAGGGATCTTGTACCTTAAAAGGTGAAAATAAGTAAGTGCTTGCATTTTTAAAAATAATCTATTTATAATTAGTCGTATAATGTATTTATAAACTTGTAGTATAATTTATTTTTAATCTTGTAATATAATTTTCTTTATAATCATGTAAATTTTAGAATCGACTGTTTGATCCCTTTCAATTATTACAATTAATATTTTTCTTCTTTTTTTTCCTTTAAGTAAGAAAATATTTGGCTAATATAAATTTTAACGGTTTTTTTTTCATATTATTTCATTGCATGCATGATATCTAAAATATACAAAACTACCAAAAAGATTATTATTATTTTTTTTTTTTTTAAACCATGATTGGTATATCTTTTCCAGTCACATTATATGTGTTTGTAAATAAAAATTGCTACTTTAAAAAAATTAAAATAAAATAATACTCCAAGATTAATTATTACTTCATCTAAAATTAATTTGTAAAAATAATAACAAACAAAAATGATATTTTTCAAGGTCTATTTATTTATGTATTTAATTTGTATTTATTTGTGTAGATTGCGATTATTTTTTTCTGCAATAAAATACAAGTAACTAACAAGGAGACGGCAAGGGTGTGGGGGCCTCAAATCGAACGGAGGTTCCGCGTGTAATTAGCACTCAGTGAGTGTATTCATATACTCAAACCCTAGAGCGCACTACTTAGCCATCGCCAAGAAAAAAATTCCTGAAGTTTGAAAAAAAAATTAATTTGTATTAAAATTTAATGAATCGTTATAAACAATTTCTTTTCAACTTTTATACATTGTTAAATCGCGAATTTAATGATTTCTAACTTTTTCACGATTAGAACTTAGAACTGTAGATAGAATAAATACAAAAGCCACAGTTCTTTTAAACATTACCATTTATTTTTTATAAAATAACATATTATTAAATACAATGAATATTTATGATTATACGTTTATAGCATTAGCGATTCTTTCAATCATTCATCTTTACGAATAAAACAAACCTGGATGATATATTTACCATAAAAACAAGAAAAACACAAATTTTGTCGACAACTTGCACAACAAATAAATGCAGTTTTTTTACAGGAGCACGTAAATTCTTCATATTATTTTTGATATGTTAAATTTTATTTAATTCCAACCACATGCGAATAATAAATTTCCATATGTTTAATGTTAAAAAGTTAGAAATCATTAAATTCGCGATTTAACAATGTATAAAAGTTGAAAAGAAATTGTTTATAACGATTTATTAAATTTTAAGACAATTTTTTTTCAAACTTCAGGAATGTTTTCTCGGCGATGGCTAAGTAGTGCGCTCTAGGGTTTGAGTATATGAATACACTCACTGAGTGCTTGCTACACGCGGAACCTCCGTTCGATCTGAGGACCCCACACCCTTGCCGTCTCCTTGTAAGTTTGTGCTTTGTAAATCAAAGTTTGTAGCTCCTGGTAAGAAGTTCTGTTACGTCATCTAACTAAATTTAGGTTTTATAAATCTGCGTTAATTAAAATAATTAGTTGTACTTTTTTATGTGTTAAAGCAATCAAATCAGTTCTTTTTGTAATGCTTTTTCCATCTGAATTCTTGTATTTAGTTTTACGGTTTTACTATTACTATTACTGTTATTATCATTATTATTATTTTATTCTTTTGTCAATCTTATCCTTGAATAAAGAACTGTTATATCAAAGTACATCAAATTCTATTACAGCCGAAATCATTTTTATTCAAAACTTCCGTAAATATCCAATAATTTTAGTATTTTACAAAACGATAAACCACAGTTAATGTTATGAGTTTACATTAAAATGATGCAAAAGATAATAATTAAATTGCAATAAATTCACAAAAATCTTTTTTTTTTTTTTTTTTTTTTTCGTTTAGGATGAATATCAATTAAAAATCCTTATACTTACTCTATGTTTTAATGATAACAAATTAAATTAGGGCAACAATAAAGTTTTTAATTTAACTTTAGGAACTGTGAAAAAATATTACATTTCCAATTCTATAAAAATACTTTAGAATTATGCATTGAAATATTATGGTCTGGTTAAAAAATTTGCTTTTTAAGTAAAATTTAAATAAAATATTTTTAATAAAATTACAAGTTTTATACCTTTATTCAAACTAAATTGTTACACAATTTTGTACAAATCCAAAAGAAGAAAACACTCTACATCGGCTGTAGAATCCTTTGCTATTTCAACATTTTTCAATATACGAATATTAAAATTTAAATGTCATCTTTTTCATTTTTGCCTTCATTGAAGTGTGCATTTTAATAAAATATTTCACAAAAAAATTTTTTTTGAATGAAGATTTTTTTTTCATGAAATTTCAAAATCAAAATTGTTTTTCAAGTTGTTTCTTCCTTTTTTGCTTTATCAAAAGCAGCATATCTTGCTTTTGAATTTATTATATAATTAAGAAAATTGGTAGGTTATAAATGTCCGTGTTGTAGTAATAAATATCGATTTTTAAATACCAATTTATTCAGTTTTGAAGAAATCTCAAAAATTAAACAACTTCTTTTATTACAGAAGTTTCACTCTGTATTTTGCTTTAAATAAGTTGATCTTCCAAACTCTTTTTGTTGCATTTAGACATACATCCTTCTCTTTTATCGTTCACTCCGTGAAGCATCAAAGTTGTGTTGGCATGTCTGCGGACCACTCTATGTCCATGACCATCGCCAACAGTATTTGCGGCGTAAAACTCACTCAACCTCAACCTTTATTTATTTATTTATTTATTTTTATCATTTTTAAACTCAGAAACATAGTCAAGGTTTTTTTTTTTTCTGTTGTAAGTGTTCACCTTTTTTTTGTTCTTTGCTCATATATAATAACTTTTAATATAGTTACACACAAATTTAAAAAAAAAAAAAAAAAAAAAAAAAACCTTCTTTGAAGTACAATTACAATTTCAATTAACTGAATTAATAATCTGGTGTGTCACTCACACGACTTTCTCTTACCCTGAAATTTAATACAATAAATACAGGTTGTAGATTAATAGGTAAGATAACGAGTACTGTTATGTAAACCTATGTTAAACAATTCATATTAGGCTTCTGAAGAGTTTTATATAATAATTAGTTCTGTGCGAGGGGGGCTACCGCCCCCCTCAACCCCCCGTTTCATTAATGCACCTACATTTATATAGAATTTAATTCGGTTATTAAAAAATAAGTTTGTTTTTAAAAAATAATTTATTAAAATTATTATTTAAAAAAATTATCTTTCATGATAATGCAGACGATTTCCATATTAGAGAAGTAGTATAACACTAAATATCCAAAAAAAAGTCCATTTTATTCTCAAAATTTTAAAAAAAAAAAAAAAAAAAAAAAGTACGATTTTTTTTCTAAGTTTTTTTTTTTTTTTTCATTAAAAGAAAAAAAAAATCGATAACTTTGTTTTAAATTATCGCAGGTCGATGGTTCAACCATTCGTTTTAAGAGTATTCGTGAGCTCTTAGAAAGATACTCATCATGAAAATTTACTCCCCTCGAGGGGGGACTTCCCCCCCCCCCCAGGGAGGCGAGTGTCCTACATACACAAAAAATTTTTCCCACTTAACTATCTCTATTACGAAATATATATATTCGTTTCATTTGGTTTAGTGCAGTCTATAGACGTTAAACTCTACTTTCCTGCAATTTCCCCCATAGACGTAATGTATTAGAATTCTCTTGATTGTCCCTGTACACAAACAATTAGCTTGATCTTAACGAAAAGCTTACTGTAGCATCCCTATATGATACACATTTAGAATACCAAGCTTGAACTTTCTGCCATAATTTGTTTTTGAGATATGCTGATAACAGACAGACACACAGACAGACACACAGACACACACACACAGACATACACAGAGACCATTTGCTAAAAACATGATTTTCGTATTCAGGGGACCTCAAAACGTGTAAATATAACAAAATCTCGCGTTCGAAAATTTGACCCAAAAACAATATTTTCTCTACCTTATGGGTAAGAGAAAGTAAAAATAAAAGTCATCAAATAAAAATAACTTCGAAATTTCAGTCACAAATGGGACAACAGAACATAAAATTTATATTTTTTGCAAAGGGAAAAAAAGAAAGAAATTCAATAAAACCAATTCATTTAAATCGTGCCAAACCTGGGAGTTAATATATTAGGTCTACCTGAAAGTACTGTCCTTTTGAATTCATAAAATGACACCTGAAATTGTTGTTTAACAATATTTATATGTTACTTTACCAATTATCATCTTAAAAGTTGCCCAAGACTATCTTGGAAATTATCCAGAATAAATTTCCGATGCCAATCTTTTAATTTCCAGTCGTCAGCAAAAGTATCCGAGCACTAGCAAAAATTCCTATGTAAAAACAGTACACTTAATACAGTTTTGTTATATAAATCCTTGTCGAATCCTGTTCTTAGTCAGTCTAAGAACACGATTCTAACAACAAAACAGTATTAAGTGTACTTCTTTTTTTTTTTTTTTTTAAAGGAATTTTTGCTAGTGCTCGGATACTTTTGCTGCCGACTGTAAAACGAAAGGACTTTCCTGTAGACCTAATATAAAGTTGAAATGTTGTTTTCTTCATATATAACTATGACCTGTATTAAAAAAATACATCATTTTTTAATTTCAACTAAAGTAAAATTTTAACCACCTATAAATAAAATAATTAGATTATTTTAAATACATACACATTTGGGAAGAAAAAACAATTTCATCATCGTTATAGGTCATTTTAAAGGCAGAGAATAGCTATTTATACAGAAAATATATTAAAATTTTATTAATAAATTCAAGAGATAAAATGCACAAAATTAAATAATATATTAAAGACAGTATTAATAATTTATATTAGTTAAATACCAAGTAATACCGAAAAATTTTAAAGATAATAATAGAACGGAAATAAATAATAAAGTGGATTCAAAATTTGTATTTTTATAAGCACAGCTATTACTTTTATTTGTGTTTTTATTATTAATATACACAGCTATCGTAAACTAAAATGTAAACACTTTTATCAATCTTCACCATGTTTAAAAGATACAAACTCTTTCGGTATAAAAGAGATATGACATATATGATTATGAATGTAAAAATACATTGATATTACTATGAATGAAACTTACATTTTTATATATGACTGAAAGGTCATTTTAGACAATTTATGACTGTTGTATATGTAAGTTAAGTATACGCAACTATATTTTTCATCTCTTCAAATCAAATAAAGAGTGATTATAAGCAAACATTGCGCAAGTAGCCTCTTAGCGAAAAGACCATTGAGAAAAAAGACACGGATGCTTTGATTTAGATATTTAATGGTATGGGCTCGAGAATAAGGTGAAACACAATAGGCTAAACAATCTCAGTTACGGTAGTAGTGACAAAATTTCGGAAATTTCAAAAGGCAACATTTTTTTTTTTTTTTTTTTTTTTTCTTTTTAAGGTTGATTTCTTTAGAACTTGACCTATTGCAATCATTTCATTTATTTCTCTATCAGTCTATCTATCTATTTATCTCTCTCTCTCTCTCTATATATATATATATATATCTAAATATATATATATATATATATATATATATATATATATATATATATATATACAGTCGGTAACAAAAGTGTCCGAACACTAGCAAAAATTCCTATGTAAAAATAGTACACTTCATATGGTTTTGTTAAATAAATCCTTATCGAATCCTGTTCTTAGACTGGCTAAGAACAGGATTCGATAAGGATTTATTTAACAAAACCGTATGAAGTGTACTTTTTTTACATAAAAATTTTTGCTAGTGATCGGACACTTTTGTTACCGACTGTATATGTACAGTCGGTAACAGAAGTATCCGAACGCTAGCGAAAATTCCTATGTAAAAAAAGTAGAAGTTAATACAGTTTTGTTAAATAAATCCTTGTCGAATAATGTTCTTGGAATGACTAAGAAGATGATTCGACAAGGATTTATTTAACAAAACAGTATTTTTACATAGGAATTTTTGCTAGTGTTCGGATACTTTTGTTACCGACTGTATATACATATATAACGGAAATTTTGTCATCACGATAACTTCCGAATTAATACTGCAAATCGAGATAAAAGTGGACTGCGAACTTACTTTTTAAATATGCTGAATGTGTTCGTTAAACAAGTTGCTCCGTTAATTTGTTTTCAAGTGCATGTAATTTGAAAATTTAAAATCCACATTGTGAAAAGCGTATTTGAGGCCGTATTTACGTAAATTTTGATGTAAACATAGACCATATAAGGGTCTCAACCAAGTTTATTAATGAACTTTACCCGCAATATTTAACAAAGTGGCGGATATCTTAAATTAAGTGGGGCCACTTGAAATCAAGCTATCACTTGAAAATTTATCATCAAGATACCTTCCTAAATAATACACCAAATCCAACCAAATTTGGACAGAGAACTAATCTTATAAATACCTTAGATGAGTTCGTTAACCAAATTGCTCCGCTTTTTAGTTTTCAACTGGAGGCCACTTGAAAATTTGAAATCCATATTGGAAAAAATGTATTTAAGGTCGGATTTGCTAGAATTTTGATGCACATATGGACCATATAAGATTTATCATTACGATAACTTTTGAAATACTGAATCAATCTGAGCCAGAGTTGGACAATGAACTTATTATACAAATATTTTGAATGAATTCACTGGGCAATTTGTTCTGATACCTTTTTTTCTGATACCTTTGGCCACTTGAAATCAGGCTGCCACTTGAAAATGTGCCAACACGATAACTTTTGAAATACTAAAGTAATTCAAACCAAAGTTGGATGGTGAACTTGAGGTTGAAATGTACTGAATAAGTACCCGAGGCGACTTGCTCCGTCATTATATTTCCAAGTGGCGATCATTTGAAAAGATGTCTTTATGATAACTTAAATACTGAATTAATTCGAATCAAATTTACGCAGTGGACGTATCATTCAAATATCTTAAATCAGTTCTCTTGGCACTCTGCTCTTTTGTATCCAAGAAGTGGCCATTTGAAATCACGGTGCCACTTGAAAATTTCTTTTCCTAATAACTTTTTAAATACTGAATTAGTTTGAACCAACGTTGAATAGGGAATTTATCATTCAGATATCTTGGTTGATTTTACTGGACAAGTTGCTTCACCAGTTTGTTTCCAAGTTGTGGCCACATAAAATCAGACTGCCGCTTGAAAATTTGTCATAACAATAACTTTCGAAATACTGAACTGATTCAAACCAAAGTTGGATAGTGAAATTATGCTTCATATATCTTGGATGAGTTCACTGGGTAACTTGCTTTGCCCTATTGTTTTCAAGTGGCGACCACTTGAAAATTTGTTATCACGATGACTTGCGAAATACTTAATCATTTCAGACCATTGTTGAACAATGGACTTATCATTCAGATTTCTTAAATGATTTCGATGGGCAAGTTGCTCCGGAATTTTGTTTTACAAGCTTTGACCACATCAGCATTATCACGTGTTATCACGATAACTTTTGAAATACTGAATTTATTCGAATCAAAGTTTGACAGAGGACATGTTTTATAAATAGCTTGGATTAGGCCACTGAACAACTTGCTCCACCATTTTTATCTAAGTGTTGGCCTCTTAATTATTCAACACGTTAACATCGTAAATACTAAATTAATTTAAAATAATTTTGTAGAGTACGCTTATCTCACAAATTCATTCGATAAGTTTGTTTACCAGCTTGATCCGCCATCTATTTCCGAAGTGCCGGCCACTTGAAAATTTCAAATTCAAATAAAAATGTTATTTATGAACCGATTTGCTTAAAACTCCTTATTTACATAATCCGCATCGATATTTCTATCAAGTCCATTAAAAAATTGTAGACGCCATTTTCTTACAAAATGGAATAATAATTGCTGCTTGATAAGAGAAAAAGAAATCAACCTACTCTTCCAAATGTGCGGGAAGGACTTTTTTTTTTTTTTTCATCGCATAGTAATCTTTAAACTGAAATCAATCTATAGAGGGCATTTCTCGGTCACTGTAGCTGGTGAAAAAAATGGCTTAAAAAATAATTAGAAAGAAGAGCAGGGAATACAAGAACTGGAGACAAACAAGTCGTAGAAATCTCAATAAAAATGAAAAATCAAAGTTGAAATATTATTTTTTGTCATTGAAACATTATTCTTTAAGTAGCAAACTTTATTTTTCGCCAATTTGTTATGAGTTTTTTATACATTTTGTTGTCTATAATAACCTGCGTGCTATGTTTTATCACCAGTGAATGAAGCTACGTAGAGATATGCATAATCTGATTATATTATTTTTGGGGGAGAGGAGATTTCTTTGTCCCATTTTCGGTGCCAATTGCCCAGTTTGGTTTGGGTTCTAAACCTTTGTTTATGCAAAACTAAATGCAAAACTGGTGTACAACCGATAAATAGCCAATAAGACTTTAAAACCTCTGTGTACAGGAAACCTTTCTCTGTTTCTAACCCTCCCCATGCTCTCTCTAATCATCCGGCTAAACAAAAAAATTGGCACCTTTTACACTTACGTGTATCGTGCCCTTAAAATTTGTTCTCATACTTCTTCTCTTAAAGAGAACTCAATTATTTAAAGTCTGTTGCTATTAAAAGAGGTTTTGGACCCTCTATAATTGATAAAGCTATCAAAAAGTTCAGTAGGCCAACTTATAATTCTACTCTTTCCAGGGGTGGCGCCAGCTAGGGGGCCGGGGGGGCACAGGCCCCCCCGTCGGGGAGTCTGTGACCCCCCATTGAGGCAAACTCCTAAAAACTCTCGGGAAAAAAAATACAAAATTTTCAGTTTTTCTACTTTTGACAGCATTTTTCTTTCCTTGTACAAATTTGGAGCATTCCAGTTTTTCCATTCTATATTCAATAGAAGAAAGTATTCGATTCGTAAAAATTTTTCAACTTCCAGTTTTCCATGAATATACACGTTTTGAGAGATCCAGAACACATTTTGAGCCCGATATTTTTAGAAAATGTGTGTCTGTGGCACAATGATCTCCAAAATCACGAGGAGTACTAACAAATGTAATGGTACAAATATTAACACTAATATTATTAATAGTTTTTGATAAATACTTATATAATAAACTCTTTTTATGTAGTGTCCCCCTGTCGGGGAGGTGGTGTCCCCCCGTCGGGGAATTTCTGGTGCCACTACTGCTTTCCATTGATGATAAAATTAAACCTGATAATCTTGTTGTCTTGCCTTTTTATCCCCCCTTATGTTTTAAATTAGCCAAAGTTTTGAAACGTTTCAATTTTCACGTTATTTTAAAGCCTGTCAATAAATTTCAATTACCTTCAACTAAATCCCCTGTTCCCGAGCTTCATAAGTGGGGTATCTATAATGCCCTTGTAACAATTGTGATTTATCTTATATTGGTCAAACAAAAAGAAATATTGAATGCCGTTTACGTGAACATTCTCGGTATGTTGTTAATCAAGAAATTTCTAAATCTTCTATTGCGAAGCACAGTTGGGAAATTGATCATAGTTTTAATTTTAAGAGTGCCAAAATTATCTTTCATGCCAAACGCGTTTCCGAACTGGATTTTTTGGAAAATTTAGCTATTTACCTTAATTGTGGTAAAATTGTCAATGAAAAATCTGTTTCCACTTTGCTGTCTACAGCCTGGAAAAATTTGTTTAATTTAATTAAATAATTTCCTTCATTATGTTTATAACATAATAATAGTTATAATTAAATAATTCTAAATAAATAAATAAATAAATAAATAATAATAATAATAATAAATAAATAAATTTTATTAAATTTACTTATTAGTATAGTATTAATTTAAAAAAATAAATAAATATATAAATAAAATAAATAAATCATTAAAAAATAAAATAAAATTAATTCTTTATTCCTTCCCTCCCTCCTTTTGTTTTTGTGTGCATGTGTGTTCCTCTCTGATTGGTCCTGCATGATGCTTCCTAGTGGTTGTTTGTATTGCTCCACCCCCTCTGGGTTTTGCCCTGCTTTCAGTCTTGCTTTTTCCTCGAAGGCAGTAGCACGTGTTTTTTTTGCATCTGATGAAGGAAGGCTACGTCCTTTCGAAACCGGTTGTGCTGGCTTATAATTTATGGTGTGAGAAGAAGTCTTATTGTCTATTTGTCTTTGTTTATGCAGCCGCAGTTACAAAGATGACGTCATGAATGATTCTCCCCATTGGGATACACGATACGTTAAAAAAAAAGTAGCTGTTATCATTAGAAATTTTCAAAAATTTATACTGTATCCTTAATTGGGAGAATTGAACTACAGTAGATCTTTATAACGCAGTTCTATATAATGCAATTTTCTATATTATCAATTATCTGAGATGCCCCGATTCTTAGACTTAAACAATGGATTTTGTGGATAAGAAATACTTTGTTAAAAATCGTTACTCGATAGAGAACTAAGTGTAATAATTTTTTTTCCTTTATGCCCTTAATTCGGAGCTTTTTAATGATAAATTGATATCATTGCATTTTTTTTTTAATCAGAAAATAATAAATGATTTTTTAAGGGTATATATGGACATTGTTTGTTATGTAAATTTAACAGTGAAAGTTGTGACCAATCCAAATTCTGTTCCAAGGAATGTAATTAAAAAAAATCTATTCTATTTTAATATGTTTGAGACATAAGGTAGCCATGTTTAGAAGGTAAGTTTGATGGGTAAAACGTGATCTATATAATACAAAATTTATATAATTTACAACTTTGTGTTTTTAAGTCTACGTTATAAAGATCATCTACACTATTAAATTTGCTCCATTCTCAAGCTCATATCTTAAAATATCTAAGACTAAGTGTACGTTAAGTTTCTTAGATAGTAAATTAGCTTAGGGGTCATACTTAGGTATTTTTTATATACATAATCACACTGTATACTGTTTCTATTTTATACTTTATTTAAAACTATTCTGTTATAAAGTTCCATGAAAATAGTAGTAGCTTTTTTCCAAAAACAGTTTCAATTTTGCATCGAGAAATTTAAATGCTTGTATTTCTTTCCTTTTAATCTCTTTATAATTATCCCTGATTTCTATACATACCTTTTACAATATTAGTGACAAACATTGATTTTCTTTCCGAAATAAATAAATAAATAAATAAAATATTATTCTAAATAAAGTAAAGCACAAATTACAAATGTTTAAAGATCTCACTCTTACTCTATATCCATAGCCTCAAAACGATAGCGTAATCAGCTTGATCAATTTTTCAAATTAAAACTTCGTAGTTTGTGCAATGATACAATTCCGTTCCACTGTATAACAAGTCTCCCGTAACATGTAAAATGTTTCCGATATTATTAGAATAGCAGATGTCTGCATTCCGGTGGGTAAATTATGCACAAGTTTATTATTCGATTTATTAGAAGAGCGACGGGAAACGGTGGTCAATTATCTGTGAAGAGATGCTCGAGTTTAAATGAGATGTTAGCGGTCACAAATGAGTTATTTGTAATATTTAAGCCCCATTTTTTCTCGATATGCATAGAAAAATATTGCATTATATCTTTTAATAAATGAACAGTTGTAATATATTTCGGAATTTTTATATTTTAAATATCATTTGTGTACTTATTAATTAATTTAAATATAATTGGGTATTGTGGTTTATTATTCAAAAATAAAGTTTTATTAAAGAATTTAATAATTGTTTTATTTGTGAAGAGAGCAGTAGAAAAGGTAGTTCATTATCTGTGAAGAAATACTTGAGTTTAAATGAGGTGTCATCGGGTCAGAAATGAGTTGACTGTAAAATAATTTTTGCACGACACATGGGAAAAAATTGCATTATATATATATATATAAGCATTGTAAAATGTATTATTATAAATACGTTCGCCTATTTATTAATTAAATAAAATGTACTTCCATATTATTATTATTATTTAACTATTATTATTAAAATAGGTATTTATTTAATGACTTAATAAATTATTTTATTTATTAGGAGTGTGTAGGTAAACTGCGGTAATTATCTGTAAAAAATAAAATAAAATAAAATAAAATAACTCGAGTTTAAAACAGACGTTAACCGATTACAAATGGCTTATTTGTAAAACAATTTGAAGTCCATATTTTTCATAATACAAGAAAAATATAATTTGCATTATATCTTTTATTAAAATGTGGATTATAAAATTATACATATACTAGTATATAACCCCGTCAAAAATGACGGAATGTGAACGATAAATCTTGAAAACAATGTTTAGATCATGAAGATTACCACGTGATCATTTAAATGTATTTTCAGTTTTTGTTTATAAATCAAATGTGTTTCGATATTTTATAATTTTCGTTCTAAAATTAAAAAAATTCTACCCGATCAATAAATATGAATGACAATAAAAAAGACTGCTGGTTGACAAAAAATATAGGCCCGAAAACACAACAGCAACAACACATCCCAGTGTTCCGTTAAGTGATCTGTTTAAAGTCCTCATAATAAGAATAATCTAGTGTGCCACTCACACGACTTTCTCTTACCCTGAAATTTAATGCTATAAGTACAGGTTGGAGATTAAGAGGTAAGATAAAGAGTACTGTTATGTAAACCTATGTTAAACAATTCAAATTAGGCTTCGGAAGAGTTTTATATGATAATTAGTTCTGGCCCCCCTCAACCCCCCGTTTCATTAATGCATCTACATTTATATAGAATTTAATTCGGTTATTAAAAAATAATTCAGTTTAAAAAAAATTATTTATTAAAATTATTATTTAAAAAAGTTATCTTGTATGATAATACAGACGATTTCCATATTAGAGAAATAGTATAACACTAAATATCCAAAAAAAATGAATTTATTCTCAATATTAAAGTAAAACAAAAAAAATTTTAAAAATGAAAGAAATCAATAACTTTATTTTAAATTATCGTAGATCGATGGTTCAAGCATTCGTTTTAAAGGTATTGGCGAGCTCTTTTGAAAGATACCCATCATGAAAATTTACTCCACTCGAGGGAGGACATCTACCCCAGGGGGGGGGGGGAGGCGAGGCTCTTACATTCACAAAAAAAATTTTCCCAGTTGACTATCTCTATCACAAAAAAATATATATTCGTTTCATTTGGTTTAGCGCAGTCTATAGATGTTAAATTCTACTTGCCTGCAATTTCCCCCATATACGTAATGTATTTGAATACTTTTGAATGCCCCTGTACACGAACCATTTGCTTCATCTTAACGAAAAGCTTACTGTAGCATCCCTATATGATACGCATTTAGAATACCGAGTTTGGAATTTCTGCTACTATTTGTTCTTGAGATATGCTGATAACAGACACACAGACAGACAGACAGACACAGAGACCACTTCATTTTACCAAAATACTTTTTTTTAAGACTATCGAAGATCCTGTTTTCAAATACGTAAGCGATGTGTGACGTCACTGACCGTCCGTGGATGCAAGAAAAAGATTCCCTATGTTAATCGTCCATTGTATTTTTTGTAAAAAATTATAAAAAATCGAGGAAAATTATTTCCCGATTTTAATACCCGTATTTGGGTATAGATATGCTATTGTATCCCTGTGTTAGATTGAGTTATTTTGCTGTCAAATTGACAAAATTTTAAATTTCAAAACTGTGTCATCTTTGGCGTTTTCTCTATTTGGCGATTAAAAACATACTACGAAAATATACATGCCGGATGTTTATTTTCGTAGTATGTATTGTACGAAATATTGTTTCATATAATTCATCGCTCTCTTAATATAAGTTGTTAAAATAACCATGATTTTTGAAAGGAATAAAATATGTTCGCCAAATAATTTGGCGATATATTTTTTCCGCGAAGGATGACAGATATATTAAATCTATTCTGCTGCAACATATGAGTATCTTATATCAGACACTTTATTTAGACATTTGAAAACAAATTTGACTTCAAATTATGATAGAATATTTATCATTTTCCTTTTAATTAGTATATTAGTTGGATATTTATTGTGTAAATATCATCCTTTGAAATGAAATGCTTATGTTTTCAATCGAATATGGAAGTTTGCTATTTTATTTTTCTAAAGTTTTGAAATTTAAAATTTAAATTTTATCAATTTTACAGCAAAAACAACTTAATCTACCGCATGCACACGATAACTAATACATATCTATACCGAAATATGGGAATTAAAATCGGGAAATAATTTTCCTCAATTTTTAATAATTTTTTACAAAAAATCCAATGGGCGATTAACATAGGAAATCTTTTTCTTGCATCCGCTGACGCCCAGTGACGTCATCACTTTGCTTGCGTATTTTCTAACTATCTAATAATTACAGACACTCCATGCTAACCCAAATTCACCTCTACTCTATACTCCCAACCAGCTATCTCACCCACAACATCGCCAAAATACCCAGGATCCAACTAGGGACTTTCTCATTCTCAACCGAACATTTTATCTTGACTCGACATTATCACCTTAGACTACCCTACTTTCAATACTCATTTAAACTGGTGACCTTTACTTGCCCAACCAAACATTCTATCCCAACTATAACTTTACACTAATTTCAAAACTAAAATCAACTGGCGACATTTACGTACTGAACTCGACGCCAATCATACCTTACAATGTAAACAAATAATGAAGCTTGATAAAAATATTTAAAGACTTTAATATGTTTTTACAAATATTTTAAGATTTTTAAGGCTTTAATGGACCATATTCCCACTTTGGGTTCGAGGCTACAAGAATATCAGCTGGCTAGGCAAACAATCCTCAACTCTACCATAGAAAAGCATTGTGGCTTGAAAATTTTTATCTTGCAATATTATTTATAAGAGTTACAGATTATATGAAATTGAAGTAAGAGTGATATAGTGATACCTTTGTTTTGTTTTTAATCAAGTTTTAGTAATATACTTTAATATTAATCAACATATGTAATATTAAAAGTTGTCATGTGAACTGTGGCGATGTTAACAAATTTAAATGGATGTTCCATTTAATAAATTACAGTAATCCCTTAAGGCTTCCCAGGAGTGACGTGGGAATTCTTTTTCAGGGTTAGTGAAAGAACTGAATGGTTTCTGCCTTCCCCCATTCAATAGCAAGCATTCCGATTGTATACGAGAAAATCCCTTTTTTCTGGGGGACTTCAAGAGGATCTTCCCCAATAAACCCACAATTTTTCCCTTCTTCAAACACCCGTTAAATACCTTTCCAAACATATGGTATCTATTTGTATAGAGTTCTAACAGATGACGTCATGCTGAGGGACAGTTGACCTTACTGACCCATTTTACCATTGCGGAATAGTGTTAAAAATTTATTGTAACACAGTGTTGTAAATGTATTTGTAAAAGCATAAAAAAAATTCGACTACCACGCTTCCAAAGGCATGGGAAAAGGGGAAAAAGTAGCGCTGTCCTTCAGCAAAGTACGGTTTCTAAGAAGAAAGTCACGTGGTTGTTAGAACCTAATTGACAAAAATATAAAAAGACAGAAAGAAAAAAGAAAATGAAGGTGGATTGATAAAGTGAAACTAGTCTTTATTACCATGTTTTTATTAACGTCGATTCTTGTGTGTTTGTGTGTTTGTCAGGGACAAATCTTGCAATCGATTTTTAACTAACTTCCCGACTAGCTAGATATTTGAAATTTTCAGGACAGCTCACAACACGGTGACAATACATTTTTCTAATAATTTTAGTCAACTGCTTCAAGTTCGGCTGCCTTTGGCAGCGTTTATATGATTCGGCAGAAAATTTATTTAACTAACTTCCCGACTAGCTAGACATTTGAAACTTTTAGAATAGTTCAGAATAAGGTTAAAATGTATATTTTTAATACCTTTAGCCAACTGTTTCGGGTTCCCGCTGCCTTCGGCAGCGTTATCAGTACAAAGATTGCAATCGATTTTTTCCTAACTTTCCGACTAGCTAGACATTTGAAACTTTCAGGATAGCTCAAAACACGGTGACAATACATTTTTTTTAATACTTTTAGTCAACTGTTTCAGGTCCCCACTGCCTTCGGCAGCGTTTATATGATTCAACAGAAAATTTATTTAACTAACTTCCCGACTAGCTAGACATTGGAAACTTTCAGAATAGTTCAGAACACGGTGAAAATGCATTTTTAAAATATTTTTAACCAACTACTCCGGGTTCCTGCTGCCTTCGGCAGCGTTACCAGTACAAAGCTTGTAATCGATTTTTCACTAACTTCTCGACTAGCTAGACATTTGAAAACTTCAGGATAGCTCAGAATACAGTGACAATACATTTTTTTTATACTTTTAGTCAACTGATTCAGGTCCCTTCTGCCTTCGGCAGCGTTTATATGATTCGAACGAAAATTTATTTAACAAACTTCCCGACTAGCTAGACATTTGAAACTTTCAGAATAGTTCAGAATACGGTTAAAATGCATTTTTTTAATACCTTTAGCCAAATGTTTCGGGTTCCTGCTGCCTTTGGCAGCGTTATCAGTACAAAGATTGCAATCGATTTTTCCCTAACTTCTCGACTAGCTAGACATTTGAAACTTTCAGGATAGCTCAGAATACAGTGACAATACATTTTTTTTTATAGTTTTAGTCAACTGTTTCAGTCCCTACTGCCTTAAGCAGCGTTTATATGATTCAACAGAAAATTTATTTAACTAACTTCCTGACTAGCTAGACATTTGAAACTTTCAGAATAGTTCAGAATACGGTGAAAATGCATTTTTTAAATATTTGTAACCAAATGTTTCGGGTTCCTGCTGCCTTCGGCAGCGTTACCAGTACAAAGCTTGCAATCGATTTTTCACTAACTTCCCAACTAGCTAGACATTTGAAACTTTTATAATAGCTCAAAACACGAGAGCAATGAATTTTTTTAAAAATTTATCCAATTGCTCCGGGTTCCCGCTGCCTTCGGTAGCGTTTATATGATTGAACAGAAAATTTAAAAACATGGTATATAAAAAGATCTTTTTATCTTGTAATTATTTTTACTTTATTTCATTTATTTTCATTGATAGTATATAATCGATAGTTATGGGATAAACTGTCTTTTTAATTTTATGATGGACACCTATGATTTACTTTTTCTTTACTTTATTCAAATTTCAATAAATGCGTCAGGGAAAATTTTAAGCAGATAATCAAATTTTAAAAACAATGAAATACTTTCAATAATTTAATAAAGATATCTTCGCTAAATGTACCAGATTTTTAGGACGGAGGACTGTTAGTCTTCTAAATCTACGGATAAAACTTTGTCGCCAGTTTTACAATGGTTGGACATTTATCGAAATCGAAAATTTATGGAAAATATAATTAAATAATTTGAAAGCGATATTATAATTTGAGAATATATATATTGGTATTATCATGTATCTATTTAATAATAGTCCTCCGTACTAAACTAAATTCTGCTTTTGCCAGAAATTCGTCAAAATCTTTTTTTTTTTTTTTTTTTTTCCTTTTTGAAAGAATAAAAGAAAAGAAAATTAATATTAATCAGTTCCCAAACGGACAGTATCGAAAAAGTATTGTTAGGACTGAGGGCCTATTAGTCTCAATCTGGGATTTTTGCGTTATCGATTTCGATAGTTGGACATTTGTCGAAATCTAAAATTTATCGAAAATATAATTGAATAATTTGAAAGCGATGTTATAATTTCAAAAAAAAAAAAAAAAAAAAAACTAATAGTCCTCCGTCCTAAACTAAATTCTGCTTTTGCCAGAATTTTATCAAAATCTTTTTTTATTATTATTATTATTGAAAGAAAAAGAAAAAAAAAAATTAATAATAATCAATATCTTTACAAGCGATATCGAAAAAGTTTTTTTTAATAATTTTGAATTAGGAAATAAAAAGTGCGCGTGAAATAATATGAAATAAAAATAAGTAAAAAAATGAATTTAATGATTTAATGTTTTTCGGGGGCTGCTCATGCATATAAAAAATGCGTATTAAAACGAGTCGAAGAAGGAAGCGAAATAAGTATTGAGTTATATTACGATAAATACGATATATAATATGATACGATATATTAGACCAGGGTCAGTAGGCATTTTCGTTGAAAGAAATTTGTTCGTTCGGTGCAACTTGCACATTAGTCCCGTGAGGTACAACTTTCACATTAGTCCCTTGAGGTACAACTTTCACTTTAGTCCCGTCAGGTACAACTTGCACATTAGTCCACTTTAAATATTTTTTAAGAATTTAGTTATAGACCAGACATGCAAAATATCTTGCAATTAAAACGCGTTCTTGTTATTATTATTAGCGTGAAAATATATTTTACTATACGTCAAAAAATAAATTAACTCGTAAATTTTTTTTGACAACAATTAAAAATTAAAATAATCTTAAAGCTTTATTTATTTATTTTGTGGTAACAAAAAGGGGAAAAAAATAACAATTTGATTGCATCGTACTTTCAAAAGAGACCTGCGACAGAAGAAAAATGGTAATTAATTTTATTTTCTTTCCTTTCTCCTTCTTCCTTCCTTCCTTTCTTTTTTTTTTTACCTTTAAATAATTTTGTTTAAAAGTATTTTTTTTATTTGAAATCATTTAACAGTGTATAATAATTTGAGCATATAATTTATTCTGCAGTTAAGAACTGAAAATGCACTTAAAATATATAAATAATTAAAATGATTTATCTTTCTTTCTTTCTTTCTTTTATTTATTTATTTACTTTTAGACAAATTTTTATGTTAATTACTATTTAAATCTTTTTTTTTTTTTTTTTTTTTTTTTTTTTAAATTTATAAGCACTAAGCATTTTTAATTATGAATTATGAGAACACCATCAAAAATACATAATTCTGTTTTCGTAAAAAAGAACATTTGCAGATAAATAAAGACAATAGGGAAAATACTTCCCATTGCAAAATACTTTGTGTCTGTTGAAATAAAGGAGACGTAAATGCATAAATTGCTGTACATATTCATGAAATCATAAAAATGTATTTTTTAAATTGCAAGTATTTTGTACGGTACTATTACTCTATTTCCTGAATAATAAGTTGGGGAGTCGATTTACACACAGTTAAATGCAATTTTTTGAGGTTTTATATTGTGTCACTAAATGGTACTCCCGACCAATAAGAAGGGGTGTGCTCTCACAGAACCAACTTTTGCGTTAAAAAAGAAAAAAAAAAAAAGAGAGAGAGAGAGAGAGAGAGAGAGAGAGAGCTGTAAATAAATACGCCTGTGGAGTTTTTATTTATTCTTCCTGATGATAGGGAATATTTGCCTTCGAAACGTCTATTTTTACTTTCTTCTATCTTCAATAGAAGAAAGTATTGGATTCGTAAAAATTTTCGATTTCGGGTTTTTGATGGATTTACACGTTTTGAGAGATGTAGAACACGATTTTACCATTTTTAGAAAATGTCTGTCTGTCTGTCTGTCTGTGTGTGTGTGACAAAATTTTGTGGCAACTGTATCTCTGGAACTACTGCACAGAATTTCATACAAATTGGTATGTAGTTGCACCTTGACATAAATTAGTGCCTATCAACTTTTGGTAAAAATCGTCTTACAGGTCGCGTTGCCATCCCGCTTTTTCTAAATTTTCAACAGGGTGATAAAGGCAAAAATTTTCAAGATGGGTATCTTTCGAAAGGTCTCGTCAGTACCTTTAAAACGAATGGTTGAACTATAAATCTGTGATAATTTAAAACAAAGTTATCGATTTTTTTTACTTTATACGAAAAAAAAAAAAAAAATTAGAAAAAAAATCTTTTTTTTTTCTCTCCCCTTAATTTTATCAAACTCCCCCGGTTTCCGTGTTCTGACAAACTTAAACTAATTTTTGCTTTTTTCCCCTAATTTTGTCAAAGTTCTACGGTTTCCGTGTCTTGACAAACTTTAACATATTCTTGCATTTTCCCCCTAATTTTGTCAAAGTTCCACGGTTTCCGTGTTTTGACAAACTTTGACAAAATTTTGGGTAAAATGTGAAAATTATTCTAAATTTGTCAAAACACGGAAACCGTGGGACTCTGACAAAATTGGGGGGGGGGAAATGCAAAAATTTGCTTAAGTTTGTCAGAACACGGAAACCGTGGGAGTTTGATAGAATTAAAGGGAGAGGGAAAAAAAAAAAAGTGGGACTTTGACAAAATTTTGGGTAAAATGTGAAAATTTGTTAAAGTCCCACTTTTTTTTTTCCTCTCCCCTTAATTCTATCAAACTCCCACGGTTTCCGTGTTCTGACAAACTTAAACTAATTTTTGCTTTTTTCCCCTAATTTTGTCAAAGTCCCACGGTTTCCGTGTTTTGACAAACTTAGAATATTTTTCATATTTTACCCAAAATTTTGTCAAAGTCCCACTTTTTTTTTTTTTTTTTTAATTATTGTTGCTGAGTGAATTTGTATAGGAAAAGATAGAAGAAAGTCATGTGGTGGCCACAACATACTAGTTTTTTTTTCCCCCGCGCTTTTTTATGTCCGTAAAATGAGCATGTACCAATTGATTTTATATATTTTTTAAATTGTTTAATGTTTTATTATTCTTTTGAATATCAACTATAATTTTCTACTTTTTCTGTCATTTTTGGAGTTCGCGTACTTTAGACGAACGTTTTTGTGGATGATATAGTGGATGATATTTCGTTCAGTTCTTTTCATGAGATTCCACAAAATATGCAAATTCTCTTAATTTTGAACGTGAGTGTATATGTAATTTTTCTGATTGGTGCACAATGCAAAAGGAAGGAGGGAAGAGGGCACAAAAGTACATGCGCCTAGGACTCCCATGAAGTTAATCCGATTCCGAGAAAAAATGATATATAATATTAAAGCAACAAAACACTAAAATATTTTGCCAATCGATTACTATTTTTTACCCCAATTCCCCCTTTCTTCTTTTTTTAGGCTTTACTCAAGGTATCTCTTTTATTTATTTTTATTTTATTCAGATTTAAAATAAATAATAATGAGAAAAAATGGTCTTTAATATAAATAAATAGTTTTATATCAACGACATGTTTCTATCATATTTTATAGTTTTTTTAAAAGAAGTTTTATGTCCCATTTTTAAAGTTCCAGTAGAAATAAGAGGCAGAAAAAAATTGGAGTATTAAATAAATAGACACAGCAAAGCATCCATAATCCGAAATTCTGTAATTCGACAGTACCCATAAACCGCCACTAATGGCTATGCCCTACCCCCTAAAAAAAAAAAAAAAAAAAAAAAAAAAAAAAAAAAGACCTCCGCCCGTAAATCTTAGGGCTATCGATGTTCACTGTGTATATAATATATAATGTTAAAATTTAATATGATATCTATCATTTATATCTATCATATACACATGAAATATATCTACACTAAGCGACAAAAAAAAAAAAAAAAAAAAACCGCACTGCAGAAAAAAAAAGACGTACCTTTTTTATTTATAATAACTTTAAAATTCATGTTTGAAACAAATAAAACTGTCTTGTTTGCATAATACCAAAGGAATGAAATGATATCTATGTACATTTTTGATTTAATAATTCGCTTTATTGCATTCTACGAAGTACATTTTAAAAATCTGCATAAAACTTTCTTTTAGAGCATAATGCAATAACCATACACTTTGTATTTTATTATGATTTATTATATGAAATAAACAAGTTATATTTTAATATATGAAATTAAATTATTTATTTGTTAGATCTAAGCAATTTTTTATTAAAAATATGTATTCTGCATTGGGTTAATTCCACCTTTATATGGAATTTACTGCTTTAATGTGCAATGGCATAGTTTTATAAAGTGTTTTAATGTAAATCTCAGAAATTTCAATGTGCCAAATATCACAAATAATTTTTTTTACTTCTGGCAGAGTTGTAGACTGCAAATTTCGAATCCTCTCCCCTCTCCCCCCTCCCCTCTTCACTAGAGAAATATTTAGGAAAATGTTATGCGTAAAAATAAAATAGCATCTTGAATCTAGTTTGTTTACAAAATATAGGCCACGTGTTCGGTGATTTTACCTACTGTGGCGTCACAGGAATATTGTCCATATGTTTTAGAAATATTTTAAGCGTTTTTTTTAATGAAACAGTCAAAGAGTCGTTCATTCGCAATTAAAGAGTTGTCCATTTTGAATTTGTATTTTCTGAATGGCAACAGTTTATGTTTGTTTTTATTTGGCATTGCGTTGTTTATAATCATGAAGTTACATAATTCTATTTATAGGTTCATGTTTATAATAGCCAGTGATCCGTTATATTTAATTAAACATTTAAACATTACAATTGAATAGTTTTTCAAGGTTTTAGAGGGAATAAATAACAATATGTGCGATACAAAACATGTATGAAAATGATATGTATGTTTTCGTAAGTTAAATTGAACAAACGGGAAAAAAAATGGCTGCCAAAAGTCTCTGTTTTGAAGCGGTGTAAACCGGAATCGTGAATGACGGATGAGGGTCATTATATATATTAATAATTTTAACATTGCAAATATTAACATTTAATTCATAATTAACTAAGGTATAAGCAAGTGTCATGATTTATTATTGAAATAAATATTTAGTTAATGTCTTTCATAATTATTTTATTTATTATTTTAGTGACAGGAAACGATGATTAATTATAATTATTATGATTAATTAAGAGATACTGGATTTTAAACACGATGTAGTCACTCATGTCACAAATGAGTTGATTTTAAAACAATTTGACTCTATATTTCGCATGATGAATTTAAGAATATATTCCAGTAAATTATTTTATTAAAATAAACACTATAATATGTTTCCTAATTTCAATATTTTTAATTAGCTATTAATTAAATTTCGATAGTACATGCTGTATCATTTGCTTAATTATTAATTAATTAAAATATAGTTCAGCATCAAAATTTACTATTGAAATAAGCATTTAGTAATGCAATTATTAATTATATAAATATAACAAGAAACAGGATCCGTAATAAATGAAATAATGTCAAATTTCCATGAGAAATCAGCCACTCAAAAATTAGTTGGTTGTAAAATCATGCGAGCACCACTTTTCGCAAATTATATCAAAATTTATTAATTTATGCTTTTTAATTGAAATAAGTACTATGAAATGATTCGTTATTTCAAATTTATAAATATCCTTATTTATTTTATTATGTAAATAAAATATAATTAATTATCATGATTTATTATTGAAATAAGCATTTAGTCAGAGACTTCAATAATTATTTTATTTATTGAAAGAACTACAGGAAACAATGGTCAGTGATCTATAAAGATATGTTGGACTCGAAATTAGATGTTAGCCGGTCACAGATGAATGAACTTTATCAAAGTGACGTTTTGAATCCTTCACTCGTGACCACGGCTAAGGCTCCTATATATACGAGCTGGCGCATCAGGTATTTTGTTGTCTTAGGGTTGCCACATGTACCCAGCGCGTTTCTCTGATAAATAAACGACAAACAATTTTTTTTTATCGTCTTACGTTACATTAGAGTAACTTGTTTTATTATATTTCATAATTTTAGTTAAGTAAACTATGATATGGAAGTTTGTTTAGCGATAAACTGCTATAATCATTCAAGAAGTTAATATAAAGTGTTCACAGACCTTCTACTACTGTGTATTTGAATTTTGGCGACATTTTGTAAAAGAAACAGAAACCGCCCTAACAACACTTCTTACCCCAGTACATCCATAGGATATCCTCAGAATAAAATGACATTTTGAGAATGTACTGTGAAAAAAATGTGTTTTAGGAATATTATTGTTGCTTATTGTTTTTATCTTGACCGGATTAGCTTCAGATCAAGATTTCTTAAAATCATTAGGGAAGCGATAAGGACGCCAAGCGGGAATGCTGTCCTCTTCAGAGGCAAAAAAATGGCGATGATGCGCCGGCCTATTATTTTATTTAGGGGCTCTAACCACGGCAGGTTGAGTGAGTTGGTTTTACCTTGAACTCGTGCTAAGCAAGTGGCAACAATCTAGAACTCGCCTCTAATGGTGATCTGGAAACATACCATGTGTCCACTGTAAAGAAAACGGCTACAGTTTAATTATTATGCTTGCATTTGATGGAGATATGTTTACGTCCTTTTGGGAAATGTTTATATTCTATGAGGAAATCTACAAGGAAATGGAGAATAAAAAATCAGTGAGATGGAAAACAATAGATTATTTAGCCTCAAACCTCGAAAAACCTATAGTGTCCATTGACTGCAAAGTAACTTCGTCATCATTTTTTGCATGTATAAAAATAAATAAATAAATAAATAACACTTTTTTTTTATTGAAATGCTTAATTTTAAATTCTTTATAATTTTATTATTATAAACTGCTATTCCATGAAATATTTGTAGTGTAAGTTATAATATTCGTGTAATAATTAATTAATTAAAATGCAATTCAATGTCATGATTTATTGTTAAAATAAGTATTTAGTTAATGAATTTAATAACCATTTTATCTCTTATAAGAAGAGGATGAGGAGAAACTGTGCACAATTATCTTTAAAAAAATGTTAGACTCTAAAATACATATTAATTGGTTTCAACTCAGGTAATTACAAATTAATTAGACAACCAATTTTTACATGATTTTTAATAAAAGATTAGTTATAGTATGTCTTTTTTCAAATTGAACATTAAAAGTTGCCTTCTACTTTCAATAAGCTATTCACGATATCATTTTGTTAAATTATTAACTGATTAAAAAGACAATTGAATATCTCGATTAACTTATTATAATTTTAATAGAATAACAAAAAATCGAGAATTTTATTAAATTAATTTTAATTAATTATTATTGCAGTAATGAGAAACTTTTCTCTATTATCTGTGGAAAGATGCTCAAATTATAAAAGATATTTGTTCGTCACAATTTAAAATATCATACTCAAAACACTGCATATGTCGTTTTGTTCACTGTATATATTATTATTATTATTATTATTATTATTACTTCATATCCTTATGTATTTATTTCATTTAATTTAATTTATTGAAAAATTGTGTAAAATCACTTCGAACAGGTTTTACATACGACTTTTTCATAAAAAAATCTTTGCACTTTTGATTGAAAGAAAAAATAGCTTTTCCTTTGAATATTGTAAAGTATGTTTGAATTAATTATTTGTGCTACCAAATGATTTGAATAATTGTTGACCTGTTATTAAACTGAATAATATCATCATTAGCGTATCTGCACTTCATGCAATTTATTAAAAATTTTACTGATAACGATGGACTGTGCCAGCCACCTCAGTTTTAATAAGATGTTATTTGACCAAAAATGGTTTCACTATTAATTAATTCTGTGCAAACATTTATACTACTTCAGATAAAAGAGAAAGAATTTACTCTATTATTATTATTATTATTATTATTATTTTATAATTCTACTTTGCTTTTTAATTAACAATTTGTAGTATTTCTGATACAATTATCATTAATTAACTAATTAATGTTCAAATAATTGAACGGATCAATTAGTTTATTTTTCATCATCTATAAAAATTGTCATTTACTATCTATAAAGATCGTACGTATTTTTTCATTGCTCTAAACTATTTATAGAATAGCCATTCATGTTATTGAATTATTCAATAAATTTACACTTACTAAGCATAATAATTAAATATTATATTTACCAAAAATTCATCATTTAGTTAAGCAAAAAAATTCAAAAGATATAATTAAAAATTAGTATTTTTTTAATTTACTAAAATAACTACGAGAAATTACCAGAATATTCTCTCTAAAAGACTCTTGATTTGAAATAATGTTTTAGTTGATCATAAATGAATTGATATCAAATTAATAAGAATTTTAGTTTTTAACGTTTTATAGGAGATTTCATTTTAATTTATCATTAAGAATATTAAAAAGCATCAAAAGAATTCTTAGGTACTATTAGTACACAATAAAAATAATGCCTTAATTTTCTTTTAAATATATGAGAAATTTGACAAAGAAAATATTATTAAGTACTCTAAGATAAAAAAAATATGAAATGATTTTTTTGACGAAACTTCCCCTCTTCCACCCCTTAAAAAAATTAAAAACTAAACAGAGTCTATATTAAATACTTCAGATGGATGTCATATCAATTGCTATTTAAGTAAAAGCCAAATAAATAGTTAATTATATATAATATTAAACAAAAGAAAAAAATATTTTCACTAATTTATTAATACAAATACATAAGAAATTACACTAATACCGTCTTACCATTTTTTTATAAAAATATTTTAGAAAAGTGTGTAGTTTATTCCATAAAAAGAGTTATGAAAGAATTTAATACTATATGCTGAAAAACTTAATGTTTTCGCTAATTAATTTCGTTGATTTATTATTCAAATATTTAATTACTCTCCTATAACAATTCTTATTTATTTCCCCTTTTATTATATATTAAATTTGAGAAAACTAAACATTCGCTTCTTCTTTTAATTTTACTTTTCTTTTCAAATTCCATCCAACAGTTTTGGCATAAGTTCCTGATGGAAGATATCTATTCCTATGAATCTGTTCTGTAATGCTTCTCAACATTTGCCAGCTTTAGTAAAAGAATCAGTTATTATCATTCAGCCAATTACAATGTTATCTCTTTTTATATCCTCTTGTTAAAATTTTACACTCAGAACAATTTTTTTCTTGGAACAACGGACAATATTGTTAAATCATCCTTCACCTTTTTTTTTTATTCTTTTCTTTAAATAGCTTCAACAAACATTTTATTAACAGATTCAAAAGTAACATATCACTCGCTCATTGGCTGGGTTTACAGTAAGATCTGTAACATATAGCTGATGACTACTTGATGGCTAACCAATGACATAGCTCATGACTTAACCAATGATTCTTCTTTCAACCGTATTCTTTTGGACAACCGGTTTAAAGTAGTTTGGTTATTACAAAATTATTGTTAAAATGACAAACTAAAACGACAAAATCTGTCAACAAAATATATTTTTATACAAACAAAATATATTTTTTCAGTGTAGTTGGATTGTTTATGGTAAGGAGCTGTGAAATTTTACTTACCAGAAGGTTTCATGGAATTGGTGCTACTAAAAATTTTCTGACATATGCTTTTGAAAATACCAAACATGTGAAGACTACTTATATAATTCTGGAATGAATATTAAGTAACAATGACTGTTCTTTCATTCATATTCATTTTGGACAATCAAAGCAAATTGAGTTATCTGTAGAAAATTATTTTTGAAATTACAAACTAAATCTACAGAATCAGTCAACAAAATATCTTTTTTTTTCCCCAACAAAACATATTTTTCAGTGTAGCTGTATCATCTATGATAACGAGCTGTGAACGACTATTTGACAGACACATTCTGGAATTATTACTAATAATTTTCACATATGTGCTTTTAAAAATACCAATTTTGTGAATATTACCTAGATAATCCTGGAATGTTTATTTGCAAACATTATTGCATAAGAATAATTATTTTGATTTTGCAGCTCACCCCCTCACCTGAAAAACATAAGAATTTAAATTGCTTCGTACAGCATTACGATATATTCTGTGAAGTTAAAATGGTATCTAGATTTTAGATGTAGGAGTTAAATTAGATAGAGTTAAATTAGCTAGAGGTAATTTATAAAAACCTTTAAAATAAGAAAGAAAACAAAATTATATAAATAATATAACCATTTCGTAAATTATTAAGAATTTTAACAACATTTTTTTTTTTTTTTCCATAACTTTATGGAAAATTTCAGTTGTTTGAAAATATTTTCTGTTTGAAGCAATGTACTGCTTATCTGTATCGTTAAGCTTTACTAACAAAAAGTTTGACTTAAACTACGTTCTTTTACAGTTTAAAATTTTAATTTTCTTTAAAAACAAGAACCATGCATCAAGAGTCAAGGATCTTTAGTTAGAAAAAAAAAAAAAAAATAGAAAATTATGAAGTATGACGTAAAAAGTCCCCACATAAAAGAACTGCATCACACGGACAAAGTTAATTTAAAAATTGAAAAGAATTTATTACTCCTAATGACTACAGTACATTAACACAATTTGTCAATTAAGTTATTTTTATTTTTATTACTAATTAAAAAGCACGGTGATTCTTATTAATTGTAATATCTATGTTTAATAAAGAATCATATAAATTTGATTTTAAAATTTACTTGTTATCTAAAATTTTCTAACAAATAATTATATTCAATACACTGAATTTTGATTGCTTTATTATTTCTAATAGCAGCTCCATAATTTCACATAATTTGAAAACTGTCTATACATTCTGTATAATATTCATCTTCTGTGTGTAGAGTACAGATAAAAATTACGAACAGTAAAACTGGAACAGTAAATTTAATTCTTTTTCAAGTCATATTTCACTTTTCATACCCAAAATGATGAATTGCTACCGTTTAAAAAATTAATAACAGGAATTTATTTTACATAAACTTTCTAATTAGTATCCTGGTATATCATTCATTTGTTTATTTTTAAACAAATAGATTAATAGAAAGCCTTTTGCTATAGACAGATTAATAATCTCTAGCTCTGATTACGAATTATTCTCATAAATAAGACTCCTGTAAAATTCATATTTATTTTCTTTAATATAATTATTTATACTCTTTCGATATTATTTAGCAATAAATTTACAAATACTTTTTAATATTTTTTAATAATGTACATTCTAACAACAGCGATAATGTTTTATTTAAATCAAAAACAAACTATGAAAAAGGTATATCATGTATTATCATCGAAATTAAGTTTTACAATTTTAATAAAAATAACAACTATCTAGTGATATTTTTAACGAGAAAACAATATTTATTTATATATAATTTTATTTACGATCAACTTATATAATCAAAGATACAGGATATTACAATTTACGCTTAATTCAAATTTTCTTTCTTAATTTTAACAATAATTAAAATTTAACAATTATAAGTCAATTTGAAGGGTTTAATGTGCGGTATGATCTCCTACGAATTCAATGCAGCTCTCACAATGAACTTTTGTGTTGTTTAGGAGATTGTTTAAAAGTTCTTAAGACAATAGATACCACTCCTTTATTAAGGCAGTTCTTAGCTTGGAGAGGGTTTTGGGAGGGGGATTTTGAGCTGCAATTGCTCTGACAAGAACATCCCAGAGTCTGGAGATATGGCTGCTCACTCCAACTTTAATATTTTTGGCTTCAAGGTATTCTTCAAACAGCCCAGCCGTGTGTGGACGCAAACTGGGGACAGACAGCGCCTCTGAACAATCTTATATAGGGCTCTAAATTCTCAGTCCTATATCTCAGAACAGTTAGATTGCCTCTCTAAAAGTAGTGCAGGTCTGTGTGGCCGTTCAAGATCACGTTGACTCTGACAATACTACCACCACCCACCTTCATAACGGTATACTTCCCTGATGTTAAAGGAATGGTGCCGGCTGTTTGGTTCTTTCCACATGGGAATACGTCGACAATCATTATTGACACTGAATCAGGACTCACCAGCGAAGACAAGATTGGTGCTCCTTCCAAGGTTTATGTTTCCTGCACCAGTTCATGCAGGTTTTCCTGTAACTTGCAGTAAGTGGGATAAAAATTAGTTTTTGATATACAGTAATGCCTCTTTAAACTTTCTGTAAACAGTTTGATTCGAAACTGACGTATCCGTAGTAGCAGAGAGCTCATTTGCGGGTTGAGTAGCTGTCATTTTGCTATTAGTTAAGGCCAAATAGCGATCATCCTACCTTGTCACCATAATTCAGAATGATCGCTATTGGGCGAACTGTAACTGATCTTTTGGGTATTGTTCCGATCTCCTGGAACTGATCCTATAATCTGAAAACCAAATTTCGGGTAACATTGAGCTATCTTGTTACCTCTGATTGAGACTGGCCTGCTTCTAATTTCCCAACTGCTCTCCATCGTAATATATCATCCGGAAGTCGTCTTTGTTCCATTTTTGGAAAAAGTAACCATAATCCTGCAAAATCAAAAGCACAAAATTAGACCACACTGAGTAATATTTTAGACATCTATTAGTTGTCTTAATTTGAATAACATAACTGAAATATCGGTTTTGATTGGATAAACAAAATCGTTTCTTTTGTTTGGTATATGCACCTTTTTTTTTTTTTCATTAAAAAAAGCTTTATATTTCTTCAAATATCCGCTAAAATAAATTCCTTCCCTAACATTTGGAGATAAGTGTATTTACGACATGACAGAAGTGCATGTCTTAATTTACCAGCCACAAACTCGAGCATATGCATCCCAATTGACTATATTTATGTTTTGCTATTAACTGAGGGTTATCGTATAGTTATATTAATAATTAAACTACAAAAGATATTAAAACTTAAATTTTATGTGTTTTTCTTAAAGTTTCCAATACATAGTCACCATCCAAAGTTGCACTTCTCTCTTGAGATTTCTTAAATTTTTGATAATCATTACACAAAAAAATGAATGTGTGTTATTGCAGTCTATGGCTTCCTGAAAACAAGCAAATCAACATTAACAGTTGTAGTTTACAGTTTTATGCACATATGGATTAATCAATACGCAGAATGAATTTTATACTGAAACCTCTGTTATTTATTAATAATAATTTATTTATAATACTCAACATAATGCTCGAAAATTTGAATTATAGCTGATAGCAGAAAACTTACTACTGAAAGGTACCTTAGATTTTTTTTTTTTTTTTTTCAAACCCTTAAATGCATGAATTTTTATTTTTAATAAATAACATTTGAAATCGATCGTGAAATGGGTTTAGTTAATGGGGAAAAAATCCACATAAGAATTTTTTCAAACAAGAACGCAAAATCATACGGTACGCATTGATTATTAACACTTTTCAAATGAACGTAATTGTTGTATTGCATAATATTCAATGCTCTTTTCCTGCGTAATCACACAACGGACAGACAGTAGTTCTGAAAGGCATACAAATAGACGAACTGAACTCCTAATCGTTCTTAAACATCGTTATAAAGTATTAAAAATGCTTAACACTAAAGAAAACGTAGCCCTTATATTCTAATTGCAGTCCATAATGTAGCTGAATATTTTAGTTTAGCCCTGTAAATCTGAAGGATGACAAAATCATATTCTATACAAAATGTTATTTTAGCATATTAAAAATCAATGTCAATTTCTTTATGATTTTTACATTAAAAAGTTCTTTCAATGTAATTTATAAAAATGTCTGTCCTAAAATGCAAATGCTCTGGCATTTTTGGGGTGTCCCTGTACACAAACCAGTTGCATAGGACCTATTAATGCCATTTAAAATAGGGAACATCTAGTGAATTTGAATAACATATATAATTTTGTAAAAATTCTGAAAATATTTACGGACGTTGAGGGCGGGCAGAGGGACAAATAGACAAATGGACAGTCGGATAGATAAATACTTAAATTGAAATCATATTCCCACTTATAAATATGTTAAAAAGTGTTAAGCTTAATGTAAACGAAAATAGAATTTTAGCAAATTTGCAATAAAAGCCTTCAATGTAACTGAATATTTTTGTGTGGCCCTGTAAATCTCATGCTATCACACTACATTCTGTAGAAAACATTCTTTTAGGCATATGAATAACATATTTCAATTTTATTAAGATTTGTTCAAAGTAAAGTTATTAACATTTGGTTTATAGAAGTACCTCTCATATGTAGAACGAATGCTTTGGAATACTTTCTGGTGTCCCTGTACACAAACCACTGGTGGTATTACTCCATTTGCTATAGCAAACATCCGATAGTGAACTTCAATAACATATTTCAATTTCATTGAAATTTGTGTAAAATAAAATAATTAAAATATAGTTCATAAAAATACCTCTCATAGAATACAATGCTTTGAATACTTTTGGGTATCCCTATATACAAGGCTGTAGAGATAATCATTCCATTTCCAATAGGGGACATCCGATAGTGAACTTGAATATCATATATCAGTTTCAAGAAATTCCATGAATATTTACGTGAGTTAGAGCGTGGACAGCAGAAAAAGACAGACAAACCAAAGTCATTGACGCTTTTCAACCTTATTGGAAAGTGTAAAAAACATTTAGAAAGTGATAAAATGATTAATATAAACGAAAGTGCAATTCCAGCAATTTTCCAATGCTACCCATTAATGTAAATGAATATTTTTGAGTAGCTCTGTAAATGTAATGCTAATCATACTGTATTCCATGGAAAGCATTCTTTTGTGCATACGAATAATATATTTTAATTTTATTAAGATTTGTGCAAAGTAAAGTTCTGCAAATTTGCTTTATAGAAATACCTCTCATAGAACCCACAATGCTTAGGAATCCTTCCGGGTGTCCCTGTATACAAAAAAGTGATGATATTTACTCTATTTTCAATGGAAAACATCCGATGGTGGACTTGAATAACTTATTTCAATTTTATTAAGATTTGTGTAAAGTAACGGTATGATAATATGGCTTATAGAAATACCTCTCATAGGACACAATGCTTTGGAATACTTTCGGGTGTCCCTGTACACACACCAGTAAAGGTGTTCACTCCATTTTCAATAGAGAACATCCGATAGCGAACTTGAATATCATGTATCAGTTTCAAGAAATTGCATAAGTATTTGCGGGAGTTAGAGCTCGAACATACAGACAGACAAACCGAAGTCATAAACACTTTTCAACCTTGTTGGAAAGTGCTAAAAAACGTACTGGTGTATTTCTACATTATCAAAAAAAGCTACATTTCCCTTGCATAAATTTATCAGTATATGCAAATATATAAATATTATTCGTTACCCTTACCTCGTTTCCTTCCGAAAGCAGTTTTTCCTGTATGTGTTTATTACTTTTTATATGAATAATCGTAATTCGTTTTACCCCACCGAAATGGAATTGCACTTAGATAGCGCGCCATCACGGAAAATTGTCACAGATAAACAAATAAATTGTCAAAGATTTTAGTTGTGTTCGGAAACGATAAAACAGTTTTGATAAAATTTAAATTAAAAATAAATAAAGCTTTAGTATAGGACTTCTTTGGCGAAATTTGAAATTTGGCACCGAAGTAACTCGGACGTTTCTCGCAAAGGTCTTTACTAGCGCAATTATGATATCCGCATTTTAATTCATTAAAAACAATTTACAACAAAAAAGTTACTATATCAATGGCATCCTTATATTACCAATTCAAATTCAAACTTAATTACCTTGTTTCTTTTTTTTAATTTCATTTTGCACGAGCGCTTTTTATTTCCTAATTCAAAATTACAAAAAAAAATAAAAGGGAAAAAAATACAATAGTAACAGTCAACGACTACAAAACTTTTGTATATATGGGAGCATCTCCCCTAGTCGGAAATACACCTTCGTGGGGTGTAAATTTTTAATATAAGTATTTTTCAAATCACTAAATAAATTAAAACTCGTTAACATCTTTCAAGAAAATAATTGAATGATGTATCTGTTATAATTTGAAACAAATGACTTTTTTATTTAGCAAAATAGGTTAGAATAAAAAAATAATAATAAACTTTAAGTTTTACACATAAAATAATAATAGGAAGAGGGAGCATGCCAATACTCTTAATGCTTACAAACCCCTTCTAGTAAAATGCCAGCGAAAGCTACTTTTGCTCCTCTCAACCTTGAAGTAGGGCACCCATCCTCAGCGCTATTATCGCTGTTTGTTGTGGCAACACAACAGCTTATGTAGAAACATTTATGCTCCTTCTTCCTTTATTATTATTCTATGATTTTACATCTACTTTTTAAGATAGCACGCGATCTTGTTTTATATAAAAATTAAACCATTAAATTCATTTTTTTGCTTATTTTTATTTCATATTGCTCGCGCACTTCTTATTTCCTAATTCAAAATTATTTAAAAAAAAAACTTTTTCGATATCGCTTGTAACGATACTGATTATTATTAATTTTCTATTCTTTTTTCTTTCAATAATAATAATAATAATAATAAAGATTTTGATGAAATTCTGGCAAAAGCAGAATTTAGTTTAGGACGGAGGACTATTAGTTTTTTTTTTTTTTTTTTTCAAATTATAACATCGCTTTCAAATTATTCAATTATATTTTCGATAAATTTTAGATTTCGACAAATGTCCAACTATTGAAAACGAAAACGCAAAAATCCCAGATTGAGACTAATAGGCCCTCAGTCCTAAAACCTTTTCGATTGTGTTTATTTCGATACTGATTATTATTAATTTTTTTTTTCTTTTCTTTTTTCTTTTTTCTTTCAAAAAAAAAAATATTTTGATGAAATTCTGGCAAAAGCAGAATTTAGTTTAGAACGGAGAACTAACTATGAGTTTCTGAAGAAGGGGAAACCGAGATTTTTGTATTGTCATGAAGAACAATGGATTGTTCTTCCATTGTTCTTCATGATAATACAAAATTCTCAGTTTCCCCTTCTTCAGCAATTTGTGCTCGTTTTTATGCTTAACTATAAGTTTTTTTTTTTTTTTTTTTTTTTTTTTTTTAATTATAACATTGCTTTCAAACTATTCAGTTATATTTTTGATAAATTTTGGATTTCGACAAATGTCCAAGTATCGTAAAACCGGTATCGTAAAAATCCGCAGATTGAGACAAATAGTCTTATCCTTAAAATAAATATATAAATAAAAATAAATAAATCATTAAATTTATTTTATTTTTTTACTTTATTTTATTTCATTTTACACGCGCACTTTTTATTTCCTAATTCAAAATTATTAAAAAATGATTTTTCGATAGTGCTTTTTCGATACTGATTATTAGGACTGAGGGCCTATTAGTCTCAATCTGGGATTTTTGCCTTGTCGTTTTCGATAGTTGGACATTTGTCGAAATCTAAAATTTATGGAAATTATAATTGAATAATTTGAAAACGATGTTATAATTTGAAAAAAGAAAAAAAAAACTAATAGTCCTCCGTCCTAAACTAAATTCTGTTTTTGCCAGAATTTCATCAAAATCTTTTTATTAATTTTCTTTTCTTTTCTTTTTCTTTCCAAAAAAAAAAAAAAAAAAAAAAAAAAAAATGATTTTGATGAAATTCTGGCAAAAGCAGAATCTAGTTTTAGACAGAGGACTACTAGTTTTTTTTTTTTTTTTTTTTTTTTTTTTCCTTTTTCAAATTATAACATCGTTTTCAAATTATTCAATTACATTTTCGATAAATTTTAGATTTCGATAAATGTCCAACTATCGAAAAATGACACCGCAAAAATCCCAGATTGAGACTATTAGTCCCCAGTCCTAAAGAAGAAAAAAAAAAAACACTATGCAATGGTTGCTACATAAAGAGATGTGAGGTTTTAAACATACGATGTAGATGTACATCGGTGTACGTTTAAGGATTAATAGCGTTTCACATAACACTAATTACTTCTGTTTTAAATATCCCTAACGGCCTTATTCACTATTAACTTCAATTCCCAGTTCAACGCAAAAACATGAAAAGCGTCTAAAATCGATGTGCATCTTTCCAACAAAATTTGACATGCTACTTCTGCTAACTAGCGTCGAACGTTTCATATAATCTTTGATTGGTTATTTTCCGATAAAAACTCTGAAAATTACAATGTCGTTAGATGGTAGAAGCAACGTGTCAAAATTTGCTGAAAAGTTTCACCTTGACTTTACGCGCTTTTCTAGTTTCATATTCAACCGGAAATTGAAGTTATTAATGAATACAGCCATATAAGAGCTTCATTATTCAAACTAAGTACGAAAATATGACTTCAATTTGAAGTAAGACATGCTATTTTTTAACACAATATGTGGATTTAAATTAAAATTCTAAAACAGCTTTTGTTTGTTTTGTTATGTATATTATCGGCTTTTCCATTTACTCTATATAAAAACAGGATTAATTTTTCAAAATCAGTATTTAAAATGTGATTAAAAGTTTTACTCCTCCCCCCCGAAAAAAAAAGTCTACTTGCATTAAATTACATAATCAGATCACAAATATAGCATGCATTGTTTCCCACAAAGAACTTTTTCTTTTTTTTTTTTTTTTTTCGTTAAAATGATTAATATCAGTTCGAAAAATAAATCTAAAGAAAAAATACCAGATCTTCAAGTAAAACAAATCGGTACTAAACTAATGTCTTTTAAATTGAAAGTCTAAGCTTAGAAGAGAGAGAAATCATGTCATTTCAGTCTTTAAATGATTAAAAGATCCTGTCAGATTAAAGTAATTTGTTACTTTTTTTTAGGAGAAGGATAGTTCCGTTTGAAAAAGTTCACCGACTTTGTTTTACTTATTATATTAATTTGTACGAAGTATCGTTATTTTGGAACACTTTTGTAAATAAATAAATTAAAGGGAGAAAAAAAAGAAATAAATAAATAACTAGTAAATCAAGACATAATTAATAAAATGTTTCTTCCTATTGTGTTCATGGAATTTATACAGCCAACGTTACATTTTTTAATTATGTAGTATATAACAAAAGTTTATATAAATAATGTATGAAAATACCAAGAATTCCTTCAGTGAGCACTTTTCAAATAATCAGTTAATTAAAATTAATCTATAAATTATGTGGAGAAAGCTTCCGACATAGATCGTATTAAACATAACATTTTAAATAACACTATTCTGAAATAATAAATATCTTAATCATATAAAAAATTATTTAATTGCGTCGGAATAAATTAGCAGCACGTCTTTCTACTATTACATCTAGTAAAACATTTTAAATACCATCCGCATGTGCAAAATCTGCCAACAGTTGAAGTTACATTTAAAATAGGAATAGAATTAAATATGTAGAATAATAATGCATTAAGGTTACAGTTAAAAATATATATAAGTTGATAAATGATTACAGTTAAATATGTAGGTTTAAAGATGTTTACAGTGAAATATGTAGGTTGGTAAATTGTTACAGTTAAATATGTAGGTTTATAAATGTTTACAGATAAATATAATGTTCCACAACTAGTATTTTACAACCTTATAGAGCGAGAGCATTTGCATTGCGGCAAGGAGAGCCACTGAATCTTAGTACAGCTAATTGAAGTCTGAAGATTTTTACAAAGTTGATATCTGCTTACTTATATTTGTGCTGTTTTATACTAGTAAAAAAGAAAATTTAACCTGTGTTTTTCTTACTATTACGAATGATTTCTTACAATTTTTTATAAGATAAAAAGAGACAAATGTTTTTCCATACTGTAAACGGAAAAAATAATAAAAGCTATGCAAATATATATAGACAGACATTAACCTTCTTAAAAGCCATTCATATCCAAATCAATTGTATTTTGATCCAGTGGTCCACTATACAACAATCAGCTGTACAGGTACCTTCCCTCTTAAAAGATTTTGCAACCACTAAATAGATCATAATATAATTCTAGTTTGCACCATTCATTGCACTGCAATATTGTCTTCCTATTCAGGTTTTTTACGATTGATTTTTTGTAATCGGCTTTGTCGCCATTTAATAACATAAAATATAAACAAATCCAAGGTGTGGTAGTGGTTTAATTCTAAAAATTTTTAACAAGAAATTAATTTATGGAGCCAAATCATGCTCATCAAATTATACCAATATACCAATATGCCAATTAATCTTAATATTTAATTAATCTGATACTATATTCTTTATTTGTATAATTCTAAATGATTTATATATTTTTAATGTCTTTTTAATGCGTCTTTTTAATATGAGGTTATTTGCTTAAAAATTTACTGAAAGATATTCTTTCGGAGTTGATTATGGCAATGATTGACACTTTTATTTCTCCCATCAAACTGTTTCTGAAAACCGTAACAATAATTATGTTTGCTAACAAACAGCATATAATAGCGAGTGAGATCTAAATCAACAAATATTTTTGCTTTACAACTATTTGAATGTTTAACTAAACGATCATATTAAAATTACGTCGTTTTCTAGCATTCCCCAGTGTAGGAGATTGGTTCGATTCCCCGGATGCCTTGGGTATTTTTCCAAGTCTTCGTATTGTAATCCTATCAAGTTCTATTTGTCCTCATCTCAACGGGTGGACCATCTGTAGGGATGTGTCCCAGACCGTCGTTAATTGCTCATCTGCGCAGCACTAGTGCGACGTAAAACCCAACCATCCATCCATCCATCCTCATCTCAACAAAGACTTATAAACGGATCTCAAGTCAAGCATGCATGTTTGATGTATATATTAACAATAAACAAACAGCGTTGCTGCACTAAAAACCATCATAAAGATCTAATATATTGTAAAAAATAAATAAATAAATAAATAAATAAATAAATAAAAACGAACAAAAGTAATAATGCACAGCATTTAATTCAAATTTGTATAATATTCTTGTCTTCTGGCTGATATATAATACTGAATAGATGAATATGGAGATACAAATTAAAATTCCGATCGACTTAAATAAATTATTATTTATAAAATGTACTTCATTTTCTGATTAACACGCTGAGCGCCACGCAAATTCTTAAGGAAATCCTATCATGCCACGCGCCCATCTTAGAAGCGCGTTATGTTTACCGCGTTTCAATAAAATCCATTAAAATTTCTTAATGATATAATCCTGTAATAAATAAAAATTAAGTAATTTTAAATATTTTTTTCAGTAATTATTTAAAACAATGTAATTTGTATAGTTTTATATCATATTTTACACTGTCAGTCGCCGATGGTTGACACGGCCTAAACGGAAAGTTCAGTGTCAACAATCGATGGCTGACATGGCACGTAACGTGTTAAGGCGAAAAATCGAGCCAGTAATTCATGAATCATCACAGATGAAATGAAGAATTTACCTACTTTTCTATGATAAAATTCACTTACAAAATCGACAACAGCATTCATTTAAATTTGTAATAATTACATCAACTGATACAAGAAATAAACAAATTTCGCATAAAACGACATTCTCTAATATATTCAACAAAATAATTATTATGTTAAATGAAGTATACGATGTAAAAAATTAAAGAGGGGATTAATTCTCAATTTGCCACTTTGAACTAGTTTTGAAAGTAATTTTGTACTGTTTTATAACATTGAAACCTAGAAAAGATAAAAAAAAAAAAAAAATGTTTACCTAAGTAGTTTAAGCTGTTTCTTAAGGGCACAAATTGCATAAAATTAAAACCAAGTGATTCTTTTCACTCAAACTAATTGTCAATAAAAACCTAATGGCCAATTAAAATCCGTAATTCTTGATAAGACAGTATTTATCCTTAGCGCCAATTTTAGTAAACATATTTATCTAAAAACAGTGAATTATCTTGAATGAAAAACATTTTCTTTGGTATTAATTACTAACAATATATACGACAAACGATGCTCCTAACAAATACTTAATAAGCCATAGCGTTATTTTAATCTTACATTATGCTGTTTCTTCAATTAGTCTCCCAATCATTCAAAATTTAATATTCCTTATTATTTAGTTATGCACAATTAGCTAAAATGATATCGTTTTTTCATTAATCATAGTAGACCCCGTAATAAATTTGAGGTAATTTGCCGATTCATCTTCAAATGTATAACTCTAGGATACTTAGGTACATGTCAGGCGTGTTCAGATATTTCCAAATACAAGAAACTATAAAGCAATCATCGTTATGCTTGTACCACCGGTCAAAACCAAGCACTCACTTATATTGAATATTAATTGCTCTCATATAAAATCGTGTCTATTATTTTAATAATGGCTCAAGCTTTTTATACGATATTTCAATAAAGAAAAACTAGAGACTATATCTAGAAACTTTCTTTGTTAATGTCTATGAATTCATTTTACGTTTACTCTTGTTTCTAAGTCTAATTTAGTTCAATTAATCGTCTAGAAGTTTTTCTCTCGAAGTTAGCGAACGAGAGGTGCTGGTGTCGAAAACTGACCTCGCACATCAGCCTACTCGATCAGTGTTTTCGGAGCTTTTCTCTGAAACTTCCCTATATACAAGTTAAAGTTCTTAAAAAGATACCCACCTTAGAAAGATACCCACTCCCTTCTACCTTCTCTTTATTCACTTCAGAAAGATACCCACTCCTTACTCCACCTTTTTCTTTAGAAAGGTACACTCCTAGGCTTAGGACCTCAGAGTAGTAAATCGCCTTAATCCCTACACCCCACCACCATTTGACCTGAACCTATTGAAATCAACCAAACAAAATATTCAGAAATACTTTTAATTGAAAGTAGTCTAAATAATCTAATGAACGTAAAAAGGGTTGTTTTCGTGAAAATCATGGATTTTCACGAATTGACATGGAAATCATATATTTACAGCCTTGCTGTAAATATATGCGTACATTAAACAAAATTAAATGTCTGAGTGAACAAAGAGAAAAAGTGCTTTTAAACTGTAACTTCATCTATATAATTTTTACTTTCCGAACACTATAGTGAGGAAAGTATTGTAATCATGTCAAAAATCCGAATTTGAGATTTTGATGTTTCTATACCTTTCGAGGTCCAATGAGTCCGTTTTCACTATTTTTGCGATGATGTATGTATGTGTGTGTGTATGTATGTGTGTATGTGTGTGAGTGAACACGCTAGCGTCTAAACGCTTTGTTCGAATAAGCTGAAAGTTAGTACGCATATTGTAAGTCACCATAGTACGAACCCTATTGATTTTGGTGAATCTAGCACTTATAGTTTTTTTACAGGGACACAAAGAAAAATTCTTTATCATTATGGTCTATGGGACCAAAATCTTAAAAGTGCGATAGCATCTAAACGCCTTCTTCAATTGAGCAAAAAATTTATGCACATATTATAGGTCACAGTTACTCAATCTGTATAGAGTTTGAAGAAATTGGCACTTACAGTTTTTTTACAGGGGCACAAAGAAAAAAATTCTTTATCATTATGGCCTATGGGGCCAAATTTTTAAAAGTGCGATAGCGTCTAAACGCTTATTTAATCTGAACAAAAAATCTGTACACATATTATAGGTCACAGTTGCACGAACTGTATAGATTTTGGTGAATTTAGCATTTACAGTTTTTTTACAGGGACACAAAGAAAAATTCTTTATGATTATGGCCTGTGGGACCAACTTTTTACTTTCTTCTATATTCAATAGAAGAAAGTATTGGATTCGTAAAAATTTTCGACCTCGGGTTTTTGATGGATTTACACGTTTTGAGAGCTGTAGAATACGATTTGACATTTTTTAGAAAATGTCTGTCTGTTTGTCTGTCAGTCTCTGCGTGGGTGTGACAAACTTTTGTGGCAACTGTATCTCAAAAACTACTTCACAGAATTTCATACAAATTGGTATGTAGTTGCACCTTGACATAAATTAGTGCCTGTCAACTTTTGGTAAAAATTGTCTTACAGGTTGCGTTGCCATCCCGCTTTTTTTAATTTTTTAACATGGTGGTATAGTAACAAATTTTGTATAAATGTGCATAAAGAGAATTATTTTTTAATAATCATTATGAATTTACCAGAATTATTTATAATGGAGATAGTCAGCTGGGAAAAAAATTTTGTATGTGTAGGAGCCTCGCCATCCCCCCTGGAGGGAAGTCCCCCCTCGAGGGGAGTAAATTTTCCTGATGGGTATCTTTCAAAAGAGCTCGCCAGTACCTTTAAAACGAATGGTTGAACCATATATCTGCGATAATTTAAAATGAAGTTATCGATATTTTTTACTTTTAACGAAAAAAAAACTTAGAAAAAAAAATCGCTTTTTTTTTTTTTTTTTTTTTTTTTTTTTTTTTAATAAAATGGACATTTTTTGAATATTTGGTATTATACGATTTCTCTAACATGGAAATCATCTGCATTATCATGGAAGATAATTTTTTAAATAATAATTTTAATAAATTATTTTTACTGAGTGAATTTGTATAGGAAAATATACAAGAAAGTCATGTGGTGGCCGCAACATACTAGTTAAAAGTGCGATAGCATCTAAACGCCTTATTCAATTGAGCTGAAAATTTATATGAATATTATAAATCACTGTTGCACTAACTATAAGCATTTTGGTGAATCTAGAATGTATAGGTTTTTTTACAGGAACACAAGGAAAATTCTTTATCATTATGATCTATGGGCTCAAAGTTCAGTAGAGTTAAGTAAAACATCGTGTAATATATGGAGAAAAATACTCAAAGACTCTATTATGGTTTTATCTCTTTTGTTTGTTTAACAACTCCTCTTTCTTTACTTTATCTACACAACTGTTAATTACTCAATGTTCGGAAAGTCGAGTGGAGTCACTCCAGATTTTTTTCTTTTATTTTTAAGCATACAGTTATAAGACAAAATTAAATAGTGCTTAAATAGCTTAAAAAGTATTATCATTATAGCCACTTTGTTTTTTAAAAAAAATATGTAAACAGAAAGCATTACCTGGCATAATCATTTTTACCTGAAATATAGTGTTTTTCTTTAAAATACCGAAAAAATAGATTAGCTGGGACAAGTGAAAACATACGTTGTTATATATATCAGTTTCTGAGTCAGATAGCTTACTTTTTTTTTTTTTTTTTTATCATTCGTAACACAATCCCTTACAAAATAAATAAATAAATAAATAAATAAAAACATTCGCAACGGAAGCACTTCTGAAATTCTTACGAATAAATCTTAGTTCAGATGCTGTCAACCTCGTGAAGATTTTTGTTTAGATTCTTGGATAAAAGAATCTGAAAGTAGAATAAATGCTGATGTCACTTGAGAGAATGAGAAAAATGTATGTATCGATTTTAAACTTAGCTAAAAAAAAAATAAAAAATTTATATATATATTTTTAAAAACATATAAAAATGGAAAATGCGGTTTCCTTTTTCCATCCTTCTGTATTTATTCAAAAAATAAAAATCATTTTAATATGTTTGAATATTTTAAAACTATTTTAAAGGAAAAACGCAAATTCAAATTTAGGCATATGTAATATTTATTCCTTATACTATATTCTATTTAAATGCTCAACATATTTTTTAATTCTGAAACTTACGCATCCAATTTTCTTTTTCGTAACTTTAAAGAATTTTCTGAGCTTAAAAAGTTGTGACGTTGACGAATTAACAAATATGTAATCCATACCAAGTAGATCTCGACTAACAAACATTTTTAGGCACTTATTTAAGACCGATTGTGAGGCACTCAAATGACGGTACTCTTATATTATGAATTTTGTCGTAACACAGTTTGATAAAGCTAACTATAAAGCACAACTTAGTGAGATGATTTCCTTAATTTAAGATCTACAGAAACAAAAATTAATCTTCGGTACGAGTTATATTTTGATTTCCGATTTTGGTTAATACTAGATACTTTTAAGTGCGAGTGATGGCTGTAAATTCTTTAATAAGGTCTTTAAAAGTGACAAGACGAGTTGTTTCATATGAAGTACAGTACCTGGCCAAATTATTAGACCATTCGCAACTTATACATTTAGTTTATGTTTAAAACCTTATTAATGAAGAATATTATTAAAAAAGATATTTTCTTCATTCATATTTCGAAAACATATACATTAAGGAATACAATGACAGAAAAACTGTTACAATACAATACTTATTGAAGAAAGAAAAAATTGGTAAATTAAATTTAACAGAAAAATCAATATTTCGTATGGCCACCTTTGGCAACTAAAAGGGCTTTAACACGACGAGGCATACTTTCTATGCATACTTGGATGGTTTCTTGAAGATGCTTATTATTATTCCACTGTATGTTAAAGATTCCAGCAACTCTACCTTATTTGTTATATTTTTCTTATGCATTTCTTTTTTCAGCAACTCCCAACCATTTTAAATAGGGTTCCTATCAGGCACGTTGCCAAGCTAATCAAGAACTTTGATTTTTTTTCGCTCTAAATACTTCGATACACTTTTAGCTTTATGGTATGGAGCACCATCATGCATGAAGACTGGTTCCTCGTCTCCAGGAAAACATTCTTGCATTTGTGGCATGAGCCTGGTTTGTAAGAATTCAGGTATTGATCTTTTTTCATTCTATTTTTGACCACATAGAGAAGACCAGAACTTTTTCCTGATATGACAGACCACACCATGACTGATGGAGGATGTTTGATGGAGGGAACAATACAATCTGACTTGTATTTCTCGCTTGGACGCCGTCGAACGAATTTGTTTTTTTCTGTTAAAACATGAAAAACCGATTCATCAGAGAAGCAAACCTGAAAATTAAACAAAATTGCTTTTTATTTAATTTCTTTACATTCATTATAAATGCCAATATATCGTTGATCAAAATAAATAGCTATATACCTTTTTCCAGTCTTCTATTGTCCAATTTTTGTACTTTTTGCCTACTCCAAGCGTTTTTTCATCATTTCTGATGTAAGCCTTTGCTTGCGAGCCGGTTTCATGGCAATGAGTTTATTTTCTGCCAAGCGACGTCTCAAAGTTCTTTCCGATACATTAATGCTTCATTTTGAACTTCTTTCATCAACATGCGTAGCGGTTTCTTTCTGTTATTTATACAAATGTCTCATATTTTTCGATCTGTCCTCGGCGTCGTAATGCAAGCTCGTCCACTATTGTTCTTCCGTGATGGATCCAAACTTATGTTTAAGACCATTTTCTTTTTAATATTTTTTACTGAACTTCTGGATACTCCTACCTTTGCTGCATTTTGATTTTGGGTCAGTTTAGTGGCCTTCAGTAGACTATAAATCTGCCCTACTCTCTTTGGTGAAAGGTCAGCCTTTCTTCCCATCTAAAATAAAGGAGCAAAAACTTTTTATGATAATAAATGAATAAAAATGTTAAATATCCCACACGATATTAATAACAATCCAAAACTTACTTTTTGCAGAAAAATATTTGCTTCAATCCAAAATAAACAAGCAGAGCAAAAATTTTACGTTATAATGCAAGTTTACACCTATGCCACTGTATCACAGAATAATAACTAACTGTCTTGTGTTGCCAGCTTGAAAATGTTTCTGTAATAAAGGTACTGAAATAATCTTAAGGTAACACTAATTAAATAATAATAATTTTGAGCAGGTCAGGTATAATAAACTTCCAATTTCAAAAAACTTTAAATATTTTCGTTGGTCTAATAATTTGGCCAGGTACTGTAATTTATGTCTACTGAAGGTGCCGAAAGATAGATCGCCAAAATAATACGATATAAGACTGTATTACTGGCACGCCAACGTGGTGTTACGGCCACAATTATGGCAAATCATTAAGAAAATGTCACCAAAATTAAAAAAAAAAAAAAAAAAAAAAAAAATTGTCACCTAAATAAATTTGAGCGGTGACTTTAAGTACTAATTTATGTTTTTTTTTCCTATTTTCAATTTACATTGTTTTTAATTTAAATCAATTTATTCTGATATTTACAAAGTGTCGGTTAAAAAAAAAGGGGGGGGAAGCTTTTTAGAAATGAAAATTTGCGTATTTAAAAATAGCTTTTAACGTTGAATTTTCATAGTTTTTTTGGCCAACATACCTTTTAGCTGAATAATCAAAATCTAAGTTTTTCTGTCTTCTCTAATAGCAACATTTTGACTCTGCTATACTGCTTTTCTCCCACACTGCAAACGTGCTTACTTTTTGTATGATGAAGACTCGTGCTTGATTAATTATGCATGAAACATTTTTTCGGGGAAAGGGAGGTTTTTTGTATTAGCTTATTTATATTTTATCTCAAATTTTCAGTACATTTAACTGTAACTTATTAAACAGCTGTGTCTTCCATAATTAAAAATATTAAAATAATTATTCATATTAAAATTATCTACCTTTTCGTTAATTAGTTTTAATAAAATAGAAGAAACACATAGACAGTTTTTGTTTAAAATACAGTGAGTCCGAATCAGTTTTTCTTAATTTCGAGAGGCTGCTATACATAGCAGAAACTTTAAAAGCACAAAAGTTTTAAATTAGGTAACAGGAATCTCTAGTATTAGAAAAAAAAGGGGTGCCTTTCCATTATGTATGGCATCAAATGTGGCTACCGAAAAACCAAACCCTCAAATTTTCGACTATGTTATAGTTTTTCAGATTAAAAAAAAAATTAAAGCATTAAATAAAACGTTATATCTGACAACAACTACGAAATCGATGTAGTTTCTGCGGGGAGCGATGGAAAATTATGGAACTATAGCTATATCGAGGAAAAAAAACTGCGGAATCGAGCTTCTCTCATTTTTATTTATTTATTTATTTATTTATTTTACTTTGAAATTAATCACAATTTCAAAAAATTTCAGTGAAAGAACGCATTTCCTATCTGAAACTTGAAACATCGTCTGATTCACAGCAAGTATCGCTGCCGGTATTTATCCATTTAAGAAAGCGTAAAAGTTTAAAAATGCAGTGATTTTATGGATTAACGGCGAAATAATAGCCTATATTAACAATTAATTGCGATTAAAGGCAAATTTTGTCAGTGAACGGTGAAATGACTCCGTAATCCAATAATACTCCGCTAAACTGCCGTATATCTCGGGAAATAGCTTTGAAGAATCGCAAAATTTACCAACTAATGACAAAATAACTGCATATTTTGGCAATTATTTGCATTATAAACATAAATTTTGGTAATTAGTCAAGATATTATTCCAAGCTTCAGTAGTGGACCACAAAATTATTGTGTAATTTGGTAAATAGCTTTGTAAAGAAATTTTTTTTTATCAATGCACGCCGAAATAGCCTATTTATGCAGTTATTTACATTATTAAGCGTAAATTTCGAAATGATTCCGTATTTCAAAAATAGGCCGCAAAATTCTTGCGTATTTCAGGAATTACATTAAGAACTACGTTTTCTTTTGTGTTAAGCATTTTTAACGCTTTCAGACAATGTTTATGAATGATTAGAAATTCAATTTGCCTATCTGTATGCTTCTCAAAACTACTGCCTGTCCATTGTGTGATGACATAGGCAAAGAGCATTGAAAGCTAGACAATACAACAATTACGTACAATTGTCAAGTGTTAATAATCAATGCGTACCGCATGATTTCTCATTCTTGTTTAGGTTAAATTTGATCTTATCATGGTTTTACTTACATTCGGCAAAAATAATAGTTTAAAATTCATTTTTAAAAGACAGTTTTGCCTTAAAAATGCTAAATAATATATATTTTTAGAAAAATGTATAAAAATTGTCCACACTAGTCCTTTTCTTTCTCGTATTTCTTAATAAACTTATTCAAATATTTTTCATAAACTTTTGTTTTTTCTTAACATTTTAATGAAAGATTTAATTGTTTAAATTTAATTTTGATATGGAATTTAGCTCATCAAATAAGCGTATGTAAAAAGAATCGCACACAAATATATTTTATATTAATTTATTTGTAATTTCCGGAAAAAGGTAATGGGATCTTAACGTTTTGTTGAAATTGCACCTATCAAGGTTCAGTAGATGAAAGAGTAAAATTGCTTAAACCTTAAAATGATTTTTCCAATTTTCTACTCATAAAAACACAAAGTGCAACTTAAAAAAATATACAATAAAAGTAAAGAAAGAGTCTAAAAAGCGGAACTCTCAAGTAATAAAACTCATTTAACTGGTCATCTTTATAGCACCTGCTAAAAACCGTTTTGAAAGAAGCTTTATTTTACTATATAATAAAACTGAGAACATATTCATTCTCTAAACACAAAGAAAACAGAAAGACGGTGCAACAGATAATCGGTGATAAAAATTTATGAAACAAAAAAAGGCCCCTTATTCACAGCAGGAAGAATATTTATGTTGCATATTTCATCCCAATGAAAATTCTAATAGATTTTTATGGCAATGCAAAAATACTTTAAAGAAAAATAATGATGTTTCATTTATATTTTAAAACGGTTTTGTTTTCTATGGTCATCGTTTAATGTGTTTTTTAACTATTTCACAATTTATTTATCTATTTATTTATTTATTTATTTTTATTTATTTTTATTTTATTTATTTTATTTTTTTAATTATTATTAACTTGCGACATTTCTTTTGGTAGAATTTATTGTCATTATAAGTTTAAACTAACTGATTACAAAAGTAACACATTGATAAATTTCATTGCGTATATGACAAATTATTCCATCGCTTGCTTGACAACAGAAAAAATATTGGGAATTGAAAATAATAACTCTTTTTTTAACCTTTTGGTTTTAATAAATTGCGTCTGTATGACACTTTTATCATTTTTATTAAAGTTACTTCTCTGATAATTTCAATTACAGTTATACTGATGCAAAAATGCTTCACATTTGAATTGCATCACCCAAACGAACATTCTGCAAGGAATTTGTCGACGATAATAATGCATTTGTATTCTTTTGTATAACCTGGGAAAGGAATACTAAAGTCAAACGCACCAGTTGCAAAAGAAACAAAAGAAAATGGAAAATCTTTACTTAAACTTCAATATTTTAAAGATAGGTAACAGGGTTGTGTAAACGTGTTTATAGATTTTAAATTATTACCAATAAAATATTTGAGAAACAAAGATACAAATTGTAACCATAACTTTTCTTTAATATTAAAAATAAGAAAAGAAGCATTTTTCCCTTTTATTTTTCCTTTTGTTTTAAGAAAAGTATACATGAAAGGCATTAAATTAAATTATTCTAATGACCGCTCTAATATTTTTTTTAATTAATAAATAAATTAGCTGGTGTGTCACTCACACGACTTTCTCTTACCCTGAAATTTAATACTACAAATACAGGTTGAAAATTAAGAGGTAACATAACGAGTACTGTTATGTAAACCTATGTTAAAATAATTCAAATAAGACTTCGGAAGAATTTTATGTGATAACTAGTTCTCTGTGAGGGGGTCTACCGCACCCCTCAACCATCCCTTTCATTACTGCACCTACATTTATATAGCATTTAAATCTGTTATTAACATTAAAAGTTCACTGAAAATTATTCAGACAACTTTCACATGCAACATTCCTTGAAGCTTATCACTCTTGATCAAACTTTTCCAGAAACAAATTTATATTAGATTGAAAATACAATTTTTGGATCTCCTGAAATTATTAGTTTTTCAGTTACTGTAAGAGACACAGACAATAATCAAACTTTAAAAAACTTGTCTTTGGTAATCAGAAAACCTCAAAACGTGTAAATATACAAAAAACAAGAGACGAATATTTAGCTTAAAAACATGCATTATTTATCATATGTCTATGAAGAATTCATTTCCATTCCTGAGCAGCTTTCCTGAATATGGTAAAATATTATAGTAGTACTTCCACTAACTACAAAAAAGAATGTTATCGCTTAAATATTTGCAACACTGTATATCTTTTGAAAAATATGTACAAACCACATTGTGCACCTAAATACAACCCTATAGTAACAATATACGGCACAACCTGAAATGTACGTCCACCAATTTTCAGCTGTTTTCGCACTATAATCTAGTTCTTTTGTGTAGTTCTGTAAACGAACAATGAATGATTTCCCTGCCATATTCTACATGAGGCATGTTTTTATGCATCTAAAAAATATATATTCATTTCATTTAGTTTAGTGCAGTCTATAGATGTTAAACTCTACGTACCTGCAATTTCCCCCATAGACGTAATGTATTTGAATATTCTTGAGTGCCCCTGTACACGAACCATTCGCTTCATCTTAACGAAAAGCTTAGTGTAGCATCCCTATATGATACACATTTGGAATACCGAGTTTAGAATTTCTGATACTATTTGTTCTTGAGATATGCTGATAACACACATATACACAGACAGACCGCTAAAAACATGATTTCCTTATTCAGGGGACCTCAAAACGTGTAAATATAACAAAACCTCACGTTCGAAAATTTGACCCTAAAACAATACTTTCTCTACCTTATGGGTAAGAGAAAGAAATAAAAAAGAACAGAAAAAGAAAATGCGAAAATATCCTTAAAAATATTAATAATAAAGTAAAAATAATAATTATAATTAATTAAATGAAAACTGCTATAAAATAATCTGTGGCACTTACACAATTTTCTTTTAACCTTCATTTCAAGAATATGTTATAACGATAAGTTACAGATTAAGATCTAAGAAAATAAAGGCGTAAGATTTTTTATATAAATATACTTTAAATGCAGTTGAAAGAAATTTTAGAAACAGATTTATTTAATGTGTTTTTTGAGTTTAAAAAGGAGCTACCGTCTCTCAACCCACAGTTTGAATATAGTTCCTAATAGGAAAACTCACCTACATACATTTTTTTTTTTTTTTTTTTTTTTTTTTTAATTAAGTTTGTTATTAATGTTAAACGATTATTTTAAATTTTCAGACAACTTCATCTATACCACTCCTTGAAACTTATAAACCTTAGTCACACTTTTCATTACCTCATATGTTCTTCAAAATGTCAAATTTCAATTTCCTGCAAATATTTGTTTTAAGATTATGTTGTCAACTGACAAATAAACACACCAACTTCTTAAAACTTCATTTTTATTTTCAGAAGACCTCAAAACTTGTTCTTTTAGCAAAAAATTATCATTGAAAATAATCTTCAAATAATACTTTGTCTACTTCATCAGTATGAGAATTGTCAATCCTAATCAGTTTTCCGGAGCTTGGTAAAATTTAGTAAAATACTTACTTATTATTGATGCATTTGATTAAAAAAAAAAAAAAAGAATGTATTTCCTTAATTTTGAGTAACCTTGGATATAACTGATAAATTATATACACTGCACATAGTTTACTCAAATTTAGCACAGAATGCGAAACACATAATAGAACTTGAAATAAGCATTTTCCGAGTATAACCCTAATATATCCGAATTCATTTGAGTGGCCATGTATATGAAAAGCGAGTGATTCTCATATCATATTTTATACACTGTAAAAAATTTCTGTAAATTTAGTGTAAATATTTATCCAGAGTCTCTGTAAATTTACAGTAATTCTTAGTTAAAAGTGAATAATCTAAATTCTCAATTTTTATTTTGTATTTTTCCATAATTTTATTATTTAATTTTTTAATTAAAATTAAAAATGGCTGACTCTGCTTTAGAAATATTATTCCAAGTATGAAATATTGTCTCAACCACAATTAATTAAATTAATATTACTTATTAAAATGAATGTATAAAATAAGTTTTTTAACATCTCCGTTTATTTTTCTCTGTAATTTTACGTAAGACTTAAGATACTAGATTACACATAGTTTTCTGCTGAAATTTTTAACAGTGTACTAAGCATGATATTGTGCATACAAATAATGTGTATTCATTACATTTCGTTTAGTACAGTCTAAAGGCGTTAAAATGTACATACAAGAAATTTCATTTATACAGTCGAACCTCGTTAACGTGAACCTAAAGGGGAATAAAAAAATTATTCATGTTATCAGTAGTTCATGCTATCAGTAACTCGGAAAATAATCTTTATTTTGTCGGGGATTGTGGAAACGGTTCACGTTAAAAGTAATTCACATTAGCGAGGTTCGACTGTATACGTCATGTGTTTGAGTTATTTTGGATATCCTTGTAAACAAACCATTGGTTGAATTTCTGTAATTTTTTTTAAGTGACATCCCTATACAATGCAGATCTAAAATACCAAGATTGATCTTCTTACTAATATTCCCTCTTGATTTATTCTGTTAAATGGTATACACACAGAGAGAGTGGAAGATACAAACATACACAGACCAACCCCTAAGAACCTCATTTTCAAATTCAAAGAAACTCAAAACATATAAATATAGCAAAACTCAATTTCAAAAGTTTCATTCATTCAAAAAAAAAAAAAAAAAAAAAAAAAAAAAAAATACTTTCCCTGACAGTAAAATACTTTACGTTTGAAAATATATTTATCCATGAGATAAATACAACCAAAACTCTACATGAGATATATACATCTGCAAATATCTACATTTATAAAACATTTACTGTATTATATGAGTAACATTGAATTATTCAATATAACTCTAAGGTCAAAGCCATGAGAAAACCTATTCTTAGAATCAATTATATTTATACAAATGTACTACTTCACTGGTCAAAGGAAGCTTTTTATTTAATGGAATATTATCGTATTCCACGTAATTTTCTATCATTTACTAAAAAAATAAAGAAAACCAGTAATGATGGAAACATCTAATTTTTATTTTTTCGTACTAAGCAGTATGATCGGAAATAAAAAACGAAACGTAGAAAAGTCATGTTTGAAATGGGTTAATGTAATTCCTAGTAGTATTACTATCTAACTTCCATGAAATAAAATAAATGTTGATGGTATTCTAAATGAATTTTTTTCTGCCCCAGTAGATATTTAATGATATATTTTCAGATTTTAATAACATTTGAAAAAACATTTAAAGCCAAATTTTATCAAACTACGTTTAAAGAAATTGTATATTAATTTTTCAACAACAATTTATAACTTAAATAAATTAATGATTAAACATGCAATTTTTTTTTTTTTTTTTTTTTTTTTTTTTTGTGGAAGCAACCCTTTATGATATTATTTTATTTGACTGCATGTTTAAAATTTTTTTTAGTAAATCAGAGGTTGCACCAGTATTTAAAAATCTTACAAACTGTCACATAAATTAAAATATGTGTGTGTGAATAAAGTATATAACAACTCATACTAGTCTGCATTGAAAATAACAATAATGTCACTTATTTGTCTTAATGAAAATATTTTATAATCCTGAATAATATAAACTTATTTAAAAAAAAAAAAAAAAAAAAAAAAAAAAAAAAAATGACAATTTGCAAAATATTATTATCACTAAATATAGTTGTATAGATATTAATATGATTACCTCAAAAATGTTTTAATGAAATTTTCCAAAATACTCCATAGTAATAAAACAAATAATATGTATCAATGTTTTTTCATACATTTATTTCAAGCAATCAACTTTTATGATAAATTATGTGACATTTAAGAATATACGCATTTAGAAATGTGAACAAGAAAATTCACCTTTCATTCTAATCGATATAATATTTTTAAGTATGATGAAGTAATTTAAGATAATAAATAGAAAACTTTTCTGGATTTATTTAACGTATATAATTAAGTATTAATAATATACTATAATTTAATCCATATCAAGCAAAAGTTTTTTCCAAGAATAATGTATTTATATTCATGTAATTATATTTAATATGTAAATTTATTAATAAATGCAGATTATTAAACTTTTTTCAAAACTTTTCATCCATTTCAATATAATAATATAAAAGAGCTAAACTAAGAATAATTAAATGGGATTATTAAACAAAAAGGTGTTTGTTTATACAAAAATCATTAAATGTTTTTATCACTTCACAATACATTAATTAAATATAGCTTTATAAAATAAACTGGAATATTAATTTGAGAGAAGCTTTTTATTTATCTGTCTTACTTTATTAATTCTTCTTTCCAATAATTTTATTTTAATTTTGATCATTTAAATTAATACTTAAAAAACAAATTAAATGGATTTTTTTTAATTAAATTAAAAATAAATATTTTATAAACATTAATTGTGAATAATTTTTTAAAAAAATCAAAAAATGTCTTTTAAAATAACGTTTAAAAAAAATAAAGAAAAAAAAAATGCGTTCTTAGCTAACATCTCTTTTAAACAAATACATTTATTATTATATTGAGATTGATCTATTTAATTCAAAATATACGAAGGTATATAGGGTGTACCATAAATAAAAGTATAAACTCTAATGGGAATTAGGGCATATGACAAAAACTGCAAAAAGCAAAACAAATCATGATCTGAAACGTTTAAAATACGTGTTAGCAGCATAACCAACGTATAATCAGCGGTATTGGGATGAGGAAGATAAACCTTACAGTCCAAGATTATATGCAATCAATCGAAAAAAGATTTTGTTTATTTATAAAGTAATATAAAACATAGGTATTATTATTTTTAATTATTTAAATATGGTGACCAGCGAAGCGAGCAAAGCCTGCTTGTAAATATTATAAAGTCTGTAGTAGATTATTAGATTTTAAAATATTATTCTAAATGTTTTTAAAAAAATGTCCTTTCGTATATGCACCAACAAACGATAAAGTGACGGACACAATAAAAGACACCTTCTTTCTACCTATATACCACAGTGGCGCAAACGATTCTTGAAGCCACTTTCATTTCAAATTTGATCAATGTTTCATATACATTAGCGCTGAATAGATTTTTAAAAATCCAGTTTACTTAATTTTAAAATGTTGGAAGTCCAGAGAAATTGGTCTAGCACATAAATCCACCATTGATAAAAATACGTCTTCCACAATGGGGATATTGAAAGTACATACTTATATTTTGTGGCACATGCTGAAAATACCTGAGTAAACCCTCTTTCAGAAAGATGATATACTTTGCTCATTTCCTGTGTGTATACAAAGTGTAAGATAATCAATCGCTATCCCAAGCATTCAATGATAAACATTGTTGTGCAATTATAGTTCGCCATGATATCAGGAAAAAACGCCACTGGAAAAACGCCACCTCTTCCCCCGCAAAACGTCTCCAGGAAAGAAAATACCCTGAGAAAAACGTCCCTGAAAAAAAAAAAAAAAAAAAAATCCCCAGAAGTGTCATCTTATCCTTATATCTTGTAGGTAAAATTATGGTGAAAGTTTATTCATTATTCCAAATTATAAATGAACCTATATTTAAAAAAAAAAAAGAAAAGAAAAGAAAGAAAGAGAAAAACATAGTATGTTTTAGCCATCACAAAACTGTCTTCTACATTCTTTTGTGTAACAGCGGTTAACATGCAGAGATATAGGCGCCGACTTTACAAAATTTCATGGAAGGAACTATTGGTCTTTCGTTTATTTTGAGCAGAAATGGTTTGCACCACACTCTTTTGCCTCACAGTTAAGTTTTTCATGATTCTAATTCAATATATATATTTTTCTTAAATAAAATTTTTTATCAGAAATCAAGAGTAACTTTTTCTATTCCGAACAATCTGCTGTGAACTTGTGAAAGATTATTACCACTTCAAAGAAAATGGCTTGATTAAAAAAGATTTCTGAACAAAAAAATTATTTTTGTGCTCGAAAATGTAATAATGGACAATAATAATTCAATGCAAAATTCAAGGAATCCCAAATCTAAAAGTTTAGTCTCTAAATTTGCACACAATTTACTAGCTCTAGCTTTAACTCGTAAAATCTACTTGCAACAATTTAATGCCTAGCCCCTGATTAACGAATAGGTTCGCTTTGCTGAGAAAGAAAAATAAATTAAGCAAACAGGGGGAAGACGGAGCCACACTGAGGGGTTGGTGAGTGGAGCAAGCAGGTGGCGAAGCCCCTTAGTAAATAATAATCATTAAAAAGAATTCAAAATTTAAACTATTTTTTTTTTTATGCTTTCTGATACCTAATTTTATATTTTTCTCTTGAGCTTATATTAATTACAGTTTAACAATATAAAACAATATAAAATTCTAAACATACCTGTGAATTAATTGATAAGATAATTTAAAACACAAATATATGTTTGAATGATGAAATTTAATGCGAATTTACAGCAATCAAGCAAAATATTAAGACAAGTTATTGTAAAAGAATTGATATATACATATATATACATACATATATATATATTAACTTGATATGATGTAACTATTAATGTATGTAACGAAATCTTGAAATTCAATTTTCGGTCACTTCTGGTCGTCCGATTGACCTAAAATTTTGCACACAACTTCATTACCAATAGGGGCAAACTTCTTTCAGGCAGCGATTTTCTGTGGTCGCTTTTATTATTATTATTATTATTATTATTATTATTATTCACTGTGAATGAACGTGCGACCTTTTTTGTTTATATTTAAGATATATAAATCTCAAAGTTTGATATTGTATCCTCGTTGATTGTATCTGATCGAATTATTAGATTTTATTTAATAATAATAGTAATAATAGATGATGACGTCACTTTTACCCTGCAAGTTTAATTTTTCACAAAGTTTTATATCAATTTTAATATTTACGTGTGAATTTCTTTTCATTTCAAAAAAATTTAAAATCAACTCGTAAACTTGTTTTGGCAACAATTAATTAAATTAAAATAAATTATGTATTTTTGTCTAATAACGGGTTTCTTTAACTTTTTCGATACTGCCCGTTTCGATACTGATTATTATTAATTTTCTTTTCTTTTCTTTTTCTGGCAAACGCAGAATTTAGGTTAGTATGGAGGACTATTAGTTTTTTTTTTTTTTTTTTTTTTTTTTTTTTTTTTCAAATTATGACATCGTTGTCGAATTATTCAATTATATTTTCGAAAAATTTTCGATTTCGATAAGTGTCCAACCATCGTAAAACTGGCGACAACGTTTTATTCGTAGATTGAGACTAATAGTCCCCCGTCCTAAAAAGTGAATAGTATCTACAGAGAGTGTTCGCACATTTTTGTAACGATTTTGCAAAGATATATGTATAAGCAAATGTAAGAATTTTATTTTGTAATATGTTCATTTTGATAGCCCTTTTGTTAAACTATCACATTAAATCTTGATTTCATAGATAGCAGAGTATTTATTAGGACATCAAGGTTGATTTTGTTCCACTCTTCTTCCAAAACTTTCCATAGTCCATCGGTCCATCCAATGTTTTGGGATGCCGCTTTTAAAGAGCTTGTTTTAAAAGTCCAAATATACAAAAATCCATAAGAGACACGTCAGGAGACTTTTGTGTGATGCATATAACGCGCGAAAAGCTTCAATTCCGGTTTCATTTTTCATATTTTCAAAAACATAAAGCTGTAAATTTAAGAGTTATGACTTATAACCTTATCCTGATGAAATTCAACACATTGAAGATTGTTTGGTTAGGTGATGGAATTTATTCTTTGAAAATAGGTGCTAAAACATATTTATGTCATAATCTGAGTTAATTATGACATTTTTTTCTAGTTTCCTTATTTTAATTTTTCCGTTATGAGTGAATTAAGTAATAACCATAAAACCTTTAAAAAAACTTTCCTTGTTCTCTTAATGAACATTTTAAGTCTTTTTCTTTTCCTTTTCGCCAGTAAATCGACCTTTTTCTATAGAAAGCAGATAATAATAGCCAACCCTCATCAATATTAACTATACATATTTCCATTTTTCACTCATCAAATAGTTTTCATACAACAATCTTACGCCGAGAAACATATTTCGGTATTAAGCGATGAACATCAGGTTGTTTTATTAAGATTGGCTCTAAATAATATTTTATTACATTATTAACAGTTTCTACAGATATATATATAAAGATTTTACGATAGTTCTTTGGGGGGTTCGATTTTCTTTTAAAGCATGAGATGCGACTTTAGATTTAATAGGAGGTGTACGTATCTTTACTGGGTATCAATTTTTCGGCTTTTTTCCAGTCAAAAGCAAACTTTGACGTTTATTTACTTTTTTATTAATCATGTCCTTTACTTTACGTGTGGAAATACTAAAACCATGCTTTTCATATCCTTCTTTTATAAATAAATAAGAGTATTTTTCTTCGGAAAGCTCAAAAATATAGCCTTCAATCCATTCTTTATTTTCCAGCGACATTTAAAAGCAAAAAATGTTTTTAATTCTGCAGAAGACAGTTAAATCCTATTACAATTTGATGTCAGTCACTTTTTATTTTAAATTTTAAATTTAAATCCAACGAGAAAATCAAAATCGTTACAAAAATGTGTGAACACCCTCTGTATTTATAAAAATTTTAAATCCAAAGCATCGTTTACTAAAACAAAACAAAAATCATTTAATGTTCGTAGTCCATATTTTGCTGAAATTGTTTTTTATGATTCTGTTAAATATATATATATATATATAATGATACATGCATTTTTCTCTTCACGCATATTATATTGTTCTAAGTTTCAATTACATGCATTAATTTTGTTCTATTTATAATAGTTTTAGTTTAAAACTTAACTCAAAACTTATATATAACTCAAAATTAAAATTTATTAAAATTCAAAAACTTATATATACCAGAATATAAATTTCTATAAAAATCAGAGATTGAAGGATTTGAAAATAAAATATTCAATTACAAGTTAGAAAACCATTAAATGGCACTCTCTTTTGGATTGTGAGGCGACCCTCTGCAAGGTAAAACTTGCACTAACAACCAGTACGGTCCTGGTCCTGGTCCTGTTGAATATAAATTATTAAAAAACTTTTTTTTTCTTCTAGTTGGGGATTCCTTCAAATATTTTGCGGTAGGATCCTCCAAGTTGTTAGCACCACCACTGATATAGGACATTCCTGTTGAAAACTGGTATATATAGAATTTTCAAATCTGTTGCAGTGGTGTCGCATTTTTTTTTTTTTTTTTTTTTTTTTTTTTTTTTTTTTTTTTACGTAACGATCTACAATCAGTAAATCCTTGAAATGTACTTTAATAAAATAAAACTGTTATAAATAGAAAAAAATAATGCTTGTAATTGAAACTTTCTACAATATAATAATAGAGAGAAAATATATGCATCATTATGCATATTTTTAACAGAATCAAGAAAAAGGAATCATAGCATAATATGGACTACAAACATTAGGTGTGTTTTGGTTTTATAAACAATGTTTTGAATTTAAAATTTTTATAAAAGCATATTATTCTTTTTTTTATTATTATTCTGGTGCAAAGCGAATATATTCTGTGACCAGGGGCTGGGTGTTAAATTATTGTAAGAATACTTTACAAGTTAAAGCTAGAGTTATAGATTGTAAGGAAATTTGGAACTTAAATTTTAAATTTGGTATTCCTTGTATTCTGCATTGCATTATTACTATCCCACCTTACATTTTCAGACACAAAACAAAATTATTGCTCTGAAATATTTTCCAATCAAGTTATTTTCTTTTCAGTGGTAATAATCTTTCCCTTGACATTGACGTAAAGAACACAAAAGAGTGCCAGAAACAAAAAAATGTTTCTCTTTATCTCCGATATAAATTTTTATTTAAAAAAATTAAACATTAATTTTCAATTAAGAAAAACTCGATTATAAAGCAAAGGAGAGGTGGATAAAAGAATTGTTTCTCGGAAGAAAGGAAAGACCGTTTGTGACCCCATGAAATTTTAAGTCGGTGCCTGTGTTTGTGCATGTTAAACGATATTATATAAAATGATAGAGAAGGATGTTTTGTAATGGTCAAAGCATAGTATGTTTCTATATATATATATTTTTTTTTTTTTTTCAATATTGAATAGTAAATAAACATCGTGAATAATTTGAATTACAAGCTATAATAGGGGAAACTTTCAAAAGTTCGGGATTTATTTATGGAGATGTTTTTCCTAGATCCCGTCGATATAACTCAAAAATAGATAAATTTCTATTGAAATCAAATTTAGTTAAAGAGCTTATCTAAAGAACTTAACCTAATTAATAATAAAACCTTAACTATTATTACACTCTCCATTACTTTTTGCTAATTTATATGAAATCAATTCTAAATTTTGATATTGAAATAATTACAGGGGTCGTACTCAATGCCCTTTTTTCAGGACACTCTCATGAATGAGAAATTTCCAAATTTATTGCTACCATTTTTTTGTATAAAATAAACTCTACCCTGTACAATCATGTCACATTATGATAAATATACCAGAAGTATTTCTGTATAAAATTAATGGTGGCAAAAATGGTCGGAATTTCTTGTCTCTGAGAGTGTCCTGAAAAAAGGGCTGAGAGTACGACCCCTGTAATTATTATGAAAACTCATTATTAGCAAATACAAAAAGAAACAAAACAGCAAGCAGTATTTGCCTATTTCCGATAATTAAGGACTTTGATTATCATTAAAAACTGAAATATTTAAAAAATACATTTATACTATTTACAAATTTCACTATTTTACTATTTTATATTTTTCGAATTCATGAATATTAGCTTCAAACTTAGAAATTTGGATCCCAAGAAGACTCTGATGGAAATGTATTAAATTTATGACAGAAATTCTGAATATGATTTTATTTAAATCTTCATCAAATCCTGCTTTCTTTATCGCCTCATGAATATTATAAATCTGAGAAATATTTGTAATGCAAGTTAACTTGATTTTATCTCATTCATTATAATAGTGAACAACTCTCTGAAATTTGAATATCTCTTTCGAAGTAATGAAACTGTTAAACAAATATTTCACACAGTAATCGAACATTTATTTATATAGAAATTACCTTATACGTAGTAAATTTATGCCGCTAAAATCTTCAGTCAATACAGGATTTGTTAAAATCTTGAAAAGCAATGCAGAATAGGGATGTAAATAATTATTTGTAATGAAAGATTGTTCTAATACTTTATGCTTAAAAAACGTTTTAGGAATGCGCAATTTAAATTAAAACAAGGTGTAAATCTTAAACGAGTTTTGAAAAAAAAAAAAAAAAAACTAGAATTAATGAATAACATGAATAGCCTATACCGTGGTTTACACAAAATTATAGATTTACAACTAATAATTTATGTAGTTTCTTTAATCAATTATTCATTAATTACAAGAGATTTTTATTAGTTAAATAGCAATTTCGCCACGCGCGGTAACCCCAAATGTCCGTTTATTAACGATCCCTTCCGTGGAGGATCAAAATTGTGATGGCATGTCTCCGGACCACCTCTAGGGGTGTGTCCCAGACCGTCGCCAATTGCCCATCTGCGCAGCACTAGTGCGACGTTAAACCCAACCAACCAACCAACCGTTTATTAACGAGCTTAATATTTAATTGCAATACGATAAAACATTACATCAAAAGTGAAGAACTAATGTCTTTGGATTTTTTTTTTTTTTTTAATGATATTATTTGATTTTTGCCAATACATTTTTTAAAATAATTTTAAACTTAAAGATATTTAATCTGTATGCAATTGCTGTTTAATGAATGGAATAATATATATATTTACTGAAATCTGGCTCATAATAGTACAATATTGAAAAAACTTATTGAAGCCGCAAATCGAAACCAAATCGACAAAAAATTACTTATTATTAAGAACTCTTTTTGAATGTCCAATACTGTCTAAAATCTGGAAAAAAATAGGGGAGAATTAGTAAGAGTTACAAAATAATAAGAATAAGAATAAGAGGAGGGGGTTGACAAAGAAGAAAATATGCTTTATACATACTTTATAAAAATGAATATCCCATTTAAATGTCTTAAAAATTGATCTTAAATTACGCTAGAGTAAACAAACAGCCTGCTGGATGGGCTTTTACATATAATTTAGAGAAGAGTCGAAGTTCTTTACCCTTCAAAGTGCTGTCAGTCTTGACTTTGCGTTGATGAATGATAATGCTACATGTCATCGTCCGATGCTAATCGAGGACTTCCTTAAAAATGAAAGATATCTAGCGCATGTTGTGGCCTGCTGAATGACCTGATGGGATCTTTTTGAGCATATGTGAGCTATGATGAAGAGATAATTAATAGCTTTTCTGAATTTGCCAAGCTTCCAGTTTCAGAGCTGAAAATAATAAAAAAAAAAATCTCCGTGACGTTTGGATCTTTTTCATTCTACAAATTATTTACAATATTACTACTAATATAGGAAATAGTTGTGCAACGTGCCTCATTCCAAAGAGTAACTTAGAGTAACCTAGACAGTAAAACTTAATAAACTGACATATAAATCATCTTCTCAACAATCGGGATCTACACGTGTTCTAATACGTTCTGAAAATACACAACAGGAATTGTGTAAATTAGGAAGCCTAGAAGAAGACCGCAAAGTGTATGTAAGTTAGAAAGAAACTCATTTTTCATGATAGATATGATAGTATGACTTAGAGGTCTGCACGGGCCGGAATTTCGAAACCCGGGCCCGGCCCGGCCCGGCCAGTACGAAAACTTTACTTACCCGGCCCGGCCCGTTATGAAGTCGAAAAATGCGGCCCGGGCCCGACCCGGCCCGTTTATTTTTTAGCGGTTTATGGCCCGGCCCGGCCCGGACAAAAAACGGTAAAATCAGGCCCGACCCGGCCCGGCCCGATTCAAAAATATGTAAAATAACAAAAAAAAAAAGAAAAAAAAAGAATGCCTTTTTATAAAAAAGGTTTTTGCAGAGGTTTTATATTACCAAACAATAGTACGTTCTTTAACAAAACTGCTGAAATTTTACAAGACAGTTATCTATAAACAGAAATTCATTATTATAGACAAGGCACAAAGACAAACAGAAAGTCAAATCGAAAATATTAGCATTCATCAAACAATAAAGGAAGGTATTTAAAATGGTTAATACTACTGAAAATGCACTTTCAACCATTTTCTCTTATGTACCATAATGTATCCGAATCTTTCATGTGCTCTGGTAAACAAAACTTTAATGTTAATTCAACCATACTCAATAGAAAAGTTGCTTTTGCCCATGATAAAAATGATGCTACATTCGTCCACTGGAGATAAGGAAAAGGAGCCTTAGCGAAAAAGTTACAGCGGAAAGATTTTTATAGCTTTTTATATTACCTAAACTCAACAGATCATAAGAAACAAACCCTTATACACAGTAATGTATGTAATTTCTTTTGTTATGTACATGTACGCAAACTGGTAGTGACATGCATACTATTTTGAATAGGAAACCATCTAATATTACTTTAAATAAAACATTAATTTCGAGGCATGCTAAAAATATTTGCGAAAAATCAGATTTCGGACAGACAGACTGATAGACAATTAAATTGACGTTACAGACACTTTTCTAACAAAATAGAACTTTATGTGACATACAAGCCTGTAAAATTACGTAAAATAAATGACTGAAGAAATATTTTATCATTTTCCTTTTTCGTTGATTAACGAGGAAACCAGAAAAAGATTCGGGCCGACACGGCCCGGAGAAAATTTCATTCAGGCCCGGCCTGGCCCGGAAAAAATTTCATTCAGGCCCGGCCCGGCCCGAATATACACATAAAAACTGAGCCCGGCCCGGCCCGAACCTGGAAAAAAATTTTAAGCCCGAACCCGGCCCGAGGGCCGGGCCGGGCTCGGGTTCGGGCCGGAAGTCCGGCCCGTGCAGACCTCTAGTATGACTTAGGTCATTTGCTGCATCTTAGCTTTTGAAGATTCAATGATTCATCTTGTTCCAGTTCTTGCCCGATTCAGAAACACAATCAGGTGACTAGCCAGCAACGTGAATTTCTCCTCATGATTTCTGCTTTGACTCCATTGACAAGGACAGTTGCTTCAAATGTAACTCATTACCCTTTGTTAAATGCGCAAGCTGTGAGCAGAGTGTTTGTGTGATTCATGCTACCCTTCACGATTGATTATATAATATTAGCTTCCATATTATTGGTTTGATTTACTATCAAACGTTTACATGTTACTTTAAAGAAAATTTTATTTTATGGTTAACTTTATTATGTAAGTACAATTTTAAACATTCTTCAATACAATCTGTTTCTTCTCACGTTGGTACTCACCTGGTACTATCTAAGACTGTTTCTAAATTTATTGTGTATAAGCATAATTTTAAACATTCTTCAATACAATCTGTTTCTTCTCACGCTGTAAAGCCTGATACTATCTAAAACTGTTTCTCCAAGTCCTCTCCCCCCAATCTAACCCTGTTCGGCGCAATGGCGCAATAGCTCTTTATGGTTTCACTCCAGTCAGCTTCAAATCCTTTTCAACTCTATCAAGGGATTTGCTATGTACTCTTTCTATTAATCGTTTATTCTCTAGTCTTGAAAGATTTTTTGCATAATGCGTCATTATACTTACATATCTTAACCAACCATTTAATACGAGATGCCTTTACAATTTTGAGAGTGCCAAGAAATATCATAATTCAATCTGATCTTGTTACAATTTTGAGTACTTTAAAAAACTTTCCTTGGGTCACTTTAACTTTTTTTAATCAAACGAGCATCAACATTTCTTATTGCATCTTTTAATTTTATATAAAATGTTTTCTTTGACGTCTGCCATTCTGAATTCAATAAAAAAAAAATTTTGGCAATACGAAATGTGTGTGGTCCAAGCTTTTTAACAAAGAATTTGTTCATTAAATAAGAAGAAAATATAGAAATTACTTTTACAATAAGCATGCAAAAGAAAGAAAAATTTCGTTGTTGAGAAAATAAACAGTTCAATAAGTTATAATTTCTTTAAAATATTAAATTTCTTTTGAAATAAGAACATTGTTGTCAACATTTTAATTTATTCCAGAGCAATTTTAGCCCCGCCTTTATTTCGCGCAACATTATTTATAGAATAATTTTATTTAATAAATAACTATGTTAAAATAAGAAAACAATACTCTCAAAAAGGAAAAAGGAAATAAAGAAAAAGTGGTATGAGATAAAGGCGAGGTCAAAAATGCTCCGGAACAAATTAAAATGCTGGCAACACTGTAAGAAAGGCGTAGTTTGAAGTTGTAGGTAAGATGTATTTCGTTATCGAAACCATTTTGTTGAAAGCTACACGTATACATATAGATCAAAACAAACTAGAGTTTTAAAGGAAGAAAAAATACTGGTATCAAAAATTTAGTGAAATTAAACATAAGAAAACATTAACACTTTCGAGAACGGGAATGCAATAGCATTCTTTGCGACGCTGTTGCATTCAATGCATTCTACTGCATTTATATTGTGATGCAGAATGACTTTAATCCTATAGCATTTTCCAAAGAAGAATGCCATAGTTTATCATAATTTGACACGTTCCTGAACGTGAATGTTACAGTATTCACATCGCTCTGCAACACAATTAAAAAGATACTATAGCATTCCTGTCTCCGAACGCATAAATATGTGACAATATCATGAAAAACGGCAGTTTTTCTAGTGACGCAAGCGCAAAAACAAACGAACGCCACGACGCTCAGCGGAAACGGAAAAACGAACGAAAACTGCGACACTTATATATACAGGAATTTTGAGATCAAAGAAACCGCTGAAAGCCGACACTTAATATCTCAGGAAATATGGGAGGTTATGTTCTGATATTTTCAAAATAGACTTTCACCTTCTGTCTGATCCTACCCTGAAATCGCTACATTTCTGCGTGCAATATATTTCGAGATATGAATTGGCTCATTTAAGTTATAAATGGACGGACATATGTGTAAGAATTTTTTCTCGAATATGGCTCGAGCGAATTTAGTTTAATTTATATATGATATTAATCGCTTTTATCTGATGTGCCTGACATCTCCCTTTTCCCTAGGAAAACTCTTGTTTTTTTTATAACTCAGTTTAAAAATCGAACTATTTTTTACTCCGAAAATACCGTGATGCGGCAGTTTCGCGGACGAATTTCTTCTCTTCCATCTGAAATACTGAATATCAAATAATCGTTTTGGCTCCATCTATCGGGAAGCGTCAAAAATAAACACAAAAATTTAAAAAAAATATTTTTCTTTTTTTAATATATATATTAAATGAGTTATTTATTTAGGTACTTGTATTTTATATGACATTTGTTTATCAAAAATATTCTTTGTATTTACATTGTTTTCATGCTGATACGTTGTTAACTTTCAAAATTGGTTCTATTTTAAAAGGTGATTGCAACAACAAAAAATTTTTCCTTTATTTTTATAAAAATGACAAATAATATGATAATCATATGCAAATATTTGTAATTTTTTCAAAATTAAGTGATAAATCACTTAAACTACGGATTGAAAAAATTCTTAAAACAGAATTTGAAAATAATTAATTTGCTCATTAAGTTTCTAGCATATATAATACATAAATTACAAAATGTTAAGCTATAATAAAATTTTGAATAGATTATGATTTTTTTTAATTAAATTCATAACAAACTATACTACTTAAATATTTACCAGTATAAAATTTTCACTTTTTAAAGATTTTTCTATTATTATTTATTTTTCTCTTTTAAATCAAATCTATACCTAAAAAATTATAATAAGAAATAAATATAAATTAGAAATTTTTGTCATTTTTAAAATGTACTATATTATGCCTTTGTAATGTTGCATGTTTCCATCTTTTTTATCACTTTTTATAAAATTTTGAAATTTTGTTTAGTTTGTTATTTTGTTCGAGTATGACCTATAAAACAACACTTTTAATACAGTGTTATAACTCAATACCATGCTCCTTTAATTTTACGTTTTGATCATTAACCCCTAAAAAGTAATGATATCAATACAAAAAACCCTTAACGGGTTAAAAGTTTGTGACGCAGCACTGTACTTTATGGCTATAAGAATTAGAAATACGGATCTTAAAAATAATGATATCAAATTTTCAGTGACGCTTTGATATTAATTAAATTATACATAGATTTTCTTATTTGAATTTGCTTTTTCCTCTTATTTATATTTGCAGTGTAAACGTTATTTTCAACATAAAATAATATATATCATTTACTCATTCATACCTTTCCATTCGCATCTCTTATACTATGAAAGCATGTGTTTTAAAAGAAATTATATGAAATTCCAGTAACGCAGTGGTGTTACATTAAGTGATTTGTTTTTAAATTTCTCTGCAATTCTTTTGTTTTGCATATTAAAGTATATGTGCACATTGAAATATTGCTTTTAATTTTCAAATACGCTGTCAAATATATCACTTTCATTAAGCTTATATTATGTACTGAAATATATTTATTTCAATGAATTATTCTATCTTTTGCGTCACGCCATCCAAAACTGTAAGTGAAATATATGGAAATGTTTACTTTCTGTCATTTCATCCAATAAATTGAAAATGCATGCAAATAGATATCGTGATGCAAAGAAAAAAACTGTGAAATTTTTTTCAGTTTTGGATGGCGTGACGCAAAAGATAGAATAATTAATTGAAATAAATATATTTCAGTACATAACAAAAGCTTAATGAAAGTGATATATTTGACAGCGTATTTGAAAATTAAAAGCAATATTTCAATATGCACATATACTTTAATATGCAAAACAAAATAATTGCAGAGAAATTGAAAAACAAATCACTTAATGTAACACCACTGCGTTACTGGAATTTCATATAATTTCTTTTAAAACACATGCTTTCATAGTATAAGAGATGTGAATGGAAAGGTATGAATGAGTAAATGATATATATTATTTTATGTTGAAAATAACGTTTACACTGCAAATATAAATAAAAGGAAAAAGCAAATTCAAATAAGAAAATCTATGTATAATTTAATTAATATCAAAGCGTCACTGAAAATTTGATATCATTATTTAAGACCCGTATTTATAATTCTTATAGCCATAAAGTACAGTGCTGCGTCACAAACTTTTAACCCGTTAAGGGTTTTTTGTATTGATGATTATTCATACAAATGATATCTAATCAGATTTCGGATAACACAATCATACTTGCCAACATACTAATTAATATTCCGTAATATTGTTAGCCCCGCCATCTTTTTCAGACCAGTATCTTTTTAGAATATTTTTCTTCTTATTTAATCATAATTGCACTTGGAAAATATTACTCTAAAAATTTACTGGTGTGAAAAAAAGGGCAGGACTAAGAACACTATACATAATATTAATTAGGATGTTAGTAAGCATGCACAGTTAATTTAGAAGAATGTCGTCTGTTTTTTTTTTTTTTTTTTTTTTTTTTTTTTTGCAGCTCACTGAAATTTTTACTCAGGGTAAACGTTTTAATATATATACATTTTCCTTTTAGCTTTCAAAATATAATAGATTTTTCTCAAATAGAAAGTTGAAAACTACGCATTAAAAAACACTAAAAAAATTATTATTATTATTTTATTAAAAAAAGTTGAAATTAAATTTCAATATCTCATTATATAGTATTAAAAAGAGACAAGTTTTTCACGATTTTTTTTTTTTTTTTTTTTTTTTTTCTTTTTTATAATTTCTACAGGAGAGAAAATTCTTCCCGTAAGCAGGTCAGCAGAATTCAAACATCATTATCTATATAAAATTGTATTACTATTATTATTGTTATTGTTATTTTTTTTTTTAACAAAATCTATTGAACAAAGCTAAAAAATTTAACGTAAACAAAAAATTAAGCAATACTTTTGTCTAGCTAAATGCTTTTGAAAGATTACATCTGCCTATAATTTGAAATTTCTTGCCTTTTGAAGTAATGAAATCTGCAAAAATCACTCCTCGTACCAGAAATTATAGAGAAATAACTAGAATGATAGGACTTTATTAATTCAATATTTTGCAAAGGAACGTACTGTATTTTAAAATGTCCATATATCCTGAATTTACTGTATTTTAAAGTGTCCAGATATCCAAATTTAATCGTCATTCTGTCAAGTTCCTCGTCTACTTAATGATAAAAGTGTAACCAATGTTTATTAACAATCTAATGCTTTTATTCTACTTCAGCATTTTGAAAAACTGGTCGTGCATTATTTAAAGATCATAATATCATAACATCTTAAATGAAATGCCATCGTAAATAAAACTTAAATATATTTCTGTAGACTGCGAAATAATATAAATCAATCAATAATGTTATATTTCGAACAGAATTCCGCATAATTACTTTTATATGTATCACTCATTTACAACTACTTGCCAACTTACTAATTAATCTTCCATAGTATTGTTATCGCCGCCTTATTCTTCACACCAGTAACTTTTTATAGTATTTTTCTTCTTATTTAATCGCAATTGCTGCTCTAAAAATTTGTTAGTGTGAAAAAAAGAGCGGGACTAACAACACTACGGAATATTAATTAGGATGTTGGCAAGTATGCCATATGTATCTAATGTTTTTCTATTTTATCTTTTCCAATATTGTAATTTCGTTCAGTTAATATGTGGCATTTAACGAAGCAAGATGCTTTCTTTTTTACGCTCACAAAATTAATTTTCTTTCCAATAATAAAAGAAATTTTCTGTTTAAAAATTAAACAACCCACTGGATTTTATAATGAGAAATGCTATATACAATATCAAATACTCGCTTATCCTTTAATTAATAGATCTGTAGAAGAATGAATTACTTAACTGTGGAAATTGTGGCGAATGGAGTTACAAAAGGTAAAATGAATTTCTGCTACTCAGCAACTCAACGCCATTGAAGAAAAGCAAGGTAAGTGCTAAATCTTTTCTACACTTACCTGATTGTACTATATTGCACTGTATATTATTTAGCACGTTCATAGTAAGAAATATCTTAAGCAGCTACCGAGAGCTTTATTTTACAATTGATAATGTTTCCTTTTAATTTGATATGAATTACTACAATTTCTCCAACATAAAAAATATTTACAGACAATAAAATCTTTCCCTAAATGTAAAAGGTTTTCCAATAGGGATGATACAATTTTAAATGGTTAGAATGGCAACACTGCTTATTATTTTTTGACATTTCTTGTGTCATTTGTATTTAGTATGCTATGCCATTTAATCATGCAAAGATACACGCTTGAACGACGTTTTGAAATTATTAAATTGTTTTATCAAAATCAGTGTTCATATGTGAATACTGAGAGAAATTTGAGAAGAATTACGACATTATTCAGTTAATCAACTCGATCGATTGTGATTTTTTTTCTTTGGGGATATGTTAAGTCACAAGTTTATGCTGATAATCCAATAACAATTGAGCAATTAAAAACCAACATTGAACGTATTATTCGTGAAATAACACCAAATTTATGTGAAAGAGTGATGGAAAATTGGGTTGACAGAATGCGGTATTGTACAGAGAAGTCGTGGTGCTCACATGAACGATATTATTTTCATACTTAATGGCATAATGCAAGCTTTCAAAAAAAAAAAATTAAAAAAAAAATGTGTACACTGAATAATTTATGTTTTTTTTTTTTTTTTTTTTTTTTTTTATTGTATCACTCTTAATTGAAAATCCTTTATTAACTCGAAAAAAAAAAAAAAAAAAAAAAAAAAAAAAATCAGGAACAAATAAAACTTTTACGCATCCTTTCACTATTATACAATTTGTAGAAATTTCTTATAAAATTTTATTAGTTGCTTTTTTTTTTTTTTTTTTTTTTTTTTTAACTATACTGATACAGAAAATTGGAAAAACAATTTTATGTTTTACTTTTTTCTTTTTATTGAAAAATGAGATCAGTCAAAGGGAAAAAAATATTCTTCATGTATCTTTCTAAGAACTCTAAAAATTTCAACTCTTCAAATTCTCAAAGACCCTTCTTACTCTATGTCGCCTTCAAATATGAAACGAAATACTGTGGACTCTTCTTTTCTAGAATGGTGTAAGACTTTAATGCCACTTCTAACGACCTACAATACCTCAACAGGACACACATAAAAGACACATGCAACAGAATATTTGCGAAAAAAGTTATGCCCTTTCAAGTAAGAAGTCTCATTCACTAGAGAGAAAAATCATGTTCGATCTTTCTTCCTTTAAAATGATGTGCTATATTCTTGAGGGCACGAAAAAACTTCTATTTTATAAAGTGGGAAAAAAAGAAGTACTTCTGTTTTATAAAACTGTTTTGTATTTACTGTATTAATTTACATTTGAACTGCAATCTTTAAATAGATATATTTTCATCTTAATTAGAAAAGCGGACAGAATTATAGTGCAGGGTTGCCAAATTTGAACTTTTTTTTATTCAATGGTCACCAATAAATTTGAGAAGTGACATTTGATATATACATAATATTAATCTTCGAAGTGAACAGTCAAACATTACAAATAAAAATTATTGGTGACTATTGAATAAAAAAAAGTCCAAATTTGGCAACCCTGCTTTAGTGTATGAGTCATTTTTTTAAAGTAAATATTGAGTAACTATGCAATAATTAGCCCGTAACATATGCAATTAAGCATTTAACTATTAAGCACATGCGTGCCAGTGCTAGTACGGTAAAAATAAATCAATAGCAGAAGCGAAGATTGTCTCATATCATAATAGTACTTCAGGATATCATCATGTATGTATTTCTTTTGTATGAACGTAGTTTCATTTGCATTTGCAGTTTTATTTTTCAAAAAAATGTACAATAAAGTTTAATTAAGATATAATATAATATTCAATAATAGCAATACTTTGTCATATAAATTTTATTTTTAATTTCTCAGGTCGTGCACAATTAAAAACTGTTTTTCAACATATTTCGCGATTTTTTTTTTATTATTAATTTATCCTAATAAATACACTTTTTAGTATTTATATAGTATTTACGCGCAAATATTTTACAGTCTTTCATGGCAATACAGCATTTAAATTTAAATTTAAATGATAACTGACTTTTTAATAAATAAATTATATACAAGGCTTTTCTATGATTCCTGCTCGAAACCTGCACATAATACTATCGTATAATTCGGATATTAAAACCCACTCTTTAACAACAATTTTTATTCGTCAAATAAAATAAAAGTACTTTTTTATAGCATTCGTACACAGAAACTGCGCTATATTTAAGCACATATTTTGGACATTTAAACTAAATTTTGAATTTGAAAATTCGTTAGAATTGCCAACTTTTACAATTTATTCCAGAGCATTTTAAGTTTCGCCTTTTTTGGCACCACTTTATTTGTGGAATATTTTTCTCCAATATATAAATACTACAAAATAAGAAATATATATATATACTTTTAAAAAGTGGTATGAGGAAACAGCAGCACTAACAGCGCTTCGGAATAACTCATAAACGTTAGCAACTTTGCAATAAAGAAATTATGACGGTGCATATATGTGAAAACGTTTTTTTAACCAATGTAATAAAAAAAATGGAAAAATGCTATAGAACAGCAATTTGATTACATGTGATTGAGAAAACAAAAGTATTGTTCGAACTAGACGCAAGATTTTTAATATGATGTGTGTTTAAAGGGCGTCTGTGGTACGTTTATTTCATTCAAATTGTTAAAATTACCGGTACACTGTAAAAAATAGGCTCTTAAAAATAAGTATATATTGTCTCAAAATAGCTCCGAAACAATATATACTTAAATTTGAAAACCCATGAACTCATTTTTGAGTATACTGATATGCTCAAAAATGGGGTTGACCAATAAGAATCCCAATATCCCCATGTTTAATGTATAAACGGACCCCTAATACATTTTTACGTGTAACTCTATTTAGAATTGATTTAAAGTGTATAAATAGGTATGTTTTCCGAACCGCCTTGATCTCAGAAATCTGAATATGAAGTCAAAAATAGGGGTCGTCATTGAAAAAAATACGCCTGTTGAAAGTTTACGCCTGTTTTAATATGTAGACGACCCCTTAAGCAAAATCTAACTATACCATTAAAAACTAGACATTATTACAGATCGATATGTACCAGCCGTATGTTTCTACGATAATTTACAGCGAAATTAGTTGGGGGGGGGGGCGATTTTTTTTTTTTTTTTTTTTTTTTTTTTTTTGTGACTGTACTGAACTATATTGTTTTATTGTATTGAAATTAACTGCACTGAAGTTAAATAAGAAAAAAAATTAACTTTTTTTAAACCCTCGAAACTAATGTAACCCCCTTAATTTAAATACATAAATTACTATTCCTACACTATTATTTTTTCTCCTAAAAACTTATAAAATATGAATAAAACGATTAAATGAAATATGAATAAAACGATTGCTACCAAAAAACAATAAATGGCAATAAATAGCCTTGTATATAAATATATTTGAATGCAACCCATTTTGCTAACTTAACAAAGAATCCATTTCAATCTGCCATAATATACTTAATAAGGAAGAACAATAAAAGAAATACCTAATTTTCCCTAACTCTATTGATTTATTGTTTGGTATTTTATGGCAGTCCCAAGGGCCTTTTTTACAGACCATCGCTGACCGATTAGTCATAAGAGAAAATAAAATATATTTTGTGCTAAGAAATTATTTGTCCTTCTTTAGCAAAAATAGACATTGAGAAATCGGCTCACTGTAATCTAGACGAAATATGACTCAAAGAAACAATATTAAAAAAATATTGCAAAATGTAGCTTGCATTTTTTTTTTTTTTTTTTTTTTTTTTTTTAAGATTATTAGATCTTAAATCAAAATACTCCCACAAAAGCACATTTATTCACATGAGTGATTTTCAGAAATTATCTCTTTTAATTTTATAAACTGAAATTTTTGCAATATAATTTGAAATTCTTTAAATTAGTAGAGAAAAAGACAAAGTTTCTGATTTAAAAAAAAAAAAAAAAGGCGAGGAAATATTTAATATTTTATGCTGCTTTAAGCGTAGAAATTTCCAAGTATTGACATGTATTATACAGATTAAATAAGTGATGTACAAACTTTTGGTATTCTATCATAAAAAAAAAAAAAAAAAAAAAAAAGAAAGAAAGAAAGAAAGAAAAGAAAAGAAACTCGGAAATATAACAAAACAACAAAATCCACTTTGGCTACCTTAACATGAACTCTCATTAAAAAAGAAAAAGAAAGAAAGAAAAAAACCTGACGTATCTCACATTAGGGGTTATGCAAAAATTAAGGAATGAAAAGAAACATAACAAAAAGAAGAAGAAAAAAAAAGAAAGAAAGAAAGAAAACATTTTTACGCCTTAATTTATAAATGATCAGTCAACATTCTTCACGTTTTAGGACATTAGGTTGCAATTTTGTGCATGAATTATCAGGATATGAGGCACTAACACTCATTAAAAACTTTTGCATAGGGTTTGTATAAATATATATATATATATTATCCTTTAAAGTTTTTATCACCAATTTTATAAATTTCTGAAACGGCTTTCTCTCTCACTTTTGACCCATCTTTGCATTTTTTTTTTTTTTTATGTATAGCCAAGATGAAGATTTAAATACGAGTCGAGTTTTGTTTCGGAACACCTTGTACACATACCATAATATGCATATATAGATACATATATATACCACACAGAAAGAGAGATTCTATAAATAAGCATTCACAACTATAAGTAGAATATTACTTTAAAGAATTATTTAACATTTGAATTATTCTCAAATATTAATTTACTTTGTTGTAACTACGACTTTGCCAAATTAAAATTGAAAACTTTTATTCATAAATCAATTTTAAATACGTTCTAAATTAAATATATGTTATTAAACTGGCAGATCTACATTTAATTTTATCAAGTAAATGTTTTCCTAGTTAATTAATAGTAAATGAGCCCAGTCAGCTTGTAAGCTGATACCGATATTTACTTTGTTACAACTTAATAATTGGCAGTGTTTGCAGAATTTATCTTTATAAATTAATTTGTATTATTATATATTATACGCTTTTAAATGTATTAAAACACTGACATTAAATCTTATTACTCTATAAACTTACAGTATCAAATATTTTAACTTGAAGATGGAACACTTTTGTGAAATTTTACATAAACGAATAATAAATGTATTCGAGCTCTTTACATCTCACTTCATATTTGATGCATATCCATATTAAATTCGATTAATAATACTCTATTTTAATATTTATTCAAATAAATTTTTATTTATTGGTGAATTTTCAATGTTTTAAAATCAAGTTTATATTAAATATAAAAGTTCTTTTCTGTACGATGCATGACTGCAAACAGTATGTTATTTAAATAAATAGTTATTTTATGCTGTAACGTCATCGTGTTAAGTAGTATTCCGATTAGTGAAAATTATTGTACCTACATATACGAGCTGACGCATCCAATACTTTACTTTCCGAACATACATATGTAAGGAAAGTATAATAATCATGACAAAAATTTGAATTTGAGATTTTGATGTATTTATACGTTTTGAGGCCCTCTGAGTTCATTTTTACAATTCTTATGAGAATGCATATATATATGTGCGTATAAGTGTATGTATAGTATGTGAATATGTATGGATATAGTATGGATGTGAGTGAACACAATTACGTCTAAACTCTTTGTTCGAATAAACTGAAATTTGGTACGTACGTTATAACTCACTGTAGCACAAACTATATAGATTTTGATGAATTTAGCGCTTATAGTTTTTTTACAGGGATATAACGAAAAGTTCTTTATTATTATGGCTTATGGGCTTAAATTATTTAAATTTCTATAGCGTCTACACGCCTTATTCGAGTGAGCCGAAATATGGTATGCATGTCATAAGTCACGTCGTACGACCTGTACAGATTTTGGTGCATCTAGCACTTATAGATTTTTTACAGGGACACCAAGAATAATTCTTTACCTTTATAGTTTATGAACTCAAATTATTTAAAGTTCAATAGTGTCTAATCGCCTTATTCAAATGAGCTGAAAATTTATATAGGGGAGAGTAGGGAAGGATGGGACAGTTTTGGCAAAAATATTTTTTACAAATTTACTCCTACTGGTACAATACTGTATTTAAGTTTCAGAGAAACAAATTGAAACATTTTAACATCTTTTAAAATATAAATTTGATGGTAATTATTAAAATATTAATTTTATAAGCCAATTAACGTAGTCATAAAAATGTCCCATCCCTCCCTTATATGAGGGAGAGATGGGACATGGTTACAAAGTTAAAATAAATGCATAATATACAGTCATACTATGAAAAATGACAAAAACAGTGGAACATGATATATTTAAGGTTAATTAATTACTAATAACATCTATTTTATAAACATTAGAGTATAATGTATCATAATAATATTTATCTGATATAATAATAATAAAGTGTAATGATAATTTTCAAATGCGCAATCAGTGCATCTTTTTTTTTTTTTTTTTTTTACTTCTAGCAGAGAAAGTACTGATTTTTAGTTCAAATATTCAAAATCAAGTTTCTGTTATATTTACATGTTTGTGATTCCCTAAATATTAATAAGGTTTTTAGTGGCTAGTCTGTGCGTGTTATCAGCATATCTCAAAAACAGATATTATCAAGAAATCCTAACTGTAATTGGTGAATGTAATTTCTTTTGTATGTTTTACAATGTCCAGGAAAACTGCTCAGGAATGAAGATTAATTCCTCATAGATATATAGTAAATAATGTATTTTTAAATGTTAAAAGGGTAAACAAAAGTTGTGTGAGTACCATACCAATTATTTTCCATGATTTTGAATTTGTGTCGTGCATTTTTTCTTCCATCTATTCATTCATTTGCCTCTTGATATTTTCTGTTTAAGGAGTATCAGAATCTTCATTCTTCTTCCTTTTCTTACATGTTCCATCCTTTCCTGAGCTGCTCTGCCCCACCCCTCCCTTTTCATTATTTTTCAAAAATATATATATATATATATATTATTAGAACACATGTTACTTTTAGGCCAATTTAGCTACTAATTCATAAATGTTATATTATTAGGTATATAAAATACGAAAAGTAATTATGCTAACATCAGTGAGTGACGTTGAAAACTTGCCTTGAAAATTAAGCAATTGTTTACTTTTGGTGTTATGAAATAGTTTTTTTTTTTTTTACATAAACTTATAAAGTTCTCCAACTATACTCTGTGTAAGAAAAATAGACCTCTCAAGGCCACTTCTCAGGGTTCTTTCCTCGCCCGTTACCATGGTATTGCGGGACGCTAACTTCCCCGCTTCTTTTTTCCTACATAACTCTGTTATCTTAAGCAAAAGCAAATGGGGAGCAGATTAGCATTTTAATACATATATAAATATAAGGTTTTCTCTTGTGTGAATATCTTCGAATTATTTAAAAAAGAAAATAATATATAATTATGAATTTTTCATATTTATTAGCTTAACAAAGTTAATTTTCTAATGTACTTTGAAAATTATTTTAATTTGTTTATCAGTAAAGTTTTCTAATTTTCTAATTTAGGGAAAAAGAAATTGCAAAACTTTCCTTATTTTGTTACTTATATTATACCTGTGTCCACACAGGAAAGATATGTAGAAAACGTTTGAATATAATTAATCTCATAACCAAAACTGCATTGTGATAGCTGCATTTTCCAGACTACATATTATTATATATTACATGTAAGAATAATAGATATATTTTCATTTTTACTTCATGTATAAGAACAATAAAAAGTAAAAAATAAGAAAATAAGTGTTTCAAAATTAAAACCAAGAAATATTTTCAGTTTTACCTGATATACGCAAAAAGAATGTAGCAGTTAAACACATTCTCAATTATAAAGATTAGTCCGTTCTATATCAATCCTTAGACTATATATAGTTTCTAAATTTCATGTATCATTATCACATATAGAAAAAATTATAGTTTCAGTTATTTATCTGATATTGTTATTGTTTTCAGGATCAGTTAAAACAAGTCGAAATTAAGAAAGAATAATCCTGCGATTAACATAGATTATCAATGCCACGTGGTATCAATAATCAAAAGATCACTCGAAGCTGGTAGACAGGAGGTGCCGGGTTCGAAGCCAAGAAGCGCTCGTAGTCCTATTCGTTCGGAGTTTTCCATGTTTTCCTGTGAAACTGGCTAAATATATGAGTAAATAAGGAACAATTTGGTCTTATTGCACCGCCACTTCACTTCACTTTTAAAGTTTGAAAAAAGCCTGCGGCCGCGAAATTTTAATAATTTTAGGATTTCCTTTGATTTATTTAATACCTAAACTAAAACTATAGGACTAGCATCAGCAATTCGTTTATAGAGCAGCATAAAATAATTTTTGTTTTCTTAATAATCATACTTAAATACTTTTTAGCTATAGAATTATTTATTCTTAATATAAAATAGCTTTGCAGTCAAAATGACCAATCCAGTCGTTCTAATCTTAAAACACTAACTGTTAATAGCAAACAATATAGACAAATTAATTTATCAGATTTATTCTCCAGGTACATTTTGGGTTATAAGAATGTGAAATTTAAAATAAAAGTGAGGTTTTTTTAAACCAAGAGTTAAGAACTATATCATGAATATGAAAATTAAAATCTAATTTAAATGATGATGATGATTGTGTGAAGTTTAAACCCGATTGTTTTTACAAAAGCCTGGATTTTCTAGAGAAGTATTTATTAGGAATCCTTGCTAAAACTCGCATAAATTTCGGAGAAAACCATGGTAAACTCCAAATAGCTTGGCTAATTACTGCGACTTGGATTCGAACTCGACTTCGCCCATCTGCCAGCTTGGACAGCAAAACTAAACGGGTAGATCCATTGACGTTTCTCTAAAATAATTATTTTAGGGAAGAGAGTTTTTTTTTTTTTTTTTTTTTTTTTTCAAAACGTAATTTAATGTATTATTTATCTATTATTATTATTATTATTATTTAGCCTTGAATATGGCTTAGCCCTAAAAAGGGCTTTCTTAGCCCTCAGAAGGTTTTTTTTTTTTTTTTTTTTAGCCTTTAAAAAGACTTATTTCAGAGCTTTGCTACTTCGACCTGGTGATAGAACTGATTTTTTCCCTTATATTTCGTCAATTCTACAACACCGAATCATCTTAGTTTGTTTCCTTGTATCAGGACTACCAGTAATTGTAAATGATATAGAAACTAAACGATGAGAAAAACTAAATGCTAATGGATCCAAAGAGCAAGTCTAAAGAAAACTGCACTGTATCTGAACGAAAATTCTCCTGGTCAAAGAATTGCTCAAATGGGGTGGGAAAAGAATGAGCGATAACGGGACCACATGGGTCATTTCTAGGAAGGTTGACGAGGGTCTAGTGACCTTGACAGGCCAATTCAGTTTACACGGACTATAAAATGATACATAACAACAAATATGGGGCTGTAGTTACTTCACCTGGTGGAAGGGTCAAAAATTGAAGACAATGTTTATTTTAAGAATAATTTTAGGTGTCCCATCCTGTAAAGGAGATGACTTGGCCGTCGTAAAAAAGAATATTTTCGTTGATGATGTTGGCTGAAAAGTAAAAACATTATTAAAAGTTAATTTCCATTTAAAGTCCAGGCTCGGAATTAACTCAGAGACATATATTGTTCTCATGCCAGTTTATTGAAAATATTCCAATGCACGTGACCATAGGCAATTAAAAGAACATAAGTTTTTTTTAACGAAAACATTCTGGTGTGGGAAACAGTACCGAGGATCAGGCCGAGCCCTAGGCCCGAATCGCTCTTGAGATCTTACATGTTTTTTGATCACAAAGAAAGTATGTACTCCTAAACTGAAGCAAAACAAATGACAATGCATTTGGCGTTGAATTATACACGCCAAGTTCAAAGTTTAAGATAGAGAATGGTTGCATTGCGTTAGGAATATTCATATGTATATTTTTAAAATGTGACGAGTAATTTATTGACCGTTGTTAGTGAATGTTGGCATGATTTCGCCAAGATTTACACCCTGGGAAAATAACTAGCTAAGCAAATATTCTATTTAACCGTTGATGCAAATTAGGCGACAAGATGGTGTATGAGTTACATTTCGATGTGCGATTAAAAGAGACGGAATTAATTATTTTCTAGTTTCACAAAACAAACGGATAGAAATAAGTCAAAACATTATCATTTACAGCGCGAAAAGAATTTCCAGTACGTTAAGCTTATTGATAGAATAATGGGAATTGATCAAAAAAGTGTTTCAGTTACATTGAAAAAAAAAATGAAAGGGAAGATATAAAAATTAGAAAATGCATATTGTAAAATTTTATTATTTATAGGATAAAATCGTTATATCGTTATATTTTAAGTAGTTGTTTAAGATTAAAGAATCTAATTTATAATTTAATTTATTTAGAGAATTTACCTATCCCTTTAAAGAGAAAAATATAAATTTTATAATATGTGATAATCTATATCACACATCCCTCCCGACTCTCCCCTATATGTTATAAGTTACCATTGCATGAACAGTATATATTTTGTTAAATCTAGCATTTATGGTTTTTATTTATTTATTTTATTTCATTTATTTATTTATTTTTATAGAGTCACAACGAATAATTATTTATCATTATGACCTATGGGCTGAAATTATTTAAAGTGCGATAACATCTAATATTAATAGGTTTAATATTAATTATTATTAGCGTCTAATACCTTATCCGATTTAGCTGAAAATTTATATGCATATTATAGGGCAGCGTCGCACGAACTGTATAGATTTTTGTGACTATGCACTTATAGATCTTTACAGGGACACAACGGAATATTCTTCATCAGTAAGACCTGTGGGCTCAAATTATTTGATAAGTAATGACGTTAAACGTCTTATTCGATTGCGCTGATTCATTTTAGATTTTTCTTATTTTAATTTAGTTAAATAACCGTTAGTTATTTAATGTTTAGAAAGTTGAATAGAGTTACTCCTTCTTTTTTTTGGTCTAATGGCCGTATTCACCATTAACTTCAACTCTCGGTTCAACGCAAAAACTTGAAAAGCATCTAAAGGCAGGGTACAGATTTTCATCAAAATTTGGCATGCTGTTTCTGCCATCTGCCATCTAGCGTCGATGATTTCATATAATCTTTGATTGGTTTCTTTCACCTAAAAAGTCTGAAAACAACTATACCGCTAGATGGCAGCAACAACACGGCAAAATTTGCTGAAAAGTTGTACCCCGCTTTTATACGCTTTTCAAATTTTCATGTTCAACCGGGAGTTGAAGTTATTGGTGAATAACAACCTTAGGATTGTCAAAATGTACCCAGCGAGTCCAAAGATTATCAAGCAATTGTGTTATTTTCGAGTTACTAATTTTATTGTTTTTTGTAATTTTAGTTTGACAACATGTGATATAAGAGGTTTTCAGCAATCAATTGCTCAAATCGTGGCAGAAAAGGATATAAAAAATGTTTATATTTCTCTCAAATTCTATGAGAGGAAGAACATATAGCAGATTTGCCAACTTTTTAATTTATTCTATGGCATTGTTAGCACCGCCCTTTTTTTATACCACAATTTTTGTATAATTATATTCTCCAATACATGAATACGATTGTAAAAATAGAAAATTTCTCTTCGAAAATACTGGTGTGAAGAAAAGGCAAGTAATAACAATTCTCCGGAATAAATTATAAAAGTTGGCAACTCTGAACATAGATAAAAGCGTCAAGCGGGAAAACTGGCTTCTTTCGAGGCAAAAAGATAGAAGATATTGCGTCGGCCTGCATTATTATGAGAGATCTAATAAGAGTGAGTGAAATCTCTTTACACGAATTACATTTAATAAAAGAATAAATTTTGTGCATATTTACAAATCAGCCATTATTTTAAAAGAATAACTATAAAACATTTTCGAAGCTGAAGCAGCTTGCTTCACGACTGATCATCTCATAGTCCAATCTCAATTCGCTTCTCTCAAGATATTAAATGTCTGTCAACCCGACTTCCTGCAATCCAAATGCGGTATGGATGGGAAGACACACCTCGAAATTCCACAAAAAGAAAAAGATTCTTAATAGCAGATTCCTCCCCCTTGAGCTAATATTTTTAATCGTAGATAAAAATTCGTTTGCTGACACAAATTGTTCATAAATAACATTAGTAATATTGACAAAATAAAGTTTACATCATGATTATTCGTGAATATATTTTGCACTATATTTTGTTTTAAAGCTGCAGTTTCATCAATACGGGAAAAGAAAATACTAAATTTTTAATACGTTTATCTCAAAGATTTCTCAGAAATTTAGAATTAATACAATGCATAAAGAGTAAGAGAAAATTAAATGCTTCAAATTTATAACTGTATTTGAAATCAAAGTAACACAGATTTTTCTAAGGAAATTTTAATACATAAATTAAACAGTATTAAAACGTTAAAAGAAAAATCGTTCCAAATTCAGTGGTGGCTCATGAGTAACGTTTTGGGAGGGCTGCGAGCTAGTGACTTAAAACAGAAATTTAAATAATATTTATATTGTTATAATTTTTGTGTGTTCTTTTTTTGAAAACGCAATTTCAAATTAACAACAAAATTTTATTTCTCATACCGAGAAATATATTCAATTGTATGTTAAAACAGTTGATATAATTTTTGTGTTCTAAGTTAAGAATATAAAACTTGCTTGCATTTTCTTTCTATTCTAAGAACAATTTGTTAATATCTATACCAGAGTGTGAAATATCTTGATCCGGAATAAGAAAATTCACTACTTTCACATATTTAATTTTAAATGAAATAAATAAATTTTATTTATTTATTATCGTATTTTTTTTTTTTCTTTTATTTCACCATCTCCTTATATTATTAAAATCTGTACGCATCTGTCTGTAGTGGTGTGAGAAAAGGAGCGTTTTTTCAGGGGGCGTTAACAATTGTACGGTTATTAATGAGGTGGTTTGCAAGTATGTATTGTAAACAATCATCTAATTCTCCACGAACTAAATTCCTATTATACAGAAATCTATCAGAGAATATCACTCAATCAGTTGACAGGATTTGTGCTTGAGGTTTGAAACAAACACAGTACTCACAAAGCACATAAGTACATTACTGCCAAGTCTTCCAATTTTTGAATACCACTATTTCTTTACGAAAGTTAATCATCTGTTTCAAAATTAATTTTTTCAGTTAAATTACACTAAAGACACCAATAAAGAAAAATGGTATTTAGAAATCGGAAGACTTGACATCTATGGATCTAGATATTTCCTTCACAGTTTTCCACTTTCTTGCAAAATACATATATAGATATTAAAATAGTGTCTTTTTATATACATGAACTCGATAATCCGTAACATATTATTTATTAAATTTCTAATGCCAACTTATAAGGATAAAAATAATATGGCATTACAGTTGGAATAAGTTCTAAAACATAAAGTGGACTTTCAAGCAAACAACTTCCACGAGAGATTTATGCATCAAAAGTTTATATAGTATTTCTCTGATAAAAACGAATTCTGCTTTTGCTTCCAGTAAGATTTCGGATTTCAATGACATTTTACATTTTTAAATGTGGAAATAAAGGAAGAAATGGAATTAGCTTTAGCGTTTTCACACTGGCTAGATCCGAGATGCCAACTTTTATTCTGAAGCATATTTAGCCCCGCCTTTATTTCACAACAGTTTATTTACCAAAAAAAAACCTATCTCAAATTTGCGACTACGATAAAATAAGAAAGTAATTACTCTTAGAAATAATGTAGTATGAGAAAAAGGCGGAGCTAACAACGCTCTCGAATAAATTGTAATATAAAATTTACACCTCTGCTAGAATAAAAAGTTCCTACAAGTAAAGTTAAGAATTTAAAATGAAATAAAAAATAACTACCATTAATGGCATTTAGTTACTATAATAAAAAATAAAAAGCTTTAGAAACAGCAGGGAAAAGGCTTTAAGAAAAGATAAGCTTCAAACAAAACCAGTGATGCCAGATTGGGGATTTTGTCCCCATTTTGGGGATTTTTGAGGCTTTTGGGGACAGTTTTGGGGACCAAATGTTTGTGGGGACTTTTTGGGGAATTCTAAAATTTTTGGGGAAAAATCTGGGGAGTTCAACTTTCTGTCAATGTTGACAACGCAATGATTTATCCCTACGACCACGGATTTTCAATAGCTTCATTGTTAATTGGGGATTTTTTTCAAAAATTGCCTTCATTTGGGGAAAAATCTGAGCTTAAATCCACTTAAATCTGCTTGATACTTTTTTTTTTTTGAAAATTTTTTTATTTTCCCTTTTTAGTAGAAATCAAGTTGGGGATTTTTTCGAAAAAAAACCCTGATTTTGGGAAATTTGAAGACCTGTTTGGGGAAATAATTTTCGACCATCTGGCATCACTGACTAAACATCTTCGCATGATTATGATACAATAGCGGTTGTACTGTTATATATATATAATAATAACTGAAAAATAATCTTTTGTGCGAAATATTTTTGAAACTTTTATGTTTAGAAGGCCTTATTAAAGTGATTATAAGTTAAATAAAATCCCTAGAGAGCGAATGAAATTTTTCTTTTAATCCTCAAACTATTACCACGGAACTCCGTGACTATTACACAAAACAAATCTAAACACCCCTACAACACCATGGTCCATTGCACATATTCTTAATAATTAACTTTTATAATTAAACTACGATGAATCGCTTGCGGTCACCAAGACGCTACGATTTGACAAAAAAAACTTTATTGAAATACGTATTTCTGAACGTAACTTTTACTTCAACGTAAACATCTATAATACATTTAAACTGAATTTTCCGGTGTACAAATAAAATCAATAGATAAATTTTGACAGTTATGGTTATCCAAATGGTTTCAACCTGATGTCCATAAAAAGGCTTTTAATTCATTTCGTTTTCGGTTTTTTTTTTTTTTTTTTTCTTTTTTTCTCGGAGATGTAATATATTATCTCACCTTAAGTAAAAAACGAAACTCGAGTTTAACTTATTAATTGCAAGAGAAAATATTTTATAATATTTATTATATAAATAAAATATCCCCTACGTACAAATCATTACAATATAAAGAGTGCAAATTGTAATAGTTATATCACTGTATAACATGCCTGTTGGTTGTCTGAATTTTTTGCACGAGAAACTACCAATAATTATGAATAGTTTTTTTTTTTTTTTTTTTTTTTTTTTAAGCTTATTGCTAAAAAGAGCTAGAAAAGTATAAAAACAGTTTCCTCATAGTTTGTTAACGGGTTGTGGCATCCGTCAGTAGTTTCCATTATCGGAGTTTCCCAGAGTGGCAACAACCTTGTTTTGACGTTAAAAGAACTGAACTTTAAAAGCGAAGCTAGGAGTCAGAACGGCGGTTTCAAAGAACCAGGGTTCAGTGGCGCCGACTATGTGGGGGCTTGAGGGCTCGAGCCCCTCCAGAAAATTTTCTGTAAGGGATCAGCCCCCCCAGAAATTTTGAATACAGATTCTCTATTAAACAAGAAATTCTTTCCTCTATTTCTTATTTGGTTTTTTACCAAAATCATAGCTGTAAAGTAAGGTTGTTGCAATTGAAAATGGACATAAATCGACTAAGAAAAAAAGAAAGAAAAACAAGAGAGGCTGAAAGTCTCTGTATGGGGCGCGGGGTGAGTTCAGAGGAAGATGATTCCCTTTACTGTGCTACACTTATGGTTTGTGCATGAGGAGCAAAAGTTTTCAGAAACATCGATGCAAAGTAATATAACTATTTTTACAAAAGTTACTGCCATATAAATTCGATTTACATAAACTAAATGGCAAAGATTATGATGGCATTTTCAGGTCCAGTTTTGGGGCCCTTTGCTACTCAGAGCCCCTGGCACGTGCCCCTGTGTTAATCAGGCCGTTGTTTGTGTGTGCATATGTTCTTTTCCTTGGGTGAGCGTGTGTACATTATTACACCATATTTGATGACCTTGTATTAGAAATGTGATGCCCCCCACCCTCAAAAAATAATCCTGGCTACGGCCTTGGTTCGAGCCCCCCCAGAAAATTTTCAAAGTCGGCGCTGCTGCCAGGGTTCGTACTCTCCGCCCTTTTTTCAGGACACTCTCATGAATGAAACATTTTCAAATTAATTGCTACCATTATTTTTAATAATTATGTACATTAAATAATATATATTAAATAATAATGTTCAACGTCAACGTAGTTGCTTCGGAGTACCTGCAATCGGTCGCAACCATTGCTTACCTCCATCGAAAGTGCCAAAAACATAAAAATGATTTTACAGAAAAGAAAATATTAAAAAGCCGAAGGCTTTTTATTAAAAAATAAATTTAGAATTTAGTCTCAGAAACATTTGTATAATATGGCACTTTACTATAAATATATCAGAGGTATTTCTGCATGAAATTAGTGGTGGCAAAACAGGCAGAAATTTCTTTTCTCTGTGAGTGTCCAGAAAAAAGGGCGGAGAGTACGACCCCTGAAAGAACTATTATTTTGTTATGATTTGATTTTTTAAGTTAAGTTGCAAGAAACAACATAATTTTATGTTAAATTAATGTTAATAAAAAAAATTTTTGTTTAAACTTGAGTTAGTTTTAGTTTTTTTCCAATCACCTATTTACACAACCAGTTAAAAAGTCAAGAAGAATTAGTTTGCTACAGCTTCAACCGGACAGGGTTAATTATGGCAGGGATGGAACACGGGCGCAGAATTCATACCGGAATGTGTATAAGAAATTGCTCTACCTATAATATCGTCGATTTAAGAGGTAGAAAATTTTCTTACATTGATAGTGGTATGAATTCTGCGCCCGTTTTCCATCCCTGTTATGGTTTGGCGAGGTTCACTGCTCTACGCAAGATTGCTTCAGACGCTACTTTATGTACGTGTGCTTTCACTACTTTTCTCTTACAGTGAAATTCTTCCTAAATTTATAAGTTTTTAAGTGTCAAAAGATTTTTTGAAATTAAAAATTTGAGGAGCTATGTTTAAAAAGCACATCAAATATACTTATTTGAAACCGAAAATGAAAATTGTAAAAAAAAAAAAAAAAAAAAAAAAAATACTTGGTCCATTATCGACATATCGATGACAAAAATATGTAAGCATTCGGAAACCTGCATCTGCTGCAGTAATTGCATGCTAAAGTTTAATAACAAATAAAGAATAATCTGCAAGTTTTCCAATGCCTGTTTAAATTATTTTCCTCATAAACATGGAGAACCTTTCTTTTTTAATGTTATTTTTATTATTCAGTTCTATGTAAACTATTGCGTCTGTACTCGATCAGAGGCATAATTTCGCCCTATTTTTAATTACTGCAACTTCTGCATTAATGTTCAAATTTTAATCAAATTGCAAATGCATATAAGCTTTTATGATTAGCAGGAGTTTAAGCATGTTCAAATTCGTCATTGTTTGTGCACCTGAATCCTACATATGCTATATATACATATATTTCTTTCATCTTACTTAATAAAGTTAAATCAGGAAAAATTCTTTGAAAGTCGAAATATCCGTGATCCAAAAATGTGACCACTCGGAAGTCTGTATATGCATGTCATTAATATTAAAATACACGCTATTTACTTATTATTACTTACTATTTATTATATAAATACTATTTTTATCTATGTAATTAATTTACTACAAAACAATAAATCTTAATTTGGTGAAAAGTGCATTATTAAAATGAGCGAGGTAAAACGGTGCAAAGGACCTCCTTTTTTCAGAAAACGGGAAATTTAATAAGAAATTCAGGTCTGAACCTCCAGTAAAAAAAAAAAAAAAAAAAAAAAAAAAGTATGAGAAAGCTAATCCTCAGAATTTACTCTGTATGCGTCTCTCATTTTCAAGTCTATCCACGAATTTTGAGTGATTATACTCCAGTTTTCCGAGCGAAAATTACTCCAGTTTTCCAAAACATTTTCTGATTTCTCATTTAGTATTTCTAGTTATATCTACAGTTTGTTTCTTTAACACTTTCGCGACCGCTAACGTAGATTCACGTCATTTGAAAATCTGAAACTTCACCAGTGGGCGTTTCTTTTGAAATTTCTATGTTATTTGTTTCTTAAAAATATAAACAATATTCATATTTGTACAATCAATATACTATAGATACAAATACTTTCATTAGAGAAAGTATGATTATTATGTGCATCCATTTGTAATATAAATGTAAGTACAGAAAATTTAGTTCTGAAAAATTGTAACTAACCGGAATAACGCCCGCAGGCGGATCTTATTGTCAAAAAGACAAAAACCTGCTGTCGCGAAAGTGTTAAAAAGAAATTGCTCTTTATTTAAATGCTTTTGATATTTTGATTAAATTGTGATTTCAATTTCATGCGCAGTAGAAGAGGAAACAAAATTGGTATTTATTTATCAATGATTCCAATAATATTTAGAATCTGTGTCAACAGAGACAGTGAATTACTATAGTTTCCACCATTTTAATTTATTTCGAAGCATTTTTAGCCTGCCTTTGTTTAGCACCACTTAATTTATGAAATTTTTTTCTACAATATATAACTACTGTAAAGTAAGAAAACATTACTCTTAAATAAAAAGTGGTATGGAAAAAGGCCGTGGTAAAACTGCTCCGGAATAAAATAAAATATTGAGAACTCTGGAAAAAACAATATTTTATTGCTGGTGAAGTTGCACAGAAGAAAAAGCTTATATCGCAAGTTGCTTTATGATACATTTCTTTACAAAGAAATAAAGTATGGGGGGGGGGGAAGTAATTAGGGACTTTGACTTTTTCAGGGGTGAAAGAGTTCCACTTTCCCTGCTACCAGTATTCTTCTAGCGAAATTTAAATGATAATTTTTTAGGGTTGTTTTTTTTATTTGTGTGTGTGTGTGTATGAGATTTTATAGGGTGGAAATTTCCTTCGAAAAGTATAGATGGCAAAAAAATACGGAAATGTTTCATACCTATATGCACTAATGAGTTTCGGTACGCATTATTTATAAGTCCCCATGCGTGTCATCTAATATGTAAAAAGTTATTAAAATGAAATGGGAACTGTGTTCCCTGAAAATTAAGCCTTGGGTGTATTGCAAACAAACATCTCATTCTCCACGAACTAAATTCCTGTTATACAGAAATCTATCAGAGAACATCGCTCAATCAGTTGGCAAGATTAGTGTTTGAGGTTTGGAACAAGTACAGTACTCACTAAACATATACGTAAATAGTTGCCAAGTCTTCAAATTTTTTTAATACCACTATTTCTTTACGAAAATTATTCGTCTATTTCAAAATTAATTTTTCCAGTTAAATTACACTAAAGTAAACATTAGAGGAAAATGATATTGAAAAGGCGGAAGACATCATATCTATGGATGTACATTTTTAATCCATAATTTTCCACTTTCTTATAGAGTCAGGGATGGAACACGGGCGCAGAATTCATACCGGAATCCGTGTAAGAAATTTCTCTACCTATAATATCGTTGATTTAAGAAGTAGAAAATTTTCTTACATTGAGAGTGGTATGAATTCTGCGCCCGTGTTCCATCCCTGTATAGAGTACATATATGGGTATTAAAATAATGTACTTTTATATAAATGAACCCGATAATCCGTAACATATTATTTATTAAATTTCCAATGCCAACTTCAACAGTATAAAGATAAAAATAATATGGAATTACAATTAGAATTTGTTCTAAAACATGAAGTGGACTCACAAACAAACTACTTCCAGGAGAGATTTATGTATCAAAAGTTTACAATTGATAAAAACTCTGATAAAAACGATTTCTGCTTTTGCTTCCAGCAAGATTTCGGATTTCAATGATGATTCACTTTTTTAAATGTCGAAATCAATGAAGAAATGTAATTAGCTTTAGCGTTTCCCCACCGGCTAGATCAGAGTTGCCAACTTTTATTCCAGAGCATATTTAACCCCGCCTTTATTCCACAACAGTTTATTTATAAAATAACTTTCTCTAATATGTGATTAGGATCAAATAAGAAAGTAATTACTCTTAAAAATAAAGTAGTATGAGAAAAAGACGGAGCTGACAACGCTCTCGAATAAATTGGGAGTAATATAAAAATTGCACCTCTGCCAGAATAAAAGTTCTTACAAGTAAAGTTAAGAATTTAAAATAAAATAAAATAACTATCACTAATGGGATTTAACACTTTCGCGACCGCGTGCTTTTGTCTTTCAGGGGTTACGACGCTGCCTCTCCGCTGTTTTTCAGGACACTCTCATGAATGAGAAATTTTCAATTACATTGCTATCACTATTTTTTATACCCTGTATAATCAAAGCATATTACTATAAACCATGGACGTACAAAATTGGTATATAGAGGTTTTCGATACTTACAAATCGATTGGGGATATTATCGAATTTGTAAAATTATTAGGAGGGACGGGTAGGGGGTGGGGCGGCAAGGGCGGGCTATGGGCAAAAACAAATAGAAATACAGTTAGGCCGTTCAAAATTGGTACAGATAGGTTTTAGAGGCCTGCAAGTCGAATGGGGATATTTTCGAAAATGTAAAGTTATTAGGAGGGGGGAGAGGGGGGGGGGCAAAAAAATAAAAATAGAGTTAGATCGTTCAAAATTGGTTTATAAAGGTTTTCGATACTTACAAATCAATTACGGATATTTTCGAATTTGTAAAATTATTAGGAGGGGCGAGAACGGGGGTGGTGCGTATACACTATGGACCGCTCACGCTGTGTTATCAGAATGGCCCCATTTTGGTCGCTTTTAGAAGATGGCGCTCGCATCGACTGCCTTTCCACTTCAGACTTGAAAGAGCGCTTTAACGCGAGAATTAAATGAGATAATGTTAAATATCTCGAACAGAAAAACATATATCCGTAAAATTCTTGCTTTAAAATATAGCTAATACAAATGTCTAAAAATCGATTTCTGGAATTTTTGAAATTCGGTCCCCAAGGGGGGGGGGCGAAACGTGATTTGACATGCGTTAGACGTGATTTCACATAATCCTATATAACTCAAACAAAAAAACAGATATACGTGAAATTTTTGCTTTAAAATATAGCTAATACAAATGTCTAAAAATCGGTTTCAGGAATTTTTAAAAATCGGTCCCAAAGGGGGCGGGAGGGGAGGGGGGCAAAACGTGATTTCACATGCGAAAAACGTGATTTCGCATAATCCTATACACCTCAAACAAAAAAAATAGATATACGTGAAATTTTTGCTCTAAAATATAGCTAATGCAACTATCTAATAACCAATTTCTGGAATTTTAGAAATTCAGCCCCCAGGCGGGGCAGCAACGGGGGGGGGGGCTATGGAGCAAAAACAAATAGAAATACAGTTAGGCCGTTCAAAATTGGTACAGATAGGTTTTAAAGGCCTGCAAGACGAATGGGGATATTTTCGATTGTGTAAAGTTATTAGGAGGGGCAAGAAGGGGGAGGGGAGGGGGGACAAAAAATAAAAAATAGTGTCAGATCGTTCAAAATTGGTACATAGAGGTTTTCGATACTTACAAATCGATTGCGGATATTTTTGAATTTGTAAAATTATTAGGAGGGGCGGTAAGGGGGGTGGGATGGTAAGGGGGGGCTATGGGGCAAAAACAAATAGAAATACAGTTAGGCCGTTCAAAATTGGTGCAGGTAGGTTTAAGAGGCCTGCAAGTCGAATGCGGATATTTTCGAAAGTGTAAAGTTATTAGGAGGGGCGAGAATGGGGGTGGGGAGAGGGGGGGGGCAAAAAAATAAAAATAGAGTTAGATCGTTCAAAATTGGTTTATAGAGGTTTTCGATACTTACAAATCATTTGCGGATATTTTCGAATTTGTAAAATTATTAGGAGGGGCGGTTACGGTGGTGGGCCGTAAGGGGGGGCTATGGGCAAAAACAAATAGAAATACAGTTAGGCCGTTCAAAATTGGTACAGACAGGTTTTAAAGGCCTGCAAGACGAATGGGGATATTTTCGATTGTGTGGAGTTATTAGGAGAGGGGAGAGGGGGGGAGAAGAGGGGGGAGGGGGGGCAAAAAATAAAAATAGTGTCAGATCGTTCAAAATTGGTACATAGAGGTTTTCGATACTTACAAATCGATTGCGGATATTTTTGAATTTGTAAAATTATTAGGAGGGGCGGTAAGGGGGTCGGGGTGGTAAGGGGGGGCTATAGGGAAAAAACAAATTGAAATACAGTTAGGCCGTTCAAAATTGGTACAGATAGGTTTAAGAGGCCTGCAAGTCGAATGGGGATATTTTCGAAAGTGTAAAGTTATTAGGAGGGGCGAGAAGGGGGTGGGGAGAGGGGGGCAAAAAAATAAAAATAGAGTTAGATCGTTCAAAATTGGTACATAGAGGTTTTCGATACTTACAAATCGATTGCGGGTATTTTCGAATTTGTAAAATTATTAGGAGGGGCGGTAAGGGGGGGGGCTATGGGCAAAAACAAATAGAAATACAGTTAGGCCGTTCAAAATTAGTACAGACAGGTTTTAAAGGCCTGTAAGTCGAATGGGGATATTTTCGATTGTGTAAAGTTATTAGGAGGGGCAAGAAGGGGGAGGGGAGAGGGGGCAATAAAATAAAAATAGAATTAAATCGTTCAAAATTGGTATATAGAGGTTTTCGATACTTACAAATCGATTGGGGATATTATCGAATTTTTAAAATTATTAGGAGGGACGGGTAGGGGGTGGGGCGGTAAGGGCGGGCTATGGGCAAAAACAAATAGAAATACAGTTAGGCCGTTCAAAATTGGTACAGATAGGTTTTAGAGGCCTGCAAGTCGAATGGGGATATTTTCGAAAGTGTAAAGTTATTAGGAGGGGGGAGAGGGGGGGGGCAAAAAAATAAAAATAGAGTTAGATCGTTCAAAATTGGTTTATAAAGGTTTTCGATACTTACAAATCAATTGCGGATATTTTCGAATTTGTAAAATTATTAGGAGGGGCGAGAACGGGGGTGGTGCGTATACACTATGGACCGCTCACGCTGTGTTATCAGAATGGCCCCATTTTGGTCGCTTTTAGAAGGTGGCGCTCGCATCGACTGCCTTTCCACTTCAGACTTGAAAGAGCGCTTTAATACGAGAATTAAATGTAATATTTAGCGGTTTTAAAAGCACTGATACATATATATATTTTTTTTTCTTCTTCGCATCATCCCCCACAAACACTAAAATACCACATGTTATTAAATAATCACACATTCTGTAAGATTATTTTGTATAAGGTTTTAAAAATATGAAAAATTGTAAAAACGTTTATCCTGATTGTGTATAATTTTAATAAAGCTAATAAGAGTAAATGACTTAATAGATAAATTGTATATCATACTATCTGAATGAAATGTTTTTTTTTTTTTTTTTACATTCTCACACACCGTATAAAATAAAATACTTTAAATTTTCTTACTTTTTAACCATTAATAGCAAGCAACTAGATTCAAGAATTTTAAATGCACTGATACATATATATATATATATATATTTATTTTTCGCATCATCCCCCACAAATACTAGAATACCACATGTTATTAAATAATCACACATTCTGTAAGATTATTTTGTATAAGGTTTTAAAAATATGAAAAATTGTAAAAACGTTTATCCTGATTGTGTATAGTTTTAATAAAGCTAATAGAAATAAATGACTTTTATTGATAGATTGTATATCATACTATCTGAATGATTTTTTTTTTTTTTTACATTCTCACACACCGTATATAATAAAATACTTTAAATTTTCTTACTTTTTAACCAATAATAGCAAGCAACTAGATTCAAGAGACTAGAAAAATTCATCAATTTGATAGATAAATAAAGCAAATTTCCCTGTGAATAAATTTAAATAATAATAATATCAATAAATAAACGAATCCAATATACATATATACATATATATATGAAAAACCTATTCAGATGTTCCACAGGAATAAAGAATATAGCTATGAAAAAATTTATTTATTTATTATTATTATTTTTTTCAAAATCCAAGAATGAAAACATTCATTATATGTAAATATATCTATAAATATAACCAATTCTCCCCCCCCCCCCCCAAACCCCGAAAAAAAAAAAAAAAAAAAAAAAAAAATAGACGAAATAGTATAATGAAAACATAAACATATGATATTTAAAAAATAAATATGAAAATATGAATTTTTATAATTTAAAACAATGAATGTATTTTAAAAATCAGAATTTATTCCAGCATTTCCAATTAAACAAAAAAAATTGCAAAGTATGTAAAAAAAACAAAATTTAAAAATTTACTATGATTTTTTTACAAAGGCGGTGCTTTTCCCTCTCTCCTTATATGTAAATATATCTATAAATATAACCAATTCTCCCCCCCCCCAACCCCGAAAAAAATAAAAATAAAAATAAAAATAGACGAAATAGTATAATGAAAACATAAACATATGATATTTAAAAAATAAATATGAAAATATGAATTTTTATAATTTAAAACAATGAATGTATTTTAAAAATCAGAATTTATTCCAGCATTTCCAATTAAACAAAAAAAATTGCAAAGTATGTAAAAAAAACAAAATTTAAAAATTTACTATGATTTTTTTACAAAGGTGGTGCTTTTCCCTCTTCCGAGACTCCAATGGTGGTCGGGCGGTTCTGCGCTCAAAGCTGAGTGACGGGAAGTGCCTGGGTTCGATGCCAGGTCGCGCTTGTTTACTTAGTCATTCAGAGTTTTCCGTGGTTTTCTCCGAAAATTGCGTGCATACGGACTAGAATCCCTTAGAAAGACCCCCCCACGGAGGGCACTCCCCTTCAGACGTAGGACCTACAGTAGTCAATCGACCTTATTCCCAAATCCAATAAATCCATAAACCGAAATACAGCACTTTTTCCCTTTTATCAATATTTTTCATTTTAAAATTTGCACTTTAAAGAGATTTTTAATCTGTATTATTTACTACTCATTTAAAGCAAATAATTTATTCAAAAAATAAAATTAACTTATATAAATATATATTTAAATATGCGCGATATAAAAATCAATGTAATGAAAATCAGAGTCAATCATAATAATTTGAGCATTCCCTTTCAAAGAGCTAAAAGAGCATTTTTTTTTAATTAATTATTTTAGTTATTTATTTTTTGAACCAAAGCCCATAATACTGTATGGGGAAATTTTTTTAATTCTGAATATTTTCTTCTAAAGGATTCGAAAACTGCTTCTAGGTCATTCATCTGACTTTACAGCTTAAAATCAATATTGGTGTTGGAGATTAAAGCCAGCTGACTGCATTAGGGGCCAAGGCCTGGGTGTGCCCACCGTGGCGGTCCTTCTAAAGGGCATTTGTCCACAATTACGCAAGTTTCAGGTGAAAAAAAAAAACAAAAAAAAAAACAAAAAAAAAAAAAACGCGCAAAACTCCGAAAAGCTACACCGATAAGCGCGATTTGTGATCGAACCCGACACTTCACGTCCAACAGCATCAATAAGTCAATTTTTGAAGAACTAGAACAGATTTAATGGTCGAGAAATTTCTGAATGGGCAAATGGAATTATGAAAAATATACTGGATAATGTAATTCTATGAATATCCATCTTTGTAACAAACAGTATGATACCACTGTTTCTTGCATGTAAAATAATATTCTGTTCCTAAACAACATTATAGCTGCCTGGTACTCATAATTTTTAAAGTATTCTCTCAGCTTTTTAATACAAGTTCCTATAGTAAGATTTTTAATTAAAAAATATTATATTGAAGCTTAGAGAACATTTTTCTCTCTCTAGAATGCATTTTTTTTTCTACTTGTGCAACAAGAATTGGGAAAAAAAAGAAGGAAAAAAAAAACCCTGTCTTAACAACATAATTAAAATGTAATGGTTGGGTTTAAGGCCGACTGCCTGCGCTAAGTTCCTAGGCCAATAGGTGGAGTGCCCTCCGTGGGAGTCTTTCTAAGGGGTTCTAGCCAGCATTTACGCGAGTTTCTGAGAAAGCCACGGAAAACTCCTAACGTCTTGGTCGATGAGCACGACCTATGATCGAACCTGACATTTCTTGAAAGGTAATAAAAATTACTTAAAAAAAATTGATTCAATTTATAAAATCATGCTTATCTTAGGTAAGGTGACCAGACATCCTCTTTTCAATAGGACAGTCTTCTTTTTCATCGCTCTGCCCTCTTAAACGAAACAAACATTACAGGACTAAAAAGTCCTCTTTTTTATGTTTTTTGTCCGCTATCCTCTTTTTCAAATGAAAAGGATTTAGTCCTTAATTTCAAAATTTTTGCAAAACTGGGAAGCTCAATCGGCTGTTCGCTGTGTCGAGCGGTGAACACTAACTTTTTTCTGCGTTAGGTTCGCAAAAAGAACAACTTTCTAATAAACTTGCCAAAGTATATTATGGTTTATGTCTATTCAGATTCTTCGAATCATAAAGAAATAAAAGTATTCTCTATATTTGTACGATTCTTTGATCTAGAACAAGAAATCACTTTTGAAATTGTCATAAAATCATTAAGGTGGTGGTACTCCGGCTGATACGCGGTCGGTTGACGTGTGTTCTCACTTTTGCATGAATAATATTCTTCATAAAAATAGGCCCACCAGTGATCGAGAGGTTCCGTTCTCGAAGCTGGTCTACGTGAAATGCTGGGTTCGATACCCGGTCACGCTTGTTGGCTTAACTGTTAGGAGTTTTCCTTGATTTTCTCCTAAACTAGCGTAAATATAGGCTAGGATCTCTTAGAAAAACCCCACAGAGGAGTCTCTTACTCACGTCTAGAACCCTAGTGCAAACAATTGGTCTTAATGATAACTCTACCACCACCTCAAAAAAATATGCAAAAGTTAGTTGAATTCCTTTTATGTCCTTCTAGCAAAAATGCTCCCACAAAGCGACTGTTTTCTTCAATGAACAAAATGTAGACATGTGAAAAAAATCCCCTTTATATACCTACTTTAAAAACTTGTTAACTACTAAGACTAATTTAGCTTATACAGTCGGTAACAAAAGTCTCCGAAAACCATCCTGTTTTCAGACTGATAAAGAACAGGATTCGACAAGGATTTATTTAACAAAACTGTATTAAGTGTACTTTTTTTATATAGGAATTTTTGCTAGTGTTCGGAGACTTTTGTTACCGACTGTACTTGTGAAAACTTTTTTAAAATGTTGACAAAGCAAGACTGTTTTTTAAAACAAATCGTTAGATCTGTCGAATATTAATTTTATTTTTACATTTGCCAATTTTATTTTTTCTTTTATGATTATAATTTTAATCAAAAAAATGTCTACCAACTTTTTTTTTTAATCTAACTACATGAAAGTACCACAAAAAAAAAAAAAAAAAAAAGTCTATATCAAAAACTAATAATTAAAAAAAAAAAGAAAATTTTTTATTGTCCAGTGGCATCTATAAAAATTAGGAATTTTTTTTTCTGGTATCCGTATATTATTAATTTAAATTAAGGTGTACTGGTCGAAATTCATCATTTGAGATAAAAATGTTTCCACCACTTGCAGTTGGTTGGTAGGGTTTTACGTCGCACTAGTGCTGCGCAGATGGGCAATTAGCGACGGTCTGGAACTCGCCCCTAGTGTTGGTCCGGAGACATGCCACCGCAATTTTGTTCCTCCACGAAAGGGATGGTTCTCCCGCTTCGGTGACCACCAGAGATACAATTTTTGATGGGAACATGGAGGACATTGCGGCCACGACAGATTTTACGTGCACCAGCCAAGCCACCATTAGTGTACACGACGGTCTTTGGCCGGCTCGAGTACCGAACCCACAATCTTCCGATTACGAAGCCGGCGCTCTACCGACTGGGCTACCGCGGCCCCCAACACTTGTGTAAAGTAGCTTTTGAATCTGTTTTTAAGATCATTTTCATTTAATTTTGTGTCCCCTAAAATTACCTCTTTTTCAAAATTGAATGTTTTCCATTTTCTTATAAAATAAAAGTATTTAACATTATGAAGATTAAATAACGTAATTTTTTATATTGATGTTTTATGATTATGAGAAAATTATACCTTAAGTGCATATTTAAATCAGAATATTGTAAGTAAAATTTGAACATTTAAGAGAAATGTAATATGTATATACTTGGTTACAAATGAAATGTATACCGTATTAAGAAGGAAGTTTTATCTGACATTTGTTGGATGTCTTTGACTCTATTTATTTTTTCACAAATATGCTCATGCTATAATATGCATGATTTACTTTTTTATTTATTTATTTATTTTTAATATATATATACATATTACATATATATTATTTTAGGAGGGTAGGGAATAGCTCGATACACCGACGAGATGACACGGAGATTAAGTGAAAAGCTAACTTTATAAAAACAACTTACCTTGAATTTAATACTCTAATTTTTACATAAAATCTCTAATTTTCAGCTGGAAGAACACTAGCTTATAAATTATGAAATGTGAATGTGGCACTGGTGATGAATTTAATTAAATATAATTTTTCTTTAAAATCTCCAATTTTCAACTGAATTTAGGATTTTTTTTACTGTGACATCATAATCATTATTTTTAATTTTTGACAAAACCAATTAAAAATTTATTTTTTGTTAAAAACAATACATTTCTATAATATGGTAATAATAATGATAATAATATAACGTGATTCATCATCTAACATGAATTGGAAGTTAAAAGATTGGCAGTTTGTAAAATTAATTTAAAATGTCAATGCAAAGTGGCATGAAAAAAAAAAAAAAAAAAAAAAAAAAAAACATTTTAAATTATTTTTAAAATATCTTAAAACTCAGTAATTTTGAAATGAATTGAAAAAAGTTTGACTGTGAACTCATATAATTTTTTACCAATTTTTAACTCTTGCCAAAATCGGTTTACAAAAAAAAAAAAAAAAAAAAAAACGTGATTTGTAATTTAACATGATTTAAATTCGTAAGATTGCAAGCTCGCATGTATTAGCCGAATAATATGAAAAAAGGAATACTGTTAGCACGCAAATTTTAAAATCTTAATGCAAAGTGACCTGAAAAATTACATTTTAATTAATTAAAAAAAAAAAAAAATCTATCAAACAGAATTTTACTAAGGACCATCCCAATTAAATCAGCCTTTTTTTTTTTTTTTTTTTTTTTTTTTGTATAGTAATAGAATATTTATAAGACAACAATTTTATCATTCAACAAAACATTAAAATCAATAGCTTACATTAGGTGGACGAAATAAACTTGGGTTCTTTTCACCTATTTCTTTTTTTTTTTTTTTTTTTTTTTTTTCGAACACTTCGATATCCAGAGGTGCAACCCGGTGCGTAACAATGCGACATTATGAAAAAAATCCAATATTAAAAATAAATTAAAAACAAAACTGAAAATAAAACTAAAATTTCGTCTGCGCACAATGCTATTCTACGGAGGTAGTGGACAGTCAGAGAACACATACGACTCCTAGCGGCGAACGAATAATAGCGACCATTTCGGGTCCATTTTTGAGGGAAGGACGCCGTTGGAGAAAACGGTCCGTTTTCTCTAAGTCCGTGCTATAAACATACCAGAAGTATTTACATACTTCCCAACCATCTCATTATGAACCGTACAATTTTTAGTACCCGCCTTTTAATCTTACAACATTTGGAGAGAATATTTCTAAAAATATAGTGGTGTTAGAAAAGGGGCGTTTTTTCAGGAGACGTTATCAATTGCACGGTTATTAATGAGATGGTTGGCAAATATGTATTTATGTATTAAAATAGTGGTGGGAAAAAAGGGAAATTTTTCTAATCTTTTACAGTGTCCTGAAAAAAGGGCGGAGAGTACCACCCCTGGTGTCTTTGACAGTAAAGCCTCATGTGGGCGTTATTCTAATAACTTACAACATTTCAAGACAAAATTTTCTGTATCCCCATTTACAGGGGCGCGCCAGCATTGTCAAGCGCCTGTGTGCAGAGTTTCAGGTGGCGCCCTATATAACCTTAAAAAAAAAAAAAAAAAAAAAAAAAAACATTTTATATAAAGTTATCATTTAGCATGTCAGTTGAATCTCGAATCTTAATAGTAATACGTTTATTGAATGGCTAATGAAAAGTATCAAATAAAATGAAATTTAAAAAGAAACAAATAAAAAGTGCATCATGTAGAAAGAGATAAAATCTTATACAGGGAGTTGCAAAAACACGAGGTACAATTGTGAAGACAAATAGAGGAAACCAAAATAGGCAGCTTCAGTGTTAATGTGGGAACAGAAAATACCGCGTTGAGGCATTACAACAGATGGCTTAGATCAGGGTGGTTAACATTAGAACTTTTCCAAATTCCCTGACTTTTTCATGACTATTTTTCACCATTTTCCTTGACTTTTACCTGACTTAGGGTGTTTTATTCCCGCAAAAATTCGCAAAATTAACCCACATTTTAGCAATTGACAATAACGAGCTCTAAAGCTTTCACGCGAAAAATAAAAAAGTTATAAAATATTAAATTTGCTCTTACATATGAAAAAATTATAATATGAAAATAGAGTAAAAAAACAACCATAATCTTTTTTAATATGCCTCAATTTTAGATTTATTTTATTTTTTGTTTTGTTTCAATGGTATGTTTATGGTAAGATTGAATCGCGCTTGGCATCTATCTATATATGTAAACGGCTAAGAGGTTTTCTTGGACTGTGTTTGTCAATGTGAGAACGCAAATTGCCATCGAATTTTCATACTTTAGTTAATTAAAAAAAGTCTAATTGTCCGATCGATAAGCTGTTTAATCCGACGAATTCAGAAAAATCGCCCCATTTATTTGTTACCTTATGTGTAACGAAATTTTTATTAGATTTTTAAAAATTAAGATATGAAAATAATAACCTGGTAATAGCTTAAAAATTGGTCATTTAAATTTTTAATTGTTGCCAAAGCTTTCACGCGGAAAATAAAAAATTATAAAATATTAAATGTGTTCGTGCATATGAAAAAATAAAAGTATGAAAATGGAGTAAAAAAAATAAATAAATAATATACCTCAATTTTAGATTTTTATGAATCGCGCTTGGCATGAAAGTTAATTCAGCATTATATTACAGAGCTTTCCTTAGTGATAATCCTGTGTAATTTTTAACATCTTGATGCTGAAATAGATTGGACATTTTTCACCAAGGACTCCACTCTCGCAAAAGCCACTTTAAGCCGGTGTCGTGCCCTTAGCGACCGTGCCCTTAGCGGAACGTGCCCTTAGCGGAACGTGCCCTTAGCGGAATGGGGTGAAATGGAAGAAAGAGGAATAGAGGAAGCCGTGCCCTTAGCGGAAATAAGGTGTGCTATTCAAATGCACAAAAGAGTGCTTTCTATAGAATGTAGTATGATTAGCTTTAAATTTACAGAGTCACGCAAAAATATTCAGTTACACTGAGGGTTATTATTGGAAATTTTCTGAATTGCATTTACATTAAGCGCTTATTCTACCATTTTTTAAAATGTGAATATGATTTGAATTTGTATTTGTATTTGTCTATTCTATTGTCCGTTTGTCCGCCTCCAGAGTCCGTAAGTATTTTAAGAATTTTTTATTTTTACTTTCTTCTATTATATTCAATAGAAGATAGTATTGGATTCGTAAAAATGTTCGACCTCGGGTTTTTGATGGATTTACTCGTTTTGAGAGGTCTATAACACGATTTGACTATTTTTAGAAAATGTCTGTCTGTCCGCCTGTCTCTCTTTCTCTCTCTTTGTGTGTGTGTGTGACAAAAATTTTGTGGCAACAGTATTTCCGGAACTACTGCTCAGAATTGTATATAAATTTACATGTTGATGCATCTTGAGCTAAATTAGTGCCTGTCAACTTTTGGTGCCAACCGCTCAACAGGTGACGCTGCTATACAGCAACTTCCACAAATTAAGGGGAAGCTATATCTCAGGTTCTATTGCGTATAATAAATCAAAATTTGGCATAAGAGAAGGCCATTATGAGATATTATGCTGATTCAATTTGAATGTTTATGGACCAACAGGTGGCGCTGCTATACGATGATTTCTGCAATTTAAGGGAAATCTATATCTCAGGAACTGCACAATACTGCACAGAATATTCTCAGAATACTGCACAGAATTGCATAGAAATTTATATGTTGATGCACCTTAACCTAAATGAGTGACATCCAACTTTTGGTGTCAACCGCTCCTCAGATGGCGCTGCTATGCAGCGATTTCCTCAATTTAAGGGGAGGCTATAGCTCAGGTTCTATTGCATATCATCAAACAAAATGTGATATATGTGAAAGCCATTATGAGTCATTATGCTGATTCAATTATCGGCCAATAGGTGGCGCTGCTATACTGCAAATGTCCTCGATAACTATATATCACCTTCTATGGCATATAACTGTACGAAACTTGATGTGTCAGATAACTATTATATAATGCATTTTTTAAGGTGTCATTTATAGACAATAAAACTGTCTTTCTTTAGATATTTAGTGTTAGTTTTCTCTAAGATGAAAATTAATTATTTGCACTTAGTGAATTTGTATAGGAAAATATAGAAGAGAGTCTTGTGGTGGCTACAACATACTAGTTTTTATTTTATTTTTTTAATAATATGTGTTATTCAAATTCATTATTGAATATTCCCTACTTAAAATGGCTCTAATAGAACCTTTGCCACTGGTTTGTGTACAAACACCCAAAAAATGCCAATGCATTGCACTTTAGGGGAGACATTTTTATAAATCACATTTAAATAACTTCATCAAAAAATCATAAAGAAATTCGCATTTATTGTTGACATGTTAAGAAAATGTTCTGTATAAACTATAATATGCTTAATCTCCAGATTTACAGGGCTACGCAAAAACGTTTCTATACATTAAGGGATACAAATAGGAAATTAAGAGCAGCATTTCTGTTTGTGTTAAGCATTTTTAAAATTTTCCAACAATGTTTCAGAGTGATTATGAATTCAAATTGTCTATATGTCTGTCTTTCTGTCTGCTCATTGTGTGATAATATAGACAAAGAACACAGAATGTTATACGACACAACGAGTTCGTACAGTTGGAAAGTGTTAATAATCACTCATGATTATTCGTTTTTATTTTAGCTTTAAAAGGTGTAATGCTTAATTATATTTTCAAAAACTTAAATAAAATCATAAAATAGCAATAATGTACGTTTTTGTATCGCGTACTTTGATTCATTAAGCTTTATATGGTTATAGATCACCTTTCTCTCGAATAACAGATATTCTACAGTACGCATACCTATTTTTGCGACAGGTTACTTCTGAAGCAAAATATATAGTCAGTGCTAAATGTGGATAAAGTGTGGAGGAAAATTGAAGAGTTAATTTTTTTATTTATTAATGTATTTTAAAATTTATTATACATTTCCGCTAAAGGCACGTATGCTAAAAGCACACCACCGAGGGGGTGTAACAGTTCCGCTAAGGACACGGGTTTATAGATTTCCGCTAAGGGCACGGTCGCTAAGGGCACGGCCCCCTTTAAGCCAAGTAACGCATCAAAAATATAAATAAATTATAAAATATTGAAAAAACAGAAAAGAAAGAACAGGTAAGGAAAAAGAAAAGAAAAGAAAGAAACAGAAAAAAAAAATACATAATCACATAAAGTATGTATTTTTGTCTAAAGTGGAGATAAAATTTCAAAAGTCGCCAAGGGAAGCTATATAAAGGCTGTACCATGATCAGGTTTACATATTTCATTATTTATTTTTCTATATACCAACTACTATTAACTAACTCAACTACTATTATAACCCCAAAAATTGTTTCATGCGATAAACGTAACCAATCATAGCACATTGTAATATTATATTTGACTCGAAATTGTTGTCATTTTACGGTTGATTGAATAAATAAAATATAGAAAATAACGTGAAAGAAAATATTATGTACACCACTTATAGTGTTGTTCATATATAACTGGGATTCAAATACAAAATTGCTACTTTAATTTTTTCGATATTGTCCGTTTTGAAAGTGTCATCTGATAAACACCCAAATTGAAGCCCACTGGTAAGCTATTGTCACAGACACAATAGACACAGGCTCCCGAGAGTCTGCGAATGAGTGGGTCGCTGCCGAAGGCAGCGGGGAACCAAAGCGGGCTTTAGAACAATTTCATGATTTATTATTTTTTTATATAAAGCGATACAGAAATAAGTTTCCTTTAAATATAGTGACCAGCGAAGCGGGCAAAGCCTTCGTTAATTCACTAACTTCATTGATTTTCTAAATTTAAAAATGATTTCATTAACAAACTTTGATCTATTGGCACATAAGCAGTCTCTGGCCGAGTCTTGTACATTTCGAGTTTGATTGTAAAATTTTTCCCGCATTCAGAATTCGGTTCGTTCCCGAACAGGGGCTTTTCTAGTAAATACATAAAATAGGAGCATATATTAAATATTACTTGGTAAATATGCATAAAAAAGACTTAACAGGGAAAAAAAAATCTGGTGAAAGGAATTTTGCCCATTTTCATTATCTAAGCTTTTTATGTAATTTGTATGTACATTTACATGTGTTTTTCCGTATAGTAGTAAGATACAAAAATATATTTTAAACTATTTTACCGCGATGTTTGTACTCTGCACAGATATAAATAATACATAAATTTATAAGTAAATAAAATTAAAATAACTAATAAAAATTATTAAGTTCTAAAGTAGATTATATGAACAATTATACAGATAATATTATTTAGTGAAATGCAATTCATTTGCTTGAGTTTTTGTGAATTTTGGAATAACATATATCCATTTGATAAAAAATATTTTATGCTATCGATGTAATTGCAAATTTTAAAAATCTGCCTGATATCTTGTAGAGCTTAAGTATTTTTTGATCAGTTTAAATTTAGAAAAAGATTGTTCCACTGATGCTACTGGTAATTATCACAAAATAATCTCGTAAACAATTAACTCACACATAAAATTTATCTTGCTAGATAATTTGGAGTAATACGCTTGGAAATTTGTTTCTGACCTCAAGGAATGAAAGGGGGGGGATTTCGTAAAATCTTTCTACAATAGGTGTCGGATACATAAAAACAATTCATGCTCCAAAATCCGTAATCGCATTTCCCATAGATTTTACAGGACAAATTTAGCGCTAAAAGGGGGTGAGGTCTCGAATTTATCCTCTCTTTACACCTTCCCCCCGAATCGAAAATTACAAAAAAAAAAAATAGGTTTCTGGAAATATCTTAAAGAAGATGCATATCTGTTTTCATTATCTTTGTACCATTTTTAATAGAATTCTTTTGGTAGAATCCAGATTTTTTCGAAATTTCCCCCGAAAATCGATTTTTTCCTCCCCTCCTTAAAAATCGAAAATTCAAGATTTTTTTTTTCTTTTTCTTTTTCTTTTTTTTTTTTCTTTTTTTTTTTTTTTTTTTGTATTCAAGTCTAGTCTCCCCATATGTAATTTCCTCATCGTGAAGTAATTTGGAGCCGAGTTATGCTTAGAAACGTGTTTTTTGCCTCCTTTCTCCCTTGAAAAGGCAAGGGAGAATTTAGTACAGGACCAATTTAGTGTTAAAAGAGGTGTCTCAAATTTACTCCCACGTAACATCCCTCCCCCCCCCACCTCCCCCAAGATCGAAAATCACAAACACCAAAAATAGGTTTTTTGGAAATGTCTTAAGGAAGATGCAGGGCTGTTTTAAACAATTTTGTACCATTTATGGTAAATTTCTACTAACAAATTCGGAATTTACGAAATTTCACCCCGAAAATCGAATTTCTTCCTCCCCCCTTTAAAAATAAAAAAATTCAAAATTTCTTTTTTTTTAATTTGTACTCAAATCTAGACTCCTCATGCATAATTTCTTCGTTGTAAAATATTTTGAAGCCAAGTTATGTATATAAACGTGTTTTTTCCTCCTGGCCCCGAGGGAGGGAATAGGGGGGGGGAGGGAGGATTTACAAAAGTTGACACATATAATTTTAAGTTGGGTAATTCCTGCCAAGTGTCGTTGAATTTTGTCCAGCTGTTCTCACGTGATACCCAGACAAAAATGTTAGACATGCAGACACAATGACAGGAATACAAGTTTTGCCAGTATATTTTTTAAGGCGCCTCATTTAGTCACATTAGTCACATGGCTTCAGACCAGCATTATGAAAACACATTTGATAATATATATTATAATATATATATTTTTTTTTTCTTTTATTTCTTTTTTTTTTTTTCAAATAATTTATCCTCGGTTGGCGCCTTTCTTCACCTGGCGCCTGTGTGCGCCGCACACTTCGCACACTGGGTCGGCGCGCCCCTGCCCATTTATATTATAAATGAATGTACTTTATAATTATACTCTTTCTAATGAAAGTATTTAGATCCATAGTATATTGATTGTATAATTATGAATACTGGATGCATTCTTAAGAAATAAATAACATACAATTTGCGAAAGAAACGCCCACTGGCAGAGTTACAGATTTTCAAATGACGTGAATCTACGTCAGTTGCAGTGTTGAGCATAATTGATTAAAAAGTAATTGAATTACAATTAAATTACAATTATAATTATTTTACTGTCAATCAATTAACAAGTAACTGATTACAAATAAGTTGAATTACTTATTCAATTTATTTTTAATCAATTACTTGTTAATCGATTGACAGTAAAATAATTATAATTGTAATTTAATTGTAATTCAGTTGTAATTCAATTAATTTTTAATCAATTATGCCCAACACTGGTCAGTTGTCACGAAAGTGTTAATTACTATCAAAAAACTAAAAGGCTTTAGAAAATTGCAGGGAGCAGGCTTTTAAAAAAGATAAACTGCAAACATAAGCATCTTCGCATGATTATGTTATAGCAGGTGTAGAGTTAAAAGTTATACATATAATTGCAATTGAAAAATAATATATACACATATCCTTTGTACGAAATATATTTTTAAAAAGTTTCTTTTATTTGTAGAAGGCTTTATTGAAGTGTTTTACCAGAGTTCCCAACTTTTATAATTTATTCACGAGCATTTTTAGCCCCGCCTCTTTTTCATACCGGAAATTTTGAAAAATGATTTTCTTCTTATTTAAGCGTTGTCACATATTAAAGAAAAATAATCTGCAATATTTCTGGTGCGAAAAGAAGGCGGGGCTAAAATTACTCTTGAATAAATCATAAAAGTTGAGAACTCTGGTTTCTGCTTATAAGTTAAATAAAAGGACCATATTCTTGTGACTCAAAGTCACGTGGTTTGGAAAAACAAACAACAAATTCACTTACAGCTCCGACATTAAGACCACAGCATGTGTTTAAATAACATTTATTTTTAATGGTTTATCGTGTTAAGATATCCTTATTTTATATTTTTTGTAACTATGTCACATTTAGGTATAGGATTTGCAGCTATCTTGAAGGAATAGCTTTTTATTCTTTTTGAAAGATTGGTTGATGCAGATGAAACAGAAACTTTCATACATCTATGCTTATTTATTAACTTAGTTTTTAAATGTTTATCTGTGATAAAATTAGTTACTATTTTCATATCAGTTCAAATATGGACTATATTTTTGGATTTTCATAAAAAGTAAATGTCTTCCATAGCATGGGTGATTTATATCTTCTACTATAAGAAAGATTATTATTTATGAATGAAGAACAATAATCGTTGTCAGTTAACTAAAAGACATTGGAATTTTATTTGCAATAGATGTAAGATTCATAAAATGCTACATTTTATGTAATAAAATAATTAATTCTGATCAAGTAGGCACTTATTTTTAATTTTAAGTATTTTAACCAACAGAGCTAAACTTTTGCAGTCTGATGTGATCGCTTTTGTTTGCATTAAGGAAAATACACAATATAAACACAAACTACTACATTTGATTCAAAAAAGTTTTACCACTTTCAAATTATTTATTAAAGGCCTAGGAATTTCCAATGAATAGATATGGGTTGTGAATTTTGAATTGACTGTTGCTGTAGTTTAAAATCAACACAATGAAAAGTAAAGAACCCATATAAATATTAAATTTAATATTTTAAAGTAATTTTTGACTTCTAGGAACATGTTTGATTCATATACATTTATTTTTCAAAAATTATCTTTAATTTCTATTAGGAATTTTTACTTTGAAAAATTTTCCAATTTGTGGAATTTTTTTATTGTTAAGCTTTGGAAGTTTCTTTTAAATCTTGTTTAAAAAATCCATATTATTCAAGTTTAGATTTATTCTTTTTCATGCTTTGATAAAAATAACTAGACAGCTTAATTTGATTTATTAATTTTTTAATGACTTTGTACAATCATTAATTCAAATTAGAAACTTATCCTTTTTAGAAACTTAACTTTTTTTTTTTCTTCTTAGCTTAGTCTTATTACCCAAGTAGTAATACCTAATTGTTTAATCACAAGTATTTTCTTTTATTTCTATATCTACATAACTATTTAGTACATACATAATAGTAATATTTATGTAAGAAGCTTCATTTTCAATTTCACAGAGATATTTCAACTAAATAAATATTGTCTTATGTATGTGATTATTAAATATGAAGTCATACAGATAGGAATTATAGATTCAGTTTGTGAAAACATGAATTTGAAAACTGCATTGCAAGAAAATGTCCACTTATATCTCATAAGGAAAGAAAGGAGAAAGAAGGATATTCCAGAAAGAAACTAGATGATCATTATAAGCTTTAAATATGGGGTAAAAAAATATGCTAATATAGATTATAGATATTATTAAATAAGTATATCGCATACTGACAAGAAAAGTCACACAACTGCACAAATTCAGTATTTAAGAAAAATCAAAGAATATGATGAAACATTGATTAGACAAAAATAAAATTGCTACAACTGTATCTCAGGTGGATAATTTGCAAGACAAAGGTGCGACACTTTTCATGTACATTTTTTAACATTGTTGCTAACATTTTAATTTATTCCCGAGCATTTTTAGGTCCGCCTTTATTTCGCACCACTTAATTTTTAGAGTGTTTTATTTTAACATATAACTACAATAAAACAAGAAAAATTTTCTTTTCTCCTAAAAAAAAGTTGTATGGAATAAAGGTGGGTCTAAAAACGCTCCGAAATAAATTAAAAATTGGCAACCCTGTTTTAATTACATTAACATAATATTTTCTTTTTTTTTTTTTTTTTTGAAGTGAAAACTTCTTTAGGCGCGTTGAGCACTTTTGGGTGAACAAAAATCATGAAACTCGCGTCATCGTCAGCTGACGCTTTGAATGAAATTCTGCAGGCGTTCGTTACCATGACAACCCAGTCACAAAGAATCTGATCGGGAAGAAACATATTTTTTGCCAACTGACATCATATGGTTTTCTACTAGGAATAAAAGTTGCAAATTTCAAAATGCTTCAATTTTCTTCTAAATTCTTTGAAACTTACTGCGTGCCATTAACAGCACACGGGATAGTTGCAGTTCAAATTTCATCGATTTTGGAAAAAAAATTACATTTTAATTCCAAATTAAATTTTATTCTAATACGCACATTTCAATTTCTAATTATGATTAAATTATTTTTAATGCATCATTCGAAAGATATTTTAAAGTTCTTTTATATTATCGAAAGTGTAATTCGAGATTTCACCTGATTTACACGTTTTGAGGTCTCCTGAATGGGTTTTCTTTTGTATCTCAGCTACTAATTAAAATAATTTCATAAGTAATACATCATTAGAAAGCTTTGTTGATTTGGAATCGAACAGTAGATTACAGAAATTTCTACCGCCTGATGGCGCTATAATATTTTAAAATTTCAATATTTAAAATTCTAATTATTATTAAATTATTTTTAATACATCATTCGAAAGATATTTTAAAGTTCTTTATATTATCGAAAGTGGAATTCGAGATTTCACCTGATTTACGCGTTTTGAGGTGTCCTGAATAAGTTTTCTTTTGTATCTCAGCTACAAATTTAAATAATTTCATAAGTAATCAATATTTTTACTTAATATAAGGCTTAGTTGATTTAATTTGGGTAGCTACAAATATTGTGCCGAATCATATAATAGAGATCATAAACATTTCTTTACAAACCAAAAATAATTCGAAAATAATAATATAATAGCTCGACGATACAATTCACAAGTTACTTAGTTTTCACTTCTATCAGCAGTCCCAAAGACTGCTTTATTATTATTTTTGCCGTAATGCGATATGTTTTATTGAAGCAGTAATGTGATATTATAACATGATACAGATTTTTAATACTTAATTTGGAACTCAGACAGTAGATTTTTTTCTTTTTTTTTCTTTTGAGTTATGCAGATAATACATTAAAATTCAGACACACAAACCAACCTTTAAAAAGTACCTGATTGTTAGTAGTCAAGGAACCTCAAGAAATACAATTATAATGTAATCTCAGTTTCAAAAAATTTGACTCAAAAACTGTACTTCATGCCAAATCCTTCTCATATGAATATATAGGCAAGAAAAATATTAATTAAAAATAAAACTAAAGAAATTTCATTGAAATTTTGTAACTTTTTTTTATTTACTTTTAATTTTTGCAACAAAATCAATTTTTTGCTTCAAGTAAAAGTTATAAGCATTTCCGTCTACTGGGTATAGATAAAAATCAAAAATTAGTCGAACAACTACAACCAATAATTTTCAGAAGTGATATTTGATATATATGATGAAAGAATAGCCTTCCAAGTACTTAGGCAACCGTTACAGTTAAAATTTAGTGTGACTGTTGAGTAAAAAAAAGCCCTAAATTTGGAAAAACTGACCAGAGGAGTGATAGTAAATAGAACTGGCAAAGGGCTTAAAATATTTAGCTTTCGACCAAACATCACAATTTTAATTCATTGAGTGGTCGTGTAAATTACACTGCTCGACATGAAAATTGCCCCCAACATCAGTTTTGCAAATTCCTATTTAAAATGGTTACCTGATTCCGAATATGACGCCAATTTTGCCCTATCATCCACCGTTTTTTAGGGACGGCAACCTATTTTTTATTACTTTTCGGTAATTTTATGGCTACAAATTTGATTTTTTTTTTTTTTTTTTTTGGTGGGGGGGGGGGATGGGAGACTGGATTATTTTAACTGTTAAATATTTTCTGAGGAGCTACAGAGTTGGAAAATTCTAAAATATGAATATTTGTGGAAAAGGGAGAATTTAGGGAGAGGGAAATTTGCCATTGAAATTATGTATTACATTTCTTATATTTTTTTAAATCTATTATTAATGTTATTTATTAAACATTATATATATATATATTTATTTTGGGGTGTTAAATTAATTACTTTTCATTCTTCAAAACAAATTCATGGTCTTAAAATTGCCGAACAGTGATAAAAATTGAGGGAGGCGGTGGTGTCCCTAGAAAACTGTGGGTGACTGGGCAAAATGAAAGTCACATTCGGATTCAGGAGGTCATTTTCAATAAGAGTCAGCAAGAATGGTATCAGGGATCGATTTTTTTTTTTTTTTTTCCTTTTGCAGCCCAATGTTATTTGATTGATAAAGGAAGACAAAATAGTGTTAAAATATCAGGGAAGTGAAAGTAAGAAGCACCAAGAAAATCAGACCCACCAATATAAAAGACCACATCACAATGAAGAAGCAGTGTGAAGTCATGATGCGTCCACCTGCTTTTCTTAACCCTCCCCCATTCAGTTTATCATATTATTATACGTCATAAAGTTTTTTTTTACCCTGCAAATTTAGTCTATTTTTAAAAATTCTGAATATCATTTTTTTTTTTTTTTTTCCCCTAGAATAAAAGCAAAAAGTTCATTTTCTGAAAAATAAGGGGGGAGGGAAGGAGGGAGGGAGGGAAGATACTTGTTTTAATATTAGGAAGGGGTTACGGGAAAGGAACTTTCTGGTTTCGGGTTCATAAACTCCGAAGACGTAAAATAAATTTATCTCTAGAACTAACATGAATTTCTCTAGTATCGTTTCTAAACGGTTTTATTATTTATTAAACTACTACTTTTAATAAAATTTCGATATGCTAGTAACAAGACAGGAATGGAACATTGTCGCAGATATCATACCAGTATTTTTTTCAAAAATCCCTCTACTTGTAAAATCATTGATTTAAGAAGAAGAAAATTTTATTTCATTCATGGTGGTTTGTGAGTTCTGCACTAATGTTCCACCACTGAAAAAAAAAAATGGATGTTATATTTCATCTTCTATATTTTACCATGTTTTTATTAACTTCTATTCTTGTTTGTTTGTATGCTTTTTTATTAATTCTTGTATGTTTGTTTGTTTCTCCGGTACAAATCTTGAAATCGAATTTTAACTAACTTCCCTACTAGAAACTTTCACAGTAGCTCAGAACCTAGTGGCAACACAATACTTCGAAGTCCGATTTTCGAATTTTTGATTAGTTTTCTTATAATTAATTAAAATATGAAAATAATAACACCTTAATAGCGTTAAAATAGCCATTAAAATATTAGCTATAATTTAATTGTTGCCAAAAAAAAATAATAATAATAATAAATAAATAAATTATGCATCTCACAAAAATTGACGTCATTATCACTTATAAAATTTTATACACATTGATAAGAGCTCTATGATTCATCAGAAAATTTAAAACATGGTATATAAAAAGTTTTTTTTTTTTTTTTTTTTTTTTTTTTTATCTTATAATCATTTCAGATTATGTTTTGTTTCTATTACATACTTTGCCAAAAAAAAATGTCTGAAAAATGGATAAAAAACTGAATTTGTCAGTAAAACTGAACTGTGTAAACTTTAAAAATTTAGTGTAAATAAAAATCATTAAATGTTATAAACATTACTAATGAAATATTAGAGAAAATCATTTATTTCATTAAAATTTATTCAGTCCAATGCAATAAGTAGCGATTTACAAAATATATCAAATTTATTTAATACAATATATATCTATAATTTTATCCAATTACTATCATAGCTGTCAACTTAGCACCTTTTGACTACCAGAAAATGTTAATAAAAAACTTTATTTTATTTAATCAGTGAAAACTGTTACATCTCACTGATTAAATAAGTTAAATATTTTTATTAAATTTTTCCGGTAGTCAAAAAATGCTAAATTGGCAACTATAATTACTATGCAAAAATAAGGCACAAAAATTATGTCTCACAAAATAAACAACGTAATAATTGAAGAAGATATATTTTAAGTAATCTCAATTAAACTTAGAAATGAAGAATAAATAACTACTAGTATCGTCCAATGGTTGGACACTCGACCACTTTTTTGCAAAACAAAGCAAAGCAAAGTAATTCCTTCTCGCAAACGGAATTAAATTGCACCATATCTTCTGTTATGTAGGCCGATATGCGCCCAAATTAAAACAGAATAGTTTTACATAATGTCTATATCATATATTATGTTTGGTGCGTTTATATACTACAGAAGTTGAGATATAGCCTTGATTTAAATGGGGTGAATCACAATATAGCTGCACCATCTGTTGGGTAATATATTCCAACAGCTAATCAGCACCAATTAAAATCAAGATCCAACCAATTATCAATCGTACTTAAATTCCGCTCATTGGTTCATAAGATACTACAAAATTTCAATTAACACATTAAACACACACATACGAATAGTCATTTTCTAAAAGTGAGCTAATCATATCATGTTTGGGATATCACAAAATGTCTAAATTCATTGAAAATCGGTAGTCAAAAATATTCACTAATCCAATACTTTCGTCTATATCATTTTATATGACATGGTAACACTGACTTAGGGACTACAACTTTAACTTTGTTTACAATACAATGCGTTTGCTGTTTATTTTAACTTCTGAATGCAACATGAACAAAACATAGATCATAAACATATTTAATCTTTAATAAAATAATATTATAGTTTTAAAAAATTAAAGAACACGCTTTTATAGAAATGTGAACTAAAAAGCACAAAATATCTATCTTAGTATTAAAATGCAGGGCAAGAGAAAATCGTGTGAGTGACACACCATAATATTTACATACATTTAAATCTTTAATTAAAATAATTTAGAACTAAACAAAAACCATTTTCAAAAATCTCCCCTGACTGGGCTCGAACGCTAGACCTTTAGGTTTGTAGCGCGGTGCTTTACCTCACAGCCACAGCATTCACGTAGGGAAAGTCTTTTTTTACAATATAGATCTTTTGTTTGCTCCCAGAGCAGTTACAAACATACATTATACATACAAACATACATACAGGTGAAGTTAATAAAAGCGTGATAAAAAAAAATAATGCTAATAATTCAAACCGCATTTTTTCATATTTAATTACTACCATGTGGCAACATTGACTTAGGCACTACAACTTTAACTTTGTTTACAATACAATGCATTTGCTGTTTATTTTAACTTCTGGTTTCCAACATGTGGTAAGTGGTTACCTGGCCTGGACTTAGTGACTACAACTTTAATACTGTGCATTTCCTGTTTATTTCAACTTTAGATTTTCATTTTGAACTATTTTTTTACTTTTATTTTGTTTATTACTATTTTTGGTTTTGATTTGGAAACATTGGCTTACCCTTAACTTAATATTTTGATATGATTACACTATGGAAACTAAACTGTCTTCAAATATTTTTGGTCTTGGCAGCAAGGTAACTTGTCATGATTCAAAAATAAATGGCTCCAAACTTCCAACAAATTTGCAAGTTTTAAGGTGTATGATGTATCATATTGAAGAAGGTCTCCATGAAAATAGAACAAAATGAGAGTCTTCTGAACTAGTCCTTTCACAAGTAAAGCTGTTTTATGAAAAAGCAAACATCCCAATGATAAGTGAACGAAAAGCATGGGAAAAAATTTAAAACTTCTTGATGGCAATGCAAAATTAAAAGTTATACCGTTTAATCGAAGATCTGCACAGAATACTCTAGCCAAGATAAAAGTGATGGAAGATAAACTAGTCTTAACATTTCCTTTGTGGCCTGTAAATGTAGAAAAACAAATAAAGAACAAAGAAGACCTTTCCTTCCTTAAATCAATGCAAAGTGACCGTTTAGCAACATTTGGATCATATGACAAAAGTCTTGGAGAAAAAGTCAAGCGAAGAAAACAACGGTTGCAACTACAAGAAATAAGAAGGGAAACAGCAAATAGAGAAATTAGTTCCAACGTAATATTTAATGATAATGATAGTCCCAATCCTACTGATGATGATTCTGATGATCAAAGTGACACAGATGGTGTGAAAAACGATGTTGAAAGACCATCAACAAGTACACGAAGTCATCATCGAAATAAAAGAACAGGAACAAGTTTATTCGTCCCATATGACATTATGAAAAAACTTGTTTCGTTAGCAACACGTTTAAATATGAGTCCAGCCCAACAGGCTGCGTATACAAAAGCTATAATTACAGAACTAGGAGGAGAGACATCTACAATTTCAGCATCTTATGCAACAGCAGACAGGTCAAGAAGACAAGTTGCAATGGAGATTTCAACAGCTTGCAAGGAACAGTGGTGCTTTCCTAAATATACAACTTTACATTGAGATACAAAACTCGCAACGGCATTGTCCAATAAGTACAAAAGAGAAGAACGTCTCACCATTGTCGTTGGAAACGTTCACCAGCAAAAGATTCTTGCTGTGCCAGCATATCCACAGGGAACTGATCGTAAGTGCGGCTCAATCATTGCTGACTTAATATATGAGCAGCTCACCTCTTGGCAATGCACACAAACAATTGTGAACCTGACATTTGACACAACTTCTGCCAACACAGGCCATGTTACTGCTGCCTGCATCAGTGTGCAAAAGAAATTGGGAGACGTGCGCTTCTTTGTTCAGCTTGCCGCCATCATATTGGAGAAATCATTTTATCTCATGTTTTTGATGACCTGAAGATCGAGGCTTCTAAGTCACCAGATGTAACATTGTTTAAACGATTTCGTGACAATTTTGATCATCTTGATCATAGTGAATTAGAACCATATAACTCAGAGCAAGTGGATGTATAAGTAAGAAGCATAGTTAATACTCTTAGAGCCAATGCAATCCAGACAGCAAAATGTGCCCCCGAATCTTGAAAATATAGAGACAGAGATGATTATATGGAGTTCACAAAGCTTCGTCTAATATACCTAGATTTTTCAAATATAACAGAAGCAGTAAAATTAAACCGTTCAGGAGCCTTGCATAAAGCACGTTGGATGCCAAACTGTTATATACGATGAAAATGTGTCTTCTTGAGCAGCAAATACAGTAACTACCTACTGGCACTATAACTTCAAAACAACAGACTGTCAAACTACGCGACTTTGTCAACTTTGTCACTCTCATCTACAGTACCTGGTGGATAACCTGTGATTCTGCAATAAATGCCCGATGGAATGACATACAAATGCTTCACTCTCTTATAGCGTACAAAACTGTCCATTCCATCATATCTGTGAGTGCAATCAGTGCCTTTGAAAACCACTACTGGTATCTTACGGAAGAAATGGTGCCACTTGCTCTTTGGAACAGCAAAGTTCCACCACAAGAGCGAAAAGCTATCGCTAATGCAATGCTAGCTTCAAAGCAAAATTCTACCAATGCTGCTTTCAAATTGTAAGGTAGATATGGCATGGGTTTTGGAAAACCCAAATTTCCAAAACATTTTACTGCAAATATAACTCTTTCTGATTTAATCGAAGCAGATTCTTGGTTTTTATTTTATCTACTTGAACTAGACTCAAAGTTTTTATTAGAAGATGATGTTTCATAATGGTCAAATTCTGCATCTTACACCACATCATTAACAAAGTTGCAAGCAATAAATGTTGTCAATGATTGTGCTGAACGAGGAGTCAAGCTAAGTACTGACTTCATAGACTCAGCAAAACGTGAAGATCACTTCCAAAATGTTCTGCAGGTTGTTGAACAAGACCGACGGAAGCACGGAAATCTGCGAAAATGACCGAAATTGGGTGAATCTTAAATTGAGCGTACCATACCGTTACCTGTACCAATTAAATTGAAATTAAAAAATTAGCAACATATGATTATATATATATATATATATATTATATCACAAAACAATCTTGAATTGCATTTTTTATTAGAATATATTTTTATTTATTTATTTTTTACTCGAAATGCTTTATTTCTCAGGATTTCCATTTATTTTGTATATTTCTGGGCACCTGTGGGCCACATAGACGTTATTCAATTTTTACAAAACTTTACATACATTGTTTTTTTAGCATTTTGAAGAAAAGTAACATAGGGACAGACAGTTTCTATGAATTTTTTTTAATTACGGGGCGTTTGATGCACCCTTGAAATTTACATACATTGTTTTTTTAGCATTTTGAAGAAAAGTAACATAGGGACAGACAATTTCTATGAATTTTTTTTTAATTACGGGGCGTTTGATGCACCCTAGTCGAGATTCCATCTGACCTGTTCAACGTTTTGCAAGAACTTTCAGATGCGGGAAGATTGCGCGCGACGAAAAGGTGGAGTTTATGTGGTGATGTCCTTCTGATGTCACAGCTTCATCATGGTTTCGTCATTAATCGTCAAGGTCGCATCCTCGCTGCCGGACAGGATTTCACGTAGCGAAGAGTATTTGATATTACATATATGCAAAAGATATATATATATATAGTAATAAATTCACTTATTATAGTAATAAGTAGACAGTTTCAGTTAGTTGAAATTCAGTGTTTTAGCTAAAAAGTATGTCTTCAAATTAGAGCTGACGTAAATCACAAAAAAGAAAAAAAAGAAAAAAAGAATGAAAAAAAAAGATAGAAAGAAAAGAAAAAAAATTATCATAACTAAATTAGAAAAAAAAAATAGAACTATCATAAATTAAATCCTTTTTGAATTTGTGTATATGTTAAATAGTATAAAGCTTCGATCTGCCACTGATTTACATATAATAATTTTTAACACTCTAATGGCTGTTGCCTCTTAGAATAAAAAACCTATAGTCGGGAGTTTAAGAATACTACATCTATACAAACCACTGTGTCCATGTTTTAATTTAAATTTTAAATAATTGCCAGATTTAACAACTTTCTTCTCTAAAAATTTTTTAATACAAAGGAATACGTGTATTAAATGGAAAAATACATGCAAAATAAAACAAGTCTAAATGATCTTCTTAACATCGTAAGAAAACAATTTTTGCATTCCGCAAATCTGGCTAATCATACCTTTCGAATGATACCACTTTGAACCCTCTACTCCCACAATTAATATGTTAAAAGTGTACGACAAATTTCATGTTTGCCTAATAATATATAGATGAAGTTTTCTCGAAAGAGCTTTATCCTTTTTAAGGGTAAAATATCGGTAAGAAAAATAATAATGTAAGATGTTTCTGAAACAACAACAGATTAATTTTCAAAAAATAATTACAAGATAAAAAGAACTTTTTTTTATATACCATGCTTTTAAACTTTCTGTTGAATTATATAAACGCTACCGAAATCAGCGAGGATCCGAAACAATTGGCTAAAAGTATTTTAAAAAAATGCACTGTCACCGTTTTCTGAGCTATTCTGAAAGTTTCAAATGTCTAGCTAGTCGGATTGAATCATGTAAACGCTACCGAAGGCAACGGGGACCCGAAACAATTGGCTAAAAGTATTTAAAAAATGCAATTTCATCGTGTTCTGAGCTATTTTAAAGTTTCAAATGTCTAGGTAGTTGGAAAGTTATATGGTTGTTGAATCATATAAATTCTACCGAAGGCAGCGGGGTCCCGAAACAATTGGCTAAATGTATTTAAAAAATGCACTGTCATCGAGTCCTGAGCTAGTCTGAAAGTTTCAAATGTATAGCTAATCGGGAAGTTATACGATTGTTGAATCATATAAACGTAACCGAAGGCAGCGGAAACCCGAAACAATTTAAAGTATTTAAAAAATGGCCTTGCCATCGTGTTCTGAACTATTCTAAAAATTGCAAGGGTCTAGCTAGTCGGGAAGTTAGTTAAATAAGGTCAATTTTGCCCTTTACTTAGAAACTTTAAATTCAATTGACAGTAATATCCAGTTTACATATGAAATAGAAAATAATGGCTCCCTTCCATTTCTTCATATCCTCTTCTCTCGCACTGTAAATAAATTTTCAACCACCGTCTATCGAAAAAAATTTCAGTCTCCCTTCTTCCCCATGCGCGATCATGTCACCCACCTAACCAAAAAATGGCTGCTTTCTATACTTTTGTAAACCGTGCCCTTAATATTTGTTCAAATCCTATTTTATTAAAATCTGAAATTAAATACCTGAAAGCCATTGCAATTGACAGAGGTTACGACCCTTCCATTATAGACAAATCCATCCAAAAATTACAGCTCCCTCGTATTTCGTCTACTAAATTAGTCTCTTCTAATATCAGCATTGTTTTACCCTATTTTCCTAAATCCAGTCAAACCATAGCTAAAATTCTCAAACAATATGATTTTAAAATAATATTTTCGCCTTCCAATAAACTCACCTTTTCTCAGTTAAAAGATCCAATTGATATGCATAATTCTTGGGGCATTTATAGTATTTCCTGTCAGTGTGGTTTATCATATAGTGGCCAAACTAAACGCAGTCTTAAATTTCGTCTAAAAGAACATATGAATTACGTCCGCAAACAAGAAACCAATAAATCGGCTATTTCTAAACATTGCTGGGAGGAAAAATCATAATTTTAAATTTAATTCAGCTAAAATAATTTGCAGACCTAAATCCACTCATGAACTCGATTTCTTTGAAGCTTTTCATATTTATAAAAATTTTAAAAACCTTGTAAATTGTGATTTCGCTGTTCCCTATTTGTCTGATTGTTGGAAATTTTACATTCAGTCTACATTTTCGTAATTTTTCTACCGTTTACACAGCTAACATTCCTAAATTCCTATTAGCCACACACTCCACCTTTCCCGTAATCCTGTTGGTTGAACTAAATTCGGTCCCTCTCCTATATATACGAGCACTTCTCCAGATTTAGAATTCTTTTTGCACTGAAGACGGTACGCTTAAGGCTACCGAAACAGCTGTATGCATATCAAATATTTTTCTTTTGGCGTTTCTGACGTAGTAGTTTATTTGGGTTTTAATGGTAATATATACTTTTTATTTTATAAAGTATCAAAATTCAACTGTTAAATATATATTACGCATGTTCATTTATATATTTTTTATTTATTAATAATAATAAATTATATAAAATACGTTATTAAAATTTATCGTGATTTTAAAATATTTTTCTAAATCTGGAAAATTTTAAATCTTTAGTTACGCATCAAATTATTAAGTTAATCTTTTGCATCTTATTTTAAAGATATAATTTCTTTTATCTTGTACTAACACAGCCCCATTCTATTAATCAGAGAACTCTTCCCAGTGCTGTTTAAGAACGCAGATGTCTGTATTCCGTTGGGTAAATTATGCCTCAGCTTTCGATTTATTCAGTGAAACTGAAGTTATTACTCTGTTAAATGATCGATAAACAGATGTACGGGGTAAAAGGATTTATTTGTAAATGAGTTGATAACAGACTAATTTGGGCTTCTGTGTTAACGTCTCTCTCTCTCTCTTTTTAATATGGTTGATTAACAAAAATATATAAAATTATCAACGTCCACACGCACACTCCCATATACATAAAATTTACATATTTTTATTGTGCTTTTGCAGATAAACGGATACTTGCTGAAATAATTATAGAATATCATTACTTTTACCACTGCGATAATTATTGCATCACGTTTTTGTGATGGTATCCGCATTTGTAATGATCGATAGATGGCGCTTTTTCAGCTTTTGTTGTTAGTAAATATTTAGCCACGTGTATTTATTATTGTTCTTTTTGTTATTCTACTTAATATTCGCACTATAATTTCTCCGCCATTACATCATGGAAAATTGATTGCTTTTCGAAAAAAATATTTCAGTTTATTCAAAGTTCGATCGGAAGTCGATTTTTAACTAAAGTTGAACAAATATTAGTTTTAAATCATCTGATTAATTCTTTACTTCCATTAGCCGAAGCAACTGAAATTTTTAATTTGTCATTTAGAAATAAATGGATGCTAAATTCTGGATTTCTTGGTCCTTTGGAGTTACACTGGAGCACACAAGAGTATGTGTTATCTTTTTTACCGGATTTATTCATTTTTATTCAATAAATATATGTGAACTAAACATCGGCATGCAATGACGGCTTCATGAAAGCCGAATTAAAGCATGTTAATTGTAATTTCACCTTAGCCCACCAGAGGGCGAGCATTTTATTACAATCGCAGATAGTATATTTAATCAAACTTTTTGGTTAAATTAAACATAATAAATATAATATTAAAACTAATTAACATTATTTATCGGTAATAAAAAGGAGTTTTTCTTTTTTTAAATTCGAATTTATTTAAGATTTTTCTCTTCTTTTCTTTCTTTTTCTTTTCGTTTCTTTTCTTTTTCTTTTTTTTTTTTTTTTTTTTTTTTCATTATCTATATAATATTTCTCTAACGTGGACCAGTTACAATTATTTTTTGTCGGAACTATACGACAGTGGTTAAATTAATAAAATAGGCGAGGATAAAAAAAAAATAGTATTTAAAAATTAACAAAAGCACGCGGACTCAGCTCAATGAACTAAGAAGAAAAAATGACGACATTTGTATAATGACATTATTTTATGGAAAAACGTATTTTTAAAAGTCGCTTCTTCAGAATCTTTGCAAGCGGCATTTTAAACACAGCATTATTTTAAAGATATATACATAATCTATATAATATTTATCTAACGTGGACAAGTTACAATTATTTTTTGTCGAAACGATACGATAGTGGTGAAATTAATAAAATACGCGAGGATAAAAAACTAATATTTAAAGATGAACAACAGCACGCGGACTCAGCTCAATGAACTAACAAGACAAAATGACGACATTTGAATGATGGCATTATTTTATGAAAAAATGTATTTTTAAAAGTTGCTTCTTCAGAATCTTTGCAAGCGTCATTTTAAACACAGCATTATTTTAAAGGTATATACAGAATATGAATCATTATTATAAATTGACTAAAAAACGCAATCATAAAAAGTATCCGCGTTTGTAATGATCGATAGATGGCGCTCTCTGAACACTGCAGTTGTTAGTAAATACAACAGCCACGTGTAATTATTATTCTTTCTCCGCCATTTCATCATGGAAAGTCGATTGCATAATATGAGGATATGCAGTTGTGTGATAATTTCACCTTAGCCCACCAGAGGGCGAGCATTTCATTACAATCGCGGATTATCAAAATAGTTTTTTTTTTTTTTTTTTTTTTACAAAAAATTATGCTAAAATAAATAAAATTTCATTGCATTCTTGGCGATAAAAATTTAAAAGGCCTACGGAAGTATGAAATCTGAGTCACCAACCATGAATTTTATTTTGAACCTTTTCTTTGAATGATTCTGGTTTCACTATTGCACAATATTTATTTGGTATTAATAATAATTTGGCTTCTGGTAAAATAAAATTTTAATTAGTTGGTGAAATTGGTATGTGTAATAAATATTGCATTACAATAAATAGGAGCTTAATTCGAAGCTTTATTTAACTAAAATTGGAGCATAAGCAGCTACATCGCGATATAAGATAAGAAGATATAAATAATAAAGAGAATATGGAATATCAACAATATAGGAGAGTTGCCACTTGGTAATACATAATATCAGTGTTGCCACACACATAAATATACCACAATCACCCATCCCCAAAGTTAGTTCAGTCTGTAATATAATCCATCAAATAGGTTGGTTGGCGCCTCTGTCTTTTAGGACGTAAGGATGGACCATCAGGCAAATTATCCTCAGCATATTTTCTGGGACTCTTCAGGAGAAGTTCTGGATTGCTAGGTCTTGGTGAAGCACTATTCTCAGGAGATGCGGTTTCTAGAGGCCTATCGACCAATGCAGAATTCTGGTGAAAAGAGGAAGTTGGGTGCAACTGATTGTCATCAACGTCTGTTTTATCTATAGTAGGTGTAGAGATTTCTCCTCTAGGAGCTAGGTGTCGTATAGAAACACTGGTTTCCCGTCCATCAGGTAATCTAACATGAGCATAATCTGGGTTTGCTTCAATGAGTTCGACTTCTTGAACAATAGGCTCATACTTATTAGTTCGGACACGGTTTCTCATCAGTACGGGTCTAGGATGAGATAGCCAGGTAGGTAAGGAGCTTCCATTGTAGGATCTTCTAGCATGGGTGAACATACGCTCATGGGGTGTAGCATTGGTTGCCGTACATAGGAGAGAGCGGATTGAATGTAAAGCAGATTGAATTACCTCTTCCCAACGTTCGATTTTCATTTTCTTTGAGTGTAATGCCAATTGTATGGATTTCCATATTATTTCATTGTATCTTTCTACCTGGCAAATCTGCGAAGGATTGTATGCGGTAGTTCTGCTTGTTGCAATTCCAAGTGAAGTTAAGAAGGATTTCAACTCCCTAGACATAAACGATGGTCCTCTGTCAGAGTGTATGTATGCAGGAATTCCAAAAATAGAAAATACATTCTGTAAATTAGTAATTACAGTAGCAACTGACATATCAGAACAAGGAATTGCAAAAGGAAATCTCGAAAACTCATCCACGATAGTAAGAAGAAAACGATTTCTAGAAACTGAGGGTAAAGGGCCTTTGAAATCCAGGTTCAATCTTTCAAATGGAGCAGTTGCTTTAATTAATTTCCCTTCATTTTTACAGAAACATGGCTTTACATCATTACAGCAATAACACGAGTTTATGACTTCTTTGATGTCATCAAGAGAGAAAGGTAAGTTTTTTAGACCTAACCCAATGGTACATTCGTGTAATTCCGGGATGACACAAGGCATCATACAGCTCCTTTAAATTCACTTGTGGGCATATAGCTGCAGTTATTCTAGATAATGTATCTGCTGTTGCATTTCTTTTCCCCGGACGGTATATTATGTCAAATTTGAAACAAGCAAGTTCCAATCTCCATCTCATAATTTTTTCATTTTTAATCTTACTACTATGGTATTGATCGAACATGAATGCAACTGATCTTTGATCTGTAAAGACCTCAAAGTGACGGCCAATCAAGTAGTGCATCCAGTTTCGTAGAGACTCTACAATAGCATGGGCTTCTTTTTCAATAGAGGAGTGCCTTCGTTCAGATGCATTCAATGTTCTAGAGAAGAATGCTATAGGACGTCCAGCCTGACTTAGGGTGGCCCGGATGGCGAATTCTGAACCATCAGTCTCCACTCTAAAGGGAATATTGTCTGCAATAGCAGCTAAGGAAGCATCAGCTATATCAGATTTTAGAGAATTAAATGCTTTTTAGCAGCATCTTTTGTAAGGGGAAAAGGGCCTTTCGTTAGCAAAGGCCAAAATCTTTCAGAGAAATTAGGGATTCAACGACAATAATGGGCAAACATCCCTAGGGCTCGCTGTAAGGAGGCAACTTCTTTAGGGATAGGCATGTTCATTAGGGGTGCAAGTCTATCAGGATCAGGTTTTATTATGTTTGTAATAGAGTATCCTAATAATTTCACATATTTAGTAGAAAATGAGCATTTATCTTCATTTAATGTCAAGTTATATTTCTTGGCAGCAAACATAAATTTCTCTAAGTTATGGTCATGCTCGGCTTGATTTTTCCCACATATCGTTACATCGGTAAGGAAATGTGCCTTCTAACATTTCATTTGCAATTATTTTGTCTATGGTTCTCTGGAAACTAGCAACTCCATTTGTAACACCAAAGGGTATTCGAAGAAACTGATATAATTTACCATCAGCCTCAAAGGCTGTATAATGTTTCTCAGAATGCTTGATGGGTACTTGGTGGTAAGCGCTCTTAAGATAAATAGTGCTAAATACTTCATATTTGGATACGTGTGCAATCAGCTCTTCAATTTTGGGCAGAGGATAGGCATCAAGCATTGTAAATTTATTTATTGTCTGTGAATAATCTACAACCATTCTGGGTTTGCGGTGTTCTCCTCTCACTACAAATGCTTGAGCACGCCAAGGAGAGTCACTTGGCTCGATTACACCTTCTTTCATTAGTTTACTTATCTCTGCAGCTATAAATTGCTTGTCTTCCTCAGTTTGACGCCTTGATTTAGTAATGATAGGTTTGCAGTCTGGTGTTAAATTAGGAAAGAGTGAGACAGGAGGTACAAGGGCCATCGCCAGAGAACATATTTTAAGTGGTGGTCTGTCCCCATTGAAATCAATCTCAACTGAAGAATGGTCTTTTAGTAAGTCATGACCGATTAGTAAATCTGCACAAAGATTTTTCATGATCAAAACTTCAGCATTTCTATATAAATGGTTTTGTAATTTTACAGTTACTGTACAACAACCTGTAATGTCAGAACTCAGGGAGGAATTAGCCATTGTTATTCTGCCGAAGTATGGTTTAGTTTGAATTCGACACTTTTCCACAAAACGCTGATTTATGAAACTGAGAGAGCTGCCAGTATCAATCAGAGCATTTAGTTCGATACCATTAATCAGGGCTTTAGTTAGTGACTTTTGGAGACAATTAGGAACTGCAGATACCGATGCTAAGGTATAGGTTGCTGCAGTCGAATTTGTAGTGTTGCGCAAAGATTTTGACTTGCACACTCTTTGATAATGCCCCTTTTTACCGCATCCTCGACATAGTGCCTCTTTAGCAGGGCAGACACTTCGTAAATGGCGATCATACCCGCAAAAGAAACATTTTCCAGCTCGAACCTGAGTAACCGCTGCAGACTGAGCTTCTTCAATGTGACTTATTGGCTCTTCAGTAGTCGCCACAGGTATTGAATAAGTTATACTTGAATGTGAAGCAGAGTGATGTTCGGCTAGTTCTAGAGCTTTAGCCTGATCGTAAGCCTTTTCTAGAGTAATAATCGTATTTTCTAGAAGACGTTCCCGAATGCGTGAACTTTTTAAGCCCCGAATGAAGGCATTCCTAACATACACGTTTCTGTACTGTTCGGCTGTAACGGCCTTGAAATCGCACTCTTTGCTCATTTGTTTTAGTATCTGAAGATATTCATCTACAGATTCGCTTGACTGTTGTGTTCTTGACGCCAAGCAGTGTCTGGCAAAGATTTCGTTTCTTTTTGTGATGTACAAAGATTCCAAGATTTCGATAGCGTCGTCATACTTTTCACTGTCACTTATGTATTGAAAAACATTTGCGGAAACATAATTGCATAACGCTTGTAGCTTATTATCATCTGTAATGTCAGTTACTTGAGATAAAGAGTTCGAAAAAGTTCTTTTCCAATGCTTCCACTTCGACTCAGCACCCGTACAAGTGGGTTCGACATCAAATCTTTCAGGCCGCAACATTCGTTCCATCTTGTCAGTAAATACGTTTTTCGATTTGAATTTTAGTTAAATAAATTGTAATAAATATTGCATTACAATAAATAGGAGCTTAATTCGAAGCTTTATTTAACTAAAATTGGAGCATAAGCAGCTACATCGCGATATAAGAAAATAAGATATAAATAATAAAGAGAATATGGAATATCAACAATATAGGAGAGTTGCCACTTGGTAATACATAATATCAGTGTTGCCACACATATAAATATAAAACAGTATGGTATTAAGAAAATAAAGAAGAGATAAAGATTTTTCTGTTTTTATATTGGTATGATATTTATAAGTTTCAAATTTTAAAGGTAAATAAGAAGAGAAATAAAGTGCGAAAATTTCGCACGGGTTTGCTAATACATAATATTTTACTAACTAATTTGATTGGGGATGGAGAGTATACTTCCATTACCAGACTATCGTAGATAATGAAAGTATTGCATTTAGTCAAAAAACTCAATATAGAATTTCCACTTGATTTACATGTTTTTAGTTCTCCTGAGTCAAAAAATTGTTATCGGCAATAGGTCAGTGTGTGTGTATACGTGCTTGGAATCTTCTGACTATATCTCCGAAAGTAAAAAAGATAGAACGGTAAAACTTCATAATTAAGACAAGTCTAGTGTACAGATAATGTTTTGCCAACTTTTGATAAAACTGTAAAACCGTAATTGGGACATTGAAAACCAGAAGCGGATCTAAAAGTCCATATCTCGATAACAACTCTAACGATTTTCTTCAAAGTTGCTATAGACACCCTTTTAGATGTCCTTTCGTATATATTAGATGGTTAGTTCAGAAAAATTGATAGACGTCCTGTATAAGTAGGTCAGTTTTAGATCTTCCAAGTGCCTTACTTTAAAAACGGCTCTATGGATTTTCTTCAAACTCACCATATTAACTGTGTTTTAGATATCCTTTCGTATGTAATTGTTAGTTATCGATGACCAGATGAATTTGCCAAGTTTTGGTAAAAATCCAGTGGGATCGAAAATCGGTATCTCAAAAACGACTCTAACGATTCTTTCCAAATTTTCTACATAAACACTTTTTTAGATGTTAATTCGTATGTATTACTTGGTTACTACAAGAAAATTGACAAACATCCTGATTAGATAGATCTGTTTTAAATATCGAAATTTACGATTCTAAGTAAAAAAAAAAATATTTTATATAACTTTAGTATTAGTTTGATCTTATATGAAAACTATTAGTTGTATGACTTGTTTAATCAATTTCATGTTTTCTGACCTCCAAAAAGAGTTGTACATAATGTATGTAGTGGTGGACATTGGAAGCTGTGTAATTGTGACACAGGATATATATATATATATATATATATATATATATATTATTCGACAATTTTTAAAAACTAAATAAATAAATAACTAAACAAATAAATTTAAATATCAAAATATCAAAAATAAAAATATATGCAAATTTTTTTTAGCCTTCTGTGTGTAATTTTTTTTTTTTTTTTTTTTTTTTTTTTTTTTGGGGGGGGGGGGGACATTTACGCAATTTTTTGTACTTTTTAACCCAAAGTATTCACGCATTTATTCAAATGAAGATTATGAAAGAAATCTCCAGATAAAACAGAAAAAAGTTTTCTAATTCTATTTTAAAAACTATTAATCTACCAAAATTTATCTTTTATGACAAAAAATTAATGATGTTATTCACTGAAAACATTTTTATTTTTATTTTTTTCATTTTCATGTTCATCTTTTACCCTCTCTTTTTCGAGTAATATATTTTTGAATTAGTTTCTTAAATTAGAGAAATTGCTCGCTTTTTAAAGAGTTTTAGAAATAATCTGCATATATTAATAAATTTACATGTGAAGCAGATAGTCTAAAAGTAATTTCGTTAGATCCGACAAAGTTGATAGCTAGATATTGATTAGATTATGTAGAATTAATAATATATTCAAAGACTTTTGTTAAGTGGTTTCAAGCACCTTATAAAAAATTTATCATTATCTAATTTTTTTTTTCGTTTTAATTTTTAAGGTGTTATTTATTTTTTAGTTTCTTCTCTCTCTATATATATAAGAAAAAAATATTTAATTCGTAAAAATTTTCGACCATCGGTAATTTATGTATTTACATGTTTTGAAATGTCCTAAACACAGTTTATTAAAAAAAAAAAAAAAAAAAAAAAAAAAAAAATCCCCAAAACTGGCATTTAAAGGTAATAAGTACAAGACTTTTTTATAAACACCATAATATGCGAGAATTCGGGTCAAAAGAAGACACGACCCTTCGTTAGGCGAATAAGTAGGCACAAGTGCTGTAAACGAAGCGGTCACTACGAGTTCTTGCATTTTATGGTTTTATGCAAAACTTTGTATTTATTCCTGAACATAATTTAACCATTTTAAGAAAATGTCAGAGATTAATTTAAGAGATAAAGTAAAATTGCAATCTTGACATTTTCTGATTTCGTATTTTTCTCAGATTCCAGCATAAAATTATGGAATTTCTGGACCCATCTTTTCCAATTCTCTGCTACATTTCCTATAGTAAACCGCATTTCACCTGGAGGCTTGAAAGTATCCATGTTGCACAGCAGTACAACACGTCGTCCTCCCTTCATTCACTTAATATGTGAATTATTTATTTCGAACTTTCATTATTTTACAGTCCTGACACCATGTCATGTTTATTACTGTTAATTAACACACATTGTAGATGAAATATATTTATTTCATAAATCATAAGTTTAAAATAAGAAATTAAAGTTATACATCGACATCCTAGTTCACAGCCGTGTTGGCAACAAAGCCAGCAGACATGCAAAAACCAAGTATAAATTATAGCTGCCCAGTAGAGTTGAGTTTCTTGAATCACATTAGAGTTAAGCTGTTTGAACACATGACAAAAACAACTAATACATACAGACATTTAAATGGGTGTTTATATAGCAACTTTGAAGAAAATCGTTAGAGTTGTTTTTGAAATATGAGCTTACAGTTCCACTTTTGGTTTTCCAATTTTTACACCAAAAGATGACAAAATCCTCTACGCACTAGACCTGTCTTAATTCTTAGGTTTCATTGTTCTATCTTTATTCGCTTCACATATATGACAATCAAAAGATTCTCCACTCGCATATACACACAATACACATATTTACACACATATACGCATTGACCAATTGCCAATCTCCCTTTTTTTGTTTGATTGTTTGTTCATTTGTTGGAATAAAGAAGTCATAAAACCGGTAAATCAGGTGTAAACTTGATATACAGAAATTTTTGACCAGATATAATACATTTATTACGTACATAGTCTGGTAATGGCAAACAAATATACAAAAAAAAAAATCATATACATTTAAGAAGCATATTATAAGAATGTAAATTGCATTTATTTATGCAGAGATAAAACTCATGCATTAAATACGAAACTTATACTCAGAAATTCTATAGTTAAACAAACGAGCTGAATGGACAAACTGCAACAGTTTAGTTCGTTCTAATTTCTGATAACTGAAATACAGATTAAATAGCTATTTATTCTATGCATATATTGTTTATACATTTGGTAATACCTTCAGACACATTTTAACGAAGCACTGGAAGCAATGGATTTGTATGCATTCTCATTGTTTGACACAAATTGTGAATGCAGTTTAATACTTCTGCGGAAATGTATTCATTAAAATAACGACGATTTTCGCTTTTAAGAACTTTCTGAACAATATTTATTAAATGAAACTAAGAAAATATATTAAATACTATAACATTTTTATTGTCTCAAACGTATTATTTCAAGAAGCATAAAATTCTGTTTTCAATAATATTAAAATCTGAGAGTATGCCATTAAAAAAAAAAAAAAAAAAAAAAAAAAAAAAAATCTTTATCATGTGTAGATTATGTGTCACTTCTCCAATATTTATTGGAATATTGCTTCAAGCATATATTATCCGACAGATAGCATTATTATTGTACTAATGTCGCCCAGTGGTCGAAACTTGACCACTTTTAAAATGGGATTAAATTGCAACTTAACAGCGCCACTCGTTGGCCGACGTGCACTCAAACTGAATCAGCAGAGTTTTACTTAATATATATCTCTAAGTTTGATACACTGTAGATGTTAAGCCTTTTCCTGAAATGAGAGGAAATCGCAAAGTGGAAGCGCCCCCTGCTGGGTGATAGAGCCCAAAAGCTAATCGGCACCAATTCAAACCAAGGTTTGACCAAATATCAAGTTCGGTTAAATTAAGTCCATTGGTTCATGAAGTACAGTGTTCGAACTTTTAAAGACAGACATTTTCTAAAATGGGTCCAACTGGGTTCAGGAAATCTTAAAACGTGTAACTTCATCGAAAACCGTAAATCTAAAATATTTTTAAATCTTATGCTTTCTTCTTATATATACAGAAGGTAAAACAATAAATCCACTTTTTTAGAAGTAAATAGTCAATTTCAGTTAATTGAAATGAAAGAAAATCTCAAAACATGTAAATTTCTCACAGAAACTAGTAAAAAATCCAGTTTTTTAAAAATACGTAGTCAATTTCAGTTAAATCAAATGCAAGGAAATATCAAAACGTGTAAATTCATCGAAAATCAGAAATCAAATTTTTTCCGAATCTTATACTTTATTCTTATATATGCAGAAGATATAGTAATAAATCCATTTTTTTTATAAGTAAGTAGTAAATTTCAATTAATTGAAATGCATTATGCTTTAGTTTATGTTTAGTCTTCATTAAAACTGACGTAAATCATAAAAAAAAAAAAAAAAAAAAAAAAAAAAAAAGAAGAAGAAAAAGAAGATAATAAAAATTTAAGTAAAAAATAATTTATTCTTGCAAAGACATGCTATAAATAAATGAAAGTTGCAACACTAAGGAAATTTTAGAGAAAAATATAGATATTTCACTTTTGCAAGAGATGAAAATTTTTAAATATTCAAAATAATTTAAAAAGCTATCGAGGCAATATTTTTAATCATTAGTTTCTACATAATTATTTGTGAAACCATAAATTTCAAAGATCTCGAAAGCTTTTTAAGTATTTGTTACCCCCTTTGCGCATAAAATTAGTGTAATGAAGCAGTTTGTGAAGGCTATTCCAAAAGATGGCGATTGTTTCAAATGCCTGTGCAAAAAGTTTCCAGGTTTTCCCTGAAGCGAAGTTGAAAGAGGGAATCTTTTTTGGTGCAGATATTCGCAAGCTTATGAAGGATAACGAATTTGAGACTAGCATCACAACAAAGGGAAAAGGAGCTTGGGTTGCCCTGAAAGACGTCATCAGTTAGTTTTTGAATAATTTCAGGGATCTTGACTATAAAGCAATTGTAATGAATTTGCTGGAAAATTTTCAAGCGTTGAGTTGCTCCATGAGTGTCAATATACACTTCCTGCGCTTATATGTGGATTTTTCCAACGAAAATTTAGGATCAGTCAGCGAAGGACAGGGTGAAAGGTTTCACCAAGGCATCAAAGATATGGAGCGCAAATATCAAGAAAGATGAGACAAGAACATGCTCGCTGTCTACTGTTGGATGTTAACACGAGATAGGTCTGAGATTGAACACAAAAGAAAAAAGTCAAAAAGAAGTTTCAAAGGAAAAATAGTACGTACTTAAATATATGTATATATATATATATATATATATATATACATATTGCTTAGTTTAAAATTTGTTTCAAACTTTCATATACACGTGCTTCTTTTAATGAATTGTCTATTGAAAGTTACCTTAATAAAAACAAATTAAAATAGTATGTTGGAGCTTTTCTTCTAAAAACGGCACCATAATTTGATGTAAAAAGTTTAAACTCTAGGGAACGTTTTATTTTTCTCAAGCAATAGTGGTTTTCATTCTTTTAAACCTATAAAAAGTAAATCGATTGCAGAAAAATCAGCTTGCCTCACCAAGAATCGACCATTTTACAAATGGATAACAACAACTGTTGCCAGATAATACATGCAAAATTGTTCCAGAAAATTTCTTTTCAAATGGGATTTTAGGAAAATATCGATATCGATTTTACAAAAAATCCTGACGTCGGTCATTTTTTAAATCAGCGCACCAAATAACATAAAAATCAGCGAAAATTTCTCTTGTATTTTCCAGAAAGTTCAATTTCGCAGGCCTGTGTAATTATGTAATATATGTTCAAACTGTTGTGTGCTGATGAAGGGATCCACACACATACATCCGGGTAAATCAATTTGAAAAATTAATGAAGTAAGTAGGTACACTATGGTACTTAGTCCCTTGTGTACAGATTTATTTTAAAAAGATTCTTGCATTTGGAGCGGATTCGTGTAACAAAAAAGGTTCACTGGAGCACTGGAAGAAATGTCCCCTTACAACTGAATCTAATCACTCTTGCCATAAACAAGAATGTACATCTTTAATTTTGTCCTACTTTGAATGACAAATTAGACTCATCAGCCGTAATTCAAGCAAAAAAAGGCATGATGATGTCTCAGACGTCAAATGTACCCAAGGGTAAATTGAGGAGTTAGGGACAAGAAAGTTTAAAGCAACACTTTAGTCGAATCAAAACCGAAACTGTAATATGTTGCTTATATGGGTTTGTTATGTCACTCGGTGGTAGCATACATAAAATATTTCAGTTTTGCCCCAAATGTTTCTAGAGCATTTTTTGCGGGGAAAAAAAAATAATAAACACATAATAGTAATATCCTTAAAATAATGTCATATTATTATTCAGAATACCTCATAATGTTACTAAGAAACTGGCAAAAAATTTTAACTTCTATATTTTGATTTGAATATTTCACGTAATTTTTAAATCGACATATCATAGAGGTAAGAACTGAGGCTCAGCACTCTTTTTCCCCGACCCTTCAATTGTGAAAATAATTTTTACCTACAAGCAATCCGTATGAAATTCATTCTATGTAATCAAGATCGCAAACTTATATATCAGTTTATACTATATGTTTTTAGGTGTTAAATTAATTTTTAACTGTATTATATAGTGTCCATTTAACTTAAAGTGTTTATTTCTCTACGAAAAAGACATTGCACACTAAAAATTAAATATTTACAAATTCATATTTCTTGATTTAATTGACTCCGACTTATACAGTTTGTATTATTTTAACTGCAATCTAAATGTTTATTTTCAATCAGTGAAGTAGTTTCAATCAGTTCATGAAACAAAAAATGTGTTATTTTCTACAAATTCTGTGCTTTGTTTATATGAGATGAGCTACTTTAAAAAAATTGATTTGTAGTCACTACAACTTAAGTACTTTATATTAACTTTTAGATACTTATTAAGTATTTTAGCAGATTTTTGCTGCAAAATGATTATTATCTATAAAATGAGCCAATTTATTGGCCTTAAAATTCACTTGTAAAATAAAATAAAGTACAAAACATTTTAATTCAGGATTAAAGCGTCATCGATCTAATTTAAATCTTAATTCAGTTCCATTCTGTTGCAAAATAGCTTCGTTTTAAAGCTGTCAAAACAATTTTAAAGACAAGCTTAATTTAAATAATAACTGTATTCCGAGTGAGGTCATTTCAAACAGAGAAATCATTCAACTAAACAACAAATGTATTAGATAAAATTACTCAGTCTCAAAATGATTTTTCAAAAATTTACTATTTCCTTCACTTTTGTGAAAGGAATTTTTCTGAAACTTAAAATGAACTTCAAAAATTTATTCTTCTTATTGAACCAAATAAATCAATGTTTCAGTTGATTAGATCAAAGAAAGAGAAAATCAAGTAATTAGAAATAGCAGGAATTTATAAAATCGATTTTACAGACAAAGCCAGCTTTAGATTTGATATGCTAGGAATAATTATGAACAACTGTTATTAATTTAGGCTTCATAACTTTCCTAATAAATCATGCATTATTCATTATTACTTTTTACGAGCAAAAATTACCAAGTGACACCTATGCATTGAGGAAAGAAAAGTACACCACCTCCATCTAGAACGAATATGTAGTCATTTTCTGAATCCCTAAACTAGAAATATACATGTACGAGCAGTGAGAATAAGGTAAAGTAATAATCTGAATAGACGAAATTATCGGGAATTTCTAAACTATACTTTTCTAGATGGTGAAACGGTACTATGAATATTATGAATTCTTTGTACTTCGAAAAATTCTCGCTTGGTTTCCTATAATTGGGTTATAAACCAATATTATAGTTACTAAAACTCTCCTCGAGTTCACATTAATTTGCAGGGATTTTTAAATAAGTTTGACCACGATAATATAGGAAAACGATCTAGAATCTTAATAGGGGATTTTAGAACTCACCAACAAAAGGAACTAGAATTTATAAGGATGATATGGAAGTATTTTTACTTGAGACACAATTTAGCTTCTAGATGTCGGTCACAGAATTTTATTTCAGTGTAGAAAAAAAAAGTGCCTAGGTGTTCAATGAAGTTTGATTAACGCACGGGATATAATTGCACCGCATCCTTAGGCCCTCAGATTTTTGTAGCACCCAAGTTATCAGTGGGTTGCAAATTTATATTGTCGATACATAGTTATTATTATTATTACTAGTATATAACCCTGTCAAAAATGACGGAATGTGAAATCAATGAACGTAGTGAATCAACGAAGGCTTTGCCTGTTTCGCTGGTCACTATATTTAAAGGAAATTCTTTTATATCGCTTTATAAACAAAATTAAAATTGAAAAAAAATCATGAACTTGCTCAAAAGCTCGCTTCCTGTCCCCGCTGCCTTCGGCAGAACCCACTCATTCGCAGACTCTCGGTTGCGTGTGACAATAGCTTACCAGTGGGTTTCCATTTGGGTGCTTATCAGATGACAGTTTCGAAGCGGTCAGTATAAAAAAAATTGAAGTACCAATTTTATATTTAAACCCCAGATACATATAAACAACACGATACGTAGTGTACACAATATTTTCTTTCACGTTATTTTCTACATTTATTTGATTTATTCGATCGACTATAAAATGACAACAATTTCACGCCAAATATAATATTACATCTATCGCATGAGACAATTCATTTTTTGTGGTTATAATAGTAGTTGAGTTAGTTAATAATAGTAGGTATATAGAAAAATAAATAATTAAATGTGTAAATTTGATCATAGTACAGCCTTGATATAGCTCCCCTTGTCGACTTTTGAATTTTTATCGCCATTTTAGACAAAAATACATAATTTATGTGATTATTTTTTCTCTTTCTTTCTTTTCTTTTTCCTTTCCTTTTCTTTATTTTATAATTTATTTATATTTTTGATGCGCTAACTTGGCTTAAAATGATTTTCACAAAAGGAGAGTTCTTGGCGAAAAATGTCCGATCTATTTCAGCATCAAAATTTTAAAATATTACCCAGGATTATCAATGAATTAGCTTTCATGCCAAGAGCGATTCATCCGTGCAGAAAACGTTTAAACACATCTATTTAAACAAAACAAAAAAGAAAAAGAAAAAAATCTAAAACTGAAGTATATTAAAAAAGGTTATGTTTTTTTTTTTTTTTTTTTTTTTTTTTTTTAACTCCATTTTCCTATTTTCATATGCATGAGCAAATTTAATCTATATAATATTCCTCTAACGTGGTCCAGTTACGATTTTTTTTTCTTTTTTAGTAACGATACAATAGTGACTTAATAAAATACACGAGGATAAAAAAAAATACATAAGCATTATTTAAGCACGCGGGCTCAGCTCAGTGATCTAACAAAAATTGACGACATTTGTACGATGAGATCATTTTATAGAAAAAATGTATTTTTAAAGGTTGCATTTTTACAATCTTTGCAAGCGTCATTTTAAATCTAGCAATATTTTAATGATATAATCCCCATATGAACTTTTGTCGTAAATTGACTAAAAAACGCAATAATAAAAAGTATAATCAAAATAGGTACTAAGTTTTTTTTTTAACACAAAATTATGCAAAAACAAATAAATTAATTAATAAAAAAGTATCGCCAACATGGTGACAAAAATTTAAAAATTGCCATGAGGGTCTTATACTAAATCTGTCCTGCCTCACGAAGTATGAAAATTTGGTCGTTAAACATGAGTTTTATTGTTAAGTCTTTCGTGAATGATATTGGTTTGGTTATCATTAGTATTTCATCTTACAATATTAATTTGTTTCTAATAATAACTTGGTTTCTGAGGAATTAAAATTTGGAGGGAAATTTGGCTTAAGGTTTATGAGTTTCAAATTTTAAAGGTAAATAAGAAAGACAGTGACATATTGTCGTGATAAATAGTTAATAACGAAAAAACGATCATTCAACGTTTTTATCAAAATAATGAATTTTCTGTAATGAAATGTAATTTTCATTTAATTATTTGTGAAAATTAACTTCAGCTTAAATCAATCAAAATCGCCACTGGTTTATTTGTCGAAAAAGTAATTCTTAAATACCCAAAATTATTATTATTATTATTATTATTATTATTATTATTATTTTACTTTACCGGAAACCGATCCTAAAAATAGAAATGAACCTTTAAAAAAATGAATATATTATCATTTATAATATTTTTAATAGTTTAATATTGTTATTTTTTTAATTATTTATTATATTAATTTTAATTAATTAATTAAAATGACAATCATTAAGTAATTTATAGCCGCGCCTCAGAAAGAGATTGGAGGTGCTTACGTTTACATCTATTCATTAAATTAATTCATTAAATTAATTTTAATCACGGGTAAAATTTATTTATTTATTTATTTTAATGTTGCAAACGTGATGCAATTTTCTTTTTCTGCTAAAGCATTCTTCTTCCACTATTTTATTCATTCGTCTAAATAAAAAAAAAAAAAAAAAAAAATTTTCTTTATTTCAATAAATTATTTTATCAATTTCACCAGTTTCAAGCGATAGTTTCGGTCTTTATTATTAAGTAGATTGTCATTATTATCTTATACTATTAAGTGAGCAATATTTGTATATTTCACTGTTCTCGAAAACGGTAGCTCGGACAGTCACGAGATTTAACACAAAGGTGCCCCCCGAAGGGTCATTGTGCACATCGAAGTCAGATTTTCGAATTTTTGATTAGTTTTTTCTTAATTAATTAAAATGTGAAAATAATAACCTTCTAATTTCTGATAAATGAGCCATTTAAATTTTAACATTTTATCCATAATTTAATTGTTGCCAATTTTTTTTTCGAGAAAATAATAATAATAATAAAAAATAATAATAATAATAAAAAAAAATAAACGTACATTTATTTAAAATGAGGATAAAATCTTTTTGTAAAAAAATAGAACCGACTCCAAAAAGCAACTACTATTCAAACAACTAAAAAAAAAAAAAAAAAAAAAAAAATGGTACGAAATGAAATTGTAAATTGCGCCTAAAAGTATAAAATAATTTTCTTCGCCAAACAACCTATAACACTACAATTAATCATAACTTTTGAAGTCGGCGCAAAATTAAATAAAATTTAATTAGTTTTTAAAGTTTGTTTTTAGATCGGTAGCAACAAATGCTGTTGTCTCGAATGATCAATTTTCATGTTTCCTTTATTATTTTAACACTGTATGCAATTGGTCCATTAGTAGAATCTACATAGAACAGTGCACATTCTTCACAATGCGGTATTTATGTTTCTACGAAGTTAGAGTTTCCTTTGCGAATTTGGTATAACTTTGATGACTATCATCCTTGGTGGCTTTTGCATTTGTCGATCAAAACGTAATGCAAAAATATACATGCAAGATGTGCATTTTCATAATATGTATTGTACGAAGTATTGTTTCATATTATTGATTGCTCTCTTAATATACCTTATCAAAATAATAATGATATCCAAAGAAATTAAATATGTTTGCCAGATAATTTTGCGATTTTTCTTTCACCAAGGACGTCAGATACCAGAATCTTCGCCAACTTTTGGGGCTTACGAAATCTTATTTGTTTTCTTGAATTAAAGTAGTTTTCGGCTGTGTTTAGCAGGTGACAATGTAAGATGTGTATTTTGAATAGGATTTGATTTTTGTATTGAATAAAGGTATCAATTTTTATTTAATTTTGCGCCGACTTCAAAAGTTATGATTAATTGTAGTGTTATAGGTTGTTTGGCGAAGAAAATTATTTTATACTTTTAGGCGCAATTTACAGTTTCTATTCGTACAATTTTTTTTTTTTTTTAGTTGTTTGAATAGTAGTTGCTTGTTGGAGTCGGTTCTATTTTTTTACAAAAAGATTTTATTTTTCTCTTTTCAGTGAAAACTTGTTCATATAGCAGAACATCAGAAGACGTTCGACGACAGTTTCACAAATCACAACTTCCAGGAAAAGTGGCATAACTCAAAAAATGGTTATGTCACTGAAAAACACACGAAATGCACCCAATGTGAATAAAAGTTACATCTCCATCTACAAAGTTATCCACTCGAGATCGAGAGACAGTTATGCCAGTTTTATTCTAGTCAAATTATTTTTAAGTTGATTTTTCTCAAATGCTGCATTTTTAAGTTGTGTCACTTTTCTTGCCTTTATCGGATATGAGCAAAAAACTATCTATTGAATGAACACACCTTAAATTAAAATGTCTTTAGAAAGGTAAAGAACGGATACGCTGTATTCGTAACCAAAAATTCTGTTAGGCTATTTTTAGCAATAATGTCTAAAAACTATTATTTCGTAGTAAATCGATGATGCTCTATAACTTCGTAATTAACTTTTCTCCCATCTTGAACCGATTTTGAGATAGGAGCGCTAATTTCTTTAGATCGTAAAGATATTACAATGGGACCTATTTCAGACCAAGACTTTTTCAACAAAACAAAAAGTATCAAAATCGGAGCATCCGTTCAGAAGTTATGAGCTAACAAACATAAAAAAAACGAGAACCTTCCTTCTTTTTTGAAGTCGGTTAAAAATAAATTAGAAAGATTAGAAAATAAATTAGAAATATCAGTGGCATCGTTACAAATAAGATACCAAATGAAAGGGAAAATTTTTGTAAATCCGATGCATTAAACAGCTTATCAATCCGCGTTTGTAATGATCGATAGATGGCGCTTTTTCAGTTTTGTTGTTAGTAAACATAATGGCCACGTGTATTAATTTTTGTTCTATTTGTATTACTACTTAATATTCGTGCTATAATTTCTCCGCCATTACATCATGGAAAATTGATTGCTTTTGGAAAAAATATTTCAGTTTATTCAACGTTCGATCGGAAGTAGATTTTTAACTGAAGCTCAACAAATATTAGTTTCAAATCATCTGATTAATTTTTTACTTCCATTAGCCGAAGCTACTGAAATTTTAAATTTGTTATTTGGAAATAAATGGAAGCTTAATTCTGGAATTTTATTTCCCCATCATACTATAGGTATGGGGGACTTAGGTAATCGTGAAAATTTTCGACCTCGGTTTTTTTACTTTTCTACACGTTTTCAGGTGTGAGGAATCCGAAAATAACAAAATTTCTATGGTGTCTGTCTGTAGGGTGTCTGTTAGTGTGTTAGTGTGTTAGTGGGTTAGTGTGTTAGTCTGTTAGTGGGTCAGTCCGTTAGATTGTTAGTCTGTGTACACGATATCTCAGGAACAAATTGTCGCAGAGAGGTCAAATCAGTTTTAAAATATTACTTTCGACACTGGCAAGAACCCTATTCATTTGCAACATTCGAATTAAAAAACTTCGTAAGTTATTAGAAATTTACGATTTTCTTAACATGGGAGAATAGGACAAAAATTCACTTAAACGTGCATTACATGGAAACTTTTTACTGTAAAAATGTCAGACCAGTTTTAAAATATCAATTTTGATGCCGGAATGAACATCAGTAACTATAAATATGCTACTTTGAAAATTTCGCAAGTTATTGGAAATTTACGAATTTCTTAACATGGCTGTATAGGGCAAAATTTCACATAAACGTCAATTTTGAGAGATATTTTCATCGTAAAGATGTCAGACTACTTTTGAAATATTATTTAGGACACTGGCATGAATATTAATGACTATGAATTTTCCAATATAAAGATTTTGTGAATTATTGAAAATTTACGAATTTCTTAACATGTCAGAATAGAGCAAAATTTCACATAAACGTCAAACTTGAGGGATATTTTCATCGTAAAGATGTCAAACCACTTTCGAAATATTATTTAGGATACTGGCATGAATATCATAGACTATGATTTTTCGAATTTAAAAAATTCGTAAGTTATTTGGAATTTACGATTTACTTAACATGTCAGAATAAGGCAAAATTCAGCATAAACTTCCATTTTGAGGACCCTAAATACATTAGACAACTTCAAAATTACGTTTATGATATTTCGTTGAACATGATTGAATACAAATAGTCTACTTGGAAAATTTCGTAAATTATTCGTAATTTACGATTTTATCAACATAGCGAAATTGTAAATTTTTCATATAAATATGAATTTTGAGGATTATTGCATTGGAAATAGTTGCATGAATATGAAAAATAAACAACAGAATTGACCTTGATAAAATAAATTAATAGATTAGAATAAGATAATTGAATCCAAGTGAACGGTAGGTAGCCTACGAGGCGGGGATTTCTTTATGTCACTGTATCAAACTTTGGTCAAATTCGTTTCTTTTAACATGATTATAATATGTCTCCCACTAGAAATTTATGAAAACATAAATATGATGGGGAACTGAGCAGAGTCCACCTATGCCAACTAGTTTTATTTTTGGAGTTACACTGTGGCACACAACAGTAAGTGTTATCTTTTTTACCGGATTTATTCATTTTTATTGAATAAATATATGTGAAACTAAATATAGGCAATCAATGGCGTCTAGATGAATTTGATGATACATTAATAATTTGGGTTTTAAAAGTTTTTTTAAATAGATTATTTAAACTCTATGAACCATATTTTTATTTTATCAGTTTCATTAACAGATCCTGCCGGGCGATTTTTTAAATTTTGGTGTTGAAGTACACCGAACGTTTTTCGACAAGAAGTTTAATATAGCAACAGCTATTTTAATCTAAGTAGCGCATCAAATATATAAAAACATAAGTGATTTATTTTTACACAAAATTTACAGAACAAATGCAGTTTTAAAGATAGGAAATTTATTTCAACAAGCACTATTTTAAACCTAAAAACCATTAAAAATATAAGCAGAATATAAAGGATTCTTATGTATAAACAAAAAAGAGTCTGATAAAATTATTAGCAAAATAGTCTTCCCCTTTTCATACAAAAAAAAAAAAAAAAAATCCATCGCTAGTATGGCGTCAAAAATTCAAAAGCCGCCAATGGAGCGACATAATAAAGTTGTGTAACACGATAATGTTTACCTATTTATTTATTTTTTTATATAATAATCACTATGATAATTTATCATACAAACAAATGAGCCTCTGTGTGTTACTGCACTTGCACGCTGTCGAACAGAAATATTTGAAAAATTCAAATTAATATTTAAATAAATAAATAAAAATATGTTTAATGGGAAATATATATAACCATAAAAAGATTAGTTGTCTAAAATACGGCAGAAATAGCGCTCATAGCATATTGTTACAAGGGATTAAGTCTTATTGTTTCAATGGATTAAGTCTAAAATGGTGACAAAAATTCAAAAGCCGCCAAAGAGAACTATATTAAGGCTGTACTCTCAGGTTTACAACCCATGAATTATATATAAGCACAAAAAATTAATTGTCTCATGCGACAGACGTAGCCGGTCACAGCATATTGTAATATTTGGCGTGAAATTGCTGTCATTTAATGGTTGATTGGATAAACAAAATAAACATATGAAATAACGTAAAAGCAAATATTATGTTGTCTAAACCCAGTTACATTTGAGTCCAGTCCGAGTTACATGTGAACAACACGTATAGTGTTGTTCACATGTAACTGGGATTCAAATATAAAAGGGAAACTCCAATTTTTTCGATACTATCTATTTCGAAACTGTTATATAATAAGCACCTAAATGGAAGCTCATTGGTAAACTATTGTCGCAGGTAATAGGGACAAGCGCCCGAGTTGCAGTGGATGACCAAATCGCTGCCGAATGCAGCAGGGACCGGGAGCGAGCTTTTGAACAATTTCAGTAATTTATTTATTTTTATTTTTATAAAGCTATATAGAAAAGAGTTTCCTTTAAATTTAGTAGCCAACGAAGCGGGCAAAGCCTGCTAGTTTTACATTATTTTAAACTACATAAGAATTTTTTTTTTTTTTTTTTTTCTAACCGTTTCAAAATTTTCATTACATAATTTAAAATCTCTTAAAAATTCATAACACAAAGCCAAATTTTAGATTACTCTAGAATAAATAATAGTAAATATCAAATAAAAGGTTAATTAATATTAATATGTTTTTCTCTTTTGGAAATACAACTTTTTTTTTTTTTTTTTTTTTTTTTTAAATATGCTCATTTAATTAAATTTAGCAATATTTTTCCTTGCAAAACGCATTTTTTACTATACAAATGTACTTACAAGGAAACATTCAAAAGGTGTCGTCTTAAAAAAATATTTAATAAAATATATGTGATTCTACTCTTCATAAAACACCAGAAAGTGAAAAAATTATCAAAATTAAGCATATTTGGCAATTTCACACTGTTAGGCGATTGATTTTGAGTACTTGGCGGAGAAGCAAAACACGGTTCTTCTCGTACACGGCAATCTCGGTGCTAGCAAATTTATCACCTAACAGCGCTAAATCGCTAAAAATGCTTAATTTTGATACTTTTTTTTGTGGTATCTGTAATTCATTTCAGCCAATATTTTTTTCACTTTCTGGTATTTCATGAAGAGTAGTATCACATTTTTTTTTTTTTCTTTTTTTGCAATATTTTTTGAAGATGATACCTTTCGAATGTTTCCTTGTTAGGTATTTTGACGCAAAAGATCATAACAGTTTAAATATTTTTTGTCTTATCTTTAAACAATAATAATTCTCAGTTAAAAAAAAATAACTCTTGTAAAGAATATGCAACTGTATATTGCAAATCAATAAAATTAATTAGTTTAAGAGAATATATATATAAAAATTTTAGTGTACATAAATTTAATGTAATTTCGCAAAATTAATTTAATTGTATTTTGTTTTTAAATAGCCATAATTGGAGTTTTTAACAGAATAAAATTTTTAACATATCAGAACGCTTCATCTCACTGTGAAAACAAATATAGTAAGTTAACATAAAAAAATATATTATTATGGAATTTTTACAGAAAATCATCAAACTCATACATCATTTAAAAAATTTTTAATGACTATGTCTGTACAAGTTAAAATGTATTTACTAATAGATTAAAATTTTTTCTACGAAAAACTGTCTTAATTCATTTTCGATTCTTAATACTGCAAAAAAATATCCAATACTTAACGTTTTTTAAAGCAATTAATTGTTCATGAATTAAATGTGATTTCACATAATGATTTCATTCGAACTACTTTATTGTTTTAACTAACTATTTCTTAACATTTTAATAGAATAATTTTTCTATATACTAGAAAGTTTCATCGCATTGTAAAATTAAATAGAGTAAGTTAAAATAAACATTGAAATTCTTAAAGTAAAAATGTCGATTTCCCAAGTTAATGAATAATTTTTAATTAATACGTTTGTTCTAGTTAAAATTATTTATTTGCAAATAAATTAAACATTTTACTAAAGAAAATTGTTCCAATTCGTCTTCGGTTTTAATATTGCTAGATATTTTCATAAAAAATTCTCCAGTAAACGTTTCTTTATAAGAAATTTATTGTGTATGAATTTATTGAATTTTCATAAAATAAATTAAAATTTATTTCAACTACTGTATTTATTTATTTATTTATTTAACTAACCATCTTAACACTTAAAGAATTTTTTTTTTTTTTTTTTTTTAATACCAGAACGCTTTTTTCTCATTGCGAAATAAAATACAGTAAGTTAAAATAAATATCTGAAACTCTTAGAGAAAAAATGTCGATCTCAAAAATTATCAAATAATTCTTAATGAATATGCTTATTCAAGTTAAAATATATTTACTAATAAATTAAACATTATACTATAGAAATTTTCCTTATTTGTTTTCGCTTCTTTATATTGCAAAATATTTTCTTCGAAAATTCTCCAATAAACAACGTGTTTAATAAGTATTTTACTGTGTATGAATTTATGTGATTCCACAAAATGAATCTTTTAATTACTGAATCTTTTTTATTTAACCATATTTAGCAAAGACCTGTCCAACCCAAAACAGTTGGTCTTCCGCACTCTATGTACAGGTGATTCAGAACTATTCTTCAAAAATCTACATGGAGGTCAGGAATGCGATAAGAAGCAAGAATCATAAATGAATATATAGTAGCATGCACAACGCAGACGCGAATTAGAGCGCTAGAGATCACGATGAAAGTTGGCCAGGATGAATTTCTTTGGGATGAAGCGACAAAACGCGTGTTTTGAGTTTATGAGTGTAAGGAAGGATGAATTGTTACATAAATAGAGAAATGGCGGATATACATTGCGCTTACATTCCGTGTGCAACAGCAGATGTGGTTTTAACATGACAGAGCTCCAGCTAATTTCTCCCACATTGCCTGTCAATTTCTGGACTCTATATTTCAAGGGTGATGGACTGGCTGCGCTGGACCCCTCATGTGGCCACTTCGTTCACCAGATCTATTTCTCTTGATTTTTTTCTTTAGTGTTATACACTCCTTCTCAAAATTATAAGGACACCCGTTTTTCTATATTAACTAAACACTGAACACTATTATTTAAACAAATATATTTTTATTAATTTGAATTTCATTAATAGACTATATTTAAAAAGTTTTATCGTTTTTATACCTTAAAAAACTTTATATATGGTAAAAAGATGATTTTTTAGGTGTTCACAATTATAAGGACAGCTCGAATTTTAGTAATTTTGTTCAGTTATTCTTTAAATTAATATTTTATGGGGTCTCTTTTTAGGGTTAAACAGTCAGACATTCTCTCTGGTATATATATATATATATATATATACATTTTTTTTTAATATTCAGTTTCAATACCATTTCATATAGCATATATGATATTCTTAATACATTTAAACTATTTAAAATTGCTTTCCACGTGCATGCACTTTTCTAATATGATAAGTTAAGGTTTTTTCAACTTTTAGGCCATGGGAAAGGCAATAATACAGAAGTTTCTTTCTTCAAACTATTTCCTATTTCTCTAAAAGTAGAGCAAAAATGTAAGTCTTGTTGAAAAAAATATCATTACCCCCCAAAATCTAACAAAAACCTGATAATTCCACGTTTAAAATTTGCGGATATTCTCTTGATGTTCATGATAATAGAAAGAATTACTAAATTCATTCTGCCTTCAGTAGAAGCAGCTCCCCAGAGCACCATAGATCCACCTTTAAAATGCCCGAATTATATCTGCCTTTAAAAAATCTGCTCTGTCTTTCGCTATCTTCAGATCGTGGGAATAACTGTTAAAACCATTTGGTTAATCAAGAATAAAATGTTTTTCATCCGAAAATGCAACATTTTACCATTTAATATTGTCTTTATTCAAATTTAACACAGACGTTCTTTCCCCCATTAAATGCTGATTGATTATTACAGGTTTTTTATTCATTTTAACATATTATTAATTATTTTAAACATTCATAAATGAAGACCCTAACCTTTCGTTAAAAATTACAAGCAAATTCGGCAGCAGTCATTATGAGTAGAACAGTAAGAGGAATTATGAGTCTTCGATCTCTGTAAAACTCTGATTTTGCATCAGATCTCTCTCCTATCGAACCAGCGGTTCAATGTTTGATCACATTTCCTTCAGCAATTTTAGATCTTTGAATTTCGTTAGAAATTCGGCGGATTGAAATTATCCTTCAACTTAAAAAACACATTTATCATACTTCACTACATGAACGTTCTTTTTTTTCGAGGAATTATCAGTAATGTCCGTCCAAGAAAAAATGAAGGCTTACGTATGAATTAATCAAGCCCAGTAGTTAACAAATCCGCATTTCAACTGTAATTTATCCGCTAATAAGTTAAATAAAACGAAAAAAATCTGGATTGTCCCTATAATTATGAACATCTAAAAACGTGGAGAAAAACACCTTTTGCATTATTTTTTATTAATTTTGTTTCATATTAAAAAAAATTATAACAGTTTTGGTTTTTAGAATACTATATATTAAGTGCCACTTAGTATAATCTTGTTTACAAGTATTTTTTTATTAGTTATTTCAAAATATAAAGTGTCCTTATAAATATGAGAAGGAGTGTATAAGAATCCTAGTGTATAAAATTGCTGTTGAATAGGAAATGGATTTGGTGGCACGATGATTCGTGCCTTCAAATCCATTGCTGCAAATTGCTGCAAATGAAGTTATTGTCGAAACACCAAACATTCTTGCGAACGTTAGTCGATCGATACGTTGTGGTTGCGAAGTGTGTATCACAGCTTCAGGTCGCAACCTCAAACACCAGTTTTAAAACTCTCTTTTAGACAATACTTTTATGTAAATTAGTGTTTGTATAATAAATTATCCTTATTTATGACCTATTTCTCATCTTTAAGTATCTTAATGTGGGGACATTATAGAGCATTTGGATTGCAACTACGACCATATATCCTGTATGATTCTTGTCTGTTATCATGTTTCTAACCTACATGCAGATTTTTTAACAATAATTATGAATTACGCTATATATATATATATATACAGGGTGGTTCAAAGGTCATGTCCAAATGGCGCGTGTGGGTGTGTCAAGTCTTGAGGAGTAAGAATTACATAGAAACTGGAGGTCAGAAACGCGATTGTAACCACTAGAAGGCGATATATTTGTTTCTTTTGTTTTTAAAATGAATCACGGGGGAGGCTCTAAAACGCTCCAAACCGCTATATAGTGGTGAGCGGCGGCATCCTTCCGTCTAGCAAGCTCTAGCCAACTTGTACGCAAGCAAAAAGACACAAGTTAAGATGTGAAGTATGCATCTAATGAAGCACATTTTGAACACTTCTTATGAATTGTAACATTTTTCATTTTTCATTTGTACTTCGATGACTTTTTTTTTTTTTAATACAGGCAGTTTGTAGGGTTTTTTGCATCGTTTGTTATCTTTTCTTTGCGTGATGGTCACGATGCAATTGCACTGTCACGACCGCGTTTTCAGCTCCTCTTTCCTATGTAATTTATACTCCTCATGACCTGACACACCCACACGTACCGTTTGGAAATGGCCTTCTGAACCACCCTGAATACATATACAGTTTTAATTTTGTAACCCATTATAAATATATATGTGTGTGTGTTTACATTATGGGGGTAAAATTTTTAAACTGAACGAATTAATATTAATTTTTATTCATAAATTAACAATAGAAAAATTTGAAGTCATGTATTTATGAATATAATAATATTCAGTTTTAATAATAAAATAATGAATAATAATAAATCAGTAACATTTGTTTCTGTCGCTACGATAACTGTCTAAGCTATTTTCACTTCGAAGTGTATTAAACTGTAATGTGTTAAGATATCAAAATATAAATTTCGGAAATTTTATCATGGGCTGCAAAATATTACATGGTGGGCAGCGGGTTGACCACCCCTGGCATAACATTTTAAGAGAAAATAATTTTTTAATGCTAGAATTCTTCTTTTCATTCTGAAATTAAATACGCTTAGTGAAAATAAAATCTTAAATTCTTAAATAAAATACGTTGACCTTATTTATTATTAAATAATTCTTAACTATTTTGTTAATTTAAGTAAAAAGATATTTACTAATAAATTAAATATTTTGCTGAAGAAATTATTATTATTTATCTTCAGTTCTTAATATAAGATATTTTCTGAGAAAATTCTCCAATAAGCAGCAATTCCGAGGAAGACAAATAAAATAGATGTCAACAATACAAACCATCCCATCAAGCAGTGGCAGGAGATTGCAGGTATCTATATACCGATCTTTTTTATGCAGCTCACAAAATTTCCTAGAATAGCCGGCGCCAAAAATATCATATGGAATAAATACATTTAGAAAAGGCAGAGAAGAGGAAGAAACCGATGTCTTACATTGATGAGGAAATAATGCTTGGAGTTCACAGTATAAACTGGAGCATGGGACTCTATGATATTTAATGAATTGAGATAAACATAAATTTTGTGCCTTTAAAAGTTTTTTGATGAGGAGAAATAATATATATATATATAAGTATGTAATAATATGTACTGTTTGAAACTATTTTATATTCTTATGTAGTAGTTAGTGCATTACTAAATTTACTGTTATAAAAGATTTTAATGTAAGTTTAGAAAAAGAAATGTATGTTTTATTATGGTTAAATTATAAGAATTATAGGAATATATCACTAATACTCTGAGCAAATACTCGGAACTAATTTAGCATTCATTCAGTTTTTTATGATTTCTTGCACAATTCCTAACTATTGATACTTAATAATTGAATAAAAATAATTTTTAATTTTTCAATTACAGTAAGGGGTATTTTGTTTGGATATATGCGTGTATAGGTAGGTATTTAAGCGTGTATGTGTATACAGACATTTTTTATGCAATTGTATATGCAGATTAAATCTGTTTTATAATCTGGCAATGAAAGTACATTACTAATTTTTTTGTCATAAGAGTTCCGTGATAATAGTTCTGTCATATACATTTAAAGTGTATGTACATTTCAGTATGGTTAAACAATACATATTAAAAGGATATAACATAAATATAATGTTGAAAGACATCACCCACAGAAGGAAGTTCACTCAGGCCTAGCATCTCTGAATAGTCAATCAGCCTTTATTCACACACAGACACACGTACGCACTTAAATATAGTGTGATTTTCGGAATCGCTTTAACAATTCATTATTTAAAATTATGTATTTTATTTGTGATTTTTTCAGTTTAAAAAAAAATATATTTAATTAATTAATAAAGGGAATTTATACATTTTTAATTACAGTATTAGATATTTTGTTTCGGTGCGCGTGTATGCATATGTGAGTAATATATATACTTGTTGTGTAATATTATATACAGTTTAAAACTATTTTATAATCTGATGCAGTAGGTAATGCATTACTAAATACACTGTCATAAGAGTTTGTTGTATAGTGTTAGAAATAAATAGAATTTTTAATATCTAGTTAAATAATGGGAGTTAAAGGGAAGCTTTCTCAAATACATCGTGCAAATTTTCAGAATCGCTTTCGCAAAAATTCGCTTTTCAAGATCGTGCATTTTATTTTTGTGAGGTTGAGTTTAAGGATGAGTGGGTTTAATGTAGCACTAGAGCTACTCAAAGGACAGTTGGTGACGGCCTGGATTTACCCCCAGAGTTGGCTTGGAGACATACCATTAAATTTTGATCCCGCGCGCAGGCATAACTTCACCTCTTCAGTAACTTCTAGAGGTATTATTTTTACAGAACATGGAGAATATGGCAACTACAATACATTTTACGTGCCCACCATTAATATACACGAGAATTTTAGGTGGCACGCAAATAGGAGTATAACGCTTTACTAACTGGAGCTCTACCTCAATTCCGCATTTATGAGACATCTTTCAATTATCCTCAGTAATTATTTAAATAATTAATAGAAAGTGTTTGTAAATGACTGTAATATATATTTTGTATTGATTATGTATGTGTCTGTAAATGTTTCTAAATATGCATGCTTGCATAGTATATATGCGAATTCCTCAGAGATATTCTTAAATTTTAGTTGTTTATTGATAAACATAGGTACCATTATACACAAATATAGATATACCTTTAATTTATGAAAGTAGATATTTTTAGTTACACGAAGTTCGTATGAAATGTTATAGGTAATAAATATTTTAAGATTGCTAAAAACAATGAAAAATAATCCCAGATGTTTACTACAAATCTCGTTTAGTACTTTAGGCACTGGCTAGTGGGTACAGATAACAGTTGCAAACTTTGATTCCAAAGAGAACTTACTCGTACGGGATAGGAAATTAAAGTCAAATTACTCGTTTCTGACTGTGTTTAAAAGTGTTAATTATTATTTTTATTAGCATGAATATCATATAACAAATTTAATAATTTCTTTATACAAAAAAGTTATTTATTCTTTTTTTTTCATGAATTTAAAAGTGTATTTATATTATTTTAATTGCACTTAAAGCTTGATTATCTTGTATAGTTTCGCTGTTTTTTTTTTCCAAACTTTCCAAGCATACATAAGTAAGAAAAGTATTGAAATGATAAAAGAAATCAGACTTTGAGATTTTGGCGTTTCTACCTGTTTTGGGGGTACCCTAAGTACATATTTACTATTTTTACGGTTATGTATATATGTACGTATGTGTATAATATATATGTAAGTATGCAAGTGAACATGATAGCGTCTAAACATTTTATTCGAATGAGCTGGTATATATATTATAGGTCACCATGGCACAAATCCTATCGATTTTGGTGAATCTAGCACTTATACTTTTTTACAGAGACACAAAGAAAAATTCTTTATCATTATGGCCTATAGGCTCAACTTTTTAAAGTGTTATAGGGTCTAAATACCTTATTCGATTGAACAGAAAATTTCTACACATGTTTAGGTCACTGTCGTACAAATTGTATAGATTTTCGTGAATCTAGCTCTTATAGTGTTTTACATTGACACAACGAAAAATTCTTTATCATTATGGCCTATGGGCTCAAATTATGTAAAGTGTGATCGAAACGCCTTATCCGATTGAGCTGAAAATTTATATATATATAACAGATCACCGTCACACGAGCTGTGCGAATTTTGGAGAATCAAGTATTTACAGCTTTTTACAGGGACATAATGAAAAGCTCTTTGTCTTCATGCCCTATGGGCTCAGATTATTTGAATGGCAATAGCGTCAAATTAAACAATATAATATGTGGAGAAAACTATTCAATCACCCTATTATACTTTACTCTTTTGTTTATTTACCAACTTCGCTTACATTAATTTATTTATACAACCATCAATTACTTAATATTCGGGTAGCGGAGTCACGCTAGATTTTATTATTATTATTATTATTATTATTATTATTATTATTATTATAAGCAATTTTTATACAGGTGCTAAAAGATATTATTTAATTTGAACGTTTTATCATTTGCATTTCATAAAATTTGAGAAAAAATTTATACAAAATATTATTTGACGTATTAGGTACTCTTTTGTGTTATTTTTATGGTGTTTCTGGTGTTTATTGAAAGTTTGGTACTTATTACTCTTTAGTGTTACTTTTATTTTAAATTTAAGTGTATATTACAATTTTTTTAAATATGTTATGTGGCATTAATAAAATTAGTATTCTCACTAATTCATGATTGTAAGACAACGTTCTGAACAAAAGCCCTTTGAGTTATATATTCTCATATTTAAAATAATAGTAATATTATTAATAATATGATGTGACACTTACACGACTTTCTCTTACCTTGCATTTGAATACTATAAAGACAGGTTATTATAGATGAAGGCATGAGCGTCAGGATACAGGGTCAAGGGGGAGGGAGGAATTACTTCCTCCTGTAAAATTCTAATATGTCAAAAATTATGTTTTAAAAATTACATTTAAAGCTTTTATACTGTTTCATTATATTTCAAATGATTAGCGAAATGAAATTTATATAATAGAGACAATTAGACCCAAACTGGTCCTATCTGCCTTCACTGGTTGTCTCTAACTTTTCCATGTGCATAGAGTTCAGATCGGCTTGATAATAATTTTTTCGTATTCATGTTCGTTTAGAACAAGCTATAGATTTTTGTAAATAAAATAGCTTAAATTACATGCATAAAATTTTTTCTAGAAGATGCTTATACAGAGGCTTACTTAACCACTTTAATCAACCAACCAATCACTCAGATCAGACTGAGTTTTTATAATATAGTGAAATTTTACGATTTTAAGTTCGCTCCCTCCTGAAAAATTTTCTGGTGACGTCACTGTATGGAGGGTAAGATATCAGAATCTGTATATAAAGTTACTTTAAAGTCAGTCAGTGACAGTGGTGGTATGGTGTAGGGATTAAGGCTGATGGAGTGTATGTGAATCCTAATCCTAAGACTTGGTAGAGTGTTCTTTGTCAGGGTTTTTTAAAAGCCTGATGGAACTCCAAATGATGAAAAATCTGATGAAACCAATGAAAGCTCCAAATGACAGGTCTACGACAAGCACGGCATGGGATAGAACCCGGCGCTTCTTGTCTACATTCTTCGATAACAGAATTTCTCGGCTACTGATGTGGCCTTAAATACAATTGGAAATAATTTTAGAAACAATTTTTTTAGGTATATATTTTTGCTTGAAGGGACTACCTCCCCCTAACATTGATTGAGTATAGTACATACACCCATAAAATTTTAAGATTGTTACTAAATTTAAAAGTTTATTCCAAATTATTCAGAAAAATTTCGCCCTTACCTTTCATTGAAACTTACCAATCTTGGTCAAAATTTTCAAGTGGCAACCACCATATGATCTCCAAAATACCTAATTTGAATTTCCTACAATTATTTGTTTTCACGTTATTCGAATAACATATGTATATATATATATATATATACAGAGATAAAATTGTAAAATTTTAATTATCATATTCAGGGGACATTTAAACATTTATTTATAGCAAAAAATCTAGCGTTACAATTTGGAATCGAAATTAGGGTTCCTTAGGGTATGAGAAATTAATTATCAATCTTAAGCAGTTTTCTTAGAAATGATAAAACTTAGTAAATTACTTCCACTTACATTCAGTTGGGAAGAATGTATTCACTACTTTTTGTGTAGTCTTGTTTTTATACAAATTTTATACACACCACATAATATGCTTAAATTTAGCACTGTCTGAGAAACACATAACAGGGCTTAAAATGAACATTCAGTAATTTCAAAATGTAGTCCTAAAATATACTAATTATTTTATATGATCCTGTAAATGATTAGTACATGATTTTATATCATATCCTATACTAAACATGCTTTTATGGATATTAAAAATATATCTTCATTTCATTTTATTTAGTCTAGTCTAAAGGTGCTTGGCTGTACCTACAAAAAATTTCACCCATTAACGTAAAGTATTCAAATTCTCTTGGATGTTCCTCTACAAGAATCATTTGGTTGACCTCAACGAAATGTTTAGTGCAGCATCGCTATGGAATACAGAGTTAGACTTCCTGCTCCTATTTGTTCTTGAGATATATACTGATAAGACACACAGGTCCACGACTAAAAACTTGATTTTTTGATTCAGGGCACCTCGAAACGTGTAAATATAGCAAAAATTCAATTTCGAAAATTTAACTAAAATATCTCTATCTCATAATTCTATGTTGTGGCCATACATTTTTGTATTGAAATTCGCGCGATTTTAAACAAAACACAGTCACGTAGTATTGTGTGTTATGTGTTCACTGTGTGCATTTACTTCTTAACCCCTTAAATGCCCTGGGCGTATATATACGCTCTTCCGAAGTACGATCCTTAGTGTTGCGCTGCTACCAGTGAAACTAGCTCCAAGGCTTTGAAATGCAATAAAATATTCTTAAATGTTACCTTGATAGTTTTATGATGCATTTACATATTTCAGAGAAGAGGGGAGTGGGAGGAATCGGGAAAAAGTAGTGTTTCTGGAACAGTGAACGCATAACTATGCGCGCCTGTTTGAGAAACGGTGGCGCAGGGAAGCGAATCTCGTAAATTTTCTTCGGCAGGTAAGGGGTTAAGCAGTTTTGATAGTTTTATTATTATTAATTGTAATTTTATTTCTATTTATCATAAATATAGTTGAACCACTCACTTTAAAGATACTGACAAGTTCTTTTGAAAAATACTCATAATGAAAATTTACAAACCCATTTACATCTTCCCAGAAGCGAAGAAAGAGCAATGCTCGTGTTTATAGGAATTTTATCCTGGTTGACTATTACTATTATTAAACAAAATAAAATAATTATAAGATAAAAAAAATTTTATAAACCATGTTTTTAAATTAACTGTTGAATCATATAAACGCTACTAAAGGCAGCCGGAACCCCAGCAATTGGATAAAAGTATTAAAAAAATTCCTTGCTATCGTCTTTTGAGCTATTATAAAAGTTTCAAATAGTGACAAAGGGACTAGCCGGGAAGTTAGTTAAAAGTTGATTGCAAGCTTTGTACTGAAAACGCTGCCGAAGGCAGCGGGGTCCAGAAGCAGTTGGATAAAAATATTTTTAAAAAGCATTTTCACCGTATTCTGAACTATTCCGAAAGTTTCAAATGTCTAGCTACTCGGGAAGTTAGTTGAATAAATTTTCTGTTGAATCATATGAACGCTGCCGAAGGCAGTAGGGACCTGAGACAGTTGACTAAAAACATTTAAAAAATGTATTGCCACCGTGTTCTGAGCTATCCTGAAAGTTTCAAATATCTAGCTAGTCGGGAAGTTAGTGAAAAATCGATTGCAAGCTTTGTACGCTGCCGAAAGCAGCAGGAATCCGAAACAGTTGGCTAAAGGTATTTTAAAAAATGCATTTGCACCGTGTTCTGAACTATTCTGAAAGTTTCAAATGTCTAGCTAGTCGGGAAGTTAGATAAATAAATTTTCTGTCGAATAATATAAGCGCTGCCGAAGGCAGTGGGACCTGAAATAGTTGACTAAAATTATCAGAAAAATGTATTGTCACCGTGTTACGACCTGTCCTAAAAGTTTCAAATGTCCAGCTAGTCGGAAAGTTAATGAAAAATCGATTGCAAGCTTAGTACTGATAACGCTGCCAAAGGCAGCAGGAACCCGAAACAGTTGGCTAAAGGTATTAAAAAAATGCATTTTCACCGTGTTCTGAACTATTCTGAAAATTTCAAATGTCTAGCTAGTCGGGAAGTTAGTTAAATAAATGTTCTGTCGAATAATATAAGCACTGCCGAAGACAGCGGGACCTGAAATAGTTGACTAAAATTATTAGAAAAATGTATTGTCACCGTGTTGTGAGCTGTCCTGAAAGTTTCAAATGTCTAGCTAGTCGGAAAGTTAGTGAAAAATCGATTGCAAGCTTAGTACTGATAACGCTCCCGAAGGCAGCAGGAACCCGAAACAGTTGGCTAAAGGTATTAAAAAAATGCATTTTCACCGTGTTCTGAACTATTCTGAAAATTTCAAATGTCCAGCTAGACGGGAAGTTAGTTAAATAAATGTTCTGTCGAATAACATAAGCGCTGCCGAAGGCAGCGGGACCTGAAATAGTTGACTAAAATTATTAGAAAAATGTATTGTCACCGTGTTGTGAGCTGTCCTGAAAATTTCAAATGTCTAGCTAGTCGGAAAGTTAGTGAAAAATCGATTGCAAGCTTTGTACTGATAACGCTGCCGAAAGCAGCAGGAACCCGAAACAGTTGGCTAAAGGTATTAAGAAAACGCATTTTCACCGTGTTCTGAACTATTCTGAATGTTTCAAATGTCTAGCTAAATTTTTCAAATGTCTAGTGCCAAATGTCTAGCGCTGCCGAAGGCAGCGGGACTTGAAATAGTTGACTAAAATTATTAGAAAAATGTATTGTCACCGTGTTGTGAGCTGTCCTGAAAATTTCAAATATCTAGCTAGTCGGGAAGTTAGTTAAAAATCGATTGCAAGATTTGTCCCTGACAAACACACAAACAAACAAACAAACACACAAACAAACAAGAATCGAGGTTAATAAAAACATGGTAAAATGATGTTTAAACTTACAATGATTGTTAAAAAATAATAATATAAAAACGCATAATATACATGTTTACGAAATTTTCTCTTATGCTTCCATATTAAAAATTACGAAAAAAATGGCAACACCATCACCTTTTGTGCTATATTCATCAAACATCAATATAGACACCGATTTCAACAATGAAACATTGGCGAAGAAGTCATACCACTATTTTCTTCTTGTTCAATCTAAGATAGATTTAAAAAAAAAATTTCTTCATAAATAGTGATATGAAATCAGCGCCAACGTTCCATTCTTTCAATTTCTGTTAACTAAATATAAAATTTCATGAAATTTTGTGCATTAGTTCTTTATCAACAGCTGACACAAAATTTTTGTACCACACACACAGACACATGTATCGTTTCAAAATTTGGCAGGACACTCTGAATTTCTTTAGGGAACTTGGCATCACTGAAGGTTTCATATAAAAGCTTATATTTCCATTTAATAAAATGAACTACATTAGGTTTGTTCAATAAAATATGTATTCAGCCAAAAATGCTCTTGGTTTCTGATATACTGTTTACAGATTTGAATACTCTAAATTGCGTTTTCTCAGTTTGCATTTTGTACATGATCGTTGAAATGCTAAAATTTCTGCAAATAATTAAAATAATAAAAAAAGACTTTTTTTTTTTTTTTTTTTTTTTAATGTTTAGAAGAACACATTTTAAAAAATTAGGGATGAATTTTGAAATTTATTAATTAATTTTTCAGGGAGAAAAATTAAAAAATCTGGAGTGACTCCACTCGACTTTCCAAACATTGAGTAATTAACGGTTTTGTAGATGAAGTAAAGTAGGAGTTGTTGTTAAATAAACAAAAGAGAGAAAAATCTGGTGTGAAACAACCACACGACTTCCATTACCCACTATTACACATATTATATGCATTTTTGAGAGATAATGCGATCAGAAAACATAAAAGTGAACTAAAGAGAAAATCGTTAGAGCCGTTTTTGAGATACCAACTTAAAAAAAAAAAAATCAATTATTGACCGGAAAACAATAATTACATACAAAAGGATATTTAAAAGTGAGTTAATATGGCGAGTTTGAAAAAAATCCGTACAGCTGTTTTTAAAGGAACGCCCTTGGGAGACCTGAAATTGAGCTATTTATACAGGACGCCTATCAATTTTCCTGAACTAACCAACTATATCATTCGAAAGGACATCTAATAGAGTGTTTATATAGAAAATTTGAAGAAAATCGTTAGAGCCGTTTTTGAGATACGGACTTACGGTCCCACTTCCGGTTTCCGATGTTCCACTTCCGGTTAAAATCAATTATTGACAGGAAAACAATAATTACATACAAAAGCATATTTAAAAGTGAGTTAAAATGGCGAGTTTGAAAAAAATCCGTACAACCGTTTTTAAAGGAACGCCTTTGCGAGGCCTGAAATTGAGCTATTTAAAAGGGACGCCTATCAATTTTCCTGAACCAACCAACTATATCATTCGAAAGGACATCTAATAGAGTGTTTATATAGCAAGTTTGAAGAAAATCGTTAGAGCCGTTTTTGAGATACGGACTTACGGTCCCACTTCCGGTTTCCGATGTCCCACTTCCGGTTTTTCAATTTTCACCAAAAGTTGGAAATTTCATCTGTAGACCAGACGTATTTCAATTCTAAAGTTTCGTAGATCTATCTTTATTAGTTTCTGAGCTATAATAGCCAGAAGATTCTCCACATACATACACACACACACACACACATACATACACACTGACCAATTGCCAAAAACCACTTTTTTGGACTCAGGGGACCTTAAAACGTGTAAATCAGGTGAAAACCCGATATCGAATTTTCAGACCGAATACAATACTTCCATTACCTACGGTAGTAGGGTAATGAAAGTAAAAATATAATAGGGTGTTTGAGTATTTTTCTCCATATAGTACACGATGTTTAATTTAACGCTACTGAACTTTGAGCCCATAGATTATAAAGAATTTTTCGTTGTGTCCCTGTAAAACCTATAAATGCTAGATTCATTAAAATGCTTATAGTTAGTGCAACAGTGACTTATAATATTCATATAAATTTTTAGCTATATTGAATCAGGCATTTAGACGCTATCGCATTTTAAACATTTGGTCCCATAGGCCATAATGATAAAGAATTTTTATTTGTGTCCCTGTAAAAAAACTGTAAGTGCTAAATTTACCAAAATCTATACAGCTCGTGCAGCTGTGACCTATAACATGTGTATGAATTTTTTGTTTGGTTTAATAAGACGTTTAGACGCTATCACACTTTTAAAAATTTGGCCCCATAGGAGGCCATAATGATAAAGAATTTTTCTTTGTGTCCCTGTAAAAAAAAAAAAAAAAAAAAAAAAACGGTAAGTACTAAATTCACCAAAATCTATACAGCTCGTGCAACTGCGACCTTTAATATGTGTATAAATTTTTTGCTCAGTTTAATAAGGCGTTTAGACGCTATCACACTTTTAAAAATTTGGCCCTATAAGCCATAGTGATAAAGAACTTTTCTTGGTGTCCCTGTAAAGAAACTATAAGTGCTAGATTCACCAAAATCAATAGGGTTCGTGCTACAGTGACTTACAACATACGTACCAACTTTCAGCTCATTCGAGGAAAGCGTTTAGACGGTAGCGTGTTCACTCATACACGTACATACACATACAAACACACACATAGACATACATCATCGTAAAAATAATGAAAACGGACTCAGGTGACCTCAAAATGTATAGAAACATCAAAATCTCAAATTCGGATTTTTGACATGATTACAATACTTTCCTCACTATAGTGTTCGGAAATTAAAAATGCATGTCTGAGTAAAAAATTGTAAAAAAAAAAATATTTTGTTATGTTTTTTATTTTAATATTTTTTTTTTATTTTAAATACATTGCAAAATCCATCCCTATTTCTTTTAAGTAGGTTATTCTATTAAACACCCCCCAAAAAAAGTATTAAGTATTTCTTAAATATGTGTAGAAGTTTTAGCATTTTGAATATTATGAATTCATTAAAAATTTCAAACTGAGTACACGTAATTTAAATATTTCAAATTTGCAAAAAATATATCAAAAACCAAAAAAAATTGTTGCCTATACACATATAATTTATTGAACAAACCTAATATCAATTTATGATTATTCCATGGAAATATAAGCTTTTATATTGAACCGTCAGTGGTGCCAAGTAATAGATGCCATGTTCCCTTAATTCTTTAACGTTCACTACTTAATCTATTTTAAAAATTACTAAACTAATTTAAAAAATTACTTTTAGACACATAGCTAGCTCATCATAAATATTTAAAAAATAAAAAAATTAGCATTATTCCTTTTCGAGAAATTTTTTGTTTGAAACATCTATAAGTTAACCTTATTAAATTGAAATACTATTTAATTTAATTAATAAAACACTTTGTAAGTAAGCATTATCGACTACAAAAACTCGTAAAATTTGTTTCAGGTGATAATAATAGTCAAGCTCTTCATTAAATGAAAAAAACTAGATATGACTGCATCATCAAACCAGCAATTCGCACTCGCGCTCTCTAAGGAACTTCAAGTGACTTATGCATTTAGCTTCTTTCGAAGCACTATTTGTTAAATTTTGGAATAGTGCTGCTATCTACCGAACAGAAAAGGAACAAAAGTTTAAAACCTGATTAAAACAAGGGGAAAATGTTAAAAAACTGCCGCATAAAAGTTGTTAAATTATGTCAAATATTTGGTTTCGCTGCGAAACCAATGAACGTTAAAGGGTTAAAGCATGTAAAACTACCAAAAATCTGAAATCGATTTTATTATTATTATTATTATTATTTTTTTTTTTTTTTTTAACAAATATAATATTTTCTTCTGAACAATACCTAAGAAAGTAAAAATAAAAATAGATTAAAATTAAATCTTATTGCAACGAATGATATCAAAACTGCGATAATTTAGTTAGTTTCTAGCATTTGTATCCGAATGTAATCCATCTTGTTAAACCGTCGAAAAATTCTTCCAACACTGTTATTATCTGCTTTAACATAGAAATGTACAGTAAAAGAAACATCTCAATTCTCGTCCGTTCTGTTGATTTATTATCCGATATTGTCTTGTAATCTCGGTGGTCTTTATTCAGACCGCCACTGAACGATTACTCATCAAAGCAAATAAAATAAATTGTGTTTCTAGGAATTATTCCATCATTCTCTAGTAAGAATAGACTTAGCAATCTTTCGTATATGTATATATAAAAGAAAATTTGTCAAGGAAAGATACTTAGAAAAACAGAAATGTAGTGAAATTGACATCATGGACACCGTTTTTTAAAGTGAAAAATGATTTACATGGTACGTTTGATGGATTTAGTTAAGGCACATCGACTGGTACAAGGCAGTGAATGATGAATTTTTAGATTAAAGTTTTACAATGTTAAAAATATCATCTTTTTTTTGTTTGTTTGTTTGTTTTTTAAATTAATGGATTAAGTTAAAAGTAATAAGCTTTTCTCCTATGTACACTGTTAAAAAAATGCAGAAAAAATACAGAAATTCTCTGTATTTTCAGAAAAAAAGGCGTAAATTACGGAAAAATTACGTAGACAAAACGTATTTTACGACTATTTTTCTGAAATTACAGAGAATTTCTGTATTTTTTCTGCATTTTTTTAACAGTGTATATAAATGTGGTTGTAATACGTATTACTACTCTATGTGAAAGTTTCTTCATGCAGGTACCTTTAATTTCTTTTAAAATTTGTTTAGAACAATCTTTTAATGGTATCAATGAGAAAAAAAAAATTGTTTTAGTCGATCATCAATTAGAGGGGGGAATTTTAATTAACCTATAACTTTCAATTGAAATAACTCTTGAATCGTTGCAGAGAGCATCACAAGTTTATTATTATTATTATTACTATTATTATTGGGAGGGGGGGTGAAAAAGGAATTTAATGCTGTAGAGCTTTCAAAGTGAAAACTTTCAGAGGTGATACAGTAGTGCAACTTATCACAAAAGTTTGTTTATAAGTCTCCCCCCCCCCCTTCCTCCCACATTCAACCAAATGTTTCAGATTTTCATATCTGACCCCTTACCATTGCTCTCGAAGGCTTAGGTCGAGTTCTGAATGTTGCAGATTGCGTCCGTAACAACAATCTTACATTTTCACCACATAAATACGAATATTTAAGAATAAAAATACGGCCTCAGGTTAATATGACACTTTGGAGATATTGTCAAAATTGTGGTGAATTGACACGAGCTGTGACGCCACAGGTATAACAATACATTCGGAAACAGAAATAAAAATAATAATTTGATAGGATATGTGGTGTCGCAGTGGTGACGTGCCCTTAGCGACCGTGCCCTTAGCGGAACGTGCCCTTAGAGGAATGGGGTGAAAAGGAAAAATGAGGAATGGAAGAAGACGTGCCCAGCAGAAATAAGAAGGTGTTCGTGTGGTAGATTGAAATATGTTAGTCAAATGCACAAAAGAATGCTTTCTACAGAATGTAATATGATTAGAATTAGATTATTTCAGTTACACTGAGGGTTATTATTTGAAATTTGCTGAATCGCATTTTCGTTTACATTAAGCGTTTATTCTACCATTTTTACTTTCTTCTATATGTAATATAGAGAAAGTATTGGATTCGTAAAAATTTTCGACCTCGGGTTTTTGATGAATTTACACGTTTTGAGAGCTGTAGAACACGATTTGACCATTTTTAGAAAATGTCTGTCTGTCTGTCTGTCTGTCTGTGTGTGTGTGTGTGACAAAATTTTGTGGCAACTGTATCTCAAGAACTACTGCACAGAATTTCATACAAATTGGTATGTAGTTGTACCTTGACATAAATTAGTGCCTATCAACTTTTGGTAAAAATTGTCTTACAGGTTGCGTTGCCATCCCGCTTTTTCTAAATTTTTAACATGGTGATATAGGACAAAATTTTGTATAAATGTGCATAAAGAGAATTATTTTTTTGTAATCATTATGAAATTTACAAGAATTATTTAAAATAGAGATAGTCAACTGGGAAAAAAATTTTGTATGCGTAGGAGCCTCGCCACCCCCCGTGGGGGGGAAGTCCCCCCTCGAGGGGAGTAAATTTTCAAGATGGGTATCTTTCGAAAGGTCTCGTCAATACCTTTAAAACGAATGGTTGAACTATAAATCTGTGATAATTTAAAACAAAGTTATCGATTTTTTTTACTTTTAACAAAAAAAAACAGATTTTTTTTTTTTTTTTTTTTTTTTTTTACGAAATTTAACCAGACTTGGTATTTAGTTGGCCCCTGACATGAACTGAGGCTGATTAGATTTGGGGATCAATCGCTCAACAGGTGGCGCTGTGATCGTATTTTTTCTAAATTTTTAACATGGCAGTATAGGAAAAAATTTCGTATAAATGTACATAATGAGAGTTATTCTTAACCTGTGATTGTGAAATTAATATGAATTATTGATAATAGTAGTAGTTAATTAGGGAAAAAATTTGGGGCGTCGCTTCCCCACCCCCCTAGGGGGAAGTACCCCCCCCCGGGGGGGGTGTAAATTTTCAAGATCGGTATCTTTCGAAAGGTCTCGTCAATATCTTTAAAACGAATGGTTGAACTATAAATCTGTGATAATTTAAAACAAAGTTATCGATTTTTTTTTTTTTTTTTAATATTGTTACTGCGTGAATTTGTATAGGAAAATATAGAAGAAAGTCTTGTGGTGGCCACAACATACTAGTTAAAAATGTGAATATGATTTGAATTAGTGTATTTGTCTATTCTACTGTCCGTTTGTCCGCCTCCAGTGCCCGTAAATATTTTAAGAATTTTTTATTTTTACTTTCTTCTATATTCAATAGAAGAAAGCATTGAATTCGTAAAAATTTTTTACACGATTTGACTATTTTTAGAAAATGTCTGTGTGTCCGTCCGTCCGTCTGTCTGTGTGTGTGTGACAAAAATTTTGTGGCAACGGTATCTCCGGAACTACTGCTCAAAATTGCATATAAATTTACATGTAGATGCATTTTGAGAAAAATTAGTGCCTATCAACTTTTGGTGTAAACCACTCAACAGGTGGCGCTTCTATACAGTGATTTTCACAATTTAAGGGGAAGCTTTATCTCAGGTTCTATTGTGTATAATCAAACAAAGCATGATATATGTGAAGCCCATTACGAGACATTACGCTGATTCAATTTGGATGATTATCGGTCAATAGGTGGTGCTGCTATACTGCAAATTTCCTCGATAACGGGAAAGCTATACCTCAACTTCTATGGCATATAACTGCACGAAACTTGATATGTGAGATAACATTTTTATAAATCATATTTAAATAACTTCATCAAAAAAATCATAAAGAAATTTGTATTTATTGTTTATATGCTAAGAAAAGTTTTGTATAAACTATAATTTGCTTAACCTTCAGATTTACAGGGCTACGCAAAAATATCTCGATACATTTAGGGGTGCAAATAGGAAATTAACAGCAGCATTTCTGTTTGTGTTAAGCATTTTTAACACTTTCCAACAATGTTTCAGAGTGATTATGAGTTCAATTAATCTATATGTCTGTCTTTCTGTCTGTCCAATGAGTGATAATATAGACAAAGAACGTAGATTGTTATACGATACAATGAGTACGTACAGTTGGAAAATGTTGATAACCAGTGCGTACCTCATGATTTTTCGTTTTTGTTTTAGTTTTAAATAATGCTTAATTATATTTTCAAAAACTTAAATAAAACAATAAAATGGCAATAATGTACTGTGATTCATTAAACTCCATATGGTTACAGATCACCGTTCCCTCAAATAACGGATTAATCTACAGCATGCATACCTATTTTTGCGACAGGTTACTTCTGAAGCAAAATATAGCCAGTGCTAAATGTGGATAAAGTGTGGAGGAAATTTGAGATTTTTTTTTTTATTTTATTTTTTTTTTAAATTGATAATACATTTCCGCTAGAGGCACGTATGCTAAAAGCACGCCACCGATGGGGGATAACATTTCCGCTAAGGGCACGGGTTTATGGATTTTCGCTAAGGGCACAGCCCCGTCACAGTCGCCACAAAGGAAAATAATGTTTTATATATAGGGTAAAAAAAAAGAAAGAGAGAGAGAAAAAACAAATTGGGAAGAACAAAAACTATTGTATCCAGTTCCAGTATTAGAGGAAGAAAGAAATTAAAATATAAAAGGATCTAAAAAAAGTCCTTCCGGCTTATTCGGAAGGGTAGGTTGATTTCTTTTCCTTTTCAAGTAGCCGTCATTTTGTTTCAAAATGGCGGCTACAAATTATTAATGCACTTGGTAGAAATATTGATGTAGACTATGCACATATGGAGTTTTAAGCAAATCAGTTCATAAATACATTTTTATGTGAATTTAAAATTTTCAAGTGGCCGGCGCTTGGAAAAAAAATGGTGGGTTAAGTTGACAAATATATGAAACGTATTTGTGAGATAAGTCTACTGTACACATATAGTTCGAATTAATTCAAAATCTCAAAAGTCATTGTGTTGAAAAATTAAGTGGCTGCCACTTCGATCAAGATGGCAGAGAAAGTTGCTCATCTAAGATATCGTTGCAAATTTGAAAATAATTTTTTTTGTAGAAATTTTTTCAAAGAGGCTTAGTAAGTTGATAAAATGTTAGTTTCCTGCATTTCTTGTTTTAGCATTAAAATAGCCTAATTTTTCCTTAAAAAACGCATTAAAAAAATCCAGTAACGCAGGTAATGGATTTGGCGCCAAATTTGGCGACTTTTGGCGAGAAAATACTTATTATCGATATACCAAACATGGACGCAATAACGTGATTGGTTCACGAGTTACGTGAATTTTCTAAATTTTTGTTGTTTGAATGATAAATCCATTTTTAAACTTTGATTTGAATTGATTAAGTATTAAATTGATTAAAGTAAATTGATTAAAGTTCCAGCAAACACATCGAAGATATTTGAAGCATAGGTTACTGTCCAACTGTGGTTTAAATCAGTGCCGTGTTTCAAAAGTTATTATTATGGCAAATTTTCAAGTGGTACTCTAAGTGGATGCGACTTGGAAAACAAAATAGCAAAACAACTTGCCCACGAAATCATCCAGTATATTTGTACGATAAGTTCATTGTCCAGTTCTAGTTTAAATTAAATCAGTATTTCAAAAATTATCGTCATAAGAAATTTTCAGGTGGCACCACTTGTAAAATAAAGTGGAGTAAGATGCCCAGCGAACTTATCTGAGATATTTGAATGATAAATCCACTACCCAAATTTGATGCGAATTGATTCTGTATTACTAAAGTTACAATAATGACAAATTTTCAAGTGGCCGCCACTTGAAAATAAAATTGCGGATCAAGTCACCAAGTGAACTTATCCTAGATATTTGAACCAAAAGTTCACTATCCAGCTTTTATTTGAATCAGTTTAGTATTTTAAAAGTTATCGTAATGGCATGTTTTCAAGTGGCAGTGTGATTTCAAGTGGCTTGAACTTAGACACAAGATGTCGGGACAAGTTGCCTAGTGAAAACATTAAAGATAATTATATGATAATATCACTGTCAAAATTTGGTTAGATTTCAAGTATTATTTCAAAAGTTATCGTGATTTTAAATTTTCAAGTGGGAGCCTGATTTCAAGTGACCCCGCTTAACTTATCTGCCACTTTATTAAAAATGGCGGATATAGTTTATTAATAAACTTCATTGAGATCCTTATGTGGTCTGTATTTACATCAAAATTCAAACAATTTCGGAATACGCTTTTTACAATTTAAATTTGAAATTTTCAAGTGGTCTCCACTTGAAAACAAAATGGCGGAGCAACTTGGTTAACAAACTCATCTAAGATATTTATAAGATAAGTTAAGACACTGTTCAAATTTGGTTCCATTTGGAGTATTATTTCGGAAGTTACCATGGTTTTGAATTTTCAAGTGGTGGCCTGATTTCAAGTGGTCCCGCTTAACTTAAGATATCCGCCACTTTATTAAAAATGGCGGATAAAGTTCATTAATAAAGTTATTTGAAACACTTGTGTAATCTATGTATACATCAAAATTAAAAAAAAAATTCGGAATACGCTTTTTACAATTTGAATTTGAAATTTTCAAGTGGTCTCCACTTGAAAACAAAATGGCGGAGCTATTTGGTTAACAAATTCATCTAAGTTATTTATAAGATAAGTTAAGACACTGTCCAAATTTGGTTCAATTTCGAGCATTATTTCAGAAAATATTGTGATTTTAAATTTTCAAGTGGTAGCGTGATTTCAAGTGGCCCCGCTTAAGATATTTACCACTTTATTAAAAATGACGGATTAATTTCATTAATAAACATCATTGAGACCCTTATGTGGTCTATATTTACACCAAATTTCAAACAAATTCGGAATAAGCTTTTTACAATCTGAATTTGAAATTTTCAAGTGGTCTCCACTTGAAAACAAAGTGACGGAGCAACTTGGTTAATAAACTCATCTAAGATATTTATAAGATAAGTTAAGACACTTTCTAAATTTGGTTCGATTTGGAGTATTATTTCGGAAGTTATGGTGATTTTAAATTTTCAAGTGGTAGCCTGATTTCAAGTGGTCCCGCTTAACTTAAGATATCTACCACTTTATTAAAAATGACGGATAAATTTCATTAATAAACATCATTGAGACCCTTATGTGGTGTATATTTACGCCAAATTTCAAACAAATTCGGAATACGCTTTTTACAATTTGAATTTGAAATTTTCAAGTGGTCTCCACTTGAAAACAAAATGGCGGAGCAACTTGGTTAATAAACTCATCTAAGATATTTATAAGATAAGTTAAGACACTGTCTAAATTTGGTTCGATTTTGAGTATTATTTCGGAAGTTATAGGTATTTTAAATTTTCAAGTGGTAGCCTGATTTCAAGTGATCCCGCTTAACTTAAAATATCTGCCACTTTATTAAAAATCGCGGATAAACTTCATTAATAAACTTCATTGAGACCCTTATGTGGCGTGTATATACTATAGATATAGTAATAAGACATAGATTGATCAGCGAGGCCGAAAAAGTGATGCCTTTTTTTTTTCGGGAAAAGACGGCCATTTTACTCTCTTGTGGATGTCTTTCCCCGACTGGATATACACGGGAATACACACAGATAATTTAGCAAATAAAATTTATGAATAATTTATGTACTAAAGATGAATGAAAAAACTCCAGATACTTATTTTTCTTTCTCTCTTTTCTTCTTCTTTTCTTTTTCTTTTCTTCTTCTTCCTTTTTTTTTTTTTTTTTTTTTTTTTTTTTTGTATGGAATAACGACATTTAAAGAAATTTATCGTTTCTGTCCGGTTAGAAGTTTTTATGGTCGAAAAAACTATTGGACTTATCCTCATCTTTTGAGATATTAGAGTTAACCCTTTAATTGCCAATCGCAATGCAGTCGGACACTTTTGTTACCGACTGTATAGAGTAGAAATTTATGTTTACTCGGAAATGGTTACAAAGATATTAATAAAAGTTTGGGATAAGTGCTTTTTAGAGACCTAAAACAATTGGAACATCCTTAGCATCAAGAAAATTAGCGTTAACCCTTTAACTGCCAATCGCAACATGTAGTAGAAATTGAGTTTAATCAGAAATGGATATAACGATTTTGTTTAAAGTTTGGAGTTAAGTGTCTTTTTTTTAATTTTTTTTTTTTTTTTTTTTTTAAGAACTAAAACGTTTGGACATATCCTCATCTTCAGAAAAATTTGTGTTAGTCCTTTAACGGCCTGTCGCAACATATAATAGAAATTAGGTTTACTCGGAAATGGATATAACGATTTTTATAAAAGTTTGGGATTAAGTGTTCTTTTGAGAGATAAAGCGAATGAACATATACTCATCTTCAGGAAAATTTGCGTTAACCCTTTAACGGCCAGTCACAACATATAATAGAAATTAGGTTTACTCGGAAATGGATATAACGATTTTTATAAAAGTTTGAGATTAAGTGTTCTTTAGAGAGATAAAGCGATTGGACATATCCTCATCTTCAGGAAAATTCGCGTTAACCCTTTAACGGCCTGTCGCAACATATAATAGAAATTAGGTTTACTCGGAAATGGATGTAACGGTTTTTATAAAAGTTTGAGATTAAGTGTTCTTTAGAGAGATAAAGCGATTGGACATATCCTCATCTTTTTTGAGCATTCTAATATATAAACCAGTCGTGCTGTTTATAGTATTTTCAATATAGATAATGCCGTAGTATTATTGAATAACATATATACCATTTTGAAGATAGTTTGAAATTATTTACTGCAGTTAGAGCACGGACAGGTGGGCAAGCAGACAGGCAGAAAAACTAATTGATGTCATAATGTTTTCTTAAACCTTGTTCGAAACTGTAAGAAACGCTTAACACAACTAAAAATGTAATTCTAGCAATTTCGATTTATAGCTCCTAATATGAACGAAATTCGACCAAACTTGTATTCAATTGGATATTGACCTAAACTGGTGCTGATTAGATTTGGGAATCAATCGCTCAACAGGTGGCGCTGCCATCCTATTTTTTTTTCCTTTTCTAAGTACTTAACATGACAGTATAGGACAAAATTTCATATAAATGTATATAATGTGAGTTATTTTTAACGCATGAATATAAAATTTATATGAATTATTGATAATAGTAGTAATAAACTTGAAAAAAAAAATGTGTGCATGTAGGAGCATTGCTTTCCTCCTGGTAAGTCTCTTCCCCCGGGGCCTGTGTAAATTTTCAATGTGGATATTTTAGAAAGAACTCGTCAATATTTCTAAAACGAATGGTTGAACCATACATCTGTATTAATTTAAAACGAAGCTACCGATTTCTTTTATTTTTTAATGTTATATATAATGTATATACAGTATAGACATATATATATATATATATATATATATATATAGTCGAACCTCGTTAACGTGAATTACTTTTAACATGAACTGTTACCACAATCCCCGTCAAAATGAAGATTACTTTAGTTATATGACGATCAGTTACTGATAGCATGAACTGCTGATAAGATGAACAGATTTTTGATCCCCCTTGAGACTCACGTTAACAAGATTCGACTGTATATCTTTTCATGTCTGCACAAAAATGATTTTTTTCAGCATTTATTATTATACTACTATAAGAAAAAAATCGTCTGCATTCATCATGGAAAATATCTTTAATAAATTATAACTTAATAAATAATTTGTATTGAATAAATTTGTATAGGATTAAATAGAGAAGAAAGTCTTGTTGTAATACTAGTTATAATATATTAAAACAAGCGGGTTTTACCTCTGCCACTGCTAACTACATTTAAAAGAATTTTGAAAATTCGATATTACTTACTAATATAAAAACTTAAAAATTATTAAAATTAAAAAAAAAAAAAGTATTCCATTAAAAATCAAAACAGTATTTAAACCATAATAATAACAAAGCAACTGATTATAAAGAATTATATTTTTCATAAATTAGTTAAATTTAACTTACTTATGAAAACTTATTCCACTTCCTTTCATAAATTTATTTCTACAATTAAAAGCCGCGCAGTATTTCGGCATTTTCAATATATATCAACCTTCTATTCCACTGTTGTTTTCGAGTTTTATACTCTCTCATCATGGCTGATGCCAAAAACTTTTTCGGCATCAAAAATCTTTGCCGTTAACATGGGGATGATAGATCTATGTATATTACTATATCTATGGTATATACATCAAAATTCAAGAAAATCTTGCTTTAAATACGCTTTTTACAATGTCGGTTTGAAATTTTCAAGTGGCTGCCACTTGAAAGCAAAAAGTCGGAGCAACTTGGTTAACGAACTCATCCAAGATATTTATAAGATTAGTTCATTGTCCAAATTTGGTTCGATTTCGAGTATTATTTCGGGAGTTATCGTGATGACAAAATTTTCATTATAGATAGATAGATAGATAGATAGATAGATAGATAGATAAACGAAGTGATTGCAATAGGTCGATTTCTAAAGAAATCAACCTAAAAAGTGGCAGATGAAAAATGATAGTCTAAGATCCCGCTGCAAAATTGCTACATTCATCGAGTATGTAATCAAAATCAGATTTTTATATTCAATTATAAAAGGGACAATATGTTTTGGCCGGGTTGCCTAATAAAATGTGGCCGCTAGTATTTTTAATTAAATTAATATTAATTGACTTTTTGGAGAGAAATTTCATTCATTTGTTATTGAAATAAACTGTACTCCACATCACAGACATACACATAGTGAACTTGAAAAGTAATGGTTCCGTTGCGCGTTTGGCCGCTACCTCTTCGCAGCCAGGTGCAAACAGGTAGTTTTTTGGGGCGTTTATACGTTCATGGCGTATATTCACCATTTATATATCAAATTAAAGCTAATTCTTTTCTGCACACGGTAAACTTCGTCTGCCAATGTAAAAGTGGCCGCAAGTAGGGGTTGCCAGCTGTTAAAGATTGCTTAGAATGAAAATCAGCGCGCTACATCGTTCGTCAGACAAGGATGGCGATAGCCAATTGTACGCGTTTTTGAAGCTTTTGCGCATGCGTCGATTGATAGTGTTCGCAACCAATGGCACAAACAGTTGTAGAAAATAATTTCAGAACTCCAAAAGAAATATAATTAATAAATTTTTGTGTGGTTACATTTAAAATTTCCTATAAATATACATTTATTTCTCAATAAATAATCAAATTGTCTTTTCTCTATATAATTAGAACATATAATAAATATTTGTAAAAAATAATAACCCTGGTTATTCATGTAGACGAAGTTTATATTATACCTGCAATATTTTAGGAAATATTTGATTTTTTTAGTGCTAGAGGCCTATTTCAGTCGGTACAGTTGTCGAATTTTTATACGTCACTCTTAATAGTGCTAAGGGCCTATTTCAGTCGGTTTATTGAATGGGGATTTATTGAATGAAGTCCCCCCAAGGCACAACTTTGACATGAGTCCCCCCCCAGGCCCAACTTTGACATGAGTCCCCCGCAAGGTACCACTATTTCAGTCGGTACAGCTTTGTCGAATTTTTATACGTCACTCTTAATAGTGCTAAAGGCCTATTTCAGTCGGTTTATTGAATGGGGATTTATTGAATGAAGTCCCCCCAAGGCACAACTTTTACATGAGTCCCCCCCCCAGGCCCAACTTTGACATGAGTCCCCCCCAAAGCACAACTTTGACATGAGTCCCCCCCAGGCCCAACTTTGACATGTCCCCCCAAGGCCCAACTTTGACATGAGTCCCCCCAAAGGTACAACTTTGACATGAGTCCCCCCCCCAAGGCTCACCTTTGACATGAGTCCCCCCCCAAGGCACGCCTCCCCCTCATTGGGAAAAAGAGAAAAAAACGTTGTTTTGCGGCTATAAGACAGTTTGTACTTCCAACGTTATTTGTTACAGTATCTGCAGCTGAAACACATTGGTTTGATTTAATGAAAACTTTATCATGGAATTTAGATCGTCACGAATTAACTAAAGAAGAATTTGTCGATATTAACAAGTTTAGCAGTAGGCCTCTGGCACTAAATTAAAATCTGTCAATGTCAGATTTTCATATTTTAAACAATGAAATAATGTCGTGTCTGTATATATATATATATATATATATATTTAGATTACATATTAATTAAATATTCAGTAAATAGGACAGATTACATGAGGTATACAAATTAAACGGATCATTGAAAAAATTATTATATATTTAATGAAACTTATATTACATTTTTATATAATTTATTCAAAATCTGAATCATCGCTACTCTCACTTTCATTGCAGCCATCACTTTCATCGTCGCAAATATCAAAATCCTCTTCATTATCAGTACGAATGATAATATAATTATATAGCACACTTTCAACTAGCATTGGCGCTGAATCTCCTAAGAACCATGTTGGTTTGAGAAAACCATCTAGGATCCACCCATTATTTTCTGCGTTAAACTTAATACAATTCGGCTCAGTAGCATTTAGCCACATCGAATTAACAAAGATCGTCCGCAACAATTTTTGTTTTTAAGATTTCCAGCAAGGTAGAATATGAGTTGAGTTGAAGCCCTTAAGTTTTTTCAAAAACTTTTCATTGTTTTTTTTTTTTTTTTTTTTGTAGAATACGTCTTATTGAACAAAATGAATCTTCCAGTATTAACATTTTGGCAATCAACGATACCATACATAAGGCACGTAAACTCTTGGACTACAACAGTTTTACTTTCGTCAAAAATGTCATTAGGGTCAGTCAAAGATGCGAAAAATTGTTGAATTCTCGGGTGTTTAACAAAAATGTTATAGGGCCTTACTTTCCCTTTATTGAAGAATGCAGCCGTATAGTTACATCCTGTGAATGCGTGAAACGCTGGCAACGCAATACATAAAGTTGGGCTCAATTTTTTTGACAATTCCGTACAATTTATGCATATTTCGTCTTTACTATTCTTTTTTTAGGATGTACTATTTGCCAACCAAATTTGTAAATGGGGAAATTTGTGCAGATTACCTAGTAGAATTATTAAAATATCAGTGTCACTTGCTTTTACCAATATTTTAGACTCATTACCTACTTTGCTTATATGAAATACTATTCTCGTATCTGCTTCCTCAAGTTGGCATTCTAATTCAGTTTCCTCTTGTTTCACAACGCAATTTCCAGAAGAGCAATATGAAAAACATTGTTCTCCAACAGTAATAAAAAATTTTTTGTTTCCTAATACTGAAACAAAAGAGTTGTTATCCCAGTGAGAAGATAAAAATTTAACTAGAGCTTCTTTAAAACGAAAATTCTTTAAGCTTTTTGTAAAATCACTGGGTCTCGTTTGTAACGGACCATTAATTGTACATGGAATATCAATTTCCTGTCGATCTTGTCTTTCACAATCTTTGATTGAAGGCGTTAAATATCTATCAAATATGATATGTACTTCGCGAGCGCTTTTTGAACAAAGCTTCGCCAATATCGATTCAGCTAGCTTTCCAAATGTTTGCGGCAAAGTAGAGCCAATCTGATACAAATAGTAAAAACATCAATAATTTCTATATCAATTTGTCCGGGATTGGCTGATACAATCTGTGATGTTAATTGTTTACTTAAAGCAAACTTGTCCGTTTTGAGCATGTAGCCTGAACAATGGAATAGTGCAGGCGGTATAAATAAAATCAAATATTTCCTAAAACTTTACAGGTATAATATAAACTTCGTCTACATGAATAACCAGGGTTATTATTTTTTACAAATATTTATTATATGTTCTAATTATATAGAGAAAAGACAATTTGATTATTTATTGAGAAATAAATGTATATTTATAGGAAATTTTAAATGTAACCACACAAAAATTTATTAATTATATTTCTTTTGGAGTTCTGAAATTATTTTCTACAACTGTTTGTGCCATTGGTTGCGAACACTATCAATCGACGCATGCGCAAAAGCTTCAAAAACGCGTACAATTGGCTATCGCCATCCTTGTCTGACGAACGATGTAGCGCGCTGATTTTCATTCTAAGCAATCTTTAACAGCTGGCAACCCCTACTTGCGGCCACTTTTACATTGGCAGACGAAGTTTACCGTGTGCAGAAAAGAATTAGCTTTAATTTGATATATAAATGGTGAATATACGCCATGAACGTATAAACGCCCCAAAAAACTACCTGTTTGCACCTGGCTGCGAAGAGGTAGCGGCCAAACGCGCAACGGAACCATTACTTTTCAAGTTCACTATGTGTATGTCTGTGATGTGGAGTACAGTTTATTTCAATAACAAATGAATGAAATTTCTCTCCAAAAAGTCAATTAATATTAATTTAATTAAAAATACTAGCGGCCACATTTTATTAGGCAACCCGGCCAAAACATATTGTCCCTTTTATAATTGAATATAAAAATCTGATTTTGATTACATACTCGATGAATGTAGCAATTTTGCAGCCGGATCTCAGACTATGAAGGTTTTAAAAATGTTTAATCACACAATCTAAGATCGAAAAAGTCTAGTTTTTTTTTTTTTTTTTTTTAGATAATCGAAATAGTGTCCAAAAAAAAAAAAAAAAAAATCTAAAAATTTGATTACCCTTTGTAGTTTCACTCTGACATAAAATTAATGTTTATCAACTTTTGGTGAAAATCGTCCAAGAAGTAGCGTTCCCATCCTGCTTTTCTAAATTTTTAACATGGCGGTATAGGACAAAATTTCGTATAAACGTACATAAAAGGAAATATTTTTTTAATAATGATTATGAAATTAAAAAGAATTATTTATAATAGTAAAAGTCAACAGGGAATTTTTTTTTTTTTTTTTTTAGCATATGTAGGAGCATTATTTGCCCCCTTCGGGGGATTCCTTCTCCCCTTTCCTGAGGGTACAGAAATTTCCGTTGTGGATAGATTTCAAAAGGCCTCGTCAATACCTTTAAAATGAATGGTTGAACCATCGATTTGCGATATTTAAAAATAAAACTTTTATTATTATTTTTTTTTTTTTTTTTCATTTTTAACCCTCCCCCCCCCCCCCAAAAAAAAAAAATAAAATAAAATAAAATAAAATAAAATAAAATAAATAAATAAATAAAATAAATAATAATATTAAAATTAAAATTAATATGTCATATAGAGAACAAATTGACTTTCTTTGGATATTTCGTATTATACTACTTCTATAAAATGGAAATTGTCTGCATTCATTATGGCAGATATTTTTAATAATCATAAGATTAAAAAAAAAAAAAAATATGTACCATGTTTTAAATTTTCTGATGAATCATAGAGCTCTTACCAATGTGTATAAAAATTTTAAAGTGATAATGACGTCAATTTTTGTGAGATGCATAACTTAACTTTTTAAAATTTTTTAATGTTCATGTTTAATTACATGTATTTATTTTTATGTCGAAAGAAAATGAACTCTTAATTTTTTTTTTTTTTTTTTTTTTTTTGCAACAATTAAATTATAGCTAATATTTCAATGGCTATTTTAACGCTATTAGGATGTTACTATTTTTATATTTTAATTAACTATAACAAAACTAATCAAAAATTCGAAAATCGGACTTCGAAGAATTGTGTTGTCAACGGGTTCTGAGCTATTGTAAAACTTTCAAATGTCTAGCTAGTAGGGAAGTTAGTTAAAATTCCATTGCAAGATTTGTACTGGACAAACAAACAAGAATAGAAGTTAATAAAAACGTGGTAATAAATTATTTTTACTGAGGGAATTTGTATACGCAAGCGAAGCGAAGTGATGACATCACTGATCGTCAGTGAGGCCAAGAAATATATTTCCTATGTCAATCGTCCATTGGATTTTTTGTAAAAAAATTATTAAAAATCGAGGAAAATTACTTCCGATTTTAATTATTTAGATATATATATATATATTAGTTATTATGTGCATGCATTAGATTGAGTTATTTTGCTGTCAAATTGACAAAATTTTAATCTTAAATTTCAAAATTGTAGAAATAAAATGGCAAACTTCCATTTTCGAATCTAAATATGAACATTTCATCTCAAAGGGTGATATTTACACAATAAATATGAAACTAATATACTAATTGAAAGAAAAAATTATAAGATAAAAAAAAAAAACTTTTTATATACCATGTTTTAAATTTTCTGATGAATCATAGAGCTCTTATCAATGTGCATAAATTTTTAAAGACGATGATCTTGTGAGATGCGTAATTTAACTTTTTATATTTTTTTAACGTTCACGCTTAATTAAATGTATTTATTTTTATATCGAAAAAAAATGAACTCGTACATTTTTTTTTTTTTTTTTTGGCAACAATTAAATTATAGCTAATATTTTAATGGCTATTTTAAAGCTATTAAGATGTTATTATTTTCATATTTTAATTATTTATAAGAAAACTAATAAAAAATTCGAAAATCTGATTTCGAAGTATTGTGTTGTCACCGGGTTCTGAGCTACTGTGAAAGTTTCAAATGTCTAGCTAGTAGGGAAGTTAGTTATAATTCGATTGCAAGATTTGTACCGGACAAACAAGCAAACAAGAATAGAAGTTAATAAAAAAAATAGTAAAATGATAAATAACCTATCATAATTTCAAGACAAATTTGTTTTCAAATGTCTAAATAAAGTATCTGATATAAGATACTAATATGTTGCAGCGGAATGAATTTGATATCTGTCGTTCTTGGCGGAAAATAAATAGCCAAATTATTTGACAAACATATTTAATTCCTTTCAAAAATTATTGTTATTTTAACATCGTATATTAAGAGAGCAATCAATAATATGAAACGATGTTTTGTACATTACGAAAATATACATCTGGATGTATATATTCGTATCACATTTTTGATCGCTAGATAAAAAAAAAAACCATTTCAAAACAACAGAGTTTTGAAATTTAAAATTAAAATTTTATCAATTTAGCAGCAATCAGTACTCTGTGGTTCGTTGCTTGCTTTGTAAATGATTTTTATTATTAGCAGTAAATTAATCTCGTTCTTTTGAATCTCTCTTATCTTAACTCGCTGACTTTGAAATTTTATGGAATAAATATATTGCAACATTTAAATAGTTTTCATGAATCTTATTTTATCTGTCGAATCATTTAAGCATTTAATAATTTTAAGTACTTACATTTGAAAAATAATGGAAGGAAATTTAATTGTAAATTCTTTGAAAAATGAATCTGTGGATAAATTGGAACGTAATTTTAAAAATTATACGGATTCTGATTCCAATATTTCTGATTCTTCTGAAACAACAAATGAAAGTAATTCACAATCTATTTATAATGAAATATTAATTGAAAACTATTGCGATATAGAAATTGAAGCCTTGCTGTTAAATATCGAAGATCAAGATGAGAATTTTAATTGGGATCGTTATTTCAATGATGAGTATGACTTGACTGAAGAGGAAGAAAATTATCTGTTAGGTGAGGATTGCCCTGAACAGGAATATGATTTGACTGAAGAAGAAGAAAATTATTTTTTAAGGGAGGATTGCCCTGAACATTATATTCAAATTATGCCCATGTCTAATTTAAAGCAATATACAGTTGATGATGATGATGATGATGAACTTTTCTTCATTGATAAAACTCCTTCTCTTCAGCCTGAAAATGAAACATATCGTTAGCCAAATTATAAGTTTAAAAATGCCAGCCATACAAATAAAATTTCCAGTTGTAGTAGGGACCAGAGAACTTGTTATACATTAGCTGACGATGAGAATGGAGGTCATGGGGATTCCTCAACTGTACCATTAGAAAAGATTAAACTGTGAAAAAAATATATATATATAATATAAATTTTGAAACCAAATCTGTCATTCCTAATTTTTTCAATGGTATAATAGAAACTGAGAAAACTGTAACAAATTCAAATGATAGAAATAGTACAATTTCGGATATAGAAGACAAAGAACTTGATACGGAGGAAACGGATTCAGAAAATCTTAACGAATATAATTATTATTATTTATTTTTTTTAATTTTTTATTAAATCTGTAGAATAATCTTTTTACAGATCTCGATAATTTATTGTGGCAAAATTTATCCAGATAGAAAGGGTTTCGATTTAAAAGTGGCTTAATTAATTTCTTAACACAGAACATTTTTGTGGGACAATAATGCGCCAAATCTTATTAACTATTTCTGTCCTTTTTATTTGCTTTATGAAAAGTTGCACCTTTTAGACCCTGATATATTAAATTGTATGTGCATAACATGGTATTTATAAAAATTCTAAAATTTCATTGATTAAATTAAATTTGTTAATTAAATTAATAATTTTTTCGGGTTAGACTATATTTGAGGGTGCCCCTTGATTCTCGCCCAGTTGTGATTGCGGTAAATATATTTTTACCACTAAGGTTAGCCTACTTATATGTATAGGTTATATGTATATAGTTATATGTATATAGTGTATATGTATAGGTTATATGTATATAGTGTTATAGGTTATTGACAAAAATGCGCCAAACAAAAATCGCCAATTTCGCCAAGGGAGCACCCTCAAATATATTTTTACCTTTTTTCGTTGTCACTTTAAGAAAAATATGTTTTTAAATACATTGAAATCGGTGATGTCTCTGGAAATATTCCCGCAGGGTACTACAGCTTTAGTACAGGACTCCTTTCGCGATTTTTTATATTTTTTGCCATTTTGACGATAAATTAAAGTGGCTATCTAAATTATATAAGTAAAGACCTTGACGAGAAACGTCCAAGTTACTTCAGTGCTAAATTTTAAATTTTGCTAAGGGAATCCTAAACTAAAAAAATTTAAAATTTAGGGAACAACTATAGTATTTCCCCTCAGCTAGATTTGGCGATTTTTCGTTGGCGATTATGGCTAAATCATAAATCTAAAAATCATAAACCATATAGCATAAATGATAAAATCGTAGCGATATTATAAATCATAAATCATAAAATCATAAATCCAAAATAAATAGCATGCAGGCTGCCATATTATATCGCAAATAATCCAGAACGACATCGTTATCGTTCAAATCGGCGCCAAAGAAAAATCGCCAAATTCAGCTGAGGGGAAATACTATAGTTGTAGTACATTAAATTTTTTTAATAATTATAATTAAAGGTCTGGTCAAGAATGAGCGATGGTCGCCAACTTTTTTTTTTTATCGACTGTACATTTCTCGAACACTAAACAAAAAAAAAAAAAAAAAAAAAAAAAAAATCACTGGATACAGCTAACTCGTATTGTACGAATCTTGAAATGAATGAAATTCTGTACTGCAGAGGTAAGTAATGCGCATGTATGTACATTTTGCGTACTTCAAATCTAAAAAGAAAATCATTTGATACAGCTAAATGAACCTTGAAATACATGAAATTCTGTACAACAGCAATCACAGAGTACAATGCCAACACAAATTTTTAATTGCTCATTATAGATTTTGTTTAAGTATGGCTTCAAGTAGTAATGAATCAGCGAAAGAGATTGTTGAAAAATACAAGGATTTGCTGAAAGAGAAAGTTAGAATGGTTGCAACAAATGATAAGCCTCTATTTTTGAAAAAGAAGAATGTTGTATAGGATTTTTTCGGATGAATTTTTTGGAGACAGAGATACTTTTTGAATTTTTGAAAGTATGTTGGTTATTGAAAGGTGGTATGATTTCTGATATGGTGTTATGAGTGTTATGGTGTTGAAAAAGAAAGGAAATGTGACTGACGGTTTTGCATGCAGATGTATTGGTTTTGTTGTTGTGGATGTGACGTGTAAAAGATGAAAACAACTGGGACATTGGTCGAAATCTTTTGGTGCATTTCTTAGGCACCAGGTTGGAGAGATAACAATGTCGTTCTGGATTCTTTGGCAAAGTGTTAGGGCAACCCGCTTGCCGCTTTTTTTTTATAACCATGGCAACCCGCATGCCACTTATTTTGTAAAACCTGATCGCCATTTAAATATTTTGAGTTTGCCGTTGAACTACGATTTTATAAAACGGGTTGTATTTTACACTATTTTTTATTAACTTCGATTCTTGTTTCATTATTTGTTTGTCCAGTGCAAATCTTGCAATCGATTTTTAACTAACTTCCTGACTAGCTAGACATTTGAAACTTTCAGGACAGCTTAGAACAAACACTGCGTAAATACATTTTTTAATACTTTTTGTCAACTGTTTCAGGTCCCTACTGCCTTTGGCAGCGTTTATATGATTCGACAGAAAATTTATTTAACTTCCCGACTATCTAGACATTTGAAACTTTCAGAATAGTTCAGATCACGGTGAAAATGCATTTTTTAAAATACTTTTAGCCAACTGTGTCGGGTTCCTGCTGCCTTCGGCAGTGTTACCAGTACAAAGCTTGCAATCGATTTTTCACTAACTTTCCTACTAGCTAGACATTTGAAACTTTCAGGATAGCTCAGAACACGGTGACAATGAAATTTAATACTTTTAGCCAGTTATTCCCGGTTCCCGCTGTCTTCGGTAGCGTTTATATGATTCGATAGAAAATTTAAAAGCATGGTTATTTTTATCTTGTAATTATTTAAATTTTATTATTGTTTTATCTTATTTTTCAATTGTTTATTATTCTTTTTTTTTTTCTTTCGTAGTAGTGATTCAGTGAAAAAGATTCTTGAAAAATATAAGTGTTTGCCAAAAGAGAAAATTAGAATAGTTGTAACGAATGATAGGGCAAAAAAAAAAAAAAAAAAAAAAAAAAAAGTTAATGTAATAGGACTTTTTTTTTTTTTTTGGAGGGAGAGGGGATTAATTGTCCAGAGAGAGAGATGTTTTTCGAATTTTTGAAAGCATGTGGGCTATTGAAATGTAATATAATTTGTGATAAATATGAGAGTGATGTGGTTTTGAGAAAGAAAGTGAATGTAACTGATAGTTAAGCAGGAAGATGTAGTGGTTTTGTCGTCAGTAGTTTATTGTTTTTATTATTATAGGTATATATATTAGTAGTTTCTTATGCAAAGTGAGGTAAGTTTTAATTTTAAATATTTGTTTTATTAATATTAAATGATTATAAGATAAAAAACTTTTTAAAAACTATGTTTTTAAATTTTCTGTTGAATCATAGCTGTAGCAGTAACTACATAAGCACTTTATCAAGTTTTGTTACGAAATTGTAAATAATTGTATTTACACATGTCTTTACACAATTGTATGTCGACTTTGTCGACTTTTTTGACGACTTTCGGCGAGAATATCCTTATTATCGATATACCATAAATGGACGTTCTAAAGTGATTGGTTAAGAAGTTACGGGAAATTTCCCGAACATTCTGTGTTCGGCAGAGATGTATAAAAGGAGCTCCAGCGCGCCAAACCCAGATCAGTTCTCAGTCAGTTTCGTCGATGCTTGAAGTGCTACTGAAGGAGTTCTGAGCCCCTTTGAATGAGATTTGCTTTATGGGTTATTGCTATACAGTTTGTACTGTGGATTTGCTGTTGACAGCTATTTCTTTAAGCTGTGTTTATTGGTGGAATATAGAGTTCTAACAACCACGTGACTTTCTTCTTAGCAACCGTACTTTGCTGAAGGACAATTCTAGAATTTTCTGTAAATAAAGCTCCTGAATTTTTGCAAGTTTCCCCTCTCATTTTCGGACAACTTACGAACTTCCAAGTACGCAACAGTATGAAATCTTTATTTATAATAAGGTCAATTTTTGTGAGATGCATAATTTAAATTTTTACAGTTTTTTAACGCTCACGTTTAATTAAATGTATTTATTTTTATGTCGAAAGAAAATGAACTCGTAATTATTATTATTATTATTATTTTTTTTTTTTTGCAACAATTAAATTATAGCTAATATTTTAATGGCCATGTTTTTATTAACTTCTATTCTTGTATGTATGTTTGTTTGTTTGTCCGGAACAAATCTTGCAATCGAATTTTAACTAACTTCCCTACTAGCTAGACATTTGAAACTTTTACAGTAGCTCAGAACCCGGTGACAACACAACACTTGGAAGTCCGATTTTCGAATTTTTGATTATTTTTCTTATAATTAATTAAAATATGAAAATGATAACATCCTAATAGCGTTAAAATAGCCATTAAAATATTAGCTATAATTCAATTGTTGCCAAAAAAAAAATTACGAGTTCATTTTCTTTCGACATAAAAATAAATACATTTAATTAAACGTGAGCGTTAAAAAATTATAAAAAGTTGTGCTCTGTGATTCATCAAAAAATTTAAATCATTGTATATATATTTTTTTTATCTTATAATTATTTATCAGTATAAATTCTTTCAAAGAGGCTTAGTAAGTTCATAAAATGTCGATTTTCCGCATTTCCAGAACTTTTTCGCGTTAAAATAGCTTAATTTTCCCTTTAAAACGCATTAAAAAGCTCCAACAGGCAAATAATGGATTTGGCGCTAAATCTGGCGACTTTTTGACTTTGTCGACTTTTTTGACGACTTTCGGCGAGAATATCCTTATTATCGATATACCATAAATGGACGTTCTAAAGTGATTGGTTAAGGAGTTACGGGAAATTTCCCGAACATTCTGTGTTCGGCAGAGATGTATAAAAGGAGCTCCAGCGCGCCAAACCCAGATCAGTTCTCAGTCAGTTTCGTCAATGCTTGAAGTGCTACTGAAGGAGTTCTGAGCCCCTTTGAATGAGATTTGCTTTATGGGTTATTGCTATACAGTTTGTACTGTGGATTTGCTGTTGACAGCTATTTCTTTAAGCTGTGTTTATTGGTGGAATATAGAGTTCTAACAACCACGTGACTTTCTTCTTAGCAACCGTACTTTGCTGAAGGACAATTCTAGAATTTTCTGTAAATAAAGCTCCTGAATTTTTGCAAGTTTCCCCTCTCATTCTCGGACAACTTACGAACTTCCAAGAACGCAACAGTATGAAATCTTTATTTATAATAAGGTCAATTTTTGTGAGATGCATAATTTAAATTTTTACAGTTTTTTAACGCTCACGTTTAATTAAATGTATTTATTTTTATGTCGAAAGAAAATGAACTCGTAATTATTATTATTATTATTATTATTTTTTTTTTTTTTTTTTTTTTTTTTTTTTTTTTGCAACAATTAAATTATAGCTAATATTTTAATGGCCATGTTTTTATTAACTTCTATTCTTGTATGTATGTTTGTTTGTTTGTCCGGAACAAATCTTGCAATCGAATTTTAACTAACTTCCCTACTAGCTAGACATTTGAAACTTTTACAGTAGCTCAGAACCCGGTGACAACACAACACTTGGAAGTCCGATTTTCGAATTTTTGATTATTTTTCTTATAATTAATTAAAATATGAAAATGATAACATCCTAATAGCGTTAAAATAGCCATTAAAATATTAGCTATAATTCAATTGTTGCCAAAAAAAAAATTACGAGTTCATTTTCTTTCGACATAAAAATAAATACATTTAATTAAACGTGAGCGTTAAAAAATTATAAAAAGTTGTGCTCTGTGATTCATCAAAAAATTTAAAACATTGTATATATATTTTTTTTTATCTTATAATTATTTATTTCTATTAGGAGCTTATTATTTTCATAATTTAATTAATTACAAGAAAACTATTCGACAACTCGAAAATCGGACTTCGATGTATTGTGTTGTTATCGGGTTGTGAGCTATCCGCGATTGTAATGAAATGCTCGCCCGCTGGTGGGCTAAAGTGAAATTATCACACCACTGCATATCATCATATTATGCAATCGATTTTCCATGATGTAATGGCGGAGAAAGAACAATAATAAATACACGTGGCTATTATATTTACTAACAACTGCAGTTCAGAGAGCGCCATCTATCGATCATTACAAACGCGGATTGTGAAAGTTTCAAATGTCTAGCTAGAAGGGAAGTTAGTTTAAATTCGATTGCAAGATTTGTACCGGACAAACAAACCCACACACACACACACAAACAAGAATAGAAGTTAATAAAAACATGGAAAAATAGCCTTAATTTATTTCTGTGCAATTCAAAACTGACGACATTTTGAAAAGCGTATTTTTGTCTTTTATGTTTGCAATCCATGGCAACCATTTCCGAAAATAGTATTTAGTCGTGGTCGCCAAAAATGAGTCTTAGACCGATAGCCCAGTTCTACATTTTTATAATTAATTTGTAATGTTTTACTTTCTTACAAAATGAAACAAATGTACACTACGTAATATACATTGGAGACATATGCAAACGTTACGGTTTTGACACGTACTTTAGACAAAATATTTATTTAATAAAACACACATAATTACGTGCATTAAATAGCATTCACGAAACTTATGCTTAGAAATTCTGCAGATAAACAAATACCGTTGCACCGTGCTGAATAGGCACGGTGCAACAGATTAAGTTAGTTTGTTATAATTTCTAATAACTGAAATATAGATGAAACAGCCATTCACTTTACATTGTTTATACACTCAGATAATATCTTTAGACGCATTCAAACTGAGATTAGAACTGGAATGCGAGGGCTTTGTTAACTGTTTCATTACAAATTGTAAATGCAGCTTAATACTGCTGCATAGATGTAGTCATTAGAATGACCAGTAAACTTTATTCCTGGAATCACATCGAGAAATATCTGTTAAATGAAACATAACAATGCATTACTTTCTTTAAAATATCAAGAAAATATCGTCAGCATCAAAAGAACTAGTTTAAAGAAGCATAAAAATTATTTTCTAATAATTTTGAAATCTGCTTCTATAACTGAACAAAAAAGAAAAGGAAAACGTACTTATTTTTTAAAGTATAGAATATTTTCCGTTCATTACCAGAATATTATTACAAGATTTGTAAACAGAAATAAACAGCATTTTTATCAGAAAATGATGTTTATTCCACAAGCCTAACATGGAATATCATCCAAGTTTCCGGCTCCGATTTGAATGTAATTTTATTTTCCGATAAAGGGTATACTGTTAATTTTACACTGCACTGCAAAAATAATAATAATAATAAAAATAAAAATAAAAATAAAGGAGCCCCGAGCCCCGATACCATTCTTGTTGATTCTTATGTAAAATGACCTCCTGAATCCACATATCATTCCCATTTCGGCCAATCACCTACCGTTTTCTCGCAACGCCATCCCCTCCCCAAATTTCAAATGTAATTCAAATAACTTTTTAAATGATGTATTACTTATGAAATTATGTTAATTAGAAGCTGAGATACAAAGCTAATATAGACATTTTTATAAAAAGATTTGTGTCCGATTTATCCATGGTTTTCTCCGAAACTTGCATAATTCCGGGCTATATAACGTTAAATATCCTTAGTACGATATGTGAGCAGAAATTGGAATTCGAAACTCTGCAAAATGTTAAAGAATAAAGGTGTTCTGGGTGTACCGTGGTTTTCTCCGAAACTCCCGTTCCTTTTCTACATCTTTGCCTCTTCGCTCTCCCCCCCCCTTCCTTTCCGTCGATAACAATAATTTTACACTCGAAAATATTCGCAATCGAATTACCTTGCCTTAAAATCTAAATATACCAACCAATTTCAAACGCTGTAAGTCTTTTTTTTTATTATTATTTTTATTTTTGCCCCTTTTCCCCCTCCCTCAAGCCCTCCCTAATAATCGTACTCTTTGAAAAATATTCACAATCGAATTATCGGGCATCAAAACCAAATACTACGAAATTTCAACGGCATATCTCTAAAAAAGAAAACGTTATCTTTTTCCAATAAATATATAATTTTTTTATTTATTCATATGTTTTCATGAAAATTGAACAGTAGCTTTATAATATGCTGTCTAAGCCGAATATTCATTCAAATGTAAGGTAAATGAAAATTTGAAAAAGTTTGAAAATTGCAATTTTTCCCCCCAGTATAAAACAGATGATATCTCAATTAATTACAACCATTTCCGTTTTCATCACAGATAGATGTCTCGCATGTGATTTGTTTCCGATCGAGACAGCTTAGAAAATCGTCTGCCTGTTGCCAACTAAATTTCATACTTTAGTTAATTTTAAAAAATCTAATTCGTGTATCGATAAGCCGCTTGCACTTTTAGATTCGGAAAAATTTCCCCTTTCATTTGGTACCAAATTTGTAACGATCGGACTAATATTTCTAATTTATTTTCCATTTTTTCTGCTTTTAACTCCGTTAAAATATCTATTTTTAAGCAATTGCGGTGAATTCTCAGTGATTGAGATCCCGTTTTGATTTGACATAGGTCTATATTTTAATTAATATCTCCGCAACTAATTAAAATTTTTTAAAATTTTTTTCACTATGCACTCGGACAGGCTTCTGAGCACCCGTATGTCAAATATTGTAGTTCTGCGTTCAATAGGGGCTGAACGTATAGATACTCAGACAGACAGACAGACAGACGGAGAGACAGACATCTTCTTTTATTATTATAGACTAGCCGCCTTCGGCGACCAGCTGGTTCGCGATCCCTGAAAAATCCGACTTTACGAAACTCCCGCTCGGTGGCGCCTGCGGCGCCTTTTTCCCGTTTCAGGTCTAATAACAGCTTATCGATATATCGTGAAAATAGCTTATTGAAAGCGCAGTAAATTCCCGTGCGGTAGCGCCTTCGGCGCCCTCTTCCCTTTTCAGTATCTGAAACATCCTGTTCGCTCACCATGTTATGATCTTTCAAATTTCTGACTTTAGCTAAGTCCCGCTCGGTGGCGCCTGCGGCGCCGTATAACATTTTTTTAAAATATTTGTGTCTGACTTATCTGTGGTTTTCTCCAAAACTTGCTTAATTCCGGGCTATATACCGTTAAAATTTTTTGTACGAAATGTGAGCGAAAATCTGAATTTGAAACTCTGTAAAATATAAAAGAATAAAAAATTTCTGGTTTTTCCGTAGTTTTCTCAGAAAGTTTCGTACAGAATTTGAACGACTTATATCATTTTAATAGCCTGCAATAAAAATACTTTAAAATATCTATCATGTATTACAATAATGATATCATGATTATTGTAATGATTATTGTAATACATGATGTATATCATGTATTACAATAATGAATATCTATGATATATTTTAGACTCAAAATGGCTAATCTATCAAGGGCGATTAACGATTTCTATTGAAATCCATCTAAAATTTAAGAATTCCAAAACTGCTTGTTTACAACCGAATTCATAAGAAAAAAAAAAAGGGGAAAAAAAAATCAGTATTATTCTGTTAAAAGTAACTCATTAACAGATGAAATTGGTGAATGGTGTCATTAACAGATGAAATAAAAATGAATTTAAATAAATATAATGTCTATTTATTTTAATTTTAAAGCTATACTTTATATTTTTTAACTGCATACAGGTGAACCATAATGACGGGCTATTTCGAAGTTCTGCTTTTGATCGATTTTAAATTGAAAAATTTCAAAAACTGCTTTTTTTATTCCTCGTATACTTAGTCACGTGGCCGAAAAACGAAAAGCAACTTTTTCCCGACCTCTAGCACCAAGCACTGAAGAATCTTATTCTCTCTTCTCTGTCAAGGTCAGTTGCAAGAAATTCAGAAACGTCGATTCAGAATTTCATTGAAAACTGCCGCGATACTGAAAATTAAAAAAATTATAACTCATTCAGTTTTTGAAATTTTCTCTCAATCTTTTGGGAATTGAACTGTTGGAGCGAGATCTATATATATATGTAAAAGAAATGATTTATCTCTAAACGCTTTTGAGTTATAAAATGTTTTGTGAAAAAATCGATGTTTCGTAAAATCTAAAAATATGGATCGCTAATCCGTATTTTGTAAAAATGTTTATATGGTTCGAAAGAGGATTAAATGACCTTTTCAAATATACCAGTTGTTAAGAAATGGAACCGTTACTCGGTCGTATAGGGCGTTTCAAAAAAGATGATCGCGAAAAAGAAAAATTTTCGACCCTTTCTAAAACTTTTTTTAAAAATATAAAAAATCCGTATTTTTAAAAAAAAAAATTTTACCGTAAGAATCGGTAAGAAATGCTCTTTCTCGTGCTATAAGTGTATTTTTGATATTTCCAACAGATCGGCAGCGATCGCTTTAGAAAAACCCGCGAAATTTTTCTCTCTCTGCTTCCTCTTTTGAGGAATATGCTGAAAGGGCTGAAATTACGATCCGCTGGCTTTTTAATTAGACATTGGTCGACGTTTTAATTAATATCTCCGGAACTAATTAAGATTTTTAAATTCTTTTCTCACTATGCACTCGGGCAGGCTTCTGAGCACCCGTATGTCAAATTTTGTAGTTCTGCGTTCAGTAGGGACTGAACGTATAGATGCTCAGACAGACAGACAGAGAGACAGACAGACATCTTCTTTTATTATTATAGATAGATAGATAGATAGTAGTACGTAACTAGGAAAAGAAATTTGTGCATGGGGGGGGAATTTTGAAGATGGGTATCAATCGAAAGATATCGTCAATACCTAAAACAAAGTCAATATTTAAAACAAAGTTATTGATTTTTTTTACTTTTAACAAAAAAAAAAAATTTAGAAAAAATTCGTATTTTTTTTTTTTTTTTAAATATTGTTACTGATTGAATATGTATTACTTTTAACAAAAAAAAAAAAAACCTTAGAAAAAAAATCGTATTTTTTTTTTTTTTTTTATTGTTACTGATTGAATATGTATAGGAAAATATAGAAGAAAGTCTTGTGGTGGCCACAACATACTAGTTTATGAAAGAATTTTTTGCTGTGACTCGCATTTTTACTTTCTTCTATATGTAATATAGAGAAAGTATTGGATTCGTAAAAATTTTCGACCTCGGGTTTTTGATGAATTTACACGTTTTGAGAGCTGTAGAACAGGATTTCACCATTTTTAGAAAATGTCTGTCTGTCTGTTTGCGTGTGTGTGTGTGTATGTGTGTGTGTGTGAAAAAATTTTGTGGCAACTGTATCTCAAGAACTACTGTTACAGAATTTCATACAAATTGGTATGTAGTTGCACCTTGACATAAATTAGTGCCTATCAACTTTTGGTAAAAATTGTCTTACAGGTTGCGTTGCCATCCCGCTTTTTCTAAATTTTTAACATGGTGATGTAGGACAAAATTTTGCATAAATGTGCATAAAGAGAATTATTTTTTAGTAATCATTATGAAATTTACAAGAATTATTTATAATAGAGATAGTCAACCGGGAAAAAAATTTTGTATGCGTAGGAGCCTCACCCCCCCCCCTCTGGGAGGAAGTCCCCCCTCGAGGGGAGTAAATTTTCAAGATGGGTATCATTCGAAAGGTCTCGTCAATACCTTTAAAACGAATGGTTGAACTATAAATCTGTGATAATTTAAAACAAAGATATCGATTTTTTTTACTTTTAACGAATTTTTTTTTTTTTTTTTTTTTAACGAAATTTATCCAGACTTGGTATTTAGTTGGCCCCTGACATAAACTGAGGCTGATTAGATTTGGGGATCAATCGCTCAACAGGTGGCCCTGTGATCGTAATTTTTCTAAATTTTTAACATGGCAGTATAGGAAAAAATTTCGTATAAATGTACATAATGAGAGTTATTCTTAACCTGTGATTGTGAAATTAATATGAATTATTTATAATAGTAGTAGTTAATTAGGAAAAAAATTTGGGTCATCGCTTCCCCCCCTAGGGGGAAGTACCCCCCCTCCGGGGGTGTAAATTTTCAAGATCGGTATCTTTCGAAAGGTCTCGTCAATACCTTTAAAACGAATGGTTGAACTATAAATATGTGGTAATTTAAAACAAAGTTATCGATTTTTTTTACTTTTAACGAAAAAAAATCTGATTTTTTTTTTTTTTTTTTTTTTTTAATATTGTTACTGCGTGAATTTGTATAGGAAAATATTGAAGAAAAACATGCTAGTTTAAAATGTATTAAATTTTTAAGGGGATGCTAGACGTTGAAAATCATTCTTTAAAATTACCGTCTTAGATTTATGAAAGTTTGCATTCATGTGCATTGGAATGTATCAATATTAAGTATATTCTCGAAAACTATTAAAATTAAAAATAATAAAAATTTTAATCTATACATATAATAAAATAAGATGTTTGTGTGCGTGTGTGTCATTGTGTATGTATTTCCAGAGCTTTTTAGGAAAACGGCTGATGGCTGAGCTTATGGCTAGTCGTAATATGATGGGTAATCAGAAGGACTTTAACATTCATCACACACTAATTATAAAACACGATGCTAACCATAACAATATTTAATTAATAACAAAGCAACGCAAAACAATATAAGTGTGTTACAATGGCGCCGATCGAATACAAACAAAAACTGTTTTGATACGAAACAGTTAATATGACAGTTAGCTGCTAAGAGAGCTACACCTACGCAGAGGTGTGTTGAGTAGTTCAGTTCGGGTGCGTTCAGTTTCTGCATTGGGAGCGATTCGATCCCCACACCATCTCCCCTCCTGGAAGAAGCAGAGTCTAAAAAAATAATAAAAAAAGTTAATAGTTTACGTGTACAGTTTCAGTATATTTCTTTGGGAAATGAACACGACGTCCACAACGTGTCTGTACAACTGGTTTAGGGATGTCCGGAGGATCCACTGATTGTTTTGGCAAAGTCTCATCTGCAGAGGGATCAGGTTCCTGGCTAACAGGTGTAGTGTCCAGCTTGTCATCCGTAGAAACAGATGTAGGTTTAAGCTGATCATCTGAGATAAGATGTGCAGGTTTCAGCCTGTCAATTGAGACAGTGACTACTTTGTGGTTGATGCGGAGGGTATACGTTTTTGCTCCACGTTTAATCACCTCATGAGGGCCTGTATATGGAGTATGTAATGATGGTTTAACTGCATCAACTCTAAGAAAAACATGGGAACATGTTTTTAAATCTTTAAATATGAAAACTTGTTTCTTGCTGTGATTTGAAGTGGGCTTGGAACTAAGTTGATGAAAATGATTATTTAATTTTTGGAGAAAGTCATTGTCAACGTGGATATTGTCATTTGCCGTAAAAAATTGTCCTGGCAAACGCAGATTCTGTCCATAAACTAATTTAGCTGATGAACAATTAAGGTCTTTTTTGAAGACAGTGCGTAACCCTAATAAAACAGCAGGTAAAGCAAGTGTCCAATGGACGGAGGTGTGGCACATGATGGCTTGTTTTAGAGTGCGGTGCCATCTCTCTATAATTCCATTCGATTGTGGGTGGTACGCCATTGTGCGAGTTAGTCTAATACCAAAATTTTTTGATAGAGTTCTAAACAAATCTCCACGAAATTGAGGTCCTTGATCTGTAGTTATACTTTCTGGTATTCCAAATCTTGCGAACCATCCGGTGTAGAGTGCCTGAGCTACTGTGTCAGTTTTTATATCCGAAATTGGAAAAGCTTCAGGCCACCGTGTACATCTATCAATACAGGTAAGGCAGTATGTAAAGCCTTGTGAAGATGGCAATGGTCCAATAAGATCGATGTTTATGTGTGAGAAACGTGCATTTGGTACTTTAAATTCCCCTAAGGGTGCAGATACATGGCGAGAAATTTTTGCTTTTTGACAAGCGATGCAAGATTTAGCCATTAATGCAACCTCTTTTTTTATACCTGGCCAAATAAAACGTTCTGTAATTAGTTTAACTGTTGTTTTTACTCCTGGGTGAGCTAACCCATGTATGGCATTGAAAACAGACTTACGGAATTCTTGAGGAATATAGGGTCGAACGTTATTAGTTGATGTGTCACAAAAAAGTTGCAAATCACTGTTTGGGATGTGTAATTTTTGAAATTTAAGATTAAATTCATTATTTCCAAGAATTTTTTTAAGTTCTGGATCGTTATCCTGACTTTTTGCAATTAAATTAAAATCAATGGCATCAGGATATTTAACGTTGCATATTCTAGAAAACGTGTCAGCTACAATATTTTCTTGATCGCTCACATGGCGGATGTCAGTAGTAAATTGAGCAATGAAGTTTAATTGATTGACCTGTCTGGAAGAAAGGGTGTCATATTGCTTAGTAAAAGCTTTTAGTAAGGGTCTATGATCAGTGAAAATAGTGAAATTTCTCCCCTCTAGTAAATAGCGAAAATATTTTACTGCCGCAAATATTGCCAAAAGTTCTCTGCCGTATGCACTATACTTAATTTCAGTTTCACTCAGTTTCCTAGAGAAAAAAACCTAAAGGTTCCCAAGCTTCTCCCGTGTGTTGCTGAACACAAGCCCCAACTGCTTTATCCGAAGCATCACACATTAGTGCAATAGGTTTGCTAAGATCCGGGTGAGCTAAATTAACAACCTGAGTAAGTGTTTGTTTACACTGTTGATATTCAGAGTTAGTAATGTCGGACCATACCAAAGGTGTTTTATCATTTTTCTTGCTAGTACCTAGCATGGCATGTAAATGAAGCTGCATTTCGGCTGCATGAGGCAAAAAACGTCTATAGAAATTTAAAATTCCCAGAAATCGACGCAATTCATTTACAGTTTGGGGTTTTGGGTAATCTACGATAGCTTGAACCTTTTCAGGCAAAGGAGCTATACCAGATTTATCAATAAGATGTCCAAGAAATGTAACTTTGTCTGAAGCGAATGTGCATTTGGATAAATTTACAGTTAAATTATGATCCACAAGCCGTTTTAGAATAGTATTAAGATGATTAAAGTGTTCTTCAACTGAGGAGGATGCGACAAGAAGATCATCGATGTATACAAAACAAAAATCGAGATCAGAGAGTATTTGGTCCATATAACGCTGCATAGTCTGCGCCGCATTGCGTAGGCCAAAAGTCATGAAGTTAAACTCGTATAAACCAAAAGGGGTAATTATTGCAGTTTTGGGAATGTCTTCCTTATTCATTGGGATTTGGTGATAAGCTTTCTTTAAATCCAATGTGGAAAAAATTACTTTGCCGTGTAAATTCGAAGTAAAGTCATGAATATGGCGAATTGGGTATTTGTCGGGTACTGTTATAGCGTTTAAAGCACGGTAGTCGCCGCATGGGCGCCATGAACCGTCCGGTTTCCGAACCATATGTAATGGACTGCTCCAACAACTTTTTGACGGGCTACAAATTTCCCTTTTGCACTAAATATGTAAATTCGGATTTTGCAGCGGCTAATTTGTCAGGAGCTAAACGTCTGGCTCTAGCAGCAACCGGAGAACCTTTAGTTTCGATAACATGCATTACATTAACACATTCAGAATCACTCGGTGATTTAGGAACATCTTCAAATACAGAATGGTACTTCCTTAATAATTTATCAAATTGAATGGTATCATGCAGAACAGTTATTTTTGGGACGGGTTCTGAAGAAATTTTGCCGATAGAAGTGATCTGTGTTAGGACATCTATGAGTTTTTTTTTATTTTAAGTCAACAATAATTCCATAATGATGTAGGAAATCAGCCCCTAAAATTGGTCGGGAGACCTCCGCAACAGTAAACGTCCATGGCAAAATTCAACGCAAACCTAAATTTAAATTTACGGAACGTTTTCCATATACGTTAATTTTTGTGCCATTTGCAGCAACTAGCTGAAAAACTGAAATTGGTTTACGGCGTTCATCGGCTGTCGGTGGCAAAACTGATAAATCGGCGCCTGTGTCAATCAGCAGGTTTATACCCAAAGTTTTTTCAAAAACCACTAGGCGACAATTGTTCTGGCCATAGGCGTTTATCGCCGCCCACGCTTGGCCTTCTAGTTTTCCTTCGACTTAAAATGGCATGGCTGCGAATATTTCATGGATTTATCACCGAATTTCTTATGATACCAACAACTAACTTCACGCCTAGGGGAATGAGATTTTGAATCGGAATTTCGACTACGTGTTCTATTTTGCGAACAAATTTTAAAGAGTTTATCAATTTTTTTATTGATTTCATGAATTTGTTGTTGCAAGTCATTTACTACATTATTTATAGCAAGATCATTTCCTGGTTTAGGCTGTGTTTCGGCTAAGTTAATTGAGTTAGAATATGTAACGTCGGCTATCCTGTCTGCTACTACAGCTAATTTTGATAGCTCAATATCCGAAGTAGCTAAAATTGCTTGCCTTTGTGATGGCAAGCGCTGAAGCCAAAGAGATTGTAATAGATCATTCCCCACCGTACTGCCGGCTAAATCCTGCATCTGCCGAAGTAACACTGACGGACGTTTATCGCCTAAGTCAAGATCTTGCAACAGCTTTTTTAATCGACGTTCTTCGGAGTCAGTGTAAACTTCAATTAATCTCGACTTTAATGCCTCATAAGAATTAGAAGAAGGAGGAGAAGTGATAATATCACTCACCTGGCTGAGTATATCCGTTTCAATATTTCCGACTACGGTATGATATTTAGTAGTATCCGCTGTGATTCCAGCATTTACTAATTGGCTCTCTATTTGCGTGAACCATATTCGCACATTCTCTTTCCAGAATGGAGGTACCTTTAACGAAACTCTATTTACTGAAGGCGGTGTAACACCTTCGTTGTCGGATGGCATCTTGAATAGCGAATACAATAGAAAACAATATGAATGATGTTCAAAATATGCGGGTCACCACTTACGGCTAGTCGTATTATGACGGGTAATCAGAAGGACTTTAACATTCATCACACACTAATTATAAAACACGATACTAACCATAACAATATTTAATTAATAACAAAGCAACGCAAAACAATATAAGTGTGTTACAATGGCGCCGATCGAATACAAACAAAAACTGTTTTGATACGAAACAGTTAATATGACAGTTAGCTGCTAAGAGAGCTACACCTACGCAGAGGTGTGTTGAGTAGTTCAGTTCGGGTGCGTTCAGTTTCTGCATTGGGAGCGATTCGATCCCCACAAGCTACACAAATTTGCATGGAGGTTCGTAATAACCTCTCCTGATGCACCTCGAAGCCGGAATTTCGAATTTCTTATTAGTTTTCTTTTAATTAATTAAAATGTCAAAAAATATCCTTCTAATTTCCGATAAATTAGACATTTAAATTTTATCCATAATTTAATTGTTGCCTTTTTTTTTTTTTTTTTTTTTTTTTTTTTCGACAGAATAAAAAAAAAAAAAAAAGAAAAAAAAAGTACATTTATTTAAAATGAGGAAAGTAAATTAAATAAATTAGAAAATAAATTAGAAATATCAGTCTTATCGTTACAAATAACATACCAAATGAAAGAAGCAATTTTTGTGAATCCAACGGATTAAACAGCTTATCGATCGGACAATTAGATTTTTTAAAATTAACTAATGTATGAATTATAGGTGGCAACAGCAGGAGATTGTATGAAAACCGTTTGGAAAAAAAATTAAATCTGCTACTCATTAAAAGTCACATGATGCAAATTTATTTCAGCAAGTACTATTTGAAACCTAGAAACAATTAAAAATATAAACAGAATATGAAGGATTCTTATATGTAAACAAAAAGGTGTCTGATAAAATTATTAGCAAAATAGTCTTCCCCTTTTCATACAAATAATAATAATAATAATAAAATAAAAATAAAAATAAAATCCATAGTTAATATGGCGACAAAAATTGAAAAGCCGCCAATAGAGCGGCATAATAATGTTATGTATCACGATAATGTTTACCTATTTATTACCATGTTTTTTTTTATTAACTTCGATTCTTGTGTGTTTGTCAGGGACAAATCTTGCAATCGATTTTTAACTAACTTCCCGACTAGCTAGACATTTGAAACTTTCACAGTAGCTCAGAACCCGGTGACAACACAATACTTCGAAGTCAGATTTTCGAATTTTCGAATAGTTTTCTTTTAATTAATTAAAATGTGAAAATGATAAGCTCCTAATAGCAATAAAAAAGACATTAAAATATTAACTATAATTTAATTGTTGCCAAAAAAAATTTACGAGTTCATTTTCTTTCGACCTAAAAATAAATACATTTAATTAAACGTGAGCGTTAAAAAATTGTTAAAAGTTAAATTATGCATTTGGCAAAAATTGACGTCGTTATCATTTTAAAGATTTTCTACACAATGATAAAGTGCTAATGTATGTTCATGATGCAAATATATGTTGTTCGGAAAGGATTAATATTTTATTTTTAAAACCAACTTTTTTTTTTAAATTCAAATTTCCGGTAACTCTTTAACCAATCACATTAGAACGTCCATCTTTGGAATATCGATAATAAGAATTTTCTCGCCAAAAGTCGCCAAAAAAGCCGCCAAGGGCAAAAAGTTGTCAAATTTGGCGCCAAATCCATTACCTGCCTATTGGAGATTTTTAATGCGTTTTAAAGAGAAGATTAAGCTATTTAAAAACATGGTATATAATTTTTTTTTTAATCTTATAATTATTTTTTATATACTAATCACTCTGCTAATGTATCATACAAATAAATGAGCTTCTGTGTGTGTCTGCACATGCATGCTGTCGAACAGAAATATTTGATTAATTCAAATTAATATTTAAATAAATAAATAAAAATATGTTTAATTGGAAATATATATAACCATAAAAATATTAGTTGTCTAAATTACGGCAGAAATAGCACTCATAGCATATTGTTACAAGGGATTAAGTGTTATTGTTATAAGGGATTAAATCTAAAATGGTGAAAAAAAATTCAAAAGTCGCCAGAGTGAATTATATTAAGGCATACTATGATCAGGTTTACAAACCTTGAATTATATATAACGATAAATAATTAATTGTCTCATGCGACAAACGTAGCCGGTCAGATTATAATATTTAGCGTGAAATTGTTATCATTTTTATGGTTGATCGGGTAAACAAAATAAACATAGGAAATAATGTAAAAGCAAATATTATTTGCGCCACGTATAGTGTTGTTCATATGTGACTGGGATTAAAATATAAAAGTGATACTTCAATTTTTTCGATACTATCTATTTTAAAACTTATCTAATAAGCACCTAAATGCAAGCCTATTGGTAAACCACTGTCGCAGGTAATAGGGACAGGCGCCCGAGTTTTAGCGGATGACCAAATCGCTGCCGAAGGCAGCAGGGACCTGAAGCGAGCTTTTGAGCAATTTCAGTATTTTATTTTATGTTTGTAAAGCTATATAGGAAAGTTTCCTTTAAATTTAGTGACCAGCGAAGCGGGCAAAGCCTGCTAGTATATAATAAATATATAATAAATTTTGTATATATATTTTTAACTATTATTATTATTATTATTATTATTTTAATTCATCATTAAAGCGAAAAATAATTTTAGTTTTTATTTCCGAAGTATCTGGGTATATCACTGCGTCAGGAAAGCATTGCCAGCCCCATATTCTGAATCGTCAGTATGTACTCTACCTCTTCTAGAAGTTTTGAAACGTGGTACTGAGACACACTGTATATTTATTCGCACTGAAGCTACGTAATCACGCATAATTAATATTCTTTACGGAGTTTTCTCGTTATTTAATGTGTTTTTCATATTTTAACGATATTTTTTACTTTCTTCTATATTCAATAGAAGAAAGTTTTAGTTTCAAAACAATTTTCGGCCTAGGGTTTTAGATTCATTTACACGTTTTGACAGGTCTGGAATACTATTTGACCAATTTTGGAAAATGACTGTCTCTGAGTGACAAAATTTTATCTCAGAAACTACTGCATAGAATTTCATATAAATTGATATGTAGTTGCACCATGATATGAATTAGTGCCTATCAACTTTTGGTGAATATTGTTCCACAGGTAGCGTTGCCATCCCGCTTTTTCTAAATTTTTAATACGGCGGTAAAAGAAAAATGTTATTTAATAGATTTTTTTAAATATATTTATTTAAAATATATTTTTATATTAAAATACATTTTTATATATTTATTTAAAAAATATCTTATTTAAATATATTTATTAAATATGTATATATTTTTTAAGAAATAATATGAAATAAAAAAGTATTATTACTTTCTTCTATATACAATAGAAAAAAGTATTGGATTCGTAAAAATTTTCGACCTCAGGTTTTTGATGGATTTACACGTTTTGAGAGCTGTAGAACACGATTTGACCATTTTTAGAAAATGTCTGTCTGTCTGTCGGTCGGTCGGTCTGTCTGTGTGTGTGTGACAAAATTTTGTGGCAACTGTATCGAGAAACTACTGCACAGAATTTCCTACAAATTGGTATGTAGTTGCACCTTGACATAAATTAGTGCCTATCAACTTTTGGTAAAAATTATCTTACAGGTTGCGTTGCCATCCCGCTTTTTCTAGTTTTTTAACGTGGTGATATAGGACAAAATTTTGTATAAATGTGCATAAAGAGAATTATTTTTTAGTAATCATTATGAACTTTACAAGAATTATTTATAATAGAGATAGTCAACTGGAAAAAAAAATTTGTATGCGTAGGAGCCTCGCCACCCTCCTGGGGGGAAGTCCCCCCTAAAAGGGAGTAAATTTTCAAGATCGGTATCTTCCGAAAGGTCTCGTCAGTACCTTTAAAACGAATGTGTGAACTATAAATCTGTGATAATTTAAAACAAAGTTATCGATTTTTTTTACTTTTAAAGAAAAAAAAATCTTTTTTTTTTTTTTTTTTTTTTTTTTAATGTTATTGAGCGAATTTGTATAGGATAATATAGAAGAAAGTCTTGTGGTGGCCACAACATACTAGTTTATAATAGTGATACTCAACTGGAAAAAATTTTGTGTATGTAGGAGGTTCAATCTCCTCCCAACCCCTGAGGAGGTCAATTTTTCATTATGGGTACCAAAAGATCTCGTCAATACCTTTAAAAATGAATGTTTGATCCAGCGATCTGAGATATTTTAAAATAAAGTTATCAATATTTTTCATTAACAACAAAAAAAATAAATAAATAAATAAATAAAATAAGATGTCATATAGAGAATAAAATTGAGTTTCTTTGGATATTTAATGTTATGCTTTTTTAGAATGACAAAATCTTTTTGTAAAAAAATAGAACCGACTCCAAAAAGCAACTACTATTCAAACAACTTAAAAAAAAAAAAAAAAAAAAAAAAAAATGGTACGAAATGAAACTGTAAATTGCGCCTAAAACTATAAAATAATTTTCTTCGCCAAACAACCTATAACACTAAAATTAATCATAACTTTTGAAGTCGGCGCAAAATTAAATAAAATTTAATTAGTTCTTAAAGTTTGTTTTTAGATCGGTAGCAACAAATGCTGTTGTCTCGAATGATCCATTTTCATGTTTCCTTTATTATTTTATAACTGTATACAATTGGTCCGTTAGTAGCATCTACATAGAACAGTGAACATTCTTCACAATGCGGTATTTATGTTTCTACGAAGTTAGAGTTTCCTTTGTAAATTTAGTATAACTTTGATAAATATCATCCTTGGTGGCTTTTGCATTTGTCGATCAAAACGTAATGCAAAAATATACATGCAAGACGTACATTTTCATAATATGTATTGTACAAAGTATTGTTTCATATTCTTGATTGCTCTCTTAATATACCTTATCAAAATAATAATGATATCCAAAGAAATTAAATATGTTTGCCAGATAATTTTGCGATTTTTCTTTCACCAAGGACGTCAGATACCAGAATCTTCGCCAACTTTTGGGGCTGACGAAATCTTATTTGTTTTCTTGAATTAAAGTAGTTTTCGGCTGCGTTTAGCAGGTGACAATGTAAGATGTGTATTTTGAATAGGATTTGATTTTTGTTTTGAATAAAGGTATCAATTTTTATTTAATTTTGCGCCGACTTCAAAAGTTATGATTAATTATAGTGTTATAGGTTGTTTGGCGAAGAAAATTATTTTATACTTTTAGGCGCAATTTACAGTTTCATTTCGTACCATTTTTTTTTTTTTTTTTTTCTTTTTTTGCAAAAAGATTTTATTTTTCTCTTTTCAGTGAAAACTTATTCATATAGCAAAATATCAGAAGACGTTCGACGGCAGTTTCACAAATCACAACTTCCAAGAAAAGTGCCATAACTCAAAAAATGGTTTATGTCACTGAAAAATACATGAGAACAAAATGTCAACAAAAAAGTTACATCTCCATCTAGAAAGTTATCCACTCCAGAGACAGTTGTGACAGTTTTATTCTAGTCAAGTCATTTTTAAGTTGATTTTTCTCAAATGCTGCATTTTTAAGTTGTGTCACTTTTCTTGCCTTTATTGGATATGAGCAAAAAACTATCTATTGAATGAACATACACTAAATTAATGTCTTTAGAAATGTACAGTCGGTAACAAAAACGTCCGAACACTAGCAAAATTACTATGTAAAAAGAGTACGCTTCATACGGTTTTGTTAAATAAATCCTTCTCGAATCCTCTTCTTAGTCAGTCTAAGAACATGATTCTATAAGGATTTATTTTAGAGAACCGTATGAAATGTACTTTTTTACATAGAAAATTTTGCTAGTGTTCGGACACTTTTGTTATCGGCTGTAAAGAATGGATACGCTCTATTCGTAACCAAAAATTCTGTTAGGCATAGATATTGAACTTTATAGTGAATACCTGTCATCCGCTGTACTGGAAATTGCGCAGAGTAAAGTTCAAACAAAGAGCAAAATATGCATTGCAGCTGACGGACAGAACTTTCAACATAGATACTTACATACTGCTTTTACCAGTATAGCTGCATGCGTTCAGCAGTTAGAGTGAGAACAGACTTTTGTGAGTATCCTGTAATTTGTTTATATCTTAATGAAATCATAATGAAACCTATTTCAGGGCAAGATCATTACGGCAACAAAAAAAGTATTAAAATTAAATCATCTCTTACAAAGTTATAAGCTAACAAATTTCAACAACAACAACAATGAGAAACATGGTTTGTATTGAGAACCTCTTCCTTTATGAAGTCGATTTAAAACGTCTATGCGTTAATCGATGTGACCGCTTACAATAACCATACTTTGAATTTTACATAGCATAAATGTCACCCGCTACGCTACAACATATGCAACGTCGTTCAAGTGTGCACAAAATAGGAAATTGTGAACAAACAAATGCACGTTTGAAGCGTTCTGTTTTTAGCAATAATGTCTAAACACTGTCTTTTCGTAGTAAATCGATAATGCTCTACAACTTCGTAATTAACTTTTCTCCCATCTTGAACCGTTTTTGAGATAGGAGTGCTAATTCCGCTGTTTTTCACCAGATGGCGCTTTATTTTCTTTAGATTGTAAAAATATTACAATGGGACCTACTTCAGACCAAGATCTTTACAACAAAACAGAAAGTATCATGTAACCGTATTTTGAACTATATAGCGCATGTCTCACCTGCTACGCTACAACATGTGCAATGTAGCTCAAGTGTGCATAGTGTAAGAAATTGCGAACAAACATATGCAGGTTTTTAGCATTGTATTTTTAGCACCAATGTCTAAACTATCTTTTTGTACTAAATCGGTAATACTCTTCAACTTTGTAATTCACTTTTTTCTCTAGAACCGTTTTCGAGATAGGAACACTAACACCGCTATTTTCCACCAGGTGGCGCTGCAAGCGGTTTAACCTTGCACTGAATGGCCACTTTGCTATGCTTACATACCATTTTTATCACTGTAGCTGCAGCCGTTTAGCTGTTAAAAGAGTTGGGACTGATTTTTTTGGGCACCCTGTATTTTCTTTAGATCGTAAAGATATTACAATGGGACCTATTTCAGACCAAGACCTTTTCAATAAAACAAAAAGTATCAAAATCGGAGCATCCGTTCAGAAGTTATGAGCTAAGAAAAAAAAAAAAAAAAAAAAACATACGGTTTGAATTGAAAACCTTCCTTCTTTTTTGAAGTCTGTTAAAAATCATTTGCATTCATTATGGAAGATAATTCTGATAAATAATATTTTTAACAACTATTTGTTCTTACGTGAATTTGTATAGTTAAACATAGAAGAAAGGCCATGTGATGTGCACAATATACTAGTTTTATTTTGAAATTTATTAGGTCTACCGGAAAGTTCTGTTCGTTTGAATTAAATTAAAATGAAAAAAAAAAAAAAAAAAAATTAGATAGCATTTATACAACACTTAAGAAGATATTTCGTCAAGTATCGCATAAATTTTCTTAATCATTTCCACGGTTAGCTTTTTAATTCAGAGCGAATTTTTCGGGGGGCTGACCTAAAAAACTGAAATGAAAAAAAAGTTTAGATACCATTACACTTAAGACGATTTTTCATCAAGTATCGCATAAATTTTCTTAAACATTTCTGCGGCAATTTTTAATTCAGAGCGAATTTTTCGGGGATTGACCTACAAAATTTAAATGAAAAAAAAAATTAGATAGCATTTATACAACACTTAAGAAGATATTTCGTCAAGTATCACATAAATTTTCTTAAACATTTCCGCTGTTAGTTTTTCAATTCAGAGAGAACTTTTCAGGGGTTGACCTAATATTTGTTATTTTCAATATAAATTCTACAATGAAATAATAATTTGGTACTACTTTACAAAACTTTAAAATATTAATATTACATAAAACAGCATTCGAATAAATTTCAAATTGTCAGAATCAAGATTGTTTGTTAAAATTCGATCATACATCTTTATAGGCCTTCTTACGTCATTTTCTTAAAAGCGTAAAAATGGTACTTTACTGTATTTATATAAACCGGCATGTGAATATTTGTGTTAGAGTTTGTGTATGCAATACTCATGTTTATACAAAATCCAAAAGAAACTAATACGTTGTGGCCACCACAAAACTCTCTTTTATATTTTCTTATAGGAATTCACTCAGTGAAAATATTTTATTAAAATTATCTACCAAAATGAATGCAAACGATTTTCATCTTAGAGAAAACTAACACTAAATATAAGAAACAAAGATAGTTTTCTTCTCTATCAACAAAGTCTTTAAAAATGCGTTTTCATAATGGTTATCTCATATATCAAGTTTTGTACAGTTATATGCCACAGAAGTTGAGATATAGCCTTCCCGTTCTCGAAAAAAATTGCAGTATAGCAACGCCATCTATTGGCTGATATGCACCCAAATTTAATCAGCATAATCCTTCTTACATATCAAGTTTTGTTTGATTATACGAAATAGCACCTGAGTTATAGACTTCCCTGAAATAGCGGAAATCGACGTATATTAGTGTTACTTATTGAGCAATTGACACCAAAGTTGACACTAATTTATGTCAAAGTGTATCTACGTATAAATTTATATGCAATTTAGTGCAGTAGTTCCTGGGATATAACCATCTCTGAAATTCTGGAAATCGTGGTATAGCAGCGCCACCAGTTAAGCAATTGACACCAAAAATTGGTAAGTACTAATTTAGATAAATTTGACTCTGAATAAAAATTTATATGCAATTTGGTGCTGCAGTTCCTGAGATATAGTGTTTCCTGAAATTGTGGAAATCGTGGTATAGTAGCGCCACCAGTTGAGCAATTGACACCAAAAGTTAGTAGGTATGTGCAATTCTCTGTAGTTTTTCCTGAGATACAGTCGCCACAAAATTTTTATCTCTCACACACACAGACATTTTCTAAAAATGGTCAAATCGTGCTATGGAGCTCTCAAAACGTGTAAATCCATCGAAAACCGGAAGTCTAAAATTTTTACGAATCCAATACTTGCTTCTATTGAATATAGAAGAAATTAATAATAAACTCTTAACAAAGTCTCTTGGTAAATTCTTTAAATTACTTTATTCTCTATGTAAAACTACCAAAAATACCCTACTTTTCATCAAAACTTATCCTTTCATTTTTTGTTGCGAAAATAACAGACCTTTTCATGACATAATATAGATTATCTGGGTTAAATCATTCAAAATGACGGGCTTGTTTTTCTTTTTTTCTCAGCTGTTTTGACACGTTTAGGTCGCAACCGACATACATCAGCAAGTGAGAATGACATTATTACTACCATAAATACAGTTTGAAAGCAGAGATTATACGCTATTGAGGTAATCTTTTGTGGAAGCTAAAAGAGTGCATTAAAAGCTGCCAGAATAGATTTTTTTGGTGTATGTAACTTCCCGTATTCAGTCTGCATTACATATTTTTTTAATGCAATAAAGGTACAATGGGTAGTCGGTTATCCGAATTCAACACAGATTAGCGGTGTTGGAAAAAGTGATATTTCGAATAAATGAATTGTGTTTTAGAATACAGCAAGGTATAAACAAGAATAGTGTATTTTGTACAAGGACACGTGAAATAATTGAAATGCATTAAGATTTCACGCGATATTTTTGAAAAAAATAATTATAAGATAAAAAAAAAAAACTTTTTCTATACCATGTTTTAAATTTTCTGATGAATCACAGAGCTCTTATCAATGTGCAATAAAATTTTTAAAGTGATATTGACGTCAATTTTTGTGAGATGCATGATTTAACTTTTTAACTCGTATTTTTTTTTTAGCAACAATTAAATTATAGATAATATTTTAATGGTTATTTTAACGCTGTTGGGATGCTATTATTTTCATATTTTAATTAAATATGAGAAAACTAATCAAAAATTCGAAAATCGGACTTCGAAGTATTGTGTTGTCACCGGGTTCTGAGCTACTGTGAAAGTTTCAAATGTGTAGTAGGGAGGTTAGTTAAAATTCGATTGCGAGATTTGTACCGGACAACCAACCAACCAACCATACAAACAAACATGAATAGAAGTTAATAAAAACATGGTAATATTTTAAGATTTATGTACTCTACATTGCATAAAAAAATTAACATACATTAGTCAGATGCATAAAAACGTATTTTCTATAGAATATGGCATTAATGACTTATTTTCAGGGTCATTGAAATACATATGAAGGGATATAATTAGATATCGTTCAAAATGCATTTTTAGTCCTGTAATATTTAAATAATTTTCAACAAAGTTTAAAAAATGAACATCACTTCAGTTTATCTGTCTATACTTCTATATTCGTTCCCTTTCCCAATATTTCGAATTCTTTGAAACTATTATTCAAATGATATTATTCATGTTCATTATGTTAAATTTTCCAAAATTTATAAGCAGCACTACTGGTTTTTTACAGGGATTTTCAAAATAACTCGGATATTTTACATTCTAATAGAGGTATTTTTAAGCACATTTCAACATCAAATATATGACAAAATCAACCTACATTTTCAAACGCAATAAAGGCTGTTTTCTATAGGAAAGGTAAGATTAACATTAATGATTGTTTACAGGGTGATACAAAAATATTCGGATTCATTAAGGGAAATTGCTTCAAAAGTACATTTTCAGCTGTGTTATATGTTTACTTGTACATTTCTCAATGTTGTTAAAAAGTGTTTACGACTTATTATTTACTAGCAGGCTTTGCCCGCTTCGCTGGTCACTAAATTTAAATAAATAATAATAAAAACTAACTATTGTTTTAATTTTATAAATAAAAACTTAAAAAAACAAAAATCCATTGAAGTCGCTCAAAAATTTTCTTCGGGTCCCTGATGCCTTTGGCAGCGTCTTATTCACCCACACTACCTGAAATCTGTTTCCCTACTGCCTGAGACATCCAACGCCTTACCCTTGAAATTTAATTTGTATGTTTATCGGACGACTGTTTCAAAATAGACAAGTTATTAAAAAAAAAAAAAATCGAAGTATTGTTTTGAGGGACGTAGCGTCGAGTTCAGGTAAAAGAATGTCGCCGTAGGTAATCAATAAAATGTTGATCAGAGGTCGGGAAAGTAATAAGCTGGATTCAGCATAGTTCGCGACGATAGCGGTGAAATCGATATATTGAAGTTGTCGAGTTGGGGTGATTTAGGTCGACTTGGTGTGTCTAAAACGATAGTAGTATCTACGCAGTTTGAGGGAAGATGATTGAATGCGATTAGTTTTGGAGATGTAAGTTCGTGAATCGAAGTGAAGGATATGTCCTGTTTTGAAGGGGTTTAAATAGCGAGATGTTTGAATGAAAGTTTCTTGATGTTTGTTATCAGTGGTTTGACGATGGAGCTCAATAATTTGGCGAGTTGTAGTTCTTTAAGGAGTTATAAAATTAGTGTGTGAAAGAGCTAGCTGGATTTTTCAGTTATTCTTCATCGACGTTGTGTGATTCAACGGAGGTAATCCTCGAGCGGCTGAAAAGTTTAAGTCAACTTCTAAAGAGAGCTGTTATAGCCACCAGTGTTAAGCATATTGTTTCAAATTTAGCTTTAATTTAGTCATTTAAATATTTGTGTTAGTTTCTTTTTACACCCCCTTACCCGTATTCAAAGTTTGAATAAACATTTGTTTAATTTTATACAAGAGTCTCTCTGATCATTTTCTAATTTAAGTAGTCATTAAAATTGGCTCTGCTGTAGATGCCGGGGCGCAGACCTGGCATCTTTTTCATATTTAAATCGCGATTACATTGAACAACTCTATACAGACTATACATAGTATTTACTATCAAGTAATTTCTAATATTTTATTTGATTTATCTGGTCGACCATAAATGATAGTAATTCCTCTCTAAATATAATACTACAATACGTTATGAAGTTTAATTTGATGTCAAAATGAATGAAAAAAAAAATTGGAGTGACTCCACTCGGTTTTCCGAACCATTAAGTAATTTACAGTTGTATAAATAAATTAAAATAAGAGAAGTCGTTAAATAAATAAAACTGAAAATTATAATAGGGTGTTCGAGTATTTTTCTCCATATAGTAGATAGTTTAATTTACGCTATTGTACTTCAAATAATTTGAGCCCATATATCATAATAGTGAAGAATATTTCGCTGTACGATGGTGACCTATAACCTGTGTAAAAACTTTCAACTCACTCAAATGAGGCGTTCAGACGCTATCGTAATTTTAAAAAATTGGGCCCATAGGCCATTATGATAAAGTATTCTTCTTTGTGTCCCTATAAAAAAAACATTATACGTGCTAGATTCACCGAAATCTACACAGTTCATGCGACTATGACCTATGATATGTGTATGCGTAAATTTTTTGCTCAATCAAATTAGGCATGTAGACGTTATCGTACTTTAAAAATAGATACAATGATAAAGAATTCTTTTTTGTACCCTAGTAAAAAAAAAAAAAAAAAAACTATAAGAGCTAGATTTACTAAAACTTATACAGTTTGTGGGATGGTGACCTATAATATATATATAAGTTTTCAGCTCAATCGAATAAGGCGTTCTGATGCTATCGTACTTAGAATTTGGGCCCATTGGCCATATTGATAAGGAATTTTTCTTTGTGTCCCAGTAAAAAAACTATAAGTGCTAGATTCACCAAAATCAATAGGGTTCGTGCTATGGTGACCTACAACATATGTACCAACTTTCAGCAGGGGACTTGAAAACGTATAGAAACACCCAAATCTCAAAGTCGGATTTTTTTACATGATTGCGATACTTTCCTTACATATGCATGTTCGGAAAATAAAAACAGCGGATAAGTACAGTTAGTAAAAGTTTTATAAACTTTGCAAATAACCATATTTATACTTTCCGAACATACATATGTAAGGAAAGTATTGTAATCATGTCAAAAATCCGAATTCGAGATTTGGGTGTTTCTACCCAAGTAGCACAGGAACGTTCTGTGAACGTCTAATAACGGTTTCAATAGTTCAAACACCGTGTTTCGTGTCAAAAGAACGTTCTAAAACACGTTCAGAAATAGTATTATTTAGAACGTTCTGAAAATGTTTGATTTGTACCATCTATAAAACGTACAATTCTAGTTCTATATAGAACGTTCAAGTGTGACACCGTCATAACACGTTCTGTAACAGTGTAATTATAACGAATATGAGAAAATGACTTTTTAGTACTATTGGTTGGGAAACTAGGTTAATCATGAAAATTTTTGACTTCAGTTTTTGATTTTTTTACACGTTTTGTGGCGTGAGGAATCCGGAAGTCAAAAGGTTGGTATGGTATCTGTTAATGTGTATCGGCACCTATTAGTGTGATAGCCCGTTAGTTCATGTACACGATATTAATATCTCAAGAACAAATGATTGCAGAGAGATCGGACCAGTTTTAAAATATCACTTTTGATATTGATAAGAATCTTATTGAGAGATTTGCAACATTCTAATTTAAAAACTTCGTAAGTTATTCGAAATTTATAATTTTTAGCATGATAGAGAATAGAGCATTTTTTACATTTTCAGTTTAACGTTTTGTTAGCACGTCAGTAAAGAATGCTTCTCAATAATCAGTAGCGGTGAGGTGAAAAAAAATTACAAAATTTTAAACTCATGGAAAAATTTTGTGAATTTTGTATTTCAGGAATCAATGTATGGAATTCAACTAAACTTGTTACAATATTAGATCTTGCCCTAAATTGGAGTTTATTTGAATTTCATTTGGGGTATATCGTCCGATAGATTGCGGTGCTATGCAATGAAACCCTCCATTTATGGGACAGCTATATCTCAGCTTCTATAGTGTACAAATGCATTAAATTTGATATATTGGCTTATATCATCATAACCTCTGCTAATACAATTTGGATGTATACATTGTCCAACAGGTGGCGTTGCTAATCTGCAATTTAATCATTTTAACGGAAAGGCAATATTTTAACTCTTGTGATTTAACAATAAATTTTCTGATACACTGAAGTTATAAGTGAAATCGATTTTATGTAAAGCGTTACTGGTCCATTTTGGATGCACATCGGCCAACAGGTGTCGTGGCTATTTTGCAATTTAATCTCATAACGGAAACGAAAAATCTCAACTTCTGTGATTTATAAATATTGTAAATTTGGTAAGTGAAATTAATATTACGTAAAACTCTACAGATTGCCTTTGGGTGCATATCGGACGACAGGTGGCACTGCCACGTTCCAATATTTTCCATTCACAGAAAGGCTATCTATCAGCTTCTGTAATATATATACTCACCAAACCTTCTGCGTGACATACATTTGATATATATTATTGATTCAATTTGGCTGTATAACGAGTAATAGTTAAACAGGTTTTTTTTATTATTATTATTCATAGGACATTGTTTTTTCCCCTAGGAATAAGTATACATCATCCCTGGAGGATGGGGGAGGGGTGGATAAAAATTTTCACTATGATTATCTTTCAAAAGAATTCGATATCACCTTTAAAACGAATAATTGAAACATCGTTTTCTGATGATTTAAAACAAATTTACCGTTTTTTTTTTTTTTTTTTTTTTTTTTTTCCATTTGTAATAATAATAATAATAAACCCTTAGAAAAATACATTTTCTAAGATCTTCTATACGGCATAAAAATGATTGTCTTCTGTCATGAAAATCTATGCATTCCCCAGACCCAGAGTTTAGATACAAAAAACTAATCACGGATGTTATTGAATACGTAATATAGTGCTTTACCCGAGTTTCAAAGAAAATCACGGGAAAACTCCGAAAACCTAAGTCGACGAGCGTGACCAGGAATCGAAACCAACACTTCCCGTCTGTAAGGTTCCAGAGTAGAACCTCGCGGTCTCTAATACTCATCGGGAAGTTACAGAAATGAGTTTTTTTCTTCTTTTCTTTAAGCATAATTTTAAACTTTTATTATATTTTATTTATGATTCTATTTAAGTTTAAATGTTACTGATAAATTATCAATATTGATAATGTTGTTAAATCATTACTCTGTTTGATTGTTCTTATTTTATTTTATTTATTTTCACTGAATATTTTGTTCAATACTGAAATATACACTAAAACAAAATATGCTTTTCCGTTTAATTCTAGATTTTAAAATGGAAAAATAAAGTGATCTCATAAGTTTTTAAAATACTTTATAAAAATTTAAATATTTATTTAACTCCATTCCATTTTTCCTTATTGACTATATGTTTCCTACATCTATAAATGCTTAATAAATTTCTGTTTCATATGTTGAACTTTGAAACATGATTATTGCGGATGCAAGAAGGGAGAACAGATGTTAACATCGACATCTGTGGATTGCATTTATTTAATTTTCGCTGACCGTGCAACTGCAAAGTCAAACGCCAGGCGCCAGGTCTTGGGAAAGTCGTATCGTTATGTGAGGCGGTAATTTTAAAACATGTAATCTGATTTATTCAGTTTTAGCGTTATAATGACTAGGATAAGCTTTAGAAAAGGTAAAAATGTAATATTTTTAACCTGTAATATTCTCTATGTTCTATTAATTAAAGTCTTATTTTAATATCAATTAAACAATCATTTTCATATCTGCGTAAGTTCTTAAGCCTAACTTTCGATACTACAAAGCAGCGTTGAATCGCAGAAAAAACTGCTTCTGTTACAGAAAACCGCTTAGAAATTATGGATTCATTTTATTAATTTAGTCTTCTGAGATGGAATTTGTTAAAATAACTACTTTCGTTATTATGTTTCTGGAATGAAGTATGAAGAAGTCATAAAAATTTTACAAGATAAGTGCTAATTTTAAGTGAATGCCCTTCCGACTGGTCATTGTGTATTTTAAAATGCTAGTTGGAAGGGTATTTTCTCGAAGAAAATTCTTATCAACAAAATTAAGAAGGTTCGTAATTCTTTTTTTCTTTTCTTTTTAAATTCTGAAGTATTTATTTAATGTTTATATGATAATATATATACAATCTAGGTTATGCAAATTGCATATTTTTAAAATAATATCCTAAGTTTCACCGACTTACAATTTTAAATATCTCTTTACTGTTATTTATTAAATAAAATATATGAAATTGTTTATCTGCATAATAAAACAAAGATTCAATTCTATTCCACATCTTTATAAAAAAAAAAAAAAAAAAAAAAAATAAAAAGATATTCTGCTTTAAAAAAAAAAAAAAAAAAAAAAAAAGGACGATTTACTATATTATTTATTAATACTAATAATATTTACATTTATCAATTATTTAATATGCCATGATAGCATAATTACATCAAATGAGGTAAAAATTGCGTTGACTCAATTTAAAGAAATTTAAACATTTAAAGAATACGAATTACATTGCCATGTGGAATAAATTTAAATACCTGCAAACATCATTTTTCTAAACTGCTGCTGTAAACTGAAAATATGTATACACACATGTACTGAAATTTAAAAATATGAAGTATGTTAAATATTTTAGAAAAATATCTTGATTAAAAATATATATATATGTATTTAATTATTTGGAAATTTTTAAAATTTCCTCCTTCTAACTAATTTTTAATTTTTTGTTTCAATTTCTTATTATTATAAATTAACAATATATTCTAAACTCAATTATATATTATTTTAGCGGTGTATTGGTACATTCATTTTTGAAATTATTTTTTATGTTGAAATATTAAAACTTTCTATAAACTTCAGCATTCAAATATATTTATAAACTATCCATGGACTTACAAAGTAGTACCCAGAAATGTTTAGAATATACAGGGTGCAAAGTCGAGAGCAGGCCTTTATTTGCGCAACAATTGGTCTCAGACGTCCTCCAATAAGAAAATGTATTTTAAAAAAAAATGTAAGAATTCATTATATGACATGCTTAAATTTAAAAAATCAATTTATTAAAAATCACAAAAACTGATAATTTTTATACAATTTTCATGACACTAATAGTGAAAGTTGAGTTCCAACCTAAAAAATATAACATAAAAAGTTTCACTTTTGTGCACCCAAAATTGTCTGAGATAGTTAGTTTCAAAAGTTAGGATTATTTCGCATTTTCTCGGGCTTTATTAAAAAGTGAATGAAAAATTCTTTAATAAACCCCGGGAAAATGCAAACAAAGTCCAATTAGGATTTTTAAACCGATCCCTTATTGAAGGCCGAAATATGTTAGAAAATCCAAACTTTAAATATCTTGTTCCATTTGGGGAGAATAGAAATGAAACTTTTTGTTAGGATGAGTGTCAGTTTTCTAAATATGACTATAGGGATCTGGGACTATGTAAAAAGCTAGTTTTTGCAATTTTGAAAAAATAGATATTTTAAATTTAAACATGTTATACTACAAATGCTCATATTCTTTAAAACATTTTGTAACTGAAACTATATATTTGCGACCAATAGTTGCGAAGATAAAGGTATTCTCGTCACAATGCTTTGCACCCTGTATTTAAAAAAAAAAATTAATATATATATATATATATATATATATATATGTATAAATGAATTTTTAATCTTAGTTAAAGCCAAGCAACAGATATAAGATCCCTGAAACCACATAGGTCAATGAGAAGGAAATTACAACAAATTTAAATAACCTGGGGAGACTGATTGTGATTTATTGAAACATTTATTTTTTATTTATTTATTTTTATTTTATTTAACTTCAGTCTAATCTTAAATTTATTCCTATATTGTTAGTTGCAATTTTAATAATTTTGCCGGTGCGTAAAAACCACATGAAACTCAAATCAAAAGATACAAACAAGCAACGAGGAAATAAAAAATTAAGACAGCATTTTAAACATTTTTTGTAGGAAAAGCTTAGAATGGTAGAAAAAAAAAAACTCGTCAAGGGTGACCCTTTTCGTCGTTGAGCACCAATGTACGATTTCGTTCGTTAGCAGCTATAATAGCAAATTGCTAGCGGGCACCCTATCGTACAAGAAATTAATTGAAGTTAGAAATGAAGAATAAATTGGAATAAATTATTTACTTCAAGAAATCAGAGAATCAAACAGAAAACAACCATGAAAAACAAACATTAATCATAGGATGACGCATTCGGAATCACAAGGATTAAAACAAGCAAAATAAATCAAGAGTTTAGTTGTACATAGCAGATGAAGAATAATGATACAACACAGCAACAGGGATATAAATTACTTTTTTTTTAATTCAAATAATGTTTGAGAAATTTTAACATACTTACTATTCCTTTAATTTCAACGTATATGCATGAAAAATTCCATATTTTATGACAGTAATTCCCAAAAAGTGTCATAACGTGTCTATATATACCTTAAAAAATTCCTTAATTTTTTGCATTTTTAAAAAATTTCTTTTTTCCCCTAATCTGAAGATAATGACGTTATAGTATTAATTACGAAACTTTGAATAAACACCATAAAATGCAAGAACTCGCAACTGCTACAAACAAAGCACGGCTTCTACAAACAAAGCGGCAACGCATTCAACACACTCAACGTGCTTGTTTGCAGCTCTCGTGCCTACAATGTTCGCCTGATGAAGGGTTGTGTCTTCTTTTGACCCGAAACAGTTGGTGCGAGTTCTTGCATTTTATGGTGTGTATTCAAAGTTTTGTAATTAATACTACAACTTTATTATCTTCAGATTAGGGGAAAAAAAGAAATTTTTAAAAAATGCAAAAATTTAAGAAATTTTTTAAGGTATAAAGAGACGTTATGACACTTTTTGGGGAAAACTGTCATAGAATATAGAATTTTTGATGCATATACGTTGAAATTAAAGGAATAGTAAGTATGTTAAAATTTCTCAAACATTATTTGAATTGAAAAAAAAAAAGTAATTCATATCCCTGCTCATGTGTTGTATCATTATTCGTCATCAGCTATGTAATTTTTACTTCTAAGCGCTCGTACTGAGGTGATTTTTTATAATGACGTCATATTTTTTTTTTTTATTTTTTTTTTAACTACACTATTTTAGAACGTTTACAGTACGTTTTCTGGAACGTTCTGAAAATGTGTATAACGTTTTGAAAACGTTCTAAAAACGTTTAGAACGTTCTGAGACCGTATACATAGAACGTTCTCAGAACGCTTCTATAACACCGATGGTGATAGTTACACGTTCATTGAACGTTCTCTGAACCGTACTATTGTACGTCTTCAAGATGGACAGATAGACGTCTATAACACGTTCAAAGTGAACGTTCTTAGAACGTGTTTGCAGAACAATTTTTGAACGTTCAGAGAACGTTTCGGTGCTGCTTGGGTATACGTTTTGAGGTCCCCTGAGTCCGTTTCACTATTTTTACGATGATGTATCTATGTGTGTGTGTATGTATGTGTGTGTGTATGTATGTGTGTATGTGTGTGAAGGAATAAGCTAGCGTCTAAAATCTTTGGTCAAAAGAGCTATAAGTTGGTAAGTCATCGTATGTTGCAAGTCACCGTAGCACGAACTCGTTTAGGCGTCGCAGGCCTAACTGAGTGGGAGTTAGGACGCACAGAATTTTCAGCAGTCTTAAACCAGTCGGTCACTGAAAGCACCTAACTTTCTATTACCCATACATATGGTAGAGAAAGCATTGTTTTTAGGTCAAATTTTCGAAAGCGAGATTATACACGTTTTGGGGACCCCTGAATCCGAAAATCATGTTTTTAGCCGTTGATCTGTGTCTGTTATCAGCATATCTCCAGAACAAATAGTAGCAGAAAGTCCAAACTCGGTATACTAAATATATATCATATAGAGATGCTACACTAAAGTTTTCGTTGAAATCAAGCAAGTGGTTCGTGTACAGAGACATCCAAGAAAATTCAAACTCATTACGTCTATGGGGAAGATTGCAGTTAAGAAGAGTTTAACATCTATAGGCTGCACTGAACCAAATGAAATAAATATATATTTTTTTTATATGCGTAAAAGCATGTATTATATAGATTGTGCTATGGAAATCATTCATCATTCATTTACAGGGCTACCCGAAGTATTTGGACATATTGGGGCTATACTTGGAAATTGCTGGAATTGTAATTCATTTTGTGTTAAATGATTTTCCTGTAAGACTAAATAATATTGTTTATAAAGCATATTGTTTATAAGCAATAAAGAGGGATACTCAAAATTGAACTAAACGTTCTTTTCTATCATATGTAATTAATGGAAGTTCTTTGCTACATTTTACATTTTACTATGTCAAGGAACACTGCTCAGGAAAGAAAATTAGTTTTTAATACCCATGCTGAGAGCAAAGTATTATATATATATATATACATATAATAATCCGCTTTGAGGTTTCCTGAATACGAAAGTCCAATATTTAGCGGTCGATCTGTATATGTATCTCTTATCAACATACCTTAAAAACAAATAACTGCAGAAAAATTAAATTTGGTATTTTGAAGATTGCCGCTTAAAAATTTGATCAAGATTGGCAACTTTGAAGGTAGATTAATAACAGCCTTTATTTTTCTTTTCAAATAAATGTAGGCACCATAATTGAACGGGGGGTTGAGGAAGGGGGGAACCCCCCCTCACACAGAATTGTAGTTAAAACTATTCCTAAACCTATTTTAGATTATTTTAAAAGTATATTGAACTTTATTATCTTTCCTTATTAATCTTAAGACTTAATATGCAATCTGTTTTTATAATATTAAAATGCAGGGTAAGATAATTCGTGTGAGTGACAGCAGATTATTTTTTATGTAAACCATAACATTTATCTAGACTTACGATTTCGATGTTAGGAAAAACCTAAAAGTAGTTTAAATTTATAAATAATTTTCAAAAACCTGCAGTTACAAATTGGATTTAATCCAAAAAAGTTTGATCTCTGCTACTAATGTATAATTTCAGTGTCATTAAAAACTGTAGAGAATGTAAATGTAGCTATTTTGGCGTAGTAAAATTGCAAATTATCCTGTTTATAAAGAAATTCTGAGAACAACAACGCTGTATTTGGTATCATCAGTAATGTTATAGTTTTTTGGCTAAGAATGCCAAAAAAATGAAAATAATTTTGAAATCACTGCATTACACCAGAGTTTGGTAATCATAAACATGACAATCTGTGTGATCGTTTTCCCAAAACAAATCAAAGGTTAGGTTAAAAAAAAAAAAAAAAAAAAAAAAAAAAAGAGTTAATAATTTATTTGTTAAACATGAATGTCAAATCACCTACAATTACAACACAAACTTTAATTGCAACACAAACTTTAATTACAACACAAACTAGAATGTTGTTGCCACCACATGACTTTCTTCTATATTTTCCTTATGCAAATTCACTCAGTAAAAATAATTTATTAAAATCATTATTTAATAAAATTATCTTTCATGTTAATGCTGTACGATTTCCATATTAGAGAAATAGTATAACACTAAATATCCAAAAAAAGGAAGCTCATTTTATTCTCAATATTACATTATTAAAAAAAAAAAAAAATGTTAAAAAGGGAAAAAAAAATCGATAACTTTATTTTAAATTATCACAGATCGATGGTTCAATCATTCATTTTAAAGGTATTGGCGAGCTCTTTTGAAAGATACCCATCATGAATATTTACTCCCCTCGAGGGGTGACTTCTCTTCCGGTGATGCTGCTGCATATACAAAAAATTTTTCCCAGTTGACTTATAAATAATTATTGTAAATTTCATAATGATTATTAAAACATAATTCTCTTTATGCACATTTATACATAACTTTGTCCTGTACCACCATGTTAAAAATTTAGAAAAAGCAACGCAAGCTGTTAGACAATTTTTACCAAAAGTTGATAGGCACTAATTTATATCAAGGTGTAACTATATACCAATTTGTATGAAATTTTGTGCAGTAGTTCCTGAGTTACAGTTGCCATAAACTTTTGTCACACACAGAGAGAGAGAGACAGAAATTTTCTAAAAAGGGTCAAATCGTGTTCTACAGCTCTCAAAACGTGTAAATCCATCAAAAACCCGAGGTCGAAAATTTTTACGAATCTTTATTTCTTCTATTGAATAAAGAAGAAAGTAAAAACAGGATTAATCAATATGGAAGATTTATATTGTAAATAAGTCTAAACAACCAATATACCTTAAACTATATATCTATATTTTACCAGAGTACGTCATACACTATACTGAAGCGCATGAGTTTAAGTACGCTAATAATTCTAACAATATGTGAAAAATTGAGCTTATATTTCAATTAGTTTAATAAGACAGTAATCACTACCACCGTATATCGTAAATTTTATATATTTATTTTAAATAAATTTTGAATTATCGAATTTTGATATAACTTTTCTATCAATTTTTGAAGACTTTTTTCCGCAAGAATAAATTCATTTTAACATAAAACGAGAAATACTTTTTCTGTCAAGTCTATGACATGTACCTCATAGGAGCGAACTATCTGACAACTTTATCTTTTGACTATGAATAAATTCAGTGTTGAAACGTTTAAAATTTATACAGGTGGAAACGTATGGTGTATAGAATAAAAAATCGCAAGAAAAATGTTAATGTAAAACGAATTGCATTAAATATAGGTTAAGCTAATAAATAAAGAATAACAAAGGAAAACGCAGTGGTTCGCAAAAATTATAAAACGTATTTTCAAATGTACAACATCATAAATATTAAGTAAGAAATACTATTAGAAAGTATTAAAAAAAAAATTAACTAAAAATTTATTTTTCAGTGATATTTTTTTTTTTAAGCTATTGTATAGCTTTTATCGCGGGCTTTGAGCGCGGCGACCGAATCGAAAAATTCCGTAACGAAAAAAAAACCTAACACAGTTCGGTAGACTTCGGCTGTACGAAGCTCGCACAGATCGAGACGAGCTGCTCCGAAATCGGACGAATACATAAGCAGCTGTTTGTGAGAAAGTATATAGGTGTATAGGTATCTATCATCTATGTACAACAGTGAATAGCTGTACGCGTAAAATTTGTGTATAAAGTAGATCAGATAAAACTTGAATATCTCCATTCGACTTGCAGGCCTTTAAAACCTATTAAATACCTTTTCTCTATTAAAATTTGTTTTCTTATCATTATTGTTATCTTATCATTATTGTTATCTTATTCATTAATATCAAAGAAAAACCTTGAATATCCCCATTCGACTTGCAGGTTTTTAAAACCTATTAAATACCTTTTCTCTATTAAAACTTGTTTTATATCGGTCACCACGCTCAAAAAGTGTAACTTGAATTAATATCAAAGAAAAAACTTGAATATCCCCATTCGACTTGCAGGCCTTTAAAACCTATTAAAATACCTTTTCTCTATTAAAATTTCTTTTCTTATCATTATTGTTATCTTATTCATTAATATCAAAGAAAAAACTTGAATATCCCCATTCGACTTGCAGGCCTTTAAAACCTATTAAATACCTTTTCTATATTAAAATTTCTTTTCTTATCATTATTGTTATCTTATTCATTAATATCAAAGAAAAAACTTGAATATCCCCATTCGACTTGCAGGCCTTTAAAACCTATTAAATACCTTTTCTCTATTAAAATTTGTTTTCTTATCGGTCACCACGCTCAAAAAGTGTAACTTGAATTAATATCAAAGAAAAAACTTGAATATCCCCATTCGACTTGCAGGCCTTTAAAACCTATTAAATACCTTTTCTCTATTAAAATTCGTTTTCTTATCGGTCACCACGCTCAAAAAGTGTAACTTGAATTAATATCAAAGAAAAAAATTGAATATCCCCATTCGACTTGCAGGCCTTTAAAACCTATTAAAATACCTTTTCTCTATTAAAATTTGTTTTCTTATCATTATTGTTATCTTATTCATTAATATCAAAGAAAAAACTTGAATATCCCCATTCGACTTGCAGGCCTTTAAAACCTATTAAATACGTTTTCTCTATTAAAATTTGTTTTCTTATCGGTCACCACGCTCAAAAAGTGTAACTTGAATTAATATCAAAGAAAAATCTTTAATATCCCCATTCGACTTGCAGGCCTTTAAAACCTATTAAATACCTTTTCTCTATTAAAATTTGTTTCTTCTCGGTCACCACGCTCAAAAAGTGTAACTTGAATTAATATCAAAGAAAAAACTTGAATATCCCCATTCGACTTGCAGGCCTTTAAAACCTATTAAAATACCTTTTCTCTATTAAAATTTGTTTTCTTATTATTGTTATCTTATTCATTAATATCAAAGAAAAAACTTTAATATCCCCATTCGACTTGCAGGCCTTTAAAACCTATTAAATACCTTTTCTCTATTAAAATTTGTTTTCTTATCGGTCACCACGCTCAAAAAGTGTAACTTGAAATTATATCAAAGAAAAAACTTGAATACCCCCATTCGACTTGCAGGCCTTTACAAAACTATTAAAATACCTTTTTTCAAAAAATAGAGTTATATCATTGAAATTTGGTAAATCGAGGTTTTCGATACCTACAAATCGATTGCGGATATTTTTGATACATTCTCATTGCGGATATATTTTCATTTATTCAATAAAAGAAAAAAATTTGTTTTCTTATTGGTCACCACGCTCAAAAAGTGTAACTTGAATTAATATCAAAGAAAAAACTTGAATATCCCCATTCGACTTGCAGGCCTTTAAAACCTATTAAATACTTTTTCTCTATTAAAATTTGTTTTCTTATCGGTCACCAGGCTCAAAAAGTGTAACTTGAATTAATATCAAAGAAAAAACTTGAATATCTCCATTCGACTTGCAGGCCTTTAAAACCTATTAAATACCTTTTCTCTATTAAAATTTGTTTTCTTATCGGTCACCACGCTCAAAAAGTGTAACTTGAATTAATATCAAAGAAAAAACTTGAATATCCCTATTCGACTTGCAGGCCTTTAAAACCTATTAAAATACCTTTTCTCTATTAAAATTTGTTTTCTTATCATTATTGTTATCTTATTCATTAATATCAAAGGAAAAACGTGAATATCCCCATTCGACTTGCAGGCCTTTAAAAACCTATTAAAATACCTTTTCTGAAAAAATAGAGTTAGATCATTCAAATTTGGTACATCGAGGTTTTCGATACCTACAAATCGATTGCGGATATTTTTGATATATTCTCATTGCGGGTATATTCTCATTTATTCAATAAAAGAAAAAAAATTGTTTTCTTATCGGTGACCACGCTCAAAAAGTGTAACTTGAATTAATATCAAAGAAAAAACTTGAATTAATATCAAATAAAATAAAATACTGAATAAATAAAATAAATAAATAATTATAATTGCATAAGTTGATAAAAAATGCTATGCAATAGCTTTACCGCGGCAGTCCTCGAGTGCCACACGAATTTTTTTTTTTAATTGGAGAATAGATAAATTATCTATTCTCCATGATGAATCTAAATCCTTTTTGTGCGCCCTGTTAACGGACCATTAATGTTAATCATAAGTTAATTCCTTTGTGTTTGGACGCAATATAAATATATGGAAATATTTGTAAAATAAATACATCCCTTACACCATAATGCACATGAATTATTGTATGTGTCCCTGCATAAAACCAGTTATGTTGTATTTACGGCTTTCAGTAGAAAAAACCTACTCTAAAAATAAAAACTTGAATAATGTATATCAGTTTATAGGAATTCAAAAAGTATTTATGGAAATGAGAAATCGGACTGACAGATCAGCAAAGAGATAATCGAACCGAAGTCACGAAAACTTTTTAACTTTGTTGAAAAGTGTTGAAAATGCACAGCACAACTGAAAATGTAATTCCAGAAATTTTCACTTATTTACTTTTATCAGAATATTTTTGTGTGGTCTCGTAAAACTTCATGCTAATCATATCATATTTTATAGAAATCTTGATTTTGTCAATGTAAATAAGGTACGTTAATTTCGTTATTTTTTGTGCAGTAAGATGTTATATGTTTTAATATCTCCTATAGACCATAACGTAACCAAATACTTTTGTGAACTCTAGCGCATACAGACGGACTAAAGTCATACATACCTTTTACCATGTTTTTATTAACTTCTATTCTTGTTTGTTTGTTTTGTTTGTCCGGTACTAATCTTGCAATCGAATTTTAACTAACTTCCCTACTAGTTAGACATTTGAAACTTTCACAGTAGCTCAGAACCCGGTGACAACACAATACATCGAAGTCTGATTTTCGAATAGTAATTAATTAAAATATGAAAATAATAAGCTCCTAATAGCCATAAAAAATAGTCATTAAAATATTAGCTATAATTTAATTGTTGCAAAAAAAATTTACGAGTTCATTTTCTTTCGACATAAAAATAAATACGTTTAATTAAACGTGAGCGTTAAAAAATTGTAAAAAGTAAATTATGCATCTGGCAAAAATTGACGTCATTATCACTTTAAAGATTTTCTACACATTGATAAAGTGCTAATGTAGTTCATGATGCAAATATAGTATGTTGTTCTCAAAGGATTAATATTTTATTTTTAAAACCAACTTTTCTTTTTATTCAAATTTCCCGTAACTCTTTAACCAATCACATGAGAACGTCCATCTTTGGAATATCGATAACAAGGATTTTCTCGCCAAAATTCGCCAAAAACGTCGCCAATTGCAAAAACTCGCGAAATTTGGCGTCAAATCCATTACCTGCCTATTGGAGCTTTTAATGCGTTTTAAAGGGAAAATTAAGCTATTTTAACGCGAAAAAGAGCTGAAAAGGCAGAAAATTGACATTTTATCAACTTACTCTCTTTGAAGGAATTTATACAAAAATAAATACAATTATTTACAATTTCGTAGCAATACGCATTGGTCAAGTGCTAATGTAGTTAGTTCTATAGCTATGATTCAACAGAAAATTTAAAAACATGGTTTATAAAAAGTTTTTTTTTATCTTATAATTATTATTTTTAGTTACATTTGTAATAGAAAAGTCGAAATTATTTTGACAAGAGCGAAGAGTGAACTGAGCTACTCGGTCAATATCTGACTTGGAATAATCTCTCGTTTCAAATATACATTTTTTTTTTTTTTAACTCTTCATTTAGGTTGGAAAATATTGATGAATTATAGAAATTTTGTTTTCGAAAATAATTAAAATATATCAAACCTATACGTTCCACTCCATTACATCCAGCACTCGCACACATTGCTTAAAAAAAAAAAAAAAAAAGAAAGAAAAGCAAAATGCCGTACAAGAAATATTCAATTCCATTTTTAGGTCCTACATTTATTTCAAAAACATAAACAGTTAGCAAAAAGTAGCTGTAGATTTCTTTTGTTATTAAATTACACGATTTGACTGTAAAATATGTCCACACTAATTATTTTGAAGAAGAATAAAACATATTTGCAGTATATAATATGGACCATTGATAAGACATCGCAATTTCGTAGCAATTATAAGCATATTTACGAAATTTTGAGCTTAAACAAACTGGCAGCCAGTCAAACAAATTAAAAACTAATTTTAGTATGTTGGGAAATGTTAATACTGTGTACAGATAAGAATGAGTGCCTAATAATAAATTATCTTACAAATTTTTCATGGTGCTCTAGAGCACTGTGATAAAATAAATAAATACAGATTATATATATGATTTGGAAATGGGGCGTCAACTTTGTCTAAACGTATGACTAGAACTTTATGATACAAAGCTGAAATTTTGTATATGACATTATTAAAGTATGAGGTACGTTAGCTCATTGAAAACTTTTTTAGAAGCATTTTATTGAAATTTGACTTTGTCACCGAGTCTTCGTGTCACCCTAACAAGTAAGGCGCCTACACTTTAAGGTATGTAAGCAATTCTTTGCATCTATTGTTGGCTCAGTTAGAGCGTCAGGTTGATAACGTGATAATCGTGGGTTCGATTTTCAAAGTGCCGGAATATTAATTTTTGCAGATAATTGATAGAAAAAGCGTCAATTGATAAAAGAAAACTTTTTCTTTATCTACACAGTAACCTAAGAGGTTTTTACTTTCTCCTACCTATAGGGTCGAGAAAGTATTGTTTTAGGATCAAATTTTCGAACATGCGTTTTTGCTATATTTACATGTTCTGAGGTCCCCTGAATACGAAAATCGTGTTTTTAGCGAATGGTCTGTGTGTCTGTCTGAGTGTCTGTGTCTGTGTGTGTGTGTATGTGTGTGTGTTATCAGCATATCTCAAGAACAAATAGTAGCAGAAATTCCAAACTCAGTATGTTAAATGTGTATCATTTAGGGATACTACACTAAGCTTTTCGTTGAGATGAAGCAAATGGTTCGTGTACAGGGACACTCAAAAGTATTCAAATACATTACGTCTATAGGGGAAATTGCAGGTAAGTAGAGATTAACATCTATAGACTGCACTAAACTAAATGAAACGAATATATATTTTTTGTAATAGAGACAGTCAACTGGGAAAAAAATTTTGCGTATGGAGGAGCCTCGCCTTCTCCCCCCTAGATGGGATGTCCCCCCTCGAGGGGAGGAAATTTTCATGATGGGTATCTTTCAAAAGAGCTCGCCAATACCTTTAAAACGAATGGTTGAACCATCGATCTGCGATAATTTAAAATAAAGTTATCGATTTTTTTTCATTTTTAACAACAAAAAAAAGAAAAAGAAATTTATGTAATATTGAGAATAAATTCAGCTTTTTTTTTTTATATTTAGTGTTATACTACTTCTCTAATATGGAAATCGTCTGCATTATCATAAAGGATAATTTTTTTTTAAATAATAATTTTAATAAATTATTTTTTAAATCAGAATTATTTTTTAATAACCGATTTAAATTCTAAATAAATGTAGGTGCATTAATGAAACGGGGGTTAAGGCGGGTGGTAGCCTCCCTCATACCGAACTAATTATCATATAAAACTCTTCCGAAGCTTAATTTGAGTTGTTTAACACAGGTTTACATAACAGTACTCGTTGTCTTACTTCTTGAACTGCAACCTGTATTTATAGTATTAAATTTCAGGGTAAAAGAAAGTCGTGTGAGTGACACACCAATATATTTTAGTTATTAAAAAGCAGAGACATGCTATAAAATAAAAAAAAGCTTCAACAACAAGAAAATTAAAAAAGAGAGAGAGAGAGAGAGAGAGATTTCATTTTTTAAAAAGAGATGAAAGATTTTAAATATTCAAAATACTTTAAGAAGCATTCGAGAATAATATTCTTTTGTATAAATATTAAAATTATTTTCTAGCATTTTCTATTACTTTTCTTGACTGTTCTTTGACTTTTGGTTAGAGCGTCATGCTGATAATACGATGGTCGTGGGTCCGATCCTCGAATGTCGATGTGTTTCTTTTTTGCAGATAATTAATAGAAACAATCTCAATAGATTTAAAAAAAAAAAAAATCTTTCGTTGTCTACACAGTAGCCTAAGAAATTTTGATTAGTTTTTTTAAGAAGCTTATTTGTTTGTAACTAAAAAGCACAAAATAAAAATTTAAGTAAAAAAGCATTTTTTAACATTAGAATTTTTTTATTGTTAAGTACTAAAAAGCTTTTTTTTTTTTTTTTCTAGCGAAGACATGCTATAAAAAAATAAAAGTTTCAACACTAAGAAAATTTTAGAGAAAAATATAGGTATTTCTTTTTTGCAGGGGATGAAAATTCGTAAACGTTTTAAATATTTTAAAAAGCTTTCGAGACCTTTGAAATTTATTGTTTAACGAATAATTATACAAAAACTATTATTAACCAAGAATATTGGTCTCGAATGCTTTTTAAAATATTTTGAATATTTTCAAATTTTCATCTCTTGCAAAAGTGAAACAGCTATATTTCTCTCTAAATTTCTTTGTGTTGAAACTTTCATTTCTTTATAGCATGTCTTTGCCAGAAAAAAAAAAAAGAAAAAAAAAAAAAAAAAAAACTTATTTTATGCGTTTCAGGGATTTACAATAAAAAGCTTCTTATGCTAAAAAAGGCTTTCTTTTTTACTTAACTTTTTGTTTTAGTATTTAGTCGAATAAAATGTTAATTTTGGAAATCTTGAAATTAAATCCCCTGAAATAGTTAGTTAATTTTATAAAATTCTGTACTAAGTACACATTTTAAAAATTTGTTATACATGTCCAAAAATCTAAATTTAAGGAATTAAGGGCTAGGTCAAAGATTTTCATTCACCATGCACATTCCTCTACATGGATACATAAAAAATTTTACCGCATTATGTTCAATGAGATTTCAAATATGATCATAACTGACAGTAATGTTGCTTAAAATTAATGTTACATAATAATTAATGTTCATAGAAGTTAGTATACTCTGCCCACATAAAACTTTCTCCTCTATCATTCTATCATATTAATTGATCGAAAAGTAAGTGAAACCTGAAAAAGACTGCAAAATAGCGCTATTTATCGGCTGATACACACTCAAATAGAGTCAGTATAATTTTTCATAAACACCACATTGCATATGAAGATTAGTTTTACACAGTAGAAGCTGAAAAACAGCATTCTCGTAGATGGAGAAAATTACAGTATAGCAGCGCCTCTTTTCAGTCGATAAGCATTCACATTAGGTCAGCATAGCTTTTCATGATAGCAGTCCCATATAATATGTTTGGTGCACTTATACACTACAGAAGCAGGGCTATAGATTTTCTATAAAGCGAGAAAATTTCAGTACAGCACCATTCGTTGGACTATATGCGCTAAAGATCGATAGAAACCAATCTATGTCAAGGGATAATTGAATATAATACCGCATAGAATTTTGGGCATCAGTTCTTGACCTAGATCAGACACAAAAATTTTTTCTTAGCTATACAGGCATTTTTTAAAATTACTAACTCGTATTCAGGACATTTATAGATGGGTAGATATGTTGAAAACCACTGGTCTAATTATTCAGTACTTTCTAATAAATATAGAAGAAAGTAAAAAAACATTTTCTCTAAACACTCCAAATATACATGTAAGAAGGGGGAAAGGGGGCTTATGAAGGTTAGTTTCATATCGTTTCAAATAAGATAAAGACACCAGTGCTCGTCACTCTTAAGGCCTTATTTTTAGAATATTTGTTTTTTTCGCGTGGTATTCGTGTGGTATTCATGTATTAATATTATACTTTGGTCTATTTTATACACTGATTCTTCTAGTTGTTCGTAGACACTTTCAATTTTTCAATACATTAAGCCAATTTTTTTTAAATAAAAATTAAACCTATAAAAATGCACCAGTGCTCGTCACTTCAAAACTGCGTTTCACCAGTAGTCGTCAGGTGTTTGCACCGGTGGTCGTCACGTAAAAAAAACGCAACAATTTGCTCAATAGTTTGATTTTAATAGTGCTTTTACAAAATTAAATGAAACAGAATATCTTTGGAACATATTTAGAACCCAAATCCATTCTTAGGGTTTAAAACACAAAACATTAAATTGTAAAATTCAAAATATTGCGAATAAAACAAATTCATATGTGAAATAATTTGAAAAATCTTTGCTTTTAAGAAAAGTTCTCAAAATTTTTTTCGTTCTCAAAAATATCTTTACTTAAAGCAGAGGGTAAGTAGCAGGGGAGGGGGTAATAATCTCGTTTTTAAGAGTGACTTTGTTCCAAATTATCGCAGTAAGATTGATTTTACCATGCTTTTTATTAACTCGTATTCTTGTTTGTTTGTCGCAGTACAAATCTTACAATTGATTTTTAACTAACTTCCAGACAACCTAGACATTTGAAACTTTCAGAATAGTTCAGAACACGATAAAAATGCATTTTTTAAATACTTTTAGCCAACTGCACCGGGTCCCTGCAGCCTTCGGCAGCGTTATCAGTACAAATCTTGCAGTCGATTTTTAACTAACTTCCTGACTAGCTAGACATTTGAAACTTTCAGAAAAGCTCAGAAGACGGTAATAATGGATTTTTTAAATATATTTAGCCAATTGTTTCAGGTCACTGCTGACTTCGGCAGCATTTATATGGTTCAACAGAAAATTTAACTTTTTTCCCGACTAGCTACACATTTGAAACTTTCAGAATAGCTCAAAACACGGTGGCAATGCATTTTTTACATACTTTTGGCAAACTGTTTCGGGTCCCCGCTGCCTTCGGTAGTGTTCATGTGATTCAACAGAAAATTTATTTAACTAACTTCTCGACTAGATAGACATTTGAAACTTTTAGAATAGCTCAAAACACGATGACAATGCATTTTGTAATACTTTTAGCCAATTGTTTCGGGTCCTCGCTGCCTTCGGTAGCGTTTATATGATTCAGCAGTCATATACTCATCATGATCATCAATCTTCTCGACTACCTAGACTTTTGAAATTTTCAGAATAGCTCAGAACACAGTGACGATGCATTTTTAAATTACTTTTAGCCAATTTTTTCGGGTTCTCGCTGCCTTCAATAGCATTTATATGATTCAACAGAAAATTTTAAAACACGGTATATAAAAAATTCTTTTTATATTGCAATTATTTTTTTTAAACGTATGGGTGGATTATGCGTACCTAACACACACTATAAAGGAATTTTGAGAAACCCTTCGCTTCTCCTTCCTCATTAAGTGTGGGGGTGGATGCAAAAACACGTTTTCAAGAGTAATTATTCTCCAAATTATATCAGGACAAATTATATCAGGAAAGCAATTTTTTGATGCGAGATTGGTTATGCGTACCCAAAAATACTGTAAAGGGATTTTGCGTAATTCTTTTCGACCAAATTTTGAGAAAGGGGTGCAAAAACATATTTCTACGCATAACTCTGCTCTAAATAATCTTACAAAGGCGATTTCTGATGTGTGTGTTGGTCATATGCATTCAACACCTAGTATAAAGAGATTTTGCGTGGACCTTTCGTCTAAGTGAAATGGCAAAAAAAAAAAAAAATGTTTTCAAGCTTAACTCTACTGAAAATTATTTTCGGGAGGGGATTTTTTTATGCGTTGGTTGGTTGTGTGTACCCAACATGCATTATGAGGCGATTTTGCAAAATTACCCCTCCCCTCTTCCCTCGGGCGGATGGACAAAAAACACGTTTTTAACCTTAGCTCTACTCCAAATTAACTCAGAAAGGCGAGTTTTGATGTGTGGGTATTGGTTAAAAGTACGCAATATTTAATTTGATAATATTTCGTTAAAATTCTAAATTTACCCGTGGGAGACGGGGGAGGGGAAATAAAAAACGATTAAATCTATGCCGAAGGCAGTAGAAGCCAATCATCATATTGTGGGACGGAAAGCTATTACATTAGCCAGCGGGAACATTAACTACGGTTTCAACTGATTTCAAAGTGTTTTTTTTTTTTTTTTTTTTTTTTTTTTTTTTAATAATGATATGGATTTTTTCCTATTTTATTTAAATATAAGGACCAGCGAAGGTCGCAAAGCTTGCTAGTATTATTCTACACATCAAGCTAATGTTATCAAATATTATGGATCTGTATCTTACAATTTTAATTATTTAAGAACAACAGTCAACAGGGTAATTTTGATCAACATTTTAACTATTTGTTTATCTTACATAATTAATATAAGGTATAAACAGAAAACTTGCTTAAGAAATGTTTTTAATGTTTAATATTTTCTATATAAATTTTTATTCACCTGCATCTAACATAACAAAAAAGACTTAACATAATTTTGAACCGACTCACAGTCATACTAACTATGAAATTAAGCCTTTGTATTTTATCATTTTTCAAATATATATGAATTAAAATTAAATTATCACGGTCAATAAAAACTTATATAAAATGCATAAAAAAGTGCTTAAATGGTACTTATAGTTTATAACTAATTAGTATGAAGCAACTTTAAAACATCACTTAAATACATCTTCGCAAAAGCATGACATCATAAAAATTTAAAATACATTAGACAGATGTATGGAGTAATAAATATGTTTATGTGCCATTGTTTAATTTTTCCAGCAAAATAATATGGAAAATTTTAGGTGGTTTAAAGTCAGTCATAGTGAATTAAAGGTACCATGACTGACTTTATTTAAACAAGCTATACAAAAGTTACAAGTGCAATAAATTTCACGTTCTTGAGGTTCAAATACATTTGTTTACATTTATGAATACCCCTGACGACTACTGGTGCCGATAGTCGAATTAAAGTAAAAATTATACCATCATAATTCTAAACGAAAATATAGAATTTTTCATCAAAAAAGTTACCCAGTTGTTAAAAATGTTAAAACACCAGTGTTCGTCAGGGCTGGTAAAACATGCAAAATATGCACCAGTAGTCGTAATACCTTAAAAACCTTTATATTATGTCAAATTTTAAAAAGTCGCACATAAATCGTATTCTACATATCATAAACTTTGTATACAATGCTTTATGAGCAATGTCAAATGCAGCAAATAACAAAATATATCAAGAAATGCATATCTATTCCCTTTATCATTTGCTTTACGTCGACTCAATGCAATTGTAATTTAGCGTGTACTTCCATTATTTTGCTTCTCCCTACTCTTCCCCAATAGTTGAAATCGAACTTTTTGTGTTATAAGAAGCAGAAGGCTTTGGAGAATCTTGTGCAGTTAGATTCAAATTTATACAGGTTACAAAACGGTTATTTTAACATTTCTTTTAAGAGGGTGACGACTACTGGTGCAGATTTTAGGGGTGACGAGCTCTGGTGTCTTTACCTTAATTATTTATCATGTAAAATAAAATGTATCTATATTTTTATGGGGTTTTTTTCTTCCAATATTTTATCTTTTGGGTTTTTACATCAATTTTTCATCATTCTCTTAACTTATATTTACATAACCTACAACATGTTGAAAAACCTATCCAAATTTTGCATTAAGTTAAAATAGTTTACAGTTTGTTCAGATTTTAAATATTGTTTAAAGCTCTAGAATAGAAAGAATTTCGATTACAGATTGCAGCATAAAAAATTAAGGAAAAATTTTCAAAGATAAAAAATCCTTAATGTGTCTTTGATGGCAAAAACTTTCTAACTTTTTTAAACAATAAAGTGAGAATCTAAATCGATTGAGGCAGTCAATTAGTAAAACATTAAATGATTAGTTAAATTTTAAAATGTAACTTACTGTCTCTAGAAAAACAAATTATTTTGAAAATAAACAGATATCAGATAAAATGCTTCATTAAAAAAATAAAAAAAAATAAAAAAAGTCCTAAGCGTGTTTTTGTTTTTTGAGTAATAGATATAAAATTCTGCATAAAACAGGATTTAATTAAGTACCACAAGACTTATTTTAATCTATTCTACCACATAAACGCATGCAGTAACTGTGTCTCATTTCCTAGCATCGGTTACCGAATTCATTTCTTAACATATCTTTAGTATAGTTTTAGCATGGGAGCCCCTTGGCAGCTTTTAAATTTTCGTTGTCATTTTGACGATGAATTAAAATGACTGTCGCAATTGCGTCAGTAAAAAATCTTGGCGAGAAACGTCCGAGCTACTTCGGTGCCAAATTTCAAACTACGGCAAACTACTGAAGCTGTTCCATTTCTTTTTTTTTTTTTTTTTTTTTTTTTTTTTTTTTTTTTTTGTACGATTTTTCTTAATTTTATTTTAATTATTTAAAAAAAAAAAAAAAAAATGTTTGGACGTTGATTTTTTTTCCGACATAAAAATAAATGTATTTACTTATTTATTTATTATCATTTTCTTAAATTAATAACTGTAAAGTTACAATGAAGTTTTTATTTAATATCTTTTGATTTAATTATCCGATTGAACTAAAAAATACGGTCTTAGCTAGATTTTGTCCTGATTAGTAAGTGTACCAGTTTTTTGGTAAAATCTAATAATCCGATTAAAAATCCGAAGAGAACTGACAAACTTTCAGCTTTATATATTTAGATAAAAATAAAAATGTTTGCATGCTCATTCAAGGTGATGGATAAAATTGGTAACGAGGCTGTCTGAAAGAAATAGTACGACCTTATCGTACTAAAATAAATAAATAAAAACAAGTACGAAAAATCATGCAGTACGCATTGATTATTAACAATTTCCAAATGTGTACTTCTTGTCTCTTATAACTTTCAACGTTTTTGCCTACGTTATCATACAACGGACAGGACTGAAAGGCATACAAATAGACTAATCGAATTCAAATTCGCTCTTAAATATTGTTAAAATGTGTTAAATATGCTTAACGCAAAAGAAAAGGCACTTTTGATATTCTAATTGCAGCCCTCTAAAGTATCTGAACATTTTAGTGTTGCCCTGTAAATATGCTAGCCATATCATATTCTATACAAAACATTAATTTAGCATATTAACAGTAAATTACAATTTCTTTATGGTTTTTACAGTAGAATAATATTTAAATATGATTTATAAAAAACACAATGCATTGGAACTTTTTTGAGTGTCCCTGTACACAAACCAGTTGTACAAAACCTATTAATGCCAATTTAAATAGGAAACATTACACAGAGCACTTGAATAACATATATCAATTTTTAAAAATTCTGAAAATATTTGAGGACGCTGGAAGCAGGCAGGCGGACAGATAGAAAGATGGACAGTCGGATGGGCAAATTACGCAAATTAAAAACATATTCATAGTTAAAAATTGTTAAAAATTGTTAAAAAGTTTAATATAAACGAGAAAATTCCAGAAAATTTCCAACAGAAGCCCTTAATGTAACTAAATATTTTTCTGTGGCCCTGTAAATCTAACGCTAATCGTACTATATTCTATAGAAATTTATATGCATGAATATTTTGTGCATGTGAATAACATATTTCAATTTCATTAAGTTTTGTGCAAAGTAAAGTTATTAAAATAGTTTTACAGAAATACCTTTCATAGAACGCAATGTTTTGGAGTACTTTCGAGTATCCCTGTACACAAACCAGTGATGGTAGTTACTCCATTTTCATTGAGAATATGCAATAGAGAACTTGAATAATATATTTCAATTTCATTAAGATTTGTGTAGAGTAAAGATATTAAAATATGGTTTTCAGAAATACTTTTCATAAAACACAATGCTTTGGAAAACTTTCGGGTGTCCCAGTACACAAACCAGTTGAGGTATTCACTCCATTTTAAATAGGCAACATCCGACAGTGATCTTGAATAACATATATCAGTTTCAAGAAACTGCGTGAATATGTACGGGAATTAGAGCGCGGACAGACTGACGGACAGACAAACAAACCGTTGTCATTAACACTTTTCAATCTTGTTGGAAAGTGTCAACGATGAAATTAACAACACTTTTCAACTTTGTTGAAAAGTGTCAAAAAGAGCTTTTAAAACTTTAAATAATTTTTCTAAATGAGAAATGCAACATAAAATTTGCAACATTTTCTAGATGAGAAATGCAACAGAGTTTTTAAATTTACCTATAATTCAAAATCCTTAAAACTCAAACTATAATATACAGGTTGTCCCAAAATGATTGAAACCCGCTTTAAATCTTTATCTCTAAAAGATAAGTAGGCTGTGTATAATAGATGCATATTCAAAATAAGGTAGGAAAGAAAACTAATTTAAGAAAAAATTCCATGCAATAATTTTAAAAAAATTAAATTTTTTGAATTTTTATACGACCCCTCAAGACAAATTTTGTCTACTAGAAAGTTATTATTTTCCCTACTTTATCTTTAAAAATACCTGAATTATGATACAAAGGAAAAAACTGACTTATTTGTTTCATTTTAAAAGGCTCTTTCTTCGGTAAAAATATGAATGGAATACAAATTATTAATGCAAAATTTTAGATCAAAAATACGACAGCATGTGTCAAACAAATTTCAAAAGCAATTAAGTGCGATTAAATAAAGCCTAAATAGACATCGACATACAGTGGTTATTGAGATACTGATTTTCGAAACCATTTCCGAATTTCGCCAAAATTCGGCGAACTCATCTGTTCACCGAAAAACAACAATTCCATACCAAAGGATATTTAAAGGTTATTTAAATGTGGCGAGTTTGAAAAAATATTCATACAGCTGGTTTTAAAGTATTTCGCTTGCGAGATATCAAAATACTCTATACTTATACAAGACATCTATCAATTTTCCTAAAATAACCAACTAATACATATGAAAGAACATCTAATAGATTGTTAATATAACATCTTTGAAAAAGAAATGTTAGAACCGTTTTGGAAACTTAGAACTACGATCCCACTTTCAGTTTCCCAATGACCAGCTTATGATTTTCCAATTTTTTTTTTTTTTTTTTTTTTTTTTTCCAAAATTTGAAAAATCATCTGTACATTAGACCTGTCTGAAATTTAGTCGTTCTATCTTCATTAGTTAAGAGATATGGTAGTCAGAAGATTTCCCACATATATACACACATGCACAATAACCAATTACCAAAAAAGAAAAAAAAAAAAAAAAACTTTTGGTCTCAGAAGGCCTCAAAACATGTAAATCAGGTGAAAAATCGATGTCAAATTTTTCGACAAAATGCAATACTTCCATTACCTACGGTAGTCAAGTATTAGAAGTAAAAAATGAAACTGTTTTAAACAATAAAATAATTTGGATGGTAACAAATTTTTTGCGAAAGCAATATAAACAAAATGTTTGGTTAGTTAATTTAAGAAATTTTTTTTGTTGTTTCAATAAAACATTTTTCCTGTATGGCATGCCTAACATTTTAAGTATTTAATGATAAAGTTTCAAGTGCATCACCTTCCGAAACACATAGTAAGGCAGTTTGAGACACCTCCTAAAAGACTACACCAATATGCAAATGCAAAAAATCACATTTGCATGCAAAATAACGAATAATTGTAATTTTTATGACGAATGGATTTTTTTTCCCCCCTTAAGAAGCTTTTGATTTTTAAATAAATTATAATAGAAAAAATGATAAAAATCTGGGAAAGAAAATCGTAAGTTCCTTAAATCGTAAATGACAAATGTCGTCATTTTTTCTAATTAGATCATTAATCTGAGACCGCGTGCTTAAATATTGTTCATTTATAAATATTATTTTTTTTTTATCCTTGAGTATTTTATTAATTACTTTACTACCGTATCGTATCGACAAATGCTCCATTAACATTTTATATAGTAGGTTTACATACATCAGCTATACAGTTATAATTATATCAAATAAATATCTGTTTAATACGCTAAAAAAATTTGTAAAGATGTTTTCAAGTCGACCCGACTCATTGAAAACTAAACACGACCCGAACTCAACATATACAAAGAATTATCAATGAAACTGTCTCACAACCGATCCAGAAGAAAAATAACTTTGTCTACCTGACAGGAACTCGACCCGCGGATAAAATCGGGTTACCAAGGGTGAAATGGGTATGGATAATATTGGATATACACAATTTCAACATTCTATGACAAGTCGTTTTGAAATTACAAAAGATACAACAAACATTTCGTAAATCGGGATCATATTTACTTTTCTTCGTCCGTAGCTGGCATAAATGTGGGCTAAGAACGTTTAGAAAGACCCAAAAAAGAGCCCACTACCCCATGCCTAGGACCTTCGCGTAGTTAATCAGCCGTAATCCCCAACATCAACACTTTTTTACTTTGTTTAAAAAAAATTAAAGAAATACTCAGAAATTTCTTTATAAAAGGAAAAAAATATTGCTGTAAAAGGAGAAAAAATGAAGATGCTCTTAATTTATCCCCCGCCAGATTTTAGGAATGTGTCTCGATGGGGGATCACGGACTCCCCAACGGGGTAGCCTGTGCCCCCCTTCCCCATTCCCCTGGCCCCCTAGCTGGCGCCACCCCTCATTCACGATAAAGAATATATATATATACATAATAGTAATATTCAACCAGGAAAATGTGTTGTATAAACTGTATATACCTACCATCAGTGCCTGATTTAAGGCAGGGCATTCGGGGCATGTGCCCTGGGCCCTCTGACTGAGGGGGGCCTCCAAGAAATTCCATCATACATTAAAAAAAAAAATAGTTAAAATGAAAAATTTCCAACTATTGCTATAATGATCATTGCTTTTTGTTTTTTCGTCGATAGATGGAGGTATTAATGCGCTGTTATATAAATCAGCAGTATAATCTTTCAAGGAAACTGTCAGTTCATTGAAAAAATTGCAATATTTTTGCTAATACAACTGCATACTACCAATACTGCATTCCAAAGTCTTACTAAGGCTAACTAAATCCGAGGCACACACCGCAGTGCAGATACGCGGGTGCTATGTACGCTGATCCGATAGACAAGCATTGGATCGAGTTAAGTCTTACCAATAAAATGAAAAGTGGAGAAAATTTTTAGCGATTTGTTTTGTTTGTTGTAATATTAAAGTACGAGGAAAAGGGGCCCACTGAACATGAGTGCCCTGGGCCTCCAACTGAGTAAATCGGTCCCTACCTACCATGGTATATACGTAGGGGCATCGCGTCCTCCCCCCCCCCATTCTCTGGTGTGTAAAATTTCAACATGAGTACCTTTCACAAAAAATTCGTCGATACCTTTAAAATGAATGGTTAAAAAGCCATAAATCTGTGAAAATTCAAAAGAAACTATTTTAATTGTTTATTTATTTGTTTTATTTATTTGTTTTTACTTTTAAACATGAAATTTTTGAAGCACTTGCTACATTTAACTCCTCTAGAAATTTAATGTCGAAAAGATAAAATCATAAAATAGAAAATTTCTCAAAATGAAATATTAAATACGAAAATGTTAAATGAAATCACTCGCCGTAAAAATTCAGAAATTAGATTGGTGCTGCCATCTACAAGCAGAATAAATAACTAAAAACAATGGGAATTTGTTCTGCCGTAGCCGACGCCGATGCGACTAATCGCCGTAGGCTACGCACCAACCAGTAAAAGAATACTCATAATTATATTTTATCATAGGCATGCGTGGTTTAAAAATATTGGGGCAGGTTGGAATCTGAGATATATGCAAAGAGACGAAGTTTCTTTCCTCAAAATATGTTTTAGGCAGATATATGATGTCCTTGTACATTTATCACAACAGCATGGTCGTTAATTTAATGACAATATTAACACTGGGCGTATTAAATATTATTAATTATTTTTGGATATAAACTAATATAAATTTCATCGAGTGATTTTTTTTTTTTAATCCTTGAACATAGGGATGATAATTAACTGAATACACTTACACACGCATTTATATATGTGTGTCTTTATCTGTTTACATACAGAGAAATGACTATCCCTTTCCTCTGAAGCTCAGACTACTGATCGCAGAGCTACAAAACTTGAGCCCTTTAGCTTGAATCCTGCTAAGTTGCACTTCATCGAGATTTTTTTGGATTTTTGAACATGAATATTTTTAATTATTTTTTGAGCTAAATATCCATTGCTTGTTTTTGTATATTTCGACGTTTTAGGGTTTCCTGAAAACAGATTTTTAACATTTGGTTGTTGTCTCAGTCTCTTTTGAGAGTAACTTAAAAACAAATAATTTTAGTCAATTCAAATGTTGCATTTTTAAGTTAATTTATGTTTGTTACTTGAAAAGTTTGATGAAGATCGGGTAAGTTACAAGGGATGATGTGTGTGAATATTGTCAATATAATTTTAAATGAACTTTTATAAATTTAATAACAGATTTGATACATATATATATATATTTTAATTTAAGTATAATAGTGAAATGGATACTTGAGAGGGCGGTACCCCCCCCCCCCCACACACACACACAGATTTATTTGCCAAAAAGAGCTGTTCGAATGCTAATTTCAATTATTTTTAAGACAGTACTCGTCATATCTTACCCATTAATCTCTAATATGTATTTATAGTACAGCCGGTAACAAAAGTATCCGAACACAAGCAAAAATTCCTATGTAAAACTAGTATGTTGTGGCCACCACAAGACTTTCTTCTTCACAAATTCACGCAGTAACAATATTTAAAAAAAAAAAAAAAAAAAAAAAAAAACGATTTTTTTCATATTTTTTTTTCGTTAAAAGTAAAAAAAATCGATAACTTTGTTTTAAATTACCACATATTTATAGTTCAACCATTCGTTTTAAAGGTATTGACGAGACCTTTCGAAAGATACCGATCTTGAAAGGGGGGGGAAGCGATGCCCCAAATTTTTTCCCTAATTAACTACTACTATTATCAATAATTCATATTAATTTCACAATCACAGGTTAAGAATAACTCTCATTATGTACATTTATACGAAATTTTTTCCTATACTGCCATGTTAAAAATTTAGAAAAAATACGATCACAGCGCCACCTGTTGAGCGATTGATCCCCAAATCTAATCAGCCTCAGTTTATGTCAGGGGCCAACTAAATACCAAGTCTGGTTAAATTTCGTTTAAAAAAAAAAAAAAACGATTTTTTTTAAGTAAAAAAATCGATAACTTTGTTTTAAATTATCACAGATTTATAGTTCAACCATTCGTTTTAAAGGTATTGACGAGACCTTTCGAAAGATACCCATCTTGAAAATTTACTCCCCTCGAGGGGGGACTTCCCCCCCCCACGGGGGGTGGCGAGGCTCCTACGCATACAAAATTTTTTTCCCAGTTGACTATCTCTATTTTAAATAATTCTTGTAAATTTCATAATGATTACTAAAAAATAATTCTCTTTATGCACATTTATACAAAATTTTGTCCTATATCACCATGTTAAAAATTTAGAAAAAGCGGGATGGCAACGCAACCTGTAAGACAATTTTTACCAAAAGTTGATAGGCACTAATTTATGTCAAGGTACAACTACATACCAATTTGTATGAAATTCTGTGCAGTAGTTCTTGAGATACAGTTGCCACAAAATGTTGTCACACACACACAGACAGACAGACAGACAGACAGACATTTTCTAAAAATGGTCAAATCGTGTTCTACAGCTCTCAAAACGTGTAAATTCATCAAAAACCCGAGGTCGAAAATTTTTACGAATCCAATACTTTCTCTATATTACATATAGAAGAAAGTAAAAAGTAGAGTTAATGCTGTTTAGTTCAATAAATCCTTGTCGAATCATGTTCTTAGACTGACTAAGAACATGATTCGACAAGGATTTATTTAACAAAACAGAATTAACTCTACTTTTTTTTATATAGGAATTTTTGTTAGTGTTGGGATACTTTTGTTACCGACTGTACTAAATTTCAGGGTAAGATAATATCGGGTGAGTGCCACACCAGATTATTTTTCTTTGTTATATATATATATATTTTATAATAATTTTAGTATAAAATTTTATTATTCAAGTTAATTTTTTTATTGCATTTATTTATATTTTTCAATTTTGAGAAAAAGAAAGTGTAAATAAATAAAAATAATAAAGTAAACGTGGCTGTAAACAACTTTACACCAAAATATTACCATTTAGGGTCCTAATAAGTAAAAATTAGAGATTTGTTAAAACTGATAGGCTGAGATAGGGACCTCTTTAGAGACTTGGGAAACATATTGAGAAGCATTTATCAGGGTTCTACTGAAATTTATAAAAGAATTTCAATATTTTTCCGTGTTTATCCAGATTAATTTTTCCAGACTGTCGAAATTAAAAGATTAAGAGTTAATATTTGATTCTTATGACAATTTTTAATTAATTATGTAAATAATACGTTATCCCGTAGCCCATAAATACTTTTTTTCTTCATGTACAAAAGCAATAAAAATAAAATAAATAAATATAAAATTCTTTTAACGAATCTTATAAATATTATAGTAAAAATTATCCAGATTCTAAAAGATAGCCTATAAAGAGATTCTACTAGTTGAAAAATTTATCAATTTTTAATGCACTGACATGTATATATTTTAATAAAACTATAAGAAAATATTGCAGAAAATTTATCAGAAATGTACGAAATTAAGTTAACAGTAATTAAAAAAGTAACAAAAATCACTTAATATACACCTCTAGCCTCACACAGCAAATCATTAAAGAATCCAACGACTAATCAACAATAAATATATCAACAGGATAATTTTATCCATTATAGCCGTATAATTAAAATAAAGACTTCTATATCAGTTATATTGTAAATACATTTCGTAATCATTTTAAATCTCTCAATGATTATCTCATAATGATTATTTCTGTCCTTAAATCAGTCAATACTTCATAAACAACATCTGTTTATGCTTAAAAGAGTATAAAGAAGCTGTCAGAATTTGTAATTAAAATACTCTTTATAAATTCTTTATAAATTCTTTTCAATTTCTTAATAATTTCTAATGTGGAAAAAAAATGTCAAGGATAATTTATAATACTAAAGGGTGGCCGTTACAATATCAATGAAAATTTTCTTATCTCCTAATTAAGCACAAACTAGAGTGGGTTTTTTTTTTTTTTTTTCTTTTCATCTTAGTACTATTTTCAGTCTTTTGGCAAAATGTATTTCTTCCAGCAGTACATTTCAGACCTAACTCTGGCTGCAGAAAAACAATTTTAGGACCAAAGGATTAAAGCATGCATCTTTAAGAAATATTTTTGCCTTTAAACTAACATCTTTGTTTTTGATAGGAATTGCTTGCGTAAAATAAATTCAAGTGCAATAATTTAGAGATCGATTTTTTTATTTTTATTTTATTTTATTTATTTTATTTATTATTATTATTATTTATTTATTTATTTATTTTATTTATTTATTTTATTTTATTTTATTTTATTTTTTTTGGATGTGTGTGTGTCGCTTGGGGACTCTGTTAAATAAATACTTGACAATAAATAGAGTATTGTTTATGTGTCTAATATGCTAAACTGAGTTTTTGATACATTTACGCGTTTGAGGTGCCTCGAATCTGAAAATCAAGTTTCTAGTGGCTAGTCTATACCTACAAACATGAGTCGTTGGCCCATCAGCAGATAACGGTTTGCGGGGTTGGCACTTGGTTAATCGGGATAGTTCCAGTTGGACCAACGTCTTCTTTTCTTTTCTCTCCATTGGCATTTTATTTAGTGGGGTAGCTATGGTTGGCCTACGATAATGAACAACATCTTGAGTCCAACAATAATTGATCTCTTAAATTTGCATATAAAGGCTCATTTCTAACCATTGCGTAATTGCAAAGAAAATGTAAAATTTTATTACACGCATTAAAATATAGTCGAAGATGTTGCTTATTCACAAGAAAGTATAAAAATAGCAAATAATAAATACCAAAATGCATTTATTTTTACTTTTTACTTTTTTTTTTTTTTTTTTTTTTTTTTTTTAAGTTGGAGGTGTCTTTCTGAGTGCTTGTTCAAAACTCGGTGTTCTAAATCTTATCTAAGAATGTTCTTCGATACTTGTTATTGAAATTGGACAAATACTTTGTGTACAGGAACATTCAAATGTATTCAAATACAAAATGTCTAAGAGTGAAATTTCTTGTTGCTGCATTTTAACTTCTTCAGACTGCAGTAAACAAAATAAAATAAACATATTTGCACAAAAGCATCTTTTATATGGAACATGATACAGCCCGTATTAACGCGAGTTTCGAAGAAAACCGCGGAGAACTCCGAGTGGCTAGGTCGATGAGCGCGACCTGGGATTGAACTCGGCCCTTCTCAACTACCAGCTTTGAGGGCAGAACCGCGCGGTCACTGGTGGGACTCGTTTTCTTTTGGATTTCTTTATAATATTCGATTGTGTCATGATAGGCAATGCATGTGGGTATGTAAATACAATTTAAATAATTATAAGATAAAAAAAAATTTATAAACCATGTTTTTAAATTTTCTGTTGAATCATATAAACGCTACTGAAGGCAGCCGGAACACCAGCGATTGGATAAAAGTATTAACAAAATTCCTTGCTATCGTCTTTTGAGCTATTATAAAAGTTTCAAATGGCTATCTAGCCGGGAAGTTAGTTAAAAGTTGATTGCAAGGTTTGTACTGGAAACGCTGCCGAAGGCAGCGGGGTCCCGAAGCAATTGGATAAAAATATTTTTAAAAAGCATTTTTACCGTATTCTGGACTATTCCGAAAGTTTCAAATGTCTAGCTACTCGGGAAGTTAGTAAAATAAATTTTCTGTTGAATCATATGAACGCTGCCGAATACAGTAGGGACCTGAAACAGTTGACTAAAAGTATTAAAAAAAATGTATTGCCCCCGTGTTCTGAGCTATCCTGAAAGTTTCAAATGTCTAGCTAGTCGGGAAGTTAGTGAAAAATCGATTGCAAGCTTTGTACTGATAACGCTGCCGAAGGCAGCAGGAACCCGAAACAGTTGGCTAAAGGTATTAAAAAAAAATTTTCACCGTGTTCTGAACGATCTTGAAAGTTTCAAATGTCTAGCTAGTCGGGAAGTTAGTGAAAAATCGATTGCAAGTTTTGTACTGGTAACGCTTTCGAAGGCAGCAGGAACCCGAAGCAGTTGGTTAAGAATATTTAAAAATTGCATTTTCGCCGTGTTCTGAACTATTCTGAAAGTTTCAAATGTCTAGCTAGTCGGGAAGTTAGTTAAATAAAGGTTCTGTCGAATTATATAAGCGCTGTCGAAGGCAGCGGGACCTGAAATAGTTGACTAAAATTATTAGAAAAATGTATTGTCACCGTGTTGCGAGCTGTCCTGAAAGTTTCAAATATCTAGCTAGTCGGAAAGTTAGTGAAAAATCGATTGCAAGCTTTGTACTGATAACGCTGCCGAAGGCAGCAGGAACCCGAAACATTTGGCTAAAGGTATTAAGAAAATGCATTTTCACCGTGTTTTGAACTATTCTGAAAGTTTCAAATGTCTAGCTAGTCGGGAAGTTAGTTAAATAAATTTTCTGTCGAATCATATAAGCGCTGCCGAATGCAGCGGGACTTGAAATAGTTGACTAAAATTATTAGAAAAATGTATTGTCACCGTGTTGTGAGCTGTCCTGAAAATTTCAAATATCTAGCTAGTCGGGAAGATAGTTAAAAATCGATTGCAAGATTTGTCGGCAAGCAAACCCACAAACCCACAGACAAACCCACAAAAAAACAAAAAAACCCACAAACAAACAAGAATCGAAGTTAATAAAAACATGGTAAAATGGCGCCTATGTTATGATAATGTAGGGACATTGCTTTTAAGAAGGTGGCGCAGAAATTTTTTTTTTTTTTTTCCTAACGCCGTCATGTACCCTCACGACGGTTCTGCATGGAGGTTTTATATTACTTTCCTTAGTTACAAATAGTACTATGTAAAAACGAAATAAATTTTTGATTACGTTGATTAATATGATGCAATGTTAGGATTTTCTTTCTTTTTTTTTTTTTTTTAGACAGTATAATAAATATCTATGAAGTTTAAGTTATTATATATTTATATCGATATTTTTCTCGTATGAAAATACAAATATACATAATACCGATAAATAATAATAATAGTAATAGATTCAAACATTCCTATAGTTGCTTGATAAAATTTAAAACGCTCCTTTCAATCTTTAAAATAAACAATTATTAAAATTTAAAAATCTGTGACTGAATAGTGAATGAAGAAGGCCCAATCGAGCCAATAATGAAAATCGATTATGATACTATTATAAAAATGATTGCTTATTTTATTTATGTTTCAGAATTAAGGATGCATTTGGTACGAATTAATGTAAAAAGAATCTATAAATATATTTTCCTAACACTATACGCTTTGATTGTTAATTAAACAAAAGGAAAATAATTATGTAATTTTCAAAATAAATTTTTTTACTTAATTATAAGTCGTCTGTGATACTCTGTAAGTGTAAATTTTCATTTCACTTTGTAGAATTTGTTTTACAATTTATCAAGAAAAGTGTCAAACTTGAAGCATTTTTTATCTTTATTTTTTCTGCTATCGACATTCTATAAAACGAGAAATACGAAATTATACAGAGATTTTCGCGTTCCCTGAAATTCAAGATACGTACTATATAAACAAATTGGTTTGGTTTGATGAGTACTGAGATTTATTGCTTGCCTCTAAGGCCGCTTATATCTCGAAAATCCACACCACAAGGGTTTATAAGTTTATATTATAACAAGAACAGATACATGACACACATAAACAAGGACAATACATCCATGCCTTACCCGGGATTTGAACCCGGGCCTAACTGTATAGAAGTCAGTGCTGCTAACCACTATACCGCCTGGGCGGCTATAAACAAATACACAACACCAAAAAGATAAACATAAACATAAATAATATAATAACTCAAGTGCCCATACACTAGATGGCACCACTAAAAACCCAACTGATTAATTCTTTGAAAAAAGAAATGTTTTGTTGTGTTTGTGTTTTGCATGATCTTACTCCATAGTGTTTTGCTCATGCTCTCCTCTCTCCATGAGTTGTAGCTCTCTTTCTCCTTTTCTTATGTGATGCTCATCATAACTTGATTCCCCCCCCCCCCCCCTGAGCTTCGCTACAAATTCGTAATAAATTTGAATATGAATTATTTCAGGTATTTATAATGTTTTATAAATTACAAGATTTTTTTTTTCTTTAATATTATGTTATCCATTTTATAAATTGAATAATTACTATATTTATTTCTGGTATTGTGATTAATGAAGAGCTTTTTCTTATAAATTATTATAAAAAACATTTTTTTTTCTTTTTAAGTTTATTTATTAATTTTATAAGTTTAGTTTTTTTTTTTTTTTTATTATTACATTTTGTTTTTCTGATATAGAACCATGATGAAAGGGTTTATAACTTTCGTCCGTTTTTATAACTTCGAAACCAGTTATTAATTTTATAGAACTTTACGTAATAATTAGCATTACACAATAATTATTATGTATTCTTGGGTATTTTTTTTTTCAAAAGTAAAATTTACAGGTCATGGTAAAATGATAATAAAAATTTTTTCTTTCATACGTTTGAAGAGAGAGCGAGGCTTAATTATTGCTCAGGCACTCTGTGTCCGTACCTCGGAGGAAGGATAAGATCTATCCTTCCTCCGAGGTCCGTACCGACACAAACTTCCGTGAGGCACAAAATTTTACTAGCAGTAAAATAAAACTGATTTAAATCTGCCAGTTTTTCTTTTCCTTCTGATACAGTCTTACTTCACTTAATTTAATAAAATTTTAAAATAAAATCTGCACTTGAAAAAAATTTATTTATCTTTATCTTTGGAGCCAAAAGCAGAAATAAATTTATCTTTCGGCTAAATGCTTTTTTGGGGTTTTCTGAATTGCGCCGGATGTAGGAGAAAAATAAACCAGTTGCGACACTAAACTAAAATATCCTTTGACCTCATCATGAACAGGAGCGTCATTATTCAATCGCTTTGAAAAAAAATATTAACATTTTTATGTTAACTCATTATTTAACTGTAATTTTACAATTAATTTAATTTAAATATCTGTTACAATTTTTAAATCAAATATGACTTTTAATATTAAATTTGAATTTGTTTCAAATTTTAATAAATATTAAAATTTTAAATTCAAATATGTTGTTTCAAATTCAAATATAAATTTTAAATTCAAATATATGATTTCAAATTCAATTTTGTGTTTTAATCTTGCATTTAAATTTCTTTCAAATTAAAATATTTATTAAAATTTTCAATTCAAATACGTATTTTAATCTTAAAATTTCCTAAAAATAACTTTTATACCTGATTTGTCAAATAGGGTATTTGAGAAATTTTACTTAAAAATTATCATTCATTATTATCATTTACATAATTGCTCAAGTAGAGTGTTAAAAATACATAAATATGATAGCCTTATATGGGTAACGCAGTAATTAACTTATTTTTAATGAGTAAAACAATTCTTTTCAGCAATTTTTTACAAACAAATTCGTTAACTTTAATATTTAAGTAAAGTCATTTTAAAATGTCTGGATTCATTGGGGAAAATGGCCAAATTATTCATTTTTCTCTATCAAAATCCTAAACATATCGTGTTACTAATATACATATATAACAAACACACTAGTAAAAAATCATTAATAACTATAATAAAAATATATGCTTAATTATATTTATATGTTAATTTCATGGTAATTTAGTACTGGAATTTTATTTTGAAGGAAAATTAAATATTGGATTTTTCATTGTATTTATACTATATATATGTGTGTGTGTGCGTATGTATATATATTACTACTAATAATAATAATAATAATTTATTGCAAAGTTCAAATACAAGAAAAGAAAACTTGAATTAATGAATAAACAATCACATCTGAAAACGAAGCCCCAATACATAGCAAAAAATATTGAAACAACTTTTATGAGTTGTTTCTGAGACATTTATATATGACGTCATATATAACAAATATGATTAAAATATAATAAAATAATATAATAATTATGATAACTAGACGAAGGAGCAGAGGCGACCACGGTTTAACACAGATTGAGCAGGTTAAACTATTTTGGCGTACACCCAGTTTCCCCAAATCCTCTGGAAGACCATATGATAACAAAGAATGAAAAAAAAAAAAAAGGTTAAGATGAAGTTAATTAATTATCAGAGTAGTTGTATGATCCAAAATGTATAAAACATTGTTTTTTGGTTTAAAATGAGATTTGAGATTGCTGAATAAATTTTAAAGTGATCAATAAATAATATGTTCGGCAATATATCACATTATTAATCGATACCAGTTAAAATTAAATAATATATGTATACATAATGTATGTGTGTATATATTCGCCACAACAACCCACAAAAGTCAATTTGGCACATAATTAACTTAATTAATTTTATAAAATAATTTGATATATATATACATATATATATATATATATGTATTTGTGTGTATGAATTTGGCATTGGTAATGTCTCTTCTGTATCCTACATTTTATTACATTATATATATATATATATATAGAGAGAGAGAGAGAGAGAGAGAGAGAGAGATCTGTTTTACAACAAAATATTTCATTAAAGTATCTGTATAATTATATAATTAGCATTTTCTTTATAGATTTACTGAACTAGAATTTGAATAGCAAATAAGTCTTTTTTCCTGTAATTAAATTATTAATTTTTATTAGAGTTTGTGAACGGTTTTAATTGACTACACATGAGTCTATGTAACCCTCCGTGGTGACCTTTTTCGGGGATCCTAGCCCTTATTTATTCGAGTTTTGGAGAAAACCACGGAAAAATTCGAAAAAATATTTTTGTAAAGTATGGTGTGTTTAGCATTAAGACTTACAGGGTTAGACTAAAGTATTTAGATATATTATGGGCTACATTTAGAAATTGCTGGAATTACATTTCCGTTTCTGTTAAAGCAACGTTTTAGAGTGTATTACAAATCCAGTTAGTATGTCTTTCTGTCTGTCCGTTGTTGTGATCATGTAGGCAAATTACATTGAAAGATAAACGATGCAACGAGTATGTTTTGTTGGAAAAAGTTAATAATCTATGCTAATCGTATATGAATTTTGTTCTTGTTTTAATTAAGGAGAGAGTTTTTTTCTTTTTCCCGAACACTTACTTTTTCTAATGCTGGTACAGGGATACTGAAATACATTATTATTCTGTAATTGAGTATTTAAAATATATATATGGTATATATACGAAGATGTAAATATTTTTTTTAATTATTCCTTCATTTTTTATTAGAAAGCTTTGTTTTTGGAATCCATTTATTTAAAATTTAACTTTTTATTGACAAAGTTTTTATTATTAATGCTAGGGGATTCTGCCCCCTGCTCGCTCCGCTCACCAACCCCGACACGTTTTATTTATTAACCCCTGCGGCGCTCTGCCCGCCTATTCGCTATTTTCCCTTTCACTGAAAAGGCAAACATATTAATACTGCATAACACCCAAGACAAATGCAGAAAAATGTTACAGAAATACCCATATTCAATGCCAAATTGAAATACATAATATTTATTTTTATTTATTTTTTTAAATGAAATATTATAATTAAAATTAGTAATTTTTTTGGAGTAGAAATATATTCGTAATATCCAGACCATTTTGCGTTACAGCTTTAATATATGACCCCCTTAGCGACTTTTAAATTTTTATCACTGTCTGACGATAATTTTTTGTTGTTGTTGTTGTTATGTTTGCTAGTTAAAAAAAAAAATAATAATAATAATAATAATAAAATCTAGTACCTATTTTTTCTATTGTCTATACTTTTTACTATTGAATGTTTTAGTTAATTTGGAGCAGTATATAATAGTCTACATATATTTCTAATGTACAGCTAAGTAATAATTTTAAACATTCGAAAATATCTGAAAAGAAAAAAGTTTATTATTAATGTTATTATTTTAATTTGAAAAATCATCTACAGCTTGAATTTTTAATTCTTTTCTACCTACTTCTTAAAATAACTAAAGATAAAGTGTACGCAATTCTTCATAAGAGGTTTAGATGATGATTTTTTTCTTCCAATAATTAGAAATATGAAATTTATCATAGAAATATCTAATTCTGTAATGTTGAAAAATTATCAAAGTTAAATTAGATTTATAAATGAGTTTGAATTTGACTCTATTTTTTTTATATCAAAATATATCCGAAGTATTTTAAAATATGCTTTTAAATAAATAAATAAATAAAAATATAAATGTACTTTAAAGAAAAAAAAAATGCAGCCAATTATACAGACACGACATTAATTTATTATTAACACACACACACACAAAAAAAAAAAAAACTGTAAAAATTTTATAAACAACATAACATATCGCCAGTAAGAAAATGAATATTCTGAAAGTAGAAACATACCTATCTATCTTTTTATATATAAATACGAAGACGACAAATTACAATTCAAATTCATTTTTTCAGTGAAATTATCTAAGATAACGTTTTTCATTTATTTGAAGACGAAAAATTACTTTCTTACTAATAGCAACATTGCCATTTATTTTTTTACTTTTTTACACCATGGATCACATTTTAATTTTCCTGTGGAAAGGGACGTCATAAGAGAAATTTTCTGATAAATGGCAAATAGAGTACCTACCTTTATTAACCCGACGTTTTTAATTAAAAACTTCGTTAATTAAGGGGATAGAAATTTATAAGCAACTGAAATAACTTCCGTGGAGTAGTGGACAAACATTGATACTTCTCATGACGCGAAGGACACTGCCTTCCGAGAGGAGATGCGGTCGCAGACAGAAAAATTTGACGACCACTACTGTATTTTTTTTTTAATATATAGAGATTATTACAATTTCAAACTGCATTTCTGCGTACTCTCCAATTTTGTAGAGTTTATGTAATACTTTTTCTTTTTTTATTTTTTTTACATTAAAATAAAGAATTTATTTAAGTAAAAAAGAAAAAAAAAAGAACTTTGGGCTATTTATGTTTATTTATTTATTTATTTAATCTTTACATTCTGAATCAGAAGTGCAGTATTATAAGAAAGCACCACAGAGCTGGCGTTTAAAAGTAATTGGTGCAAAACTTTAAGTTCTTATATGTTATGGTGTTTAATCAAAGTTTTGTACCAATTAGAAATGCAGTGTGTTTTAGGAGTTCAGTCCTATTGTCAGCACTAGGAACCTAGGCCAGGGTAAAGTGCCATCCTTGGGGATTTTTCTAATGAATTATAACTCCTACTCACGCGATTTTCCGAAACACTATGGAAAACTCTTACATGTGGCCGACTAGCGCCACTTGAATTCGCATCCAGCTCCTTCCGTCTACCAGCTTTGAGAGCAAACAAAACTAGAACCAAACAAAGTCTTTCTCTGGTCCTGCACGGGAGGAAAATAACATCAAATTTGGCGTTATTTCGATAGAATCATACGGTTTAGTCAACTATTTTCTTTTTTAGGACGTGAAAACTATTTTTTTCAGATAAACCTAATTGAATAGTTTTTCATTTTCATTCGTTTTCCTTTTTTTTTTTTTTTTTTTTTTTTTTTTGATATATCAAATTAAAAATTATTAAAACTAAGAGAAAACGCGCGAAAAGAGAGAAATTTTGGGAAATTAATATGCTACTGGATCTGCAGATTAGGAGCCTCGACGCCTTATTTGCATAACACATTATTCAACAGATCATTTTATTTATTCCATATTATATGTATATATATATATATTCACTCGGATTAACTCGCTACATAAACAGATATGTTTCTTTGGGGAGCTAACCCCCCCCCCTCAACTCCCCGTTGTATCTCTCTATATCTGTATGTGTATATATATAGTGACTGATAGCCTTGCATTAATTCCTTGCAACTCATAAATGCTTGTAGCAAATTTCATAGAAAATGATTGCATAACATATCGGAATTATTTTGTGTGACCTTGTAAATTAATTATCAGTTTTATGCCCACAATTTTCCATAGAAAACCATACTTCTAAGTATTCTAATAACATTTCATTATATTTAATGAGGTGTAACCATGGTAAAATACACTTTTAAGAAATATCGTCTATTGAACACTGTGGTATGAAATTGTTTTGTGTGTCCCTGAAAAGGAGCCACAATTATTACATACACCAATAAAAAGAATACACCTTATTAATTATAACTCCTTAATATGGCAACCTAATTTGACATCATTTGGATGATTACAGAATGCCATCGGAATATCTTTGCTGTGGTCCTGTAAATAAATTATTTAGTTAAAGAGTAAACATGCTTTTAAGCATCTTTATAATGCATGTTAATTCCATTATGTTGAATGTAGCATAAACGCATTAAAATGCTATTAAAAAAAATTGGTTCCTATAGGCTCTAATGTCACAATATTCTTTTATGTGTCTCTGTAAACGAACCATAAACATTGTATACACCAGTAAAAACTATTTAAATTGTTCTATGTTTTTCATTCGAAATTTGGCATCATTTGGATGATTACGTGACATTGTCGGAACACTTTTGTAAGGTCCTGTACGTTGATTATGAAGCATAAGCACGCATATTTTCTACAGAAAACATGAGTTTAAGTCTCTCAGTAATTTACGCTAATTTTATTTTCTTGATCACAGAGTTAACGATGTTAAAATGCGTTTAAACGAAATCCACTCAATAGGCCGTAATGATGAGAAAAACTTTGGTGTGTCCTTGTACCCAGTCCAGAAATAATATAAGACATAAAAGAAATTATACAGCTATTTCTATACAGAGCCTAAACGTGTGTACCAATTTACGAGTCAATCAGAAAATTTTTGAGGCCGCTATTGCGGAACATACAAATTCTGTCCATAGACCGTAATGATAAGAAAAACTTTAGTGTGTCCCTGTACACAAACTACAAACAGAATACACATCCAAATTATACAGCTGATTTCGTGTGGCTTATAAACATGTCTACCAAATTGCAAGTCAATAGCGTGATTTTTGCGGCTATACAGACACACAGACAGAATCCAAAATCTTTTTCAGTCTAAACATGGAGGCCTCCGCTGACGTTTCGGAAATTAACTGTTACTAAGGCACGCAACTTTTTACGGTGAAGAATCAGTATGATTTTACTTTTTTATATATTTCAATCAAAAGATAATTCTTGTATAAATTACATAGAAAAAAAAAATCATAAAATGAATGAAAATTACTTTATATGACACAGAAATACTTAATCTATAGATGTTTTATGAGCTCTGTATCTAATCGTCTACAAAAAACTCATTAGAATGGGATATTTATTACCCTGTTGATTGATTTTCTTATTTCGAGGAACAACGTAGATACGAAGACATTTCATTCAACAGTCAATCAGATGATGAACGTGTTGCTAGAAACAGCCCCATTATCATTCATCTAAATAACTGATGAAATATCATCAATTCACGTTGTTTCTCGAAATGAGCTAATCAACCAATAATAATAAATAATCCATTCTAATGTACTTCTTCAGTGTCCCTAATATAAAACGTCATTCACGAACCACCGTCGTTTTGTGGCCACGAGGAATTATTTACTTTCTCTTACCCATAAGGTAGAGAAAGTATTGTTTTAGGGTCAAATTTTCGAACGTGAGTTTTTGTTATATTTACATGCTCTGAGGTAACTTGATTCCGAAAATCATGTTTTTAGCGGTTGGTCTGTGTGTCCGTCTGTTATCAGCATATCTCAAAAACAAATTGTATCAGAAAGTTCAAACTTGGTATTCTAAATGTGTATCATATAAGGATGCTACACTAAGCTTTTCGTTGAGATCAAGTAAAAGGTTCGTATACAGGGACACCCAAGAGAATTCAAATACATCGCGTCTGTGGGGAAAATTGCAGGTAAGTAGAGTTTAGCATCTATAGACTGCTCTAAACCAAATGAAACGAATATATACTTCTTATATGCGTAAAAACATGTTTCATGTAGAATATGGTACAGAAATCACTCACTGTTCGTTTACAGGGCTACACAAAAGAAAAAAACTAGATTATAATGCGGCGACAATACTTGAAAATTCATGGAAGTGTACTTCACGTTGTTCTATGTGTTATTAATATAGGATTATATTTATGTGCACTATGTGGTCTGTATATAATCTTCAAAAGATATACAGGACTGTCAATATTGAAGCCATAACATTCTTTTTTTATTTGTAAGTGTAAGTGCTTCACTATAATATTTGACCATGTTCAGGAAAGCTGCTCAGGAATTAAAATTAATTCCTCATAGCCATATGGTAAATAATGTATTTTTTTTAAGCTACATATTCATCTCTTGTTTTTTTTTTTTTGTATATTTAGACGTTTTGAGGCTTCCTGAATACCGAAGTCATGTTTTTAACATTCGACCTTTGTCTGTGTCTGTTACAATAAATTAAAAACAAATAATTTCATGCGATCCAAATGTTGTATTTTGAAATTAATGTGTTGTGTGAATGTTGTCTCAATAATTTTAAATGAACTTTTGAATTTAATAACATATTCGAATTCTATATAAATGTAGGTACAGTAGTAATCCCCACTCACACAAAATTACTTTAAAACGAGGGGTTCAGAACTATTATCATATAAAACTCTTCCGAAGCCTAATTTGAATTGTTTTAACATAGGTTTGCATAACAGTACTCGTTATCTTACCCCTTAATCACCAATCTGTACTTATAGTATTAAATTTCAGGGTAAGAGAAAGTCGTGTGAATGACAGACCAGATCATTTAGGTATTCGTAAACATAAGTTTTTGAATTTTTTGAAAAATCTTCGTAGCTTTTTTATGAATATAGGAAGCCGTTAGCATTAAATTAAAATCCGTAAAAGAGAACTTTATTATGGAGAAGAGAACTATTTCTCTCAGACAGCAAAAATGCGTCGTTTCCATTTTATATATAAAGACTACCGCAATCAAAATAGTATAAAACACAATAGATTTAAATATTTAGTGTATTTTTACTTTCTGTTACCCATATATGAGGTAGAGAAAGTATTGTTCTTAGGTCAAATTTTTGAAATTGTGTTTTTGTTATATTTATCCCTGAATCCAGTGTGTGTGTGTGTGTGTCTGTTATCAGCATATCTCAAGAACAAAAGTAGTAGAAAGCCCAAACTCGGTATTCGAAATATGTGTCTCACCAACCCCCGAGGAAGGCTTCGCCTCCCCCCGACTTTCTTCGCTCATTAACCCCAGCAGGATTTTACCCGATTATTCGCAACTTTACCTTTCATTGAATTGGAATATTAATAATACATAACACAAGAGAAAAGTTGAACAATATTATAGAAATCTACCATATTTGGTATCACACTGAAATACACAATATTTAAAACAGGAATAAACTACTACGTCAGAAACGCCAAAGAAAAATTATTGAGGTGCATACAGCTGTTTCGGTAGCCTAAAGCTTACCGTCTTCAGTGCAAAAAGAATTCTGAATCTGGAGAAGTGCTCGTATATATAGGAGAGGGACCGGATTTAGTTCAACAAATAGGATTACGGAAGAGGTGGGGAGTGTGGCCAATAGGAATTAAGGAATGTGTAGCTGTGTAAACAGTAGAAAAATTAAGGAAAAGTGGACTGAATGTAAAATTTCCAACAATCAGACAAATAGGGAACAGCGAAATCACAATTTACAAGGTGTTTAAAATTTTCATAAATATGAAAAGCTTCAAAGAAATCGAGTTCATGAATGGATTTAGGTCTGCAAATTATTTTAGCTGAAATAAATTTAAAATTATGATTTTCCTCCCAGCAATGTTTAGAAATAGCCGATTTATTGGTTTCTTGTTTGCGGACGTAATTCATATGTTCTTTTAGACGAAATTTAAGACTGCGTTTAGTTTGGCCAATATATGATAAACCACACTGGCAGGAAATACTATAAATGCCCCAAGAATTATGCATATCAATAGGATCTTTTAACTGAGAAAAGGTGAGTTTATTGGAAGGCGAAAATATTATTTTAAAATCATATTGTTTGAGAATTTTAGCTGTGGTTTGACTGGTTTTAGAAAAATAGGGTAAAACAATACTGATATTAGATGTGACTGATTTAGTAGACGAAATACGAGGGAGTTGTAATTTTTGGATAGCTTTGTCTATAATGGTAGGGTCATAACCTCTGTCAATTGCGATGGCTTTCAGGTATTTAATTTCAGATTTCAATAAAATAGGATTTGAAGAAATATTAAGGGCACGGTTTACAAAAGTATAGAAAGCAGCCATTTTTTGGTTAGGTGGGTGGCATGAACGCGCATGGGGAGGAAGGGAGACTGCAAAATTTTTATGATAGATAGTGGTTGAAAATCCATTTACAGTGCGAGAGACGAGGGTATCAAGAAATGGAAGGGAGCCATTATTTTCTATTTCATATGTAAACTGGATATTACTGTCAATTGAATTTAAGGTTTCTAAGACATGGTCAATATTGTGATGAGATATGTCGATAAGCGTGAAAGTGTCGTCAACGTAACGGGTCCAAAAAGGAAAAGATATTTTCTTAAAAAGCTTGCTTTCGAAATAGTGCATGTAAATGTCTGCGAGAATTGGGGAGAGAGGGGAACCCATGGCTAAACCTTCAGACTGACGATAGAATTTATTTTGGAAAGAAAAAGTGGTTTGTGATAAACAAATGCGGGTAAGAGAAATTAATTCTTGTATTTCAAAAGAGGTGAAATGAAACTCTTTTAATCTATTTTCGAGACAGCAGAGGGCGCCACTTATTGGAACATTAGTGAAAAGAGATTTTACATCAAAAGAAACCATAGTGAGAATAGTGTGAGGGCAGTTTTGAATATTTTTTGCAAAATTTATGGAATTCTTAACAGTATAACTATTAGCAGCAAGAAGTGGAGCAAAAATTGTGGTGAGAAATTTAGCTAAATTATAGGAAGCAGTACCGATATTCCTATCACTATCTCAGCATTTATTACATATTTTAGTTTTTAAACTATGTATTTTATAGCCCTCGCTCTTCACACTACATTACCATATGATTCCGACCAATATAATAAATAAAATAAAGATTAGATTTTATTTTAAAAGGAATTAAATTAATAAAAAACAAATAAATTTTAATTAAACTTAAATTGTAATCAGTTTAATCCTTTCTACGACATTCTACCATTTTTCTCTCAATAAATACTATATAAATAAATGTATATATATATATGCATTTTTTTTTAAGGAGTTAGTTAAAATAATATGGTGTGCCACGAACACGACTTTCTCTTAGCCTGAAATTTAATACTATAAATACAGGTTGGAGATTAAGAGGAAAGATAACGAGTACTGTTATGTAAACCTATGTTAAACAATTCAAATTAGGCTTCGGAAAAGTTTTATATGATAATTAGCTCTGTGTGAGGGGGACTACCGCCCCCCAACCCCCTGTTTCATTAATGCACCTATATTTATATAGAATTTAATTCTGTTATTAAAATTAAAAGTTTACTTAAAATTATACTGACAATTTTCACACGCAACATTCATTGAAACTTATCAATCTTGATCAAACTTTTTCAGCAACAAACTTATATTAACTTCAAAATACAACATTTGGATCTTCTAAAATTATTCGTTTTTAAATTACTCTAAGAGGCACAGATAAAGATCAAACGTTAAAAAACTTGACTACGGTAATCAGGAAGCCTCAAAACGTGTAAATATACAAAAAACAAGCAATGAATATTTAGCTTAAAACATACATTATTTACCATATCTCTATGAGAAATTTATTTCAATTCCCGAACGGCTTTCCTAGAAAAGGTAAAATATTATTAGTAAAGCACATCCACTAACAACAAACAACTAGTGTGTTGTAGCCACCACATGACTTTCTTCTATATTTTCCTACACAGATTCACTCAGTAAAAATAATTTATTAAAATTATTATTTAAAAAATTATCTTCCATGATAATGCAGACGATTTCCATATTAGAGAAGTAGTATAACACTAAATATCCAAAAAAAGTTGAATTTATTCTCAATATTACATTAAAAAACTTTTTTTTTTTTTTTTATTAAAAAAATCGATAACTTTATTTTAAATTATCACAGACCGATGGTTCAACCATTCGTTTTAAAGATATTGGCGAGCTGTTTTAAAATATACCCATCTTGAAAATTTACTCACCTCGAAGAAGCGAGGCTCCTACGTACACAAAATTATTTTTCCAGTTGACTATCTCTATTACAAAAAATATATATTCGTTTCATTTGGTTTAGTGCAGTCTATAGATGTTAAACTCTACTTACCTGCAATTTCCCCCATAGACCTAATGTATTTATATAATTTTGAGTGTCCCTGTACACGAGCCATTTGCTTCATCTGAACGAAAAGCTTACTGTAGCATCCCTATATGATACACATTTAGAACACAGAGTTTGGAATTTCTGCCACTATTTGTTCTTGAGATAACTGATAACAGACACACACACAGACAGACACGCACACACGCGCACGCACACACAGACCATTCGCTATAAACATTATTTTCGTATTAAGGGGACCTCAGAACATGTAAATATAACAGAAACTCACTTTCGAAAATTTGAGCCTTAAATAATACTTTCTCTACCGTAAGGGTAGCAGAAAGTACAAATGAAAAAGAAGAAGTTATATTATATAAAAATTATACATAAACATAAGTGTTATAAATAAGTTTTTAAAGTTTAAAATATTTAATTTTTTCTACTGTGTTATTGTTTGATTTTCAATAAATATAATAAATTTTAAAAAAAAGGAAAATAGATTTTAGTTTCAAAAGAATGACACAAATCAACAAAAAATAAATAGTGTAAGGTACGCAGACGATTGAAATGACAGAGAGAATTTCCGAAAAATGAAATATAGAAGCCAATATTTAATATCGAAAAAAAAAATTAATTTAAATTCGAAAAATATATATATATGAGATGCACACCTGCAGAGTCTCAGGTGCCATCTGCCAAGTTTTGTAGCTACGCGATCAATAGTGTTACCATCAGAGCGCAGACGCGCACCCGCACACACACATTCTCTTTATTTATACCAATAATAAATTATTTTATTCTTATCCGTAAATTCGAAATATTTTAAATTGCAGTTTGGGCACACTTCTTGGATCACCTGCTTATTACCTGCATCAACCTGAATTACCTGCAAGCGCTACAACAAACAACAACATGTCTCCAACTAATAGGTAAATGCATTACATTAGTCTCTCAACTTTAATGATGATTATTAAAAATTGATGTTTTTCTCTTTTTCCAATATTTGATGACGAATGAGAAATATTCTATAGTTTGCTCCCTCTTTTTGTCTCATTTGTTAGAATTTTTATCTCCAGTGTTGCAGTTAATTTTTTTGTTTTACGAAAAAAATTTTAAATTACAGGGACACTCCCTGTTCAGTGGTACTCCAAACGCCAAGTAGCAACATGCTGGCACCAAGGCTTTCATTTGACAACACGATGGCTTCAATTGTTATAAGGTAAATCAAACAGATTTATATCATAATTATGAATGCTTTTTAAGTTATTATTATTATTATTTTAAAATACAGTAGAATACAGTTTATCTGAATTCCATTTATCCGAAAACCGGCTTAACAGAAGGCCTAATTCCAGTTTCTAAAAATCAGTTTCACAGAATGGCCTCTCTTTTATATTTTATTATTGAAAATGTATGTCAAAAATATTGCAAATGGACCTACATGATAAAATATATAACTCCGAATGATGAAGACTTTTAATATTTATTATCTGTCTTAGAATTCAGAATACAATGCAAAGTATATGTTATGAACATACTAAAGAAGAAAATCCAAAGAAGTAAAATATATAAACGCAAGTTGTTTAAAAAATGAATATTCTAATTTCTTAACAAAATAGGCAGTTAATGTTCTTGGCTGATCATTTTGAAATCGTTTTAAAGCAGCCCTATTATCCTTTAATTAAGAACACTTATAAAAATGTTGCTTTATTTAGTGCTTCAATATATCGAGTGTTTCACCTGAAATTTTTGTAACTGGAATTCAGTTTGATATCATAATTCTTCTATCTGTGTTTCTTTTTGTACCAAATAGTTGCTTCCCGGTTATCTGAAAAGTTCTATGGAGTTTCGCTAAAAACGCGTCCGTCCCAAAGTTTTCGGATAACCAACGAAACATTAGTATTGAGATAAGTTTTGCATACAAATGCTATTTCCCGATTTTGATAAAAACTGGACAACCGAAAGTGAGACATTGGAAAACAGGAGTGGGACCGTACGTCTGTATCTCAAAAATGGCTCTAACGATTTTCTACAAATTTGTAATATAGACCCTCTTTACTCCTTTCGTATGTATTAGTTGATTAATTCCATAAATTTGATAGATGCCCTGTGACTAGGTCATTTTTAAGTCCCGCAGGTGCGTTCATTTAAGTGACTTCACTGATTTTCTTCACACTCGCCATATTAACTTCCTTTTGAATGTCCTTTCGTATGTGATTGTTAGTTTCCAGTATACATATAACTTTGCCCCGTTTTGGTGAAAGTCGGCAGTGGAAAAGAAAGTCGGTACATCAAAAACAGTTCTAACGATTTTCTTGAAATTTGCTATATAAAACCCTTCTTAGGTGTCCTTTCGCATGTACTGCGTGGTTATTGCAAGAAAATTGATAGGCGTCCTGATTATATGATCTTCTAAATAGGCGTTTCATAAAGCGTCTCTAACGACTTTTTTAAACTTGCCATATAAACTCTTTTTCATATGTCTTCGCAACATATGTATTAAAAAGTGCTTACAGGAAAACAGACAGACGTCCAGATTAGGTAAGTCAGTTATAGGTCTAGGAAATAAGTGTTTCAAAAAACGGATTTAACATTTTTTTTTTTTTTTTAACTAGCTATGTAAACTCTCTTTTATATGTCTTAAAGACGTATACGTATTATTTTGCGCTTACAGCAAAATTGTTAAATACTTAATATGTTAAACCAATTTTATATCTCTTGACCACCTTATGTCTAAAAGATAATATAATATGCATAGTAGTGGGTGATGGAAATCGTGCGGTTGTTACACATCAACCTTATTATTATTATTTCAATATATTTTTGTAACAATGGCGTCAGTTTCGAGCGTTAGTTTTGGAAAATTTCGGCTATTGAGAAGTTTATCCTCCAGAAAAAGATAAACTTTCCTTTAATAATTGTAAACTATTTTTAAATATTTGTTTATGCTTTGACACATCAAACTGAAGAAATCTATCAAATTTTATACTTATTGTTTGGCTGCAATCTTATATTAATTGTTAATAAATGAGCAATGTTTTTAATTACAGCTTGACTCCACATCGGGATGGCAATTCATTGAATAATGGCATATCTGGAATCACTACAAATCGGTAAAAAAAATTTTCACTGTAAACTATCAAATTTTATCGTTATTGTTTAACTGTAATCTTGTCTATTAAAAATTACTTTAACTTGTATAAATAATTTTTTATTATATATATATATATATACATATATACAGTTTGGTCCTAAATCAGATTGGCAATTCATTGCATAATGGCACATCTGGAATCGCTGCAAACAGGTAAATTACTTTCACTGAAAACAATAAATAAACTAGTTGGCATAGGTGGACTCTGCTCAGTTCCCCATCATATTTATGTTCTCACAAATTTCTAGTGCGAGACATATTATAATCATGTTAAAAGAAATGAATTTGACCAAAGCTTGATACAGTGACAGAATGAAATCCCCGCCTAACACCGTTCACTTCGATATATCTATCTTATTCTAATCTATTAATTTATTTTATCAGGGTCAATTCTGTTGTTTAGTTTTCATGCTACTATTTCCAATGCAATAATCCTCAAAATTCATATTTATATGAAAAATTTAAAATTTCGCTATGTTGATAAAATCGTAAATTACGAATAATTTACGACATTTTCGTATTAGAATATTTGTATTCAATCATGTTCAAACAAATATCATAAATGTAATTTTGAAGTTGTCTAATGTATTTATGATCCTCAAAATGGAAGTTTATGCTCAATTTTGCCATATTCTGACATGTTAAGTAAATCGTAAATTCCAAATAATTTACGAATTTTCTAAATTGGAAAAATCATAGTCTATGATATTCATGCCAGTATCCTAAATAATATTTCGAAAGTGGTTTGACATCTTTACGATGAAAATATCCCTCAAGATTGACGTTTATGTGAAATTTTGCTCTATTTTGCCATGTTAAGAAATTCGTAAATTTCCAATAACTTACGAAATTTTTATATTGGAAAATTCATAGTCATTAATATTCATGCCACTGTCCTATATAATATTTCAAAAGTAGTCTGACATCTTTACGATGGAAATATCTCTCAAGATTGACGTTTATGTGAAATTTTGCTCTATTCTGCCATGTTAAGAAATTCGTAAATTTCCAATAACTTACGAAATTTTTATATTGGAAAATTCATAGTCATTAATATTCGTGCTAGTGTCCTAAATAATATTTCAAATGTAGTCTGGCATCTTTACGATGAAAATATCTCACAAAATTGACGTTTATGTGAAATTTTGACCTATACTGCCATGTTAAGAAATTCGTAAATTTCCAATAACGTACGAAATTTTTAGCATAAAAAGTAGCATATTTATAGTTACTGATGTTCCTTCCGGCATCAAAATTGATATTTTAAAACTGGTCTGACATATTTACAGTGAAAAGTTTCCATTTAATGCAAGTTTAAGTGAATTTTTGTCTTATTCTCCCATGTTAAGAAAATCGTAAATTTCTAATAACTTACGAAGTTTTTAAATTCGAATGTTGCAAATGAATAGGGTTCTTGCCAGTGTCGAAAGTAATATTTTAAAACTGATCTGACCTCTCTGCGAGAATTTGTTCTTGAGATATCGTGTACACAGACTAACAAACTAACGGACTAACACACTAACAGACTAACACACTAACAGACACCCTACAGACAGACACCATACAAATTTTGTCATTTTCGGATTCCTCACACCTGAAAACGTGTAAAAAAGTCAAAAAACCAAGGTCGAAAATTTTCACGATTACCTAAGTTCCCCATACCTATAGTATGATGGGGTACTAAAACTAGTTGGCATAGGTGGACTCTGCTCAGTTCCCCATCATATGTATGTTCTCATAAATTTCTTGTACAGGACTTATTATATACATGTTAAGAGAAATGAATTTGACCAAACGCTTGACACAGTGACAGAACGAAATCCTCGCCTAATAGGCTACCCACCATTTAGTTCGATATCTTATTCTAATCTATTAATTTATTTAATGGGATCAATTTCGTAGTTTATTTTCATGCTACTATTTCCAATGCAACTTTCCTAAAAATGCGTAATTTTTATGAAATATCTCGCCATTTTGCTATGTTGATAAAATCTTAAATTTCGAATAACTTACGAAATTTTCCTATTAGAATATTTGTAGTCAATCATGTTCATACAAGTATCATAAATGTTATTTTGAAATTGTCTGATATATTTATGATCCTTAAAATGGACGTTTATGCTCGATTTTGCCTTATTCTGCCATTTTAAGTAAATCGTAAATTCCAAATAACTTACGAATTTTTTAAATTAGAAAAATCATAGTCTATGGTATGAATATCGCAATTGCGTAAGTAAACATATTGGCGAGAAACGCCCGAGCTACATCTGGGCCAAATTTTAAAAAAATCGTAAATTCCAAATAACTTACGAATTTTTTAAATTTAGAAAAATCATAGTCTATGGTATGAATATCGCAATTGCGTAAGTAAACATATTGGCGAGAAACGCCCGAGCTACATCGGTGCCAAATTTCAAATTTCGCTATGGGGTTCTACACTGAAGCTGTTTCACTTCTTTAGCACGATTGTTCTCAACTTTAATTATTTTTTAAAAATGTTTGCGATTTTTTTTAGGACGGAGGACTTTTAATTTCAATCTGGATTTTTTGTAGAACAGTTTTTAGTAACACAAAAATAAGTTAGAAATTAGTCCTATCGTTACAAATTCGGTATCAAATGAAAGGGGCGATTTTTCTGAATCCAGGGAAGCAAACAGTTTTTCGGCACGACAATTAGGTTTTTTAAAATTAACTAAAGTCTGATATTTAGATGGAAACACTTCATTTTAATTTATTTCAGACATTTTAAGAAGTTTGTGACCTAGTTTTACGGTCAAAAATGAGATAAAAATTAAGTAAAAGAATAAAATATAAAAATAAAAATTTTACAGATTGAAATTAATAATACCCCCTACTAAATTTATTTTTCTCTTTGACAAAATTTTTAATGTTTTATTATTATTATAATTATTGGTTATAGACGACATATTGGTTACGACCTGTCGTTTAAATAAAAATTAGATTTCCAAGATAGATGTTTGTATGTAATATGTCATATATGTCAAAATATAGTATTAATTTTATTTTATTGACGCCTTATAAAATATTCTTCACTAGCACGCTACGCCCGCTTCGCTGGTCACTATATTTAAATGAATTTTCAAAAAAATTGAATCACTATTCATTTTTTATATTACATTAGAAATAAAAACTAAAAAAAAATAAAAATAAAAATAAAAAAATAACCTACATTGAAATTGCTCTAAACCTTGCATTGGGTATCCGCTGCCTAGGGACACTCTCTTTCCGTCCGCACTGCATCGGGTCCAGGTTCCCACAGAAAGGTCTTTACCGGGCACTTCAATATGAGTATTTATTAACGACAGGTGGATTTGTTAATATTTAAGTACTACGATTTTAAAGATGACTTTCTCTCAGCATTTATTAAATGTTTCAGTTTTTGAACTATGTATTTTATAGTCCTCCCTCTTTACACTATATTACTATATGATACCGACCAATATAATAAATCAAATTAAAAGTAGATCTTCTTTTAAAAGAAATTAAATGAATAAATAAATAATAAATAAATTTTAATCAGTTTAATGCTTTCTACGATGAACTACCATCTTTTCCCCGATAAATACTATATAAATTAAAAAAAAAAAAAATATTTTAAAGGAATTAATTAGAAAAGTGAAAAATAAATAGTTGTTATACCATAAAAATTATACGTAAACATTACTGTTATAATAGTCCGGTCAATCTAGACATTCGGTGATACGTAAAGTTACAACAAGCTGATAATCAGTAAAATTGTTCAAAATATAATTATAAATAAAATTTTGAAATTCCCCACTATTCCGATGTATGGAAAAAATTTTACTCAAGGTCAAAGGTAAAAAAAATGAGTTTTTCGTGATTTTCAGCAAAACGGTAAGTTTTATCATAAAAATACCTCAGACAAAAATTGTAGATCATAAAATTATCCACAAAAAGTGTATCAATACTTTTTTTCCTACGAGCCACCATTTCTGAGATATTACGATCCAAAAAGTTGTAAAAAGTTGTAATCATCATAATATGCACACGTTTCCACGCCACCTATGAGGTAGTGTACTTAGCGCGTTTTTTTAAACGTGGTTTCCCCAGTAGGCCTATTCCATGAGTCAATTATGATCCTGTTTAATTTGTAACTATTGCAAAATAACTGAAATTAGCAAAGATTGTAATAAGTAAAAGCGATGTCAATTTAAAAAAAGTAATGAAATTGCGTTAATAGCGACGTATCGCATGTCATCTCGTTAGAATCAAACGAATCCTCCACTGTTGGTGATTCAACATTAGAACACGACCGGCCTTGACAATTTGTACATGCCAGAGAACAAAACAGTCCAACTTGTTTGCAACTAGCGCTGCATCCCTTTTTGCAGTTGCAAAAAATTGTGTTGAGCAGTTTTTCCGGCGCAGGTGGGAGTAAAGTTTGAACTGGTTCTAATGTATTGTTGACCAACTTCCAACCCCACTTTGTAGGGTCTAGCTGATAACCAAGCCACACTTCAACTTGATAATATACCTGAAAAAGATGTTGATGAGCAGCATCTGAGGTTGGAGGAAGACAAGCTAATTGAACTTGTTTTTTATTTTTAATATTTTTAACGAAACATGCATATCGGTACTTATCTAAGCAGGTAGTTTTTTTAGGAGCTCCGTACATAGAAAGAAGAAAGCGAATGCCGTTGGTGATGACTACTTGTTGAGTTGAATTATTGTTTTTAAAAACTTGAGCACATTGAACTAAATCTTGTTTTTCAAACATTTTGAAAACTGTTATTTTACCTCTCCTGTAAAATGCAGATATCGTATCACAGCCAGTTATTGCGTGTAAAAATAGTACATGATTTTAACTCTTTGCAAAAGTAGATAAACTTTTTGAAGAATATATTTCCGATTGATGTTGAGTTTTTCCTGGTTTTAAGAAAAAAATAGTTTTTGCAGTTGGAGTTCGAGCAGTGAGTAATACGAATAAGTCTGCATCTTCACCAACAACAACAGTTATATTTGTTACATTGAATTGCTCTATTGCAGTTTCAATAATCAGTACATCAGCATCATTTTTAGCTTGTTTTACCCAAGTCAACCTCTCACCAAAACAAGTTATGTAGGATCCTCCTATCCTATTTTATAGAATAGATTCGTTTTCTCTCCACCTCCGAGTCATATCACCCGTCTTTAATCCTTGGCTAAGCAGTAGCCACGCACACAATTGAACAGGGAACAGATGTTGTCTCGAGGTTATACTGGTGTATAAATGAAAGGACTGGGTTTCATTTTGCCTGATATTCTTATTGTTAGAATTTATTTATCTATATCTATCTATATCATTATATAAAGCGCAAAAAATTGTATGTTTGTGGAGGGTAATCTCTGAAACTACTGAACCGATTTTAAAACTTCTTTCACTGACCAAAAGCTACAGTATGCCTGATTGTTATAGGCTATATTTAATTTTGATAAAATAAATTTTAGTTTAAAATCTGAGCATTTTAATTAAAATCCGCATAAAAGCCATAATAGAAATGGAAATAATGAAATATTAAAAAAATTAGCTGCTGCCAACATAAAAGAAACATTTATTACATGTTCATTTTGTTTTCAAAATATCTTGACATGAAAAGAAAAGAAATATATTTGCACGTGAATTAAATTGAAATTCTTATAAAGCTTTGCGAAATGTTAAATTTATTTTTCTGATAATATAATTTGATAGGATATGATACGATATGATATAATGATCTAAGCATTAATGTTTAAACTGACGTGCGTAAACGAAATTGGACTTTAAAAATAACTAAATAAAATAAAATAAAATAAAATTAGAAATTCTAACTTCTAAACTTTTATTAAATTATTTATTTTAATTTATAATTGTTTCCAAAAAAATTTACGAGTTAATTTATTTTTCGACTTTTAATAAAATATATTTTCACGCGAATACGCAAGCGAAGTTATGACGTCACTGGCCGTTCGTGGATGCAAGAAAATTATTTACTATGTTAAACGCCCATTGGATTTTTTGTAAAAAATTATTAAAAATCAAAGAAAATTATTTCCTGATTTTAATCCCCATATTTAGGTATAGATATCCATTAGTTATCATGTGCATGCGTTAGATTAAGTTGTTTTTGTTGTAAAATTGATAAAATTTGAATTTCAAATTTCAAAACTCTACGGAAAAAAATGGCAAACTTCCATATTCGATAAATAGATTTTAAAACTTTTGCTTTTGCCCCCAAGGCAGCAGTACGTGTTTTTGTGCACCTGATGAAGAAAGGCTAAGTCCTTTCGAAATCGGTTGTGCTAGCTTAAAATTTATGGTGTGTAAAGAAGTTTTAAAATCTATTTATCGATTGTACACCAGTTTTTGAATTTAGTTTGGTTCCATATTCGGTTGAAAACATAAACATTTCGTTTCAGAGGATGATATTTACACAATAAATATCCAACTAATATACTAATTAAAAGGAAAATGATAAATATTCTATCATAATTTGAAGTCAAATTTGTTTTCAAATGTCTAAATAAAATATCTGATATAAGATACTAATATGTTGCAGCGGAATAGATTTGATATCGGTCATCCTTGGCAGAAAAAAAAAAAAAATATTGCCAAATTATCTGGGGAGCGTAATTTAATTTCTTTCAAAAATCATGGTTATTTTAACAACTTATATTAAGAGAGTAATGAATAATATGAAACAATATTTCGTACAATACATATTACGAAAATATACATCTGGCATGTATATTTTCGTAGTACGTTTTTGATCGCCAAATACAAAAACGCCAAGGACAACAGAGTTTTGAAATTTAAAATTAAAATTTTGTCAATTTGACAGCAAAATAACTCAATCTAACACATGCACATGACAACTAATACATATATATACCCAAATATGGAGATAAAAATCAGGAAATAATTTTCCTCGATTTTTAATAATTTTTTATAAAAAATCCAATGGGCGAATAACATAGGAAATCATTTTCTTGCATCCATGGACGGAAAGTGACGTCACACTTCGCTTGCGTATAATAATATAAAAAAAAAATTTTTTTAAATATCATCTGCATTTCATTATGCATTTTTTAAAAGAATAATTAAGAAGTTTAAATTTATTTGACGACTATTTTTAGCAACTAATAGTTATGACAAGTAGCTCATTATACAAAGCGCATACAACCATTACTGAAATGCAAATAGCATTTAATTATTTAAGTTACATTATGTTGATTAGAAACCTATTTAATCTAGATATGCGCTATCTAGACTAATATATAAAGAGGAAAGGTTTATGTAGACATGTAGATAATGATCGCTAGAACTAAAAAGCCGATTTTTTTTCTTTCTTTCAACTAATCAAAGGTTACACTGTCTCTAAGTCCTAGAGTCTATAATAAATTTTGGTAAAATAAATTTTTAATTCAAATTTTCAATATTTTAATTGAAAACAAAGCATAGATTTGATATCTATCGTCCTTGGCGATTTTTGTGTTTGGCGATCGAAAGCGCAATACGAAAATCTGTATATTTTCGTATTAAATACGAGATCTGTTTTTACTTCAATTATCCCACTACCGTAGGTAGTGGAAGTATTATATTCGGTCCAAAAATTCGATATAGAGTTTCACCTGATTTACACGTTTTAAGGCCTCCTGAGTCCAAAAAAGTAGTTTTTGGCAATGGTTCATTGTGTGTGTATATGTGTACGTATGTGTGGAATCTTCTGGCTGTCATATCTCCGAAACTAATAAAGATAGAACTACGAAACTTCACAATTTATTCTGGTCTGGAGTACAGATAACTTTTCCAAATTTTCGTAAAACTGGAAAAACCAGAATTGGATAATCGAAAACCGGGAATGGAAACATAAGCCCTAATCACAAAAACAGCTCTAACGATTTTCTTCAAAGTTGCTATATAAACAATCTATTAGATGCCCTTTTGAATGATATAGTTTGTTAATTCAGAAAGTGCGCGTCTTTAAAAACGCCTGCACGGATTTTTTTCAAACTCGCCATGTTAACTTCCTATTGAATATCATTTTTTATGTAATTATTGGCAATTGGTCAGTGTGTGTGTAAGTGTGTACGTATGTGTGGAATCTTCTGGCTGTCATATCTCCGAAACTAATAAAGATAGAAATACGAAACTTCACAATTGATTCAGGTCTGGAGTACAGATAAATTTTCCAAATTTTGGTTAGTTCAGGAAAATTGATAGACATCCTCTATGAACAACTCAATTTCAGATGTCGCAAGTGCGTTCCTTTAAAAACGCCTGTACGGATTTTTTTCAAACTCGCCATGTTAACTTCCTATTAAATATCCTTTTGTATGTAATTATTGTTTTCCGGTCAATAACTGAGTATGCTAAGTTTTGGTAAAAGTTGGTATCTCAAAAACGGCTCTAACGTTTTCTTGAAAATTGTTTCATTAATCCAACTTAGATAACCTTTCTCAAGTATTACGTGCTTATTACAGGAATATTAACTGTCATCCATGATTAGGTTGTTCAGTTTTAGATCTCGGAAATTCATGTTTAAAAAAAAAAAAACTATCTTTTTTTTTTTTTAACTCGCTATATAAACTCTGTTGTATGTGTCTTTTATATGTGTATCAAGTTTCTCTTACTGGAAAATCTCAAAAAATGCATATAACATCTCCAAAAAATTGTATATAATACCTGTAATAGTGGGTAATGGAAGTCGTGTGGTTGTTTCACACCAGATTCTGTAACAGTATATATTGTACGAATATTGTTTCATATTATTGATTTCTCCCTTAATATACATTATTAAAATAACCATTAATTAAGGAAAATATTAAATATATTTGCGAAATGAACAAATCAATAATAATTAAAGCTATTATGACGTCAATTTTATCAAAAACATTTTCATGTCATAGGTTTATTTTTCAATATTTTTTATTCATGAGTAAAGAAATGTTTCTTTTTATGAAATAAATAAATAAATAACATTAGGTAAAAATTGCCAACATTTAAGAACTAATTTAAAGAAAAAAAAATTGTAAAATTATATTTTGACTTTTTAGTTAATAATATTGCCTGACTATTACATATAAACTGATATCTTTCTTGATTTTTTACATGTCAGTCCACCTTTAACTAAAATTTGTTCATTCGTGCGAAGCCGGACGGGTCAGCTAGTCTATATCATTATATAAAGCGCAAAAAATTGTTTGTTTGTGGAGGGTAATCTCTGAAACTACTGAACCGATTTAAAAACTTCTTTCACTGACCGAAAGCTACAGTATACCATATTGTTATAGGCTATATTTAATTTTGATAAAATAAATTTTAGTTTAAAATCTGAGCATTTTAATTAAAATCCCCATAGAAGCCGTAATAGAAATGGAAATAATGAAATATTAAAAAAATTAGCTGCTGCCAACATAAAAGAAACATTTACATATTCATTTCGTTTTTAAAATATCTTGACGTGAAAAGAAAAGAAATATATTTGCACGTGCATTAAATTGAAATTCATATAAAGCTTTTTTAATTGTTAAACTTACACGTTAAATCTGACGTCATTATAGAATTAAAAGTGTTTATTTTTCTAATAATTTAATTTGATATGATATGATATAATATTTAAGCATCAATGTTTAAACCACGGAGTCTTTAGTACTCCGTGATTTAAACTGATGTGTGTAAACGAAATTGGAATTAAAAAATAAATAAATAAATAAAATAAAATAAGAAATTCTATTTTATAATATTATTTATTTTAATTTATAATTGTTCCCAAAAAGATTTACGAATTAATTTATTTTTAGACATATAATAAAATATATTTTCACGCGAACAATAATATAAAAAGTGAACTGGATTTTTTGTAAAAAAATAATAAAGATCGAGGAAAATTATTTCCCCATTTTAATCCCCATATTTGGATATAGATATGTATTAGTTATCATGTGCATCCGTTAGATTAAATTGTTTTTGTTGTAAAATTGATAAAATTGGAATTTTAAATTTTAAAACTCTAGAAAAAAAAATGGCAAATTTCCATATTCGATTGAAAACATAAACATTTCATTTCAAAGGATGATATTTACACAATAAACATCCAACTAATAAACTAATTAAAAGGGAAAGGATAAATATTCTATCATAATTTGAAGTCAAATTTGTTTTCAAATGTCTAAATAAAGTATCTGATATAATATACTAATATGTTGCAGCGGAATAGATTTGATATCCGTCATCCTTGGCAGAAAAAAAAAATATCGCCAAATTATCTGGTGAATATAATTTAATTCCTTTCAAAAATCATGGTTATTTTAAAAACTTACATTAAGAGTGTAACGAATAATATGAAACAATATTTCGTACAATACATATTACGAAAATATACATCTGGCATGTATATTTTCGTATTACGTTTTTGATCGCCAAATACAAAAAACGCCAAGGGTGACAGTTTTGAAATTTAAAATTAAAATTTTGTCAATTTGACAGCAAAATAACTCAATCTAACGCATGCATACAATAACTAATACATATCTATACCCAAATATGAGGATTAAAATCGGGAAATAATTCTTCTAGAATTTTAATAAAAAAAAAAAAAAAAAAAAAAAAAAAAATCCAATGAGCGATTAACATGGAAAATCTTTTTCTTGCATCCACGGGCGGTCAGTGATGTCATACTTCACTTGCGTATTGAGATGTTTAAATTTATTTGGCGACTATTTTTAGCAACTAACAGTTATGGCAAGTAGCTCAATATACATAGCGCATACAGCCATTACTGAAATGTAAATAGCATTTAATTATTTGAGTTACATTATGTTGGCTGGAAACCTATTTAATATACCTATGCTCTATAGCTGTACTAATATAAAAAAAAGAAAGGTTTATATGCATATGTAGAGAACGATCGCTAGAACTAAAAAGCCGATTGCTTTTTTTTTTTTTTCTTTCAATAATCAAAAGTTACACTGTTTCTCTCTAAGTGCTAGAAGCTATAATAAATTTTGGTAAAATAAATTTTTTATTAAAATTTTCAATATTTTAATTGAAAACAAAGCATAGATTTGATATCTATCGTCATTGGCGATTTTTGTATTTGGCGATCGAAAACGTAATACGAAAATCTGTATATTATCGTAGTAAATACGAGAGGTATGTGTTTACTTCAATTACCCTACTACCGTAGGTAGTGGAAGTATTGTATAGGTTTTGGCAATTGGTCAGTGTGTGTGTATATGTGCACGTGTGTGTGTAATCTTCTGGCTGTCATATCTCCAAAACTAATAAAAATAGAACTACTAAACTTCACAAGTGATTCAGGTCTGGTGTACAGATAAATTTTCCAAATTTTCGTGAAAATTGAAAAACCGGAATTGGGTCATCGAAAACCAGAAATGGGACACTAAGCCCATATTCAAAACACCTCTAATGATTTTCTTCAAAGTTGCTATATAAATAAAATATTAGATGTCCTTTCGATTGAAAAGTTGCTTAGTTCAGGAAAATTGATAGGCGTCCTCTATAAACAGCTCGATTTCAGACTTCGCAAGTGCGTTCCTTTAAAAACGCCTGTACGGATTTTTTTCAAACTCGCCATGTTAACTTCCTATTAAATATCCTTTTGTATGTAATTATTGTTTTTAGGTCAATAATTGAGTATGTTAAGTTTTGGTAAAAGTTGGTATCTCAAAAACGGCTCTAACGTATTCTTGAAAATTTTTTCTTTAATCCAATTTAGATAACCTTTCTCAAGTATTACGTGCTTATTACAGGAATATTAACGGTCATCCTGATTAGGTAGTTCAGTTTTAGATCTCGGAAATTCGTGTTTAAAAAAATAACTATCTATTTTTTCCCCCTTATTTTTTAACTCGCTATGCAAACTCTGTTGTATGTGTCTTTATACGTGTATCAAGTTTCTCTTACTCGAAAATCTAAAAAAATGCAAGTAATATCGCTAAAAAATTGTATATATTACGTGTAATAGTGGGTAATGGAAGTCGTGTGGTTGTTTCACACCAGATTCTGTAATAGTATATATTGTACGAATATTGTTTCATATTATTGATTTCTCCTTTAATATACATTATTAAAATAATAATCAATTATGGAAAAAATTAAATATATTTGCGAAATGAAAAAATAAATAATAATTAAAGCTATTATGACGTCAATTTTATCAAAAACATTTTCATGTCATAGGTTTATTTTTCAATATTTTTTATTCATGAGTAAAGAAATGTTTCTTTTTATGAAATAAATAAATAAATAAATAAATAGCATTAAGTAAAAATTGCCAACATTTAACAACTAATTAAAAAAAATAATTGTAAAATTATATTTTGACTTTCCAGTTAATAATATTGCCTGACTATAACATATAAACTGATATATTTCTTGATTTTTTACATATCAATCCATCTTTAACTAAAATTTGTTCATCAGTGCGAAGCCGGACGGGTCAGCTAGTCATTATATAAAGCGCAAAAAATTGTTTGTTTGTGGAGGGTAATCTCTGGAACTACTGAACCGATTTAAAAACTTCTTTCACTGACCGAAAGCTACAGTATGCCATATTGTTATAGGCTATATTTAATTTTGATAAAATAAATTTTAGTTTAAAATCTGAGCATTTTAATTAAAATCCCCATAGAAGCCGTAATAGAAATGGAAATAATGAAATATTAAAAAAATTAGCTGCTGCCAACATAAAAGAAACATTTACATATTCATTTCGTTTTTAAAATATCTTGACGTGAAAAGAAAAGAAATATATTTGCACGTGCATTAAATTGAAATTCATATAAAGCTTTTTTAATTGTTAAACTTACACGTTAAATCTGACGTCATTATAGAATTAAAAGTGTTTATTTTTCTAATAATTTAATTTGATATGATATGATATAATATCTAAGCATCAATGTTTAAACCACGGAGTCTTTATTACTCCGTGGTTTAAACTGATGTGTGTAAACGAAATTGGAATTTAAAAATAAATAAATAAATAAAATAATATAAAATAAGAAATTCTATTTTATAATATTATTTATTTTAATTTATAATTGTTGCCAAAAAGATTTACGAATTAATTTATTTTTAGACATAATAAAATATATTTTCACGCGAACATTAATATAAAAAGTGAACTGGATTTTTTGTAAAAAAATAATAAAGATCGAGGAAAATTATTTCCCCATTTTAATCCCCATATTTGGATATAGATATGTATTAGTTATCATGTGCATCCGTTAGATTAAATTGTTTTTGTATTTTTAGCAACTAACAGTTATGGCACGTAGCTCAATATACATAGCGCATACAGCCATTACTGAAATATAAATAGCATTTAATTATTTCAGTTACATTATGTTGACTGGAAACCTATTTAATATACCTATGCTCTATAGCTATACTAATATAAAAAAAAAAGAAAGGTTTATATGCATATGTAGAGAACGATCGCTAGAACTAAAAAGCCGATTGCTTTTTTTTTTTTTTTTTTCTTTTTTTTTTTCTTTCAATAATCAAAAGTTACACTGTCTCTCTCTAAGTGCTAGAAGCTATAATAAATTTTGGTAAAATAAATTTTAATTAAAATTTTCAATATTTTAATTGAAAACAAAGCATAGATTAGATATCTATCGTCATTGGCGATTTTTGTATTTGGCGATCGAAAACATAATACGAAAATCTGTAAATTATCGTAGTAAATACGAGATGTATGTTTTTATGTACTTCAATTACCTTACTACCGTAGGTAGTGGAAGTATTGTATAGGTTTTGGCAATTGGTCAGTATGTGTGTATATGTGCACGTGTGTGTGTAATTTTCTGGCTGTCATATCTCCAAAACTAATAAAAATAGAACTAATAAACTTCACAAGTGATTCAGGTCTGGTGTACCGATAAATTTTCCAAATTTTCGTGAAAATTGAAAAACCGGAATTGGGTCATCGAAAACCAGAAATGGGACCCTAAGCCCATATTCAAAAACACCTCTAATGATTTTCTTCAAAGTTGCTATATAAATAATATATTAGATGCCCTTTCGATTGAAAAGTTGCTTAGTTCAGGAAAATTGATAGGCGTCCTCTATAAACAGCTCAATTTCAGACTTCGCAAGAGCGTTCCTTTAAAAACGCCTGTACGGATTTTTTTCAAACTCGCCATGTTAACTTCCTATTAAATATCCTTTTGTATGTAATTATTGTTTTTAGGTCAATAATTGAGTATGTTAAGTTTTGGTAAAAGTTGGTATCTCAAAAACGGCTCTAACGTATTCTTGAAAATTTTTTCTTTAATCCAATTTAGATAACCTTTCTCAAGTATTACGTGCTTATTACAGGAATATTAACGGTCATCCTGATTAGGTAGTTCAGTTTTAGATCTCGGAAATTCGTGTTTAAAAAAATAATTATCTATTTTTTTCCCCTTATTTTTTAACTCGCTATGCAAACTCTGTTGTATGTGTCTTTATACGTGTATCAAGTTTCTCTTACTCGAAAATTTCAAAAAATGCAAGTAATATCTCCAAAAAATTGTATATATTACGTGTAATAGTGGGTAATGGAAGTCGTGTGGTTGTTTCACACCAGATTCTGCAATAGTATATATTGTACGAATATTGTTTCATATTATTGATTTCTCCTTTAATATACATTATTAAAATAATAATCAATTATGGAAAAAATTAAATATATTTGCGAAATGAAAAAATAAATAATAATTAAAGCTATTATGACGTTAATTTTATCAAAAACATTTTCATGTTATAGGTTTATTTTTCAATAATTTTTATTCATGAGTAAAGAAATGTTTCTTTTTATGAAATAAATAAATAAATAAATAAATAGCATTAAGTAAAAATTGCCAACATTTAACAACTAATTAAAAAAAATAATTGTAAAATTATATTTTGACTTTCCAGTTAATAATATTGCCTGACTATAACCACGGAGTAATATTAATAGGAGTTGAAGGTCCAATGGGAGAATGCTACGAAACTGTGATCTAAATTTTTGGTAAATATTGAGGGCGCCACTTGTCATTCCTCCCTACTTCGGCGCGGATATACTGTTGTTTTCAATAGAATTTTGCTGAAGTACATTTAAATTTTTTTATTTTAAGCAATTTAATTTGTTTGTAAGTTCTTAAAACTGCATAATTCAGATGTTTCAAATAAATGCTTCGTTCCTAGTTGTAAAACAGGCTATGATAGTGATAAGAAAAACAAAAAAAAGCCCTAGGAGAAAAATAAAGTCCGAGTTCGTGTTTTCTGCACCTAAAGTAAGTTTATTTTTTTTCTTTACAAAATTTCATCCATTCTCCTTCCTCCCAATTGTCTGTTTTAGCTAGCTTCGGTTCATAAGAATCGTCATTTTTTAAAAGCTTTCTTTCAAAGTAAAATTAGTATAAAATGGCTCTTAAAAAAAAACATGTTGGTTAGAATACTCTATTTAATGAAATTTGCTTTCAATCGAAATTTTTTCAGCTTGATATTATTTTTTAAAAAATAATTAAAACGAGACATTTCCCCATTGAATAACATTGCGGAAGCTGGAGAGAAGGAAGGATTGCACGCTGGCTCCATCTGTAAACATTAGAAAACAACATCACAAAATTTCAGCGTTACCTTCTTCTCCTGTCTTTTTACTCCGTGCTATAACAAATAAACTGATATATTTCTTGATTTTTTACATATCAATTCATCTTTAACTAAAATTTGTTCATCAGTGCGAAGCCGGACGGGTCAGCTAGTATTTTATATTTTAAGTGTAAGTTACAATGACCGATAGAAAAATAGTAAAACAAATATTAAAACTCTAGAGATGTATATACGTGGTGTACTCATGTATATTATGACCATTACAAATTTTTGGATCGTAATATCTCAGAAACGGTGGCTTGTAGGAAAAAAAGTATTGATACATTTTTTGTAGATAATTTTATGATCTACAATTTTTGTCTGGGGTATTTTTATGATAAAACTTACCGTTTTGCTGAAAATCGCGAAAAACTCATTTTTTTAACACTTTTCAACAAGGTTGAAAAGTGTTTATGACTTCGGTTTGTCTGTCTGTCTGCCTGTCTGTCCGTCTGTCTGTCTGTCTGTTTGTCCGCGCTCTAACTCCGTAAATATTTATGGAATTTCTTGAAACTGATATATGTTATTCAAGTTCACTATCGGACGGTCCCTATTGAAAATGGAGTTTATAGCTCTACTGGTTTGTGTACAGGGACACCCGAAAATATTTCAAAGCATTGTTTCTATGAGAGGTATTTCTATAAACCATAATTTCATACCTTTACTGTAGACATACCTTAATGAAATTAAAATATGTTATTCAAGTTCACTATTGGACGTTCCTTATTGAAAATGGAGATTATACCTCTACTGGTTTGTGTACAGGGATACCCGAAAGTATTCCAAAGCATTGTGTTCTATGAGAGGTATTTCTTTAAACCATATTTTCATACCTTTACTCTAAACATATCTTAATGAAATTGAAATATGTCATTCAAGTTCACTATCGGACGTTCCCTACTGAAAATGGAGTTTATACCTCTACTGGTTTGTGTACAGGGACACCCGAAAGTATTTCAAAGCATTGTGTTCTATGAGAGGTATTTCTATAAACCATATTTTCATACCTTTACTGTAGACATATCTTAATGAAATTAAAATATGTTATTCAAGTTCACTATTGGATGTTTCCTGTATCAAATGGAGGGAATACCACCATCGGTTTATGTACAGGGACACTCAAAAGTATTCCAAAGCATTGCGTTCTAGGAGAGATATTTCTATAAATCAAATTTTTATAACTTTACTATCCTCGAAGTTTTAGGAAATTGAAATATGTTATTTACATGCACAAAAGAATGCTTTGCATAGAATGCAGCATGGTTAGCATTAGATTTACAGGGTGGCACAAAAATATCCAGTTATATTAAGAGGTATTAATAAAAAATTGCTAGAATTATACTTTTGTTTACGTTAAGCGTTTTTAACACTTTCTAGCTTTTTTTAAGTGTGAATATGATTTCAGTTTTGTGTATCTGCCTATCCGTCCGTCTGTCTGTCTGCCTGTCTGTCTGTCTGATCTCTAACTCCCGTAAATATTTATGGAATTTCTTAAAACTGATATATGTTATTTAAGTTCACTATCGGATGTTCCCTATTGAAAATGGAGTTTATACCTCTACTGGTTTATGTACAGGGACACCCGAAAGTATTTCAAAGCATTGTGTTCTATGAGAGCTATTTCTATAAACCATATATTCATACCTTTTCTGTAGACATATCTTAATGAAATTGAAATATGTTATTCAAATTCCCTACTGTATGTTTCCTGTATAAAAGGGAGGAAATACCACCACCGATTTATATACAGGGACACTCAAAAGTATTCCAAAGCATTGCGTTCTATGAGAGAGATTTCTATAAATCAAATTTTAATAACTTTACTTTCCACGAAGTTTTAGGAAATTGAAATATGTTATTTATATGCACAAAAATATGCTTTGCATAGAATATAGCATAATTAGCATTAGGTTTACAGGGTGACAGAAAAATATCCATTTATATTAAGAGCTATTAATAAAAAATTGATAAAATTGAACTTTCGTTTACATTAAGTGCTTTTAACACTTTCTAACATTTTTAAGTGTGAATATGATTTCATTTTGTGTATCTGTCCATCTGTCTGTCTGTCTGTAAGTCCGCGCTCTAACTTCTGTAATTATTTATGGAATTTCTCGAAACTGATATATTTTACTGAAGTTCACTTTCGGATGTTTCATATTGAAAATGGAGTGACTATCTCTTCTGGTTTGTCTACAGGGACACCCAAAAGCATTCGAAAGCATTGTGTTCTATGAGTGTTCTCTTTAGAAACATTATCCCTATAGAATGTTCCCCATTTAAAATGACATTAATAGGTCCTGTACAACTAGTTTGTTTACAGGGACAAAAAAAAAAAAAAAAAAAAAAAAATTGCCAATGCATTACGTTTTAGGACAGAATTTTTTGAAAGTTATATTTAAAAGTCTTTCTACTGTAAAAATCATAAAAATATTGAAATTTATTGTTAATACTCTAAAATAGTGTTTTGTATAGAATATGATATGATTAACTTTCTGATTTACAGGGCTACTCTAAAATATTCAGAGAGATCAAAAGCTGTAATTATAATCTAATGGCTGCATTTTATTTTGCGTTAAGCCTTTTTAACGCTTTCCAAAATGAAGAGTAATTTTAAAATCAATTAGTCTAGCTGTATATTTTTCAGTCCTTCTGTCTGTTGTGTGATAACGTAGGCAAAGAATATTAAAAGTTATTCGGTACAACAATTACGTACAGTTGGAAAGTGTTACTAATCAATGCGTACTGCATGATTTTTCTTTCTTGCTTACCTTTGACCTTGAGTAAAGTTTTTTCCATGCACCGGAATGGTGGGGAATTTCAAAGTTTTATTTATAATTATATTTTGAACAATTTTACTGATTATCAGCTTGTTGTAACTTTACGTATCTTCACTCTTATTTTTTGGGTTAATTTGACCGGACTATAAATAAGTTTTTAAATTTTAAATTTAATATATTTAATTTTTTCTATTGCATTATTATTTTATTTTCATTAAATATAATAAAGTAAAAAAAAAAAGAAAAAAGATTTCGCCTTCAAATTAATGACTTAAATCAATAAAAGATAAATAGTGTAATAGCCGTTGCTATGATACGCAGATGATTGATATGATAGAAAAAATTTCCGGAAAATGAAATATAGAAGCCAAAATTTAAAATCGAAGAAAAAATTAATTTAAAAAATTTAAATTCGTAATTCGAAAGAAAAAAAAAATCTCGATGAGGATGCACGCCTGCAGGCGCAGGGTCCCGGGTGCCATGTTCTGAGTTTTGTAGCTCTGCGATCAGTAGCGTTAGAACAAGAGCGCGCACACGCACAGACACATAGATATTTCTCCTTATTTATATCAATAATAAATTATTTTATTCTTGTCCGTAAATGAGAAATATTTAAAATTGCAGTTTTGACACACTTCCTGAACCACCTGCTTATTACCTGCTTCACCCTGAATTATCTGCACGTACTACAACAAACAACAACATGTCTCCAACTAATAGGTAAATGCATTATATTAATCTCTCAACTTCAATGATAATTATTAAAAATTGATGTTTTTCTCTTTTCCCAATATTTGATGACGAATGAGAAATATTCTATATTTTGCTCCCTCTTTTTGTCTCATTTGTTACAATTTTTATCTCCAGTGTTGTAGTTAATTTTTTTGTTTTACGAAAAACGTTTTAAATTACAGGGGCACTCCCTGTTCAGTGGTACTCCAAACGTCAGGTAGCCACATGCTGGCACCAAGGATTTCGTTTGACAACACGATGGCTCCAAGTGTTATAAGGTAAATCAAACAGATTTATATCATGAATGAATTTTAAGTTATTATTATTATTATTATTATTATTATTATTATTTTAAAATACAGTAGAAAACCGGTTTATCTGAATTCCGTTTATCCGAAAACCGGCCCTATTCCACTTTCCAAAATATCAGTTTAACAGAATGGCCTCTCTTTTGAATTTTATTATTGAAAATGTATTTCAAAAATATTGCAAATATACCTACATGATAAATTATATAACTCCGAATAACGCAGACTTTTAACATTTAATATCTGACTCTGACATAAGAATTCAAAGTAAAGTATGTGCTATGAACATACTAAAGAAGAAATTCCAAAGAAGTAAAAAATATAAACGTAAGTTGTTTAAAAAATGAATATTCTGATTGCTTAGCAAAATAGGCAGTTAATGTTCTTAGCTGATCATTTCAGGATCGTTTTAAAGCAGCCCTGTCACCTTTTAATCAAGAACACTTATAAAATGGTGACATCATTTTGTGCTCCAATATATCGAGTGTTTCATTAAAATTTTTTGTAACTTGAGTATATGATATCTTGGAATTCAGTTTGATATCTGGTTACTTCTTCCAAAGTTTCTTTTTTACGAAATCATTGCTTCGCGGTTCCATGGAGTTATAAAAGTTCTATGGAGTCTCGGCGAAAAAGCTTCACTCCCGATCTTTTCGGATAACCAGAGAAATATTAGAATTAAGATAGGTCTGATATACAGAGGCTTTTTCCGACTTTTGGTGAAAATTGGACAACCGGAGGTGAGACATTGAAAAGTGGAAGTGGGAAAAGTTTCAGAAATGGCTCTATTTTCTGCACAGTTGCAATATAAATTTAAATTCGTAATTCGAATAAAAATTTCGATGAGGTGCACACCTGCAGGTCCCAGGTGCCATCTGCCAAGTTTTGTAGCTCTGCGATCAATAGAGTTAGCACCAGAGCGCAGACAAACATACAGACATTTCTCTTTATTTATATCAATAATTATTGTCCGTAATAGAGAAATATTTTAAATTGCAGTTTGGGCACACTTCCTGATTCACCTGCTTATTACCTGCATCAACCTGAATTACCTGCTAGTGCTACAACAAACAACAACATGTCTCCAACTAATAGGTAAATGCATTATATTAATCTCTCAACTGTAATGATAATTATTAAAAATTGATGTTTTTCTCTTTTCCTATTAATTGATGATGAATGAGAAATGTTTTATATTTTGCTCCCTTTTTTCTCTTTTTTGTTACAATTTCTTTCACCAACGTTATAGTTATATATTTTTTGTTTAATGCAAAACATTTTAAATTACAGGGACACGCCCTGTTCAGCAGTAATCCGTAATTTCAAAACGCCAGATAGCAACATGCTAGCTCCAAGAATTTCATTAGACAACACAATGGCTCCAACTGTTACAAGGTAAATCAAGCAAATTTATATCATAATTTTGAATGAATCTTAAGATATTATTATTATTTTTAAATACAGTAGAATACCAGTTATCTGAATCTCATTTATCCGAAAACTTGAAAAACAAGAAGGCCTCATTCCAGTTTCTAAAAATCAGTTTGACAGAGTGGCCTCTCTTTTATATTTTATTATAAAAAATGATATTTTAAAAATATTGAAAATCTACTAACATAATAAAATATATGTGTATAGTTCATTAGTAAACAAACTAACGAAGAAAATGCAAAGTAAAAAATATAAACGAAAGTTGTTTCGAAATATCCAATTTGAATTTCCTGCAATTTTTACTTTCCAAACATACATATGTAAGGAAAGCATTGTAATCATGTCCTTAAATCCGACTTTGAGATTTTGGTGTTTCTATACTTTATGAGGTCTCTTGAGTTCATTTTTACTATTTTTACGATGGTGTATGTATGGGTGGGTGGGAGTAAACACGATAGTTCCTAAATCCTTTGTTCGAATGAACTAAAAGCTGGTATGTGTGTTATAGGCCACCATAGCATGAACCTTGGTGCATCTAGGACATTTTGGTGAATCTAGGACATATAGTTTTTTTACAGGCACATAAAAAAAAACTCTTTATCAGTGTGGCCTGTGGGCCCAAATACTTTAAAATACAGTAGCGTTTAACTGAAAACTTATACCCATGTTATAAGTTACCGTCGCACGAACTGTGTAGATTTTGGTGAATCTAGTACTTATAATTTTCTTTACAGGAACGCAAAGAAAGATTCTTTATCGCTTTGGTCTATGGGCCCGAATTTTTCAAAGTGTGATATCGTCTAAACGCATTATTCAATTGAGCTGAAAATTTATACACATATTATAGGTCACAGTCGCACAAACTGTACAGATTTTGGTGAATCTAACACTTGTAGGTTTTTTTTTTTTTTTTTTACATGATTAAATACAAACGGATACAAAGAAATACTCTTTATCATTATGGCCTATGGGCCCAAATTGTTTAAAGAACGACAACGTCTAAACGCCTTATTCGATTGAGCTGAAAATTTATACACATGCTATAGGCCATCATTACACGAATTGTATAGATTTTGGTGAATTTAGCCATTAAATATTAGTTCCCCATCATACTATAGGTATGGGGAACTTAGGTAATCGTGATAATTTTCTACCTCGGTTTTTTGACTTTTTTACACGTTTTCAGGTGTGAGGAATCCGAAAATGACAAAATTTGTATGGTGTCTGTCTGTAGGGTGTTTGTTAGTGTGTTAGTGTGTTAGTCCGTTAGTTTGTTAGTCTGTGTACACGATATCTCAAGAACAAATTGTCGGAGAGAGGTCAGATCAGCTTTAAAATATTACTTTCGACACTGGCAAGAACCCTATTCATTTGCAACATTCGATTTTAAAAACTTCGTAAGTTATTAGAAATTTACGATTTTCTTAACATGGGAGAATAGGACAAAAATTCACTTAAACGTGCATTAAATGGAAACTTTTTACTGTAAAAATGTCAGACCATTTTTAAAATATCCGTTTTGATGCCGGAATGAACATCAGTAACTATAAATATACTACTTTGAAAGTTTCGCAAGTTATTGGAAATTTACGAATTTCTTAACATGACAGTATAAGGCAAAATTTCACATAAACGTCAATTTTTAGGGATATTTTCATCGTAAAGATGTAAGATTACTTTTGAAATATTATTTAGGACACTGGCATGAATACTAATGACTATGAATTTTCCAATATAAAAATTTCGTAAGTTATTGGAAATTTACGAATTTCTTAACATGGCAGAATAGAGCAAAATTTCACATAAACGTCAATTTTGAGGGATATTTTCATCGTAAAGATGTCAAACCACTTTCGAAATATTATTTAGGTTACTGGCATGAATATCATAGGCTATGATTTTTCCAATTTAAAAAATTCGTAAGTTATTTGGGATTTACGATTTACTTAACATGTCAGAACAAGGCAAAATTGAGCATAAACTTCCATTTTGAGGATCATAAATACATTAAACAACTTCAAAATTACATTTATGATATTTTTTTAACATGATTGAATACAAATATTCTAATAGGAAAATTTCGTAAATTATTCGTAATTTACGATTTTATCAACATAGCGAAATTGTAATTTTTTCATATAAATATGAATTTTGAGGATTATTGCATTGGAAATAGTAACATGAAACATAAACAACGGAATTGACCCTGATAAAATAAATTAATAGATTAGAATAAGATAAATATATCGAAGTGAACGATGGATAGCCTATTAGGCGGGGATTTCTTTCTGTCACTGTATCAAGCTTTGGTCAAATTCATTTTTTTTTTTTAACATGATTATAATATGTCTCGCACTAGAAATTTATGAGACCATAAATATGGTGGGGAACTGAGCAGAGTTCACCTATGCCAACTAGTTTTTACAAGGAAACAACGAAAAATTCTTTATGATTATGATATGGGCTCAAATTATTTGAAGGGCAATAGCGTAAAACTGAACAAAGAATAAAAATAATCAAACACCTTATTATAATTTTCATGTTTGTTTATTTAACGTATTTTCTTACTTTAATTTATTTATACAACCATTAATTACTTAATGTTCGTAAAGTCGAGTGGTGTCACTCCAGATTTTTTGTTTTTAGTTCCCTATCATAGTATAGGTATGGGGGAACTTAGGTAATCGGGAAAATTTTCGACCTCGGCTTTTTGGCTTTTTTACACGTTTTCAGGTGTGAGGAATCCGAAAATGGCAAAATTTGTATGGTGTCCGTCTGTAAGGTGTTTGTTAGTCCGTTAGTTTGTTAGTCCGTTAGTGTGTCAGTTTGTTAGTCTGTGTACACGATATCTCAAGAACAAATAGTCGCAGAGAAGTCAGATCAGTTTTTAAATATTATTTTTGACACTGGCAAGAACCCTATTTATTTGCAACACTCGAATTAAAAAACTTCGTAAGTTATTAGAAATTTATGAGTTTCTTAACGTGGGAGAATAGAGCAAAATTTCACTTAAATGTCCATTAAATAGACAATTCTTGCTTTAAAAATGTCAGAATAGTTTTAAAATATCAGTTTTGATGCCATAATGAACATCACTAACTATAAATATTCTACTTTGAAAATTTCGCAAGTTATTGGAAATTTACGAATTTCTTAACATAGCAGGATAGGGCAAAATTTCACATAAACGTCAATTTTTAGGGATATTTTTATCGTAAATATGTCAGACCACTTTTGAAATATTATTTAGAATACTGCCATGAATATCATAGACTATGAATTTTCCAATTTACAAAATTCGTAAGTTATTTTGAATTTACGATTTACTTAACATTGCAGAATAGGGCAAATTTGATCGTAAACGTCTATTTTGAGGATCATAAATATGTCAGACAACTTCAAAATAATATTTGTGATATTTGTTTGAACATCATTGACTACAAATATTCTAATGGGAAAATTTCGTAAGTTATTCGAATTTTAAGGTTTTATCAACATAGCAAAATTGGGCGATATTCCATATAAATAAGCATTTTGGGGATTGTTGCATTGGAAATCGTAGCATGAAAACTAAATTACAAAACGGACCCCAATAAAATGAATTATTAGATTAAAATAAGATAAATATGTCGAACTGAATGGTGGGTAGCCTATCAGGTGAGGATTTCATTCTGTCACTGTGTCAAACGTTTGGTCAAATTCATCTCTCTTAACATGAATAACATGAATATAATATGTCTTGTGCTAGAAATTTTTGAAAACATACAAATGTTCGGGAACTGTGCAGAGTTCACCTATGCCAACTAGTTTAAGTTATGCTGATAACAGATATCTACGGCTATCAACCTGTAAAAATTTAACTTTCGTATTCATGATGCCTTAAAACATATAATTATAGCAAAAAGTCAATGTTGAAATTTTGAATCCAAACTGGAACGTTGTTTACTATATTAGATTAGAAAATAATTATGATTCCTTTGTAGTTTTGCTAAACTTGGCAAAATTTAATAAAGCACTTCCATCAATTGCAGTCTATAAAGAAGATGTATTTACCTAATTTTGAATAGCCCTGTATATAAGTTATATACACACCATACACATCACATATTATACTTAAATATAGCACAGAATGAAAAAAAAACACAATTGGAAAGTTACTTCGAGCAATTCAGTGTTAATACATCCGAATTCTATTTTTGATGCCCTTGTACACGAATTATTTGTTCGATTTCAATAAAAATATTCAAGTGGCATTACCATATTATACATATTTAGAATATTTAATTTGGACTTCCTACTAATACTTGTTCTTTAATTATGTTGTTAATAGACCCATAGACCAAGTACTAAAAACTGATTGGATTCAGGACACCTAAAACTTATAGATTTAGCAAAAACTCAATTTCGAAAATTTGACCCAAAACGACATTACCGCTACTGTTATATCCGGTAATAAATAAAAAAATTAAAAAAATCTGGTGTGAAACAACCACACGACTTCCATCACTTACTATTACATGTATTATATGCATTTTTTGGAGATAATATGATCAGAAGACATAAAATTGACCTAACAAATTAGACACCTAAAAATTTTCTTGTAAGAGAAAGCTTATACACAATTAAAGATACATAAAATAGATTTACATAGTGAATTTAAAAATAGTGAGAAGAAAAAAATCGATTTAGCCATTTTTCGAAACATTAACTTCCGACATCTAAAACTGATCTACCTAATCAGGATGACTGTTAATTTTCCTTTAATAACCCCGTAATACATAAGAAAGGATATCTAAAATGTATTTTTGTAACAATTTTCAAGAAAATCATTAGAGCCATTTTTGAGATACCAACTTTTGCCAAAACTTGTCATACTCAATTATTGATCGGAAAAAATAATTATATACAAAAGGATATTTAAAAGGCAGTTAATATGGCAAGTTTGAATAAAAAAAGAAAATCCGTGCAACCGTTTTTAAAGGAACGCACTTGCGAGACTGAAATTAAGCTATTTATATAGGAATCCTATCAATTTTCTTGAACTAACCAACTATAAATTCGAAAGGACGTCTAATAGAGTGTTTATCTAGCAACTTAGAAGAAAATCGTTAGATCCGTTTTTGAGATACAGACTTACGGTATCACTTCCTGTTTCCGATGTCTCACTTCCGGTTTTCCAATTTTCACAAAAATTTGTATAATTCATCTGTACACCAGACCTGTCTCAATTCTGAAGTTTCGTAGTTCGATCTTAATTAGTTTCGGAGATATGATAGTCAGAATATTCCCCACACACATACATACATTACATACACACACACACACTGACCAATAACCAAAAACTACTTTTTTGGACAGGAGACCTCAAAACATGTAAATCAGGTGAAAACTCGACATAGAATTTTCTGTCCGAATACAATACTTCCATTACCTACGGTAGTTGGGTAATGGAAGTAAAAAAAGTGTGTACATTTTTTTTTTTTTTTACAGGGTTACAGTCTGTAAATAATTGATGAGAATGAACGATCATGCATTAATCTGTTGATACATTTTCCAATAATGTCAACATCATTTCACTGTGAGAAGAATGGTGAAAGATTCCGTTACATGACCTACTACAATAAGAATTGGTAATTTAATTCGTCAGCTGAAAAGTATGAATAAAGTGTAGAAGTTATAATAAACTTCTTTTGTAAAATAAAGATCACGGATGTGAATATTGGAATAATACTAATTTAGAATTGCACATAATTATAGTGATCGATGTAATTTTTATCTTTGAACTTTTACGAAAAAGAATTTTCCCTGGAATAGTTTTTAGTTGGGAATAAAAAAAGAGCAAAAGAGACTGGAGAGAGAAGAACACACACTAAAGGCAGAAAAGAAAAAAATATTGCTATGGATGATCACGGGTATTTTCCGTGTCTAAACACACCCCTTCCTATCTCCATGAGCACTTTTTTTCCAACTTTCTTGTATGATATTATTTACCCTACCTTCGAGTTAGTCTTTTTTCTTAGAAGACCTTCTCTGAGATTTCTTTTCTGTCCAGCTGTTATACGGGGAATAAATCAGTAATATGCTCAGTAATCTTGCTTTCATCGTCATAATAACTGTAATTTGTAGGCACAGGTATTATATAATTGGGATATTTTAATATTTCAGCCTCTCTAAGGCAAATTGTGATGAGTTGGTGTCTTTAAAAGAAATAAGTAGATCAGAATGAATGCATTTTCTAAGAATACATGTTCTAGGTTTGTGCGACCTCCAATAGTATGAATTTCGAAGTCGAAAGTTAAATAAGAGAGGATTTGCACTGAAACAGATATAATTGCATTTTTAGCACTGCCTCAAACTGCGTATATTGGAGTTGTAAAAATTTTCGACTTCCGATTTTTGATGAATTTACACATCTTTAAAGGTCCAGAACACGGTTTAATTATTTCAAAAAAAGTGTCTGCCTGTGTAACAAAAATTTTGTGGCATCTTTAGCTCAAGAAAAAGTACACGAAATTCCATATAAATTTACGTGTAATTGTATTTAGACGTAAATTAGTGCCGGCCAAAATTTGTTTCCGATTGATCAACAGGTGGCGTTGCCATCCCATTCCATCATAATTTTACTCTCCGAACATACATTTGTAAGGAAAGTGTTGTAATCATGAAAAAAATTTCGACTTTGAGATTTTGTTGTTTCTATACGTTTTGAGATTCGCTGGGTTCATTTTTGCCATTTTTACGGTGATTTAGTATGAGTTTATGTGTATGTATATCTGTATATGTATCTGAATGAACATGATAGCATTTAAACGCATTATTCAAAGGAATTAAAAGTTGGTACTTACATCATAGGTTACTGTAGCACAAACTGTATAGATTTTGGTGAATCTAGCATATACAGTTTTTTTTACAGGGACACAAAGAAATATTCTTTATGATTATAGTCTATGGCACAAATTATTTAAAGTGCGATAGCATCTAAATGCTTTATTCGATTGACCTTTAAATATATATACATGTTATAAGTCACCATTGCAAAAAAATGTATAGATTTTGTTGAATCTAACACTTATAATTATTTACAGGGACACAAAAAGAAATTATTTATTATTATGAACTATAGACTCGAATTGTTTTAAGTACGCTAGCGTCTAAATTTTATGTTTCAATAAAAGAGAAATTGGTTGGCATGGTATAGGTTATTATCACAAGAACCATACAGATTTATATAAATGTAGAACTTGCATTTCATTTGTTTATTTATTTATTTATTTTTAAATACTTTTTTTTTTTTCTTACAAAATAGAATTTTTATACACTGCTATCTATGGGTTCAAACTTTTTAAAGTTCGCTTTATTAATGCTAAATTATTCAAAATATGAAAAAACATATAAATATTTGAGATTGCAAGCTTAATTTTATATGTATTAATTAAAAAACAAAATAGAATTTTTTTTTCCCCAACTTCGTTTTAACATTTTTTTTTTTTTTTCCTTTTTATTTAGGACTGAGGACTAATACTCTCAATCTACGGATTTTTATGATACCAGTTTTACGATAGTTGGACATTTATTGAAATCGAAAAATTTTCGAAAATATAATTGAATAATTTGAAAGTGATGTTATAATTTGAAAAAAAAAAAAAAAAAAAAAAAAAAAAAAAGAAAAAAAAAACTAATTGTCCTCCGTACTAAACTAAATTCTTCTTTTGCCAGAATTTCATCAAAATCATTTTTTTTTTTTTCTTTCTTTTTTTTTTTTTTTTAAGAAAAAGAAAAGAAAATTAATAATAATCAGTTTCGAAACGGACAGTATCGAAAAAGTTTTTTTTTTAAATAATTTTGAATTAAGAAATAAAAAGCGCGCGTGCAAAATGAAATAAAAAATAAAATAAGATTTATAAATGGACAATATTTAAGCTCGTGGACTCAGTTGAATGATATAATAAGAAAAAATGACGACATTATTCTAATGAGATTATCTTTATTTATTTTTTTTATTTTTTTTTTCTTAATGACCTCATCTAAGAAATTGGCAATATAAATTCACAATACAAACTCGTTTCATTTATTTATTTATTTATTTTCATTTTAAATAGCTTTTCTTAAAAGAAAATTAAAAAAAATATATGCACTTTTTAAAAGCATTAAAACAATCAGCGAATCAAGCCATTTGTTTTAATACACGCTTATACGCAAAAGTTAGTTAAACATCACTTCAAAAACTATTATTACATTAGAAGTAAAACTGATTAAAAAATCTGGAGTGACTCCACTCGACTTTCCGAAGATTAAATAAATTAAAGTAAGAGAAGACATTAGATAAACAAAAGAGATATTTATAATAGGGTACGTGACTATTTTTCTCTATATAGTAGGTGTTTTTTTTTTTTTTTTTTTTTTTTTTTCAGTCATTTCCTAATAATTTAATTTATAATGTTATGAATGGTTATGAACAAAAGAATTATTATTTACAATTATAATTTTAAATCATATGAAAACAGATAAGTTTTTGGCAAACTGATAAAACAATTTTTAAAATAAAAATTTTTTTTCAAATCATACACAGTAAACATAAAGTGTTATTTATTTATTTATTCATTTTACATGGAAATGTTTTCTGAATTTTGTATTATCTTAACTTTATACTATAAGCACCACTACGCTTGAATAGATAAAAAATATATTCATGATTGTGTTTATGTATGCAATGTAAAAAGTATAAAACTTACTTAACACACATTACTTACGTGCACACACACACGAACATTTCAAAAAAATTTCCTCTTTAAAATTTTAAGAATATCATACATCAAATAATTTGTGGTTAGTTTAATTAGTTAATATTTTAATAAAGTAGAAAAGATTAAATACACTAAAATTGCTTTCCGGAAAATAACACTGCTCGGCATGAAAATTGCCCCTCCCCCCAACACCATTTTGGCAAATTCTTATGTAAAATGACATCCTAAATTCGAATACGACTACCATTTTGCCCTATCACCCACCGTTTTTAGGGACGCCCCCCTATTTTTATCACTTTTCGGTAATTTTTAGGGTTATAAATTTGATTTTTGAGGGGGGGGATTATTTTAACCATTAAATATCTTCTGGGGGCTACAGAGTTGGAAAATTCTAAAACATCAACATTTGGGAAAATTTAGGGGGGGGGATTTGCCACTAAAATTATATATTACATTTCTTATATTTTTTTAATCTATTATTAATGTTACTTATTAAACATTATTATTATTATTTTTATTATTATTATTTTTATTATTATTTTTTTTTCTAAGTATTAAATTAATTCTTTTTCATTCTCCAAATAAAATCCATGGTCATAAAATTACCGAACAGTGATAAAAATTGGGGGAAGGGGTAGCGTCTTGAGAAAACGGTGGGTGACTGGGCAAAATGCTAGTCATATTCGGATTCGGGGAGCATTTTACATAATTAGCAAAAATGGTATCAGGGGTCGATTTTTTTTTCTTGCAGCGCAGTGATAATTAGAGGTTCTGTGCTCAAAGCTGGTAGGTGGGAATGCTGGGTTTTATCCCAGGTTACGCTCATTGACCTAGCCGTTCGGAGTTTCCCGTGATTTTCTCCGAAACTCGCGTAAAAACGCGCTAGAATCCCTTAGAAAGGTCCCCACGAAGGGCATTCCACCTACAGACCTAGGACCATAGTGTAGTTAACCGGTCTTAACCCTCACCACTAACCGGCAAATAATTATTTGCCAAAAATATTAATTTTTGCGTGTTAAAAAATTTCTCACAACTAAAAATGAAGTAATATTAAAATTTAACTATCACAAACTTTGTACAAATATTTTGATGAATGTAGGATTTCATAATTAATGAAAAGAAAATTATAAATGTAAAAAATGAAATACCTTATGAATGAATTCCTTGTGTCTTTACTTTTAAAATATATCAACAGATGACAGCACCAATAAATTCACAAAACATTTTTCGTGGTACAATATTTAATAGTGAAGATGTGAATATTTGTGTGTGGGGGGGGGGGGATTCACTTTGCGTCCCCTATATAGAAGTTTTAATTAATAAAAAATTAGTTACTAAAGAGTAAAATATTATTTACGCACCCCGCCGTAAAAATACTTTAAATTATAACTTTATAATGCTACCAAAAAACTGACACAGTTAACAAGGGATGTTGAAAGCAATTAGGATTTATTAGAAAGATACATGAAAGTTATTGGCAGATCTTCATTAAGCAAAGCATTGAGTTCCCGAAAATTAATAGCGGCGGCGAATTTTTATTTCAATCTTTTTTTGGCTGCGTAAGAAAGGTAAGACTTTTTGCTGGGCAAGGCGACTTTTACAATAGTATTGTTTTCTATGTGATATAGACTTTGCTTAATAACCAAAGGTTAATCCAGAACAAATTTAGTACCCCATTGCAAAAAGTTCACAAAGTGCCAAAAGGTCACTTTGGGCAATGAGGAACCTTAATAAAATCAACTTTCAGCAAAGAGGCACCTTCACAAACTCAGTTTTCAGCAATATAGGAGCACACTAAATATTTTCATAAGCTTTGCTGCATCAAACATATAAAAATACCCTCAGTTTGAATATTTACTGGAAACAATGGTAAATATCTAAGTAAAAATCTTCTTACCCAACACATACGAAATAACTCGAATACGTATATATTTATTTTACAACTGTTCCGTTTTATTTTTTAAATATATTAAAAAAAAAAAAAAAAAAAAAAAAAAAAACTCTGCGCTTTTTGGTTAATTGTTCTGAAGCATTATTAATTTTCACAAACGTGCTTGATTTTTTTCACAAATTAATTTATGAATTACCCAAATGAGGTACCATTTTTAAAAAGCTGGATTGAACCCTTTAAACCTTTTTAACACTATCAAACAAAGCTGAAAAGTGTTTATAACTATGGTTTATCTGTATATGTTCTGACTATCGTAAATATGAATGAAATTTCTTGAAACGGATGTATGTTTTTCTAGTTCTCAAAAAGATGTTCGCTATTGAAAATGAGGTAAATACCACCACTGGTTTGCGTGCAGGGACACCCAAAAAAATCCAAAGCATTGCTTTCTACAAGAAGTATTTCTATAAGCCATATTTTAATAGATTTATTTTGCCCAAATCATAATAATATTAACATTTATTATACATATGCTAAAAAAAAGAAAGATTTACAGGGTTCACACAAAAATATTCCGGTATATTAACGGTTATAACCGTAAATTGCTGGAATTCCATTTTAGATTTTATTATGCGTTTTTAACACTTTGTAACAATGATTAAGATTGTAATTATGATTTGAATTAGCCCATCTGTCTGTCATTCTGTCCGTCTGACTATAAGTCTGTCCGCGCTCTGACTCCCATAAATTACATTAACGATTAAACGAAGCAATGAGTGCGTACAATTGGAAAGTGTTAATAATCTATGCGTACCCCACAATTTTCCGTTATTTATTTTATTCATTCCTCCAAAACAAGGATAAAAATTTATTTTTGTATTGCCTTTTTTTTTTTTTTTTTTTTTTTTCCCAGTACATTTTTGCAGCAATAATTTCTGTTTCGAGAGTTAGTTTTGGAAAACGTGGACTTTTTTCATTAACAAGATGCTTAAACTTTTGTAAATGCGCATGAAAAATTGACGAGAAAACAATAATCATATTTATTCTACGTATGCAAAGGCATTTTGAGGAATTAATTTTAAAAATTGTTTTAAAATTGAAGTTTTCATCTTAGATCCACGAAATTGCGAGATAATCTTCTTAAAAAATGTGTTTAATTATTTCTTTCCCTCAATTAAGAGCGCATTTTTTTCGGACACAGTCACACAGAAAAAAAATAATATATTGTTTAAAAAAACAAAATTTTTGTTGAGGCTGTATAGTTGAGGCTGGTTCCTAATATATATAATATGTTTGTTTCAAGAAACTGTTTTTTTTTTTTTTTTTTTTTTTTTTTTTTGGTTTGTTTGTTTCAACAAGAACCTTTGTTAAAATAGCAATTATTTTGTTAAATCGACCTTTTTTTTTTTTAAACAAAAATTTTGTTATCTTAACAAAACATTTTTTCTGTGCATTTTTACTCAGAAATACATCAACCCTTTAACGTTCACCCCATTTCCTTATGGCTATTAGACACATAGAAATGTGCAAAAAGAAAAAAATAATAGTATTTTTACTTTTCGAACATACATATATAAGGAAACTATTGTAATCATGGCAAAAATTCAACTTTAAGATTTTGGTATACCTATAGGTTTTGATGTCTTCTGAGTTCAATTTTGCTATTTTTACGGCGATGTGTGTGTGCGTGTGTGTTTGAATACCATAGTGTCTAAATGCTTTGTTCGAATCAGTTGAAAGTTGATCCCTATGTTATAGGTCAACGTCGTACAAACTGTATATGAACATCTGATTGTCGAAAGGGGACATGTTCAATTTTTAGCGAAAATGGGTTAATGCCACTAGCGTGTTCCTAACATATAGAAGCATATTATCTTTAAAAAGGAAACTCATCCTTCAGCTCTCTACGGTAGAAAAAAATTGTCTGAAAAATAGTTTTAGGCTGAAAAGAGTCATGTCCTGAACACGACTCCTTTCTGTTTCCAATGAAATGGAAGTGACGAATCATTCGGGTTTTTCTTACATCATTCTCTCTGGCTGATGTAACTGTCTTCTATTGAAAGGAGACGCCCCAGAAGTTCAACGTCAGATGATCGTCGTAAGCCCAAAGTTAAATTGATAATATGTCATATTCTTGTTCAGCAACAACGCCTACAAGCATGCAGAACAGCTTTTTTAAATGTGCATAACATTAGCAGGAAACGAGGTGAGCGAATTGAAAACTTACTGACAAAGGGTGAATCACTAAATGATTTAAGAGATATGACCCAAAATGTGAATACTATGACACTCAAGATTGTGATTTGATTCATGAGTATATTAAAGCCTTTTCTTTAAAACAGTCGCTATATTCTTCAAGGATCACGAAGTACCTAGCGTCAAACTTCACAGCCAAAACAATGCATAATTTATTTTTGAAAATATTTGCACATCGCCAAGGGAAAACGAAGTATCACTTCTACTGGGACTACTTCCGTAAGAATTCACATTGTGCTTCAAGGTACCTCACCTGGATATGTGCGCTGCGTGTAAGGAGCTAAACAATAAAATTAAGCATCCCTCATTAAATGAAACTGCAAAACGAGTTGCTGTGGCCGAATTGTACACAAAAGAAGAAGTCAGAAGTTTTACAACTCTCTTGAAAAAAGTTTTGCTTCTTCCCAAACTGAGGGCAGCAAAGTTGTAAGACTGTGTTTTGACTGTATGGCGTTTTTTGATTTGCCAAAAATAATACCCGTTAAGGATCTTTATTACTACCGAAAACTTCAATATTCATAACTCGAGTGGTAATACCAGGAAAAGTTATGTTTATCATGAGGGAGTTGCAAAATAATATCCTGATGATGTAATATCGTTTGCACGAACTTCAAAGTTTTACCCCTCCGAAGTTGAGAGAACAAATCCACACATTTATTCGAACCATAATGCCATTGGTGGAATTCAAGATTTTTAAGAAAATCAAAGTTTTTTTTTTTTTTTTCAATGAGAGGTCACTTCTACCTACCTTACGACCGAAAATTTAGATTACTGAAGAAGAAATTAAAAAATATTGATAAAATGTATACTCCTGACGAATACTTTAATATAGTGGCAAATGCTTCTAAGGTAGCTGGCAAATTCTGAATGATCATAGTAGTCAATTCTTCAATGGTTCTTGACTATCAGCACTAGTTTCCTTTTTACTACTCAATAGTACTACGTCACTTTAATCAAGAAGCTTGCCCATCAAAGACAGGAATTTTTTTTTTTTCTTAATATAATTATTTTGAATGTTCTTCCAAAAAAAAAAAAAAAAAAAAAAAAAAACGGTACTATTTTACCGTTTGAGTTTATTGGTGGATTCATCCTCAATCATTTTTGTTTGAGAAAGCATAATGATTCTCATCTTCTCAGAATGCCGTCCATGAAATTATAATTGCAGAAAAATCCTATAAACATCAATAAAATGAAAGACCTTAAATTTCTAGAACAGTTCATTCCGGAAGAGAAAATTCGTGCCTTTTGGATGGAACTTTATGAATGACCAACTCATTAAGAAATTTACCAACTACTGTATCTAAGCGTAATTTAGTGTTTTTTATGTTTCTGCTACTTATACCATGTTGTATAAAGCAGCATATAGATTTTCACTGAAGAGATTGGAAGTAAAGCGATGTTTTTGAGAATTACTGAAACGCATTAAAAAAGAAAAAAAAAAAATAGATGTTAAGTGCAAAAAAGAGGCATGTCCATAATGCAAAAATAATCGCCATGAACGTATGTATTATTGAATTTAGATTAAAATGGGGTATTTGTGATAGGGATAACAATGTGTAATTTTTTCAGAATTTTAAATTCACGCAAAATTTGCAAAAGCAGTTTTTTTTTTTTGTGTCTCCTATAAAATTAGTTTTTTGTGACGTGTCTCGTTTCTGCAGTCAGTGATTCACATATTTTTGAGAATCTAGCACTTACAGTTTTTTTTTACAGGAACAGAAAGAAAAATTCTTCATCATTATTGCCTATGAGCTGATATTATTTAAAGTGCAATAGCGTCTAAATAATGCCTTACCTGATTGAGCTGAAAATTTATATGCATGTTATAAGTGACCGTCACACGAGCTATAAATATTAAGGTGGATGTAGGCTCTTATACACTTTTACAGGCACACAACGAAAAATGTCTTATCTTTATTATCTAAGGGTTCAAATAATTTGAAGTACAGTAACGTTAACTTAAACAAAATTATCTGGTGTGTCACTCACACGACTTTCTCTTACCCAGAAATTTAATACTATAAATACAGGTTGCAGATTAAGAGGTAAGATAACGAGTACTATTATGTAAACCTGTGTTAAACAATTCAAATTAGGCTTCGAAAGAGTTTTATATCATAATTAGCTCTGTGAGAGGGGGACTACCGCCACCCCCCCAAACCTCCCGATTCATTAATGCACCTACATTTATATAGAATTTAATTCGGCTATTAAAATTAATTCTGTTTTTAAAAAATAATTTATTAAAATTATCGTTTAAAAAAATTATCTTTTATGATAATGCAGACGATTTTCATATTAGAGAAGTAGTATAACACTAAATATCCAAAAAAAGACCATTTTATTATCAATATTAAAAAAAAAAAAAAAAAAAAAAAAAAATCGATTACTTTGTTTTAAATTATCGCAGATCGATGGTAAGAGAAAGTAATACTATATGGAGAAAAGTACTCAAACACCCTATTATAATTTCTTCTTTTGTTTATTTAACGACTTCTCTTACTTTAAAATATTCATACAAACGTTAATTATTCAATGTTCAGAAAGTTGAATAGAGTCCTTCCAGATTTTTAATTTTTTGATAAATTTTTTGTATGAAACATTTACTTGTTTAAACTGGAATAAACTGAAATAATGATTAATTTTTTAATGATTTATTTATTTATTATAATTTATAAGTAAATATTATAAACTAGCAAACCCGTGCGAAATTTCCGCACTTTTATTTCTTTTCTTATTTACCTTTGAAATTTGAGACTCATAAATCTGTACTGATGTGATAAGTATAAAGGATTTAAGTCTATATTCTTGATATTTCAGGAGACGGAAAATAAAGTCGAACTAACTAAAAACTAATCAGAAGAATCGATTAGGAAAAGAGGATTATGTTGATTTATACCATTTATACCATTCAGTGATTGTCAACCTTCATTTAATAAAGGGAAAAAATTGAATTAAATATTTTATGCGAAAGATTAATGATAAATTTCTTACTTGAATCTTTTTTTACCAATGGATTTCCTCAAAGACTAAATGACATGGATTTAAGTCCTTTATACCAATCGAGAATTTTTTTCTGAGTCTAACTATATACTTAACTCAAAATCGACATTTTTGGACTTAAATCCTTTATACTTACCAGTACAGAATTATTATACCAATTTCACCACCAAGTTAAAATTTTACTTTACACGTAGCCAAATTATTATACTAAATTAACATTGTGCAGCAGTGAAACTAAAATCATTCAAAGAAAAATTTAAAAATAAAATTCATGATTGACAACCCAGTTTTCACACTTCCGCAGCAGTACAATTTTAGTATAGGATCCCCATGACGACTTTTAAATTTACCTCGCCATGTTAGTGACAACATTTTACTTATTTATTTTGGCACAGTTTTTTGTTAAAAAATAAAATAAAATAAAAAATAAATAAATTAAAAATTTAAAAAACTAATTCCTCTTTTGATTACACTTTTCATAATTGTGTTTTTTAGTCAGTTAATGATAAAAATTTAGTCTTTAAAGTATTGTTATGTTTAAAATGGCGCTTGCAAAGATTCTGAAGATGCAACTTTTAAAAATACATTTTTCCATAAAATAATCGCATCACACAAATGCCGTCATTATTATTGTTATTATTATTATTAGATCATTCAGCTAATTCCGCGTGCTTAAATGTTATCCATTTATTAATATTATTTTTTATCCTCGTGTATATTTTTTAATAACATCACTATCGTATCGTTTTAACAAAATATAATCGAAATTGGTCCACGTTAGAGAAATATTATATAGATTGTAAAAAACTCATAACAGTTTTTTCAGGCTAAAATAATAGCACATCAGGTTAAAATAAAAATTCTTTTTTTTTTTTTCTTATAATATTTATCCGCGTTTGTAATGATCGATAGATGGCGCTCTCTCAACTGCAGTTGTTAGTAAATATTGCCACGTGTAATAATTGCCACGTGTATTTATTATTCTGTTTTCTTGTTAGTTCTATCATTGTTTCAGCGTGAAAGCTATCAGTGGTGTGATAATTTCACCTTAGCCCACCAGAGGGCGAGCATTTCATTACAATCGCGGATTGGGGGAAAAAATGGTAGTATATAGTGGAAAAGGATTAAACTGATTAAAATTTATTTGTTTTTCATGTATTTAATTCCTTTTAAAAGAAAATCTACTTTTTATTTTATTTTGTTATATTGGTCGGAATCAAATCGTAATATAGTGTAAATAACGGGAGCTATAAAACACATGGTTCAAAAACAAAAACATATAATAGATGTTGAGATACAGTCACCTTTAAAATCGTAGTTCTTAAATAACAGAAGATCCACATGTCGTCGTTAAATACGCAGATTGAAGTGCCCGGGAAATATCTTTTTGCAGATAGTGGGAACCTGCCCCTCGATGCAGCACGGGCGGAAAAAAGAGTTGCCGTAGGCAGCGGGTACTCGAAGCAAGGTTTAGAGCAATTTCAATGTTTATTTATTTATTTATTTACTTATTTATTTATGTATAAATTATTATTTTTATTAAGTCTTTATTTATAATGTGATGTAAAAAATAAATACTGATCCAATTCTTTTGAAAATTGATTTAAATATAGTGGCGGGCGAAACGGGCGTAGCCTGCTAGTAATAAATAAATGAATGATAGATTCGACGGACCCGGGAAAATCTTAGATCTGCCCATGCGATAATATGGTCCTGATTACAATTTTTAAAAATGTAAAATTATTGTATGGGTACAGTAAGGGTATTTGTACCATCTTGCTTTTTTACGGTATAAGTACGGCATTTTTACGGTACATCAAACTTAAAATGTATGTTTTATATGCGTTCTAAGCGGTATTTGTATCGCAAAATGACTATTTCCTTTTCAATATATAACACATGTACTGTTCGCTTACACCAGCAAACCATTTTGGATCTTACATATTTTTTTTTACAATCTTTAAAATAATTTACGGTCCTTGTACCATAAATTAGATTTATGGTATATATACATAACTAGTAATATTTATGATTTATTCCGGATTACTATTAGTATCCACCTTTTTTCACACAATTTTATTTGTAAAGTTATTTCCCCAATATATAATTACAATGAAATAAAAAGAAAAATGCTCTTAAAAAATAATGGTGTGAAAAAAGGGCAGATACTAACACCGCACGAAAACGAATTATACAGGTTACCATGTATGCAACTGAGCACCCTATTGTTTGTACAAGTACTGAATTTAGGACAGATTATTTTTAATGTATTATCCTATTTATTTCATAAATTTATTGAGATTTGTTTGTAATTGATTTCTCATTCGTAAAATTTAAAATCTTATTCTTTTTAGTTTTCTTTATTAAAGTTTTACGTGCGAGTTGAACACATCAGTCATATTTTCAAAATGCTGTTTCATTGAAGCTTCATTATTTATTTTTTCATTTACTAATTATTTAGTATTATATTAATAGTTAAATCTTAATTCTAATCGAACTCTTTTCATTGCAGGACTAGTGATTCTCATGGCCTACCCTTAGATAGAGAGGAAAATTTCACAGCAGATATAGAGACTAATTTTCAGATAACTCATGTATTCTCCTCAAATGCAGAACGCAACTTCCCAAGAAAATCTCAAGCTGAGGAAGACTGCGAAATTACAACATTTGATGAAGGTATGGTATTAGATGAAGAAATATTATTGGATGAGAATGATGCACAAAACTCAATTTTGTTTCAAAATTCAAAAAATGATCAAAAAAAGACTGAAATTTTATCAGGTCCTGAAAAAATAAAATGTGATGTAAAACAACACACTGCAGCGGGACAGAAGAATACCATTCATAAAATCAAGCGTACACCTGTAAACAAGAAAGCGAAAAAGTCTATAGAAAAAGCAGCAAGCAGCAATAATCCAGTTGTCTGTCTTTCAAAAGATAATATTTTGATTTCACCTGGTAAAAGAGAAAGAAAGAAAAAAGAAACATCCTGCTGCAAAAGTAATATCGTGTCAAAACATTCGAATTCTGATTTTGATAATATATCACCTGAGAACTGTTTTAATAACAGGGTTGGTGATTCTGGTGGCCTATTCATATGTATAAAAGAAAAGTCAGGCCCTGAAAAAATAAAAAATTGCGTAAAAGATGACACTGCAACAAGACAGAAAAATGCTATCCATAAAGTCAAACTATCATCTGTAAACCAAAAAGCGAGAAAGTCTTCTGTAAAAGCAGCGAGCAATTATAATCCAGTCGTGTGTCTTTCAAAAGATAATATATTAATTTCACCTGATAAAAAAGTAAAAAAGAAAAAAGAAGCATCCTGCTACAAAATTGATATCGTCTCAAAACATTCAAATTTTGATTTTGGTAATACATCAACAGAAAACTGTTTTAATAACAGGGTTGGTGATTCTGGTGGCTCCTTATATACAGAAGAAAAGTCAGGTCCTGTAAAAATAAAAACTTATGTAAAAGATCACATTGCAGCAAGACAAAAGAATTCTATCCATAAAGTCAAACGTTCATCTGTAAACCAAAAAGCGAAAAAGTCTTTAGTAAAAGCAACGAGTAATTATAATCCAGACGTGCGTCTTTCAAAAGATAATATATTAATTTCACCTGATAAAAGAGTAAAAGAGAAAAAAGAAGCATCCTGCTGTAAAAATGATATCGTGTCAAAATATTCGAATTCTGATTTTGATAATACATCACCTGAAAATTATTTTAATTACAGGACTGGTGATTCTGGCGACCCATTCTTTGATATAACTGAAAACGATATACCAGTTACAGACACTAGTATACAAGTAAATGACGTAATCACACTAGATGAAGACATGATACTAAGTGAAAGCGGTGGTTCACTAAATTCAGATTTTGCCCAAGATCTAAATTATGATATGAACATACCATGCCAAATTCAAAATAAGAGTGATATTTTCAATTTCTCAGGTCCTGAAAAAAGAAAAAGTCGTGTAAAAGAACACACTGCATCAAGACAGAAGAAGGCTATCCATACAATCGAACGTAAATCTATAAACAAAAAAGTGAAAAAGCCTATAGTCACAGCAGCAAGCATCAATAATCCAGTTGTGTGTCTTTCAAAAGACAATATATTCATTTCACCTGATAAAAGTGTAAAAGAGAAAAAAGAAGCATCCTGCTGTAAAAATGATATTGTGTCAAAATATTCGAATTCTGATTTTGATAATACATCACCTGAAAATTATTTTAATTACAGGGCTGGTGATTCTTGCGACCCATTCTTTGATATAACTGAAAACGATATACCAGTTGCCGACACTAGTATACAAGTAAATGACGTAATCACACTAGATGAAGACATGATACTAAGTGAAAGCGGTGGTTCACTAAATTCAGATTTTGCCAGAGATTTAAATTATGATATGAACATACCATGCCAAATTCAAAATAAGATTGATATTTTCAATTTGTCAGGTCCTGAAAAAAGAAAAAGTCGTGTAAAAGAACACACTGCATCAAGACAGAAGAAGGCCATCCATACAATCAAACGTAAATCTATAAACAAAAAAGTGAAAAAGCCTATAGTAACAGCAGCAAGCATCAATAATCCAGTTGTGTGTCTTTCAAAAGACAATATATTAATTTCATCTGAAAAAAAACAAAGGAAGAAAGAAGAAGCATCCTACTGCAAAAATGACATCCTATCAAAACTTTCGAATTCTAATTTTGATAATACGTCATCTGAAAACTGTTTTAATAATAGGGATGGTGGTTTTGATGGCCCATTCTTAGACATCGAGGGAAATGTTATAGCAGATACAGAGACAAGTATACAAGTAAATGATGAAATAACCATACTGGATGAAGGCATACTAGATGAGAACGGTGGTCGTTGTTCACTAAATTCAGTTTTGGGCCAAATTATATCACCTGGAAAAAGTAAAAGCAGAAAAAAACACCCGACTTGCAACAAATCTGATATCACCATCGTGTCAGAATGTTGGAATTCTGATTTGAAATATTCGTACAAATGTGTATGGTGTTGCTTTGTAACTCCCATAAAAGAAAAAATGCAGAAGCACATGGGGAAAAAACATTGCGAGACTGAAAAAATCAAATGTCTATTTTGTTATTCGAAACCCGTCATACGTGACTATTTTAGTCACATAAAAAGTCATTTGGAAAATTCACCGTATTTCTGTTGGAAGTGCCCCTTTTTCACTTCTTCGATTAAATATTTCGTATCGCACTTTAGATGTCATAGTAAAAGAGAAAAGAAAGAATTCATTTGCGAAAAATGTTCATTTTCGACAGATATTCCTGAAGAATATTTCGAACACGAATTAGACCACCAACATATAGAAATTCCTGAAGAGTTTGAAGAATTTTAGGATGGGAAACAAAGCACCAATCTACAGAAATTCTTGAAGAACATGAAGAATTTTTAGAACGGGAGACAGTGCATCAACTTATAGAAATTCAAAATAAGAATGAGGAATTCGAATGTAATATATGCTTCAGATTATTTAAGCAAAAAATGCATCTGGGACGACATCAAAGAACACATAAAAAGAAGAGTAAGGCGGGAAGTCAAAAAAAGTAGACTAAGGAGAAAGAAAAATCTGCACAGCGAAAACTGTCATTATACTTAAAAAAATAATAATAATAAATAAATAAATAAAATAAAACTATTAATAATTGTAACATTGAATTTTGAAAATCTTTGTATGTGTAATGTCTTTTCCAAACTTTAAAACTGTGTATCATATTTAAGTCATTAAATTTGTCATTTTGATATTACTAGTTTTTTATTGATTGATTTTTTATTTTATTTATTTATTTTATTTTATTTTATTGATTTATTTATTTATTTTTATTTTTAATTTTTTATTTTTGTTACTTTTCTGAATATTACAGGACTTTTAGCAACCATTTGATTTAAAAGCAAGTATTTTATACAGCAGTTTTCGTATTATTGAATCAAGGAGAATTGCTGTAAACGATTACTAAAGTTCAATGATATGAAAAAAAAATGGTATTTAATTAAGGGATCGCTAAAAACGCTGCTATTAAACATATATAGATCGTTACAAAGACTGAGTTTCAATAGAATTTTTTATTCTCATGTTCTTTGAATAGATAGATAGTAGTTAAGAGTCTTCACATATTCCCTCTTTCTCCCTTCTCATGTAATCCTATGGGATTTTTGTTGCTTCATATTATAAGGCTATCTCATTCAAAAATAAAGTTTCTCGAATTTTCTTTTTAAATTTTGCTCTTTGAACATGTCACCTTTTATTTTAGGGAGCAATAAAATAATAATAATAATAATAAATAAGTATTTTATATTATAATCAAACATATGGCTTCAATTTTCATGACTCTAATTTTCAATCTCGAAAAGAAATATTTAAATTTAGGGTAGCTCTAGGACACATAGCCATATAGGTGAAGTGGCCAGTCTAAATATTTCCAAAACTTGATCAGATGGCAACATAAACTTTGTTCGTAGGAAATATTCAATGAGTTCATTCATTGCGAGGTGCAGCAGTGTTTTTCGTTTATAAAAAGAGAATTTTGATGTTTATTAGTGGGTGTTTATCACTATTCTTATTTAGTGATTGAATATTTTTGTTGAGTTTATATACGAGTGTTATACAATTGTTACGTACGTTACATCTTTTTTTTTTTTTTTTTAATTCGGATTTTTAAGGCACGTATAAAATCCAGTCTTTGCTTCTAAGCGTAAAACTAGGAATTATAATGGCTGAGTGACGCTTTAAATTGGGTGGATATCTGACCATCTATTTCAGGAGAAATGACCACCTTTAAAACATCAAAAACTCATGAAATATACTATCATCAACAAAAGTACTTTATCATATTGCACCAGTCTCTGATTTGATCATGACGAAAACAGTTAGAAAGCGTACCAATGGTATTTATGACAAGTTTAATGGCAAATAGTTAGTGTTTTGACATCACCAGAAAATATTGAAAAACATCGTAAACTTCCATCCCAGAAATAGATAAAGTTAATAAAATAACTGAAAACCACGAAAATGAACACAACAACAATAAATAAATAAATAAAAACACGACACTTCCAGCAGCGAAGAAGAAGAAATATATTTAACATATCAGATTCTACAGATTCAAAGAAATAGAATTTCATAAGGATCACTGTGCTGACTGTAAAGAAGAATACAATACGACAACGAAATCGAATGACTGGATAAAATGCATAAGGTGTCTGAAGCGGTTCCATCAAACTATCAAGACCTTTGCCAAAAATGTGATGAAATTTCACTAAAACTGAAGGAATGAAATTATACTTCTAATTTTGTGTATTCGAATTTTACTCAGTCATTTTTCGTGATATAATTGCATATCTTTACAAATTGTTATATGTTTTTCATGATTAACTATATGAAATGTGTTAGGTTTTGCTATTTTAGCTTCTCTTTTTCTTTCTTGTAATGGATAGCCATTTCTCCTAGGCTTGAGGAAAAGCCCTCTTACTTAAAACTATGTTTCCCACTTTTTGTTTTCAATATTTATTTTATTTTTCCCAAAATATGAGTATATGTATGAGAATTTTAAATATGCTTGAATATATCTTGTATTTGCATTTTAAGGATTTTTATTTCAACCTTTAAAAACTATGGCCATCTATCGTAGAGTTACCCTATTTATTAATTCTATTTATTTATTTATTTTTAATTGCTTCCTAAGATAAAAGGTGACAGGTTCAAAGAGTGGAATTCAAAAAAAATTTATTTTTGCTAGAGGTATCTTTATAAAACGAAGCAACAAAAACCCCATTGGATTGCATGGGAATGAAGAAAGTGAGAATCTGACTGCTATCTCCTTGTAAAACTACAGTTAACATTAAGTATTATGATTGTAATGGAGTTAAAGATTGCCTGTACTCTGTGTGAAACAAAAAGAAGGGATCGGTCAAAATATCTCGAGAAGTACACATGAGATTCAAAAGTTAACTACTCTCTTAAAATAAATGAGTTAATTAACTAACACATCGTTCAATAAGTCCCGGGACTAATCCCCAGATAGCGTTGCAAATGAAATATTTTTGTGTAGGTAAAGTAAACTTAACTTTCAAAAGATACACGCTAAATTTCATGATATTTCGATCGTTTGTTGCCGAAGAATCAAAGTTTTAGTGACCCTGTTTTTGATGTTTTCAAAATGAGGGACAAAGCTGAATTTCATGAGTTGATTAAACATTGCTTTGTGATAGGCAAAAATATTGTTGAAATTTAGCAATGGCTTAACAGTTTCAACAGTACTTTTGTCCATCAAAAAACGATGTTTAAACAACAAACGAAATTCAGCTTTGTCCCTGATTTTGAAAACATCAAAAGTAGGGTCACTAAAACTTTGATATCTCGGCAACAAACGATCGAAATATCATGAAACTTCAACATGTATCGTTTGAAAGTTAGGTTTACTTTACTCACACAGAAATATTTCATTTGCGACGTTATCTGGGGATTAGTCTCGGGACTTATTGAACAATGTGTTATGTCAAGTACAGTCGGTAACAAAAGTATCCGAACACTAGTAAATATTCCTACATAAAAAAAAGTTGAGTTAAAAAGGGAATTCTTTGAGTTACTTAGTAGCTTTTTATTTAAGCGAACTTGAGTTATCGATATTTATCGATACTTGAGTTATTTCTGCTCCTTCAGCCACTTGTAACTGGCAACATCGCTGTCACTGTAACGCATTTTTTCAGTAGCACGTAAGTGAAACATAGTAACATTGTAAAGTGATCCATTTTATTAAAATAATTTGTAATGCAATCATTAATAAAATAAATGAATTACTCAAATACAATGAATAACTCAAGTTTGAGCGCATTATGTTAAGTCATTCAGTTTACGGAATTTAACTCAAGATGACAGGGCTCGTTTCTTCTAGGCAAATGAGTGAAAATTCACTCATATTGAGTTATTTTCATTCTTTTATTTTAAGAAAGTAGTGTGTTGTGGCTACTACAAGACTTTCTTCTATATTTCCTGATGCAATTTTATGCAGTACAAATTATTTATTAAAATTACTTTCCATGATGAATGCAAACGATTTTTCATCTCACAGAAACATAACACTAAATGTCTAAAGAAAGTCAATTTTGTGCCGATACCTAAAGATGTTTTAGTATTATTATTATTATTATTATTATTATTATTCGTTAAAAATGAGGGGGGGAAATGGGTAACTTTGTTTTAATTTATCAAAGATTTATAGTTCAACCATTTGTTTTAAAAGTACTGGCGAATTCTTTTCAAAGATGCTCATATTGAAATTCTATACACCCCAGAGGGTTACTTCCTCCTCTGTGGGCAGCGATGCTCTTACATGCACAGCGATGGTCCTACATTTTTTTTTCTCATTTCACACTACATTTTACACTACATTTACACTTTCTACATTTTACACCCTAGAGGGTTACTGCCTCTGGGAGGAGCGATGCTCCTACATTTTTTTTTTTTTTTTCTCATTTTTAATGAAGAAAAAACCGATAACTTTGTTTTGGTTTATAAAAGATTTATAGTTCAACTATTTGTTTTAAAAGTACTGACGAGTTCTTTTCAAAGATACACCCCAGAGGGTTACTTCCTTCTCTGAGGGGAGCGATGCTCCTCCATCCACAGAAATTTTTTCTTTACCATGATCGATATTTTTCATCAGTAATCTGCAGCACATTAAAGCAGTTACAACTGTTAATTTAACAGGCTACCGAAATTTTTGGAAAACGAATTTGACAACCAGGGGCTCAAAGTTTTTTAGTCCAAAAGGAAAATATTTCAGGTCAGAAAATTTATTTTGAAAAGTATGTTAATAATGCATTTATGTATCTCTGATATGTTTTTAATCTTTCTAACATAAATAAATCTTTAAAAATGCATGATCTTAATTACCCCATTGTTTTTAAAAGTGGGGTAGTTATGACCACACTGTAATAACACAGTACCAGCACATACACTGGTTCTCATAATTATAAGGACACCCGTTTTTCTATATTAACTAAACACTGAACACTATTATTTAAACAAATGTATTTTTTATTAATTTGAATTTCATTAATAGACTATATTTAAAAAATTGTATCGTTTTTCTATCTTAAAATTTTTTAAATACGATCAAAAAGATAATTTTTCAGGTGTTCACAATTATAAGGACAGCTCGAATCTTAGTAATTTTTTTCAGTTATTCTTTAAATTAATATTTTATGGGGGTCTCTTTTTAGGGTGAAACAATCAGACATTCTCTCTGGTATATATATATATATATATATATATATATATATATATATTCAGTTTCACTACCATTTCATACAGCATAGATGATATTCTGAATACACTTAAACTATTTAAAATTGCTTTCCACTTGCATGCACTTTTCTAGTATGATAAGTTAAGGTTTTTTCAACTTTTAGGAAAGGCAATAATACAAAAGTTTATTTTTGCAAACTATTTGCATCAATCTTCAGATCGTGCCAGTAACTGTTAAAACCATTTGGTTAATGAAGAATAAAATATTTTTCATCCGAAAATGCAACATTTAACCATTTAATACTGTATTTCTTCAAGTTTAACACAGACGTTCTTTCCCCCATTAAATGCTTATTGATTATTACAGGTCTTTTATTCGTTTTAACATATTATTAATTATTTTAAACATGCATAAATATGGACCCCAACCTTTCGTTAAAAATTACGAGCAAATTCAGCAGCAATCATCATGAGTAGAACAGTAAGAGGAATTATGAGTCTTCGATCTCTGTAAAACTCTGATTTTGCATCAGATCTCTCTCCTATCGAACCAGCGGTTCAATGTTTGATCACATTTCCTTCAGCAATTTTAGATCTTTGAATTTCGTTAGAAATTCGGCGGATTGAAATTATCCTTCAAATTAAAAAACACATTTATCATACTTCACTACATGAACGTTCTTTTTTTTCGAGGAATTATCAGTAATGTCCGTCCAAGAAAAATTAAAGGCTTATATATGAATTAATCTAGCCCAGTAGTTAACAAATTCGCATGTCAACTCTAATTTATCCGCTAGTAAGTTAAATAAAACGAAAAAATCTGGATTGTCCCTGTAATTAGGAACATCTAAAAACGTGGAGAAAAAAAGTATTTCGCATCATTTTTTATTAATTTTGTTTCATATTAAAAAATTTAAGCACTTTTGGTTTTTAGAATATTAGATATATTAAGTGTGCTTAGTATAATCTTGTTCACAATTATTTTTACATTAGTTATTTTAAAACATAAAATGTGCTTTTAAATATGAAAAGGAGTGTATATTAAAGATTTTTTTTTTTTTTTAATCAGACAAAGCATATAACCTTCAAACAATGTAACAATCCAATAAACCTTGAAATTGTTGAAGATTTGTACCAGATGTTGCAGTTTACTTATTACGGGGGGAATAAGTACCGATGAAAGGAGTTTTTGTTTTTAACACAGATAAATCTAAAAGTAACCCGTCTCCTTTGTATCTCTATATACCTTCGTATCTCTCTATATATGTATCCAAAAACAAAATCACAGGTATTTTGTACAAAGGATTTTTTTTTTTTTTTTAAGGGAGAAAGAAAGAACATTTCTGTATGTTTTTTCTAAATCGGTTGCCCGTTTCTGAACAGTCCTAGACGATTATTTTCACTTGTTAAAATAATTTATAATACTTCTAGTGCAAGATGTCGTTTTGTTTTAATTTCATTTTGATAAACAGAAATTATTCATTTTGTGTTTAATCGATCACTAGGGTAATTTTCCAAACAACAAATATTGAAATTGCGTGTAGTTAGAAACACTTTAACCAAATCTCAATGCTACAGCAAATTTTCTATTAGTCAGTATAATTTCCCTATCGGCTGTCATAATCCCCACCTTTTTGTAATTTTGTGCTTTTGGTGGAGGTAGTTATAACTATCCCCATTAGTTTCAAATAAAGGAACCTAGAGAAGTAAAAATTTAAAGGGGTGGTTTTGAAAGCTAAAGTTACCCTCTAATTATTTTAAACAAAATTGTTTTCATCAGAAAAAGAATAAAACATAAAATTACCCTCTAATTATTTTAAATAAAATTGTTTTCATTAGAAAAAGAATTTTTAAAAATTACAAAGCTGTAAATTATATATTGGTCATAACTACACAACCTGGCCCTATACACTCTTTCATTTTTTCACGTAATTTTTTACATTTAAAATTTTTATAGAAGTAAAGTTGTTAAATCAGCAGGCATATTTCTTTCTTTCTCTCTTTTCTTTTCTTTTTTTCTTTTTATTATTAAATATAACGGCCCGTGATTCAGCTTATTTTCTGGATTTATTTTTCCCCTATTTAGATTTTATTTGTCGGCAACAGAAGCGAGTATGATTTGATTTGATTAATTAATTTATTTTTCTTTCCTTTCAATCTATCAGCATATATAGCTACGCTCATCAGTGCCTGACTCTGTCACGCTTTCGGCTTAAAAGATAGACTTAAGAGATTTCCTTAGACTCTGTCTGTGCGTGAACACAAGTTGCCACCTAACTTTCATACTTTAGTTAATTTTTAAAAATCTAATTGTCCGATCGGTAAGCTGTTTGATCCGACGGATTCGGAAAAATCGCCCCTTTTATTTGATACCTTATTTGTAACGAAATTTTGATTAGATTTTTTAAAATTAATATAAATATGAAAATAACAGCTTTAAAATGGACATTTAAATTTTTAATTGTTGTCTTTTTTTTTTCTAGCATATAAAATAAAATATGCTTTCACGCGGGGGAAAAAATTAAAAAATATTGAATTTACTCATGCATATGAAAAAATAACGTCTATAAAATAATAATAATAATTTTAAATTTTAAAGTTAACGAAGATATCTGCGTTTGTAATGATCGATAGATGGTGCTTTTTCAGTTTTATTTGTTAGTAAATATTATAGCCGCGTGTATTTATTATTGTTCTTTTTGTTATTCTACTCAATATTCGTACTAAAATTTCTCCACCATTACATCATGGAAAATTGATTGCTTTTGGGGAAAAATATTTCAGTTTATTCAAAGTTCGATCGGAAGTAGATTTTTAACTGAAGTTGAACAAATATTAGTTTCAAATCATCTGATTAATTCTTTACTTCCATTAGCCGAAGCAACTGAAATTTTAAATTTGTCATTTGGAAATACATGGAAGCTTAATTCTGAATTTCTTGGTCCTTTGGAGTTACACTGGAGCACACAACAGTATGTGTTATCTTTTTTGCCGGATTTATTCATTTTTATTCAATAAATATATGTGAAACTAAACATCGGCATATAATGGCGGCTTGATGAAAGTCGAATTAAAGCATGTTAATTGTAATTTCATTTTAGCCCACCAGAGGGCGAGCATTTCATTACAATCCCAGATAAATAAAGTGCGGAAATTTCGCACGTGCTCTAGCAAATGAATTATTTGAAGTGAGTAGTAAATAAAATGAAATGATCGTTTTTCAACTGGCGCCTTAGTCGCCCAACAACTAACTAGTTTACATATATTCTCGATAGTGTCTTCTTAGTCATTGAAATGTCCAGAAGAAAAACTTTTATTGGTCAGATTGAAAGACAAATAGAAAAGACTATAGATGCTTAGTCATGTAAATAAAGATTACTATAGTAGGGTTTTATTTTATTTTTTATATTTATTTATTTTTTTTAAGGATGCAGTAATTGCTAAGAATATTGTTTAGAGGGAAATTTTGAATTTCCATATCTTTTTTTTTTTTTTTTTTTTTTTTTTTTTCATATTTATTTTTTAAATGCTTATTTTAAAATATTGATCTCAAGGTTTGACCCCTGTGGAATATTGGTATAAATTAATAGATGGATTAATTATCAACCAATATTTAAATTTCTGCGGAACTTCAGATTTCACTCTGATTTCGAATATTTTTTATTTACTTAAACTTAAAATTAATAAAAAGATTTAATTCATTTTTATTAATAACAGATGTCACCACCACCACGAAACAATGAAATCGATAAAAAATTCTCTAAGAAGCATTCTTACTCAAAAGTTTTGCAAATTTGACAAGTCTTTTTTTTTTTTTTCTTATCATTTTATCTATATAAATAAAGAGAAGTGTGTGTGTGTGTCTGTCTGTCTGTGCTCTGGTGCTCACACTATTAATCGCAGAGCTAACAAATTTGGCATATAGGTACCTGGGATCTTGCAGGTGTACACCTCATCAAGATTTTTTCGAATTTCGAATTTGAATTTTTTAAATTGATATTTTTTCGATTTTAAATGTTGGCTTTAATGCTTCATTTTTCATAAATTTAACTCTTTGATTGTAATCGTCTGCGTATCTTAGCAACGGTTATATCACTATTTTTTTTATTTAATACATTCATTTAAAGGCGAAATTCTTTTTTTTTAAATTATATTTATTGAAAAACAAATGGCAATGCAATATAAATACATTGTTATGTTTATGTCTATTTTTTATAGTATAACAATTTTTTATTTTTCATTTTAGATTAATTCCTTTACATTTTTTTTTATTTATTTATAATATTTATTGGGGGTGGGAGGGGGGGAGAATGGTAGTATATAGTTGAAAAAGATTTAACTGATTAAAATTTATTTGTTTTTCATGTATTTAATTCCTTTTAAAAGAAAATCTACTTTTTATTTTATTTTGTTATACTGGTCGGAATCAAATCGCAATACAGTGTAAATAACGGGAGTTTTAAAAGACATGGTTCAAAAACAAAAACATATAACAGATGCTGAGATACAGTCATCTTTAAAATCGTAGTTCTTTAATCACAGAAGATCCACTAAATACCCAGACTGAAGTGCCCGGGAAAGACCTTTTTGCAGACAGTGGGAACCTGGACCCCCCGATGCAGCACGGGCGGAAAAATGTGCTGCCGTAGGCAGCGGGTACTCGAAGCAAGGTCTAGAGCACATTCAATGTTTATTTATTTATTTATAAATTATTATTTTTTTTTAGTTTTTATTTATAATGTGATGTAAAAAAATAAATACTGATCCAATTCTTTTGAAAATTCATTTAAATATATTGACCAGAGACGCGGGCGTAGCCTGCTAGTACCAAATATGGACGCTGAAATATGATTGGCTGAGGAGATACGGAAATTTCTGGAACTTTCCACACTTTTCTACAAGGGTATATAAGGGCTGTTTTTTCGCCAAGGTAGTCAGTTCAGTTCAGTCTGAGATCAGTCAGTCAGTTTCTCTAATGCTTGCATTGCAATTGAAGGAGTTCTAAGCCTTTTTGAATGAGTCTTGCTTTAAGTGTTGTTGCTATACAGTTTGTACTGTGGATTTGCTATTGGCAGTTGTTAATTAAGCTGTGTTTACTGGTTGAATTGAAGCTGATACTTGGTTTATAGACCTGTATTTTTCTGGAACTTTTTGTGAATAAATTACTGAATTTTTGCAAGCTTCGCCTTTCATTCTCGGACAACTTACAAACCCCGAACCCCTGAGTTATATATAGACGAAGATGAGTTTATAAATAAGTTTGAATTTGATTCTTTTTTTTTTTTATTTTTTTATGTAGATTCCTTATAAGAGATCTACCTATTGCAATGGTTCTCATGACACGACTTCTGGAAAATCTCTTCATATCTTCACCGATCATGACCCCTCGAACCCAAAACCACCCTTCGTTCAAAAGTTTATATATATATATATATATATATATATATATATATAACGCTTTTTCCCGTGTTATGTTGTGAACGAGATAACTGGAGTAATTTTTATTTAAAATTAACAAGCTCGGGATATGTTGTCAGGACAGTAAAAATCTCGGTGGAGTTCGTAGATGGGGCACCTAGCTGAAAGGGGGTGGAAATGGTGGTGGGTGGAAATTTTCATTTGCCCATAATTTCTTTAATATTGAAAATAGGAAAATACTTCAAATCAGGCGAATTACAAATGCAAATTTAAACAAACAGATGCACATTTAAACATCCTGTTTTTAACATTTATGTCAACAAGGTGTCTTTTCGTGATTAAATCGATGATGCTGTACAACTTTTTGATTTACCTTTTCTCTCATACCTTGTACTGTTTTCGAGATAGAAACGCTAACTGCGCTATCTTCTCACCAGGTGGCGTTGTAAGTGTCACATCTTGTAGCACATAGATTTAACAAAACGGACTTAACAAACTGTATCCGTCGCTCAGTTTTTCTTTCTCGTGTTAAAATGTGTGCGTATATCGGCCAAAAGGGGGCGCTGTTGTGCTGTAAATTTCTTTGTTTCCGAAAAAGCCATAACTAAAAATCTAATGTGCATAACAACATTTATTGTTTTCCTTATTGATGTTTAAAATTCTGAGCATGTCGTTCGAAAGTTGATACTGTTAAGTTGTAAATTTTGTTTAAATGCATGTGTATATTGGCCGAAAGGCAGCGCTTGTATGTGATATGCTGAAATTTTCTTTGTTTATGAAAAAGCTTATTTCAAAATCTAATGTGCATACTAAAAAAAAAGGAGATCTGCCTATTGCAATGGTTCTCATGACACTTCTGGAAAATTTCTTCATATCTTCACCGATCATGACCCCTAGAACCCAAAACCACCCTCCGTTCAAAAGTTTATATATATATATATATGTATAACGCTTTTTCCCATGTTAAGTTGTGAACACGATAACTGGAGTAGTTTTTATTTAAATTTAACCAGCTGGAGATATGTTGTCAGCACAGTAAAAATCTCGGTCGAGTTCGTAGATGGGGTATCCAGCTCAAAGGGGGTGGAAATTTTCATTTGCCATAATTTCTTTAATATTGAAAATAGGAAAATACTTCAAATCAGGCGAATTACAGCCTTACCCTGAAGAACAACTTTTGTATTTAAACTTTTTTGATAACTTCAATTGCTTAAAAGTTACAAGTTAAACAGTAATTGTGATGAAACACCGACTTTTTCTATAGCTTTAATTGCTTAAATTTATAATCTGATGCTTACGTCACGTGCAAACGATAATAAAAAAGATCACTGAAAATATCAAAACCATGGTAACAGCTTTAATTAATCATTTAAAAATATAAAATTAAAGTAATACGTTAGTCTTGGTAAAAATATCGTTTGTGGTGAATAGTTTAGAACGCCAGTTTACGCAAGAATTTAAAATTTACGATTGAAATTGTTTAGTATTACGTTACATCTTCCTTTGATTTTTTATCTTGTGGAAACAAGATATTGGTCTGTGAAGAGATATGAGGTTTTTGCGTGGGAAGAAAATATAATGACGTCAAAGCTGCCATTTTTCATCGCCAAGCTCGCCAAATTTTGTCATCAAATAACGAATTTCGTCGCCAAGTCAGAATTTTCGTCGTCAACTATCAAATTTTGCCGCCAAATCACAAATTTCAATGCTAAGTCACAAGTTTTGTCACCAAATTATATATCTTTATGGCTTCTATTTGTTGAATTATTATGAACTTGGATTTTAAAAAATTGAATCATTTACTGACCAATAAATCTAGCTTAAAATTTTAAGTAGAATGAATAGTAGTAGTTAATAATTAAATTTCTTAAAAACTGAATAGCGACGTAAATAATGGAATGTGTGGGAACTAAACCATTGGCTAAGCATGTGTATTATAAGTATATGTAATATTTTTTTACTTTTGTAACATTAACGTAAAAGAATCTACCTTTGTCTTTAAGCTAGCCGAAAAGGGATTTATATATATATATGCCAAAATATATTTAAAGTATTTTATAATGTGTTTTTAAATTAAAAAAAAATGGTATATATACGTTAAAAACAAAACGAAATGCAGTCAGTTATACAGACATGACATTATTTCATTATTCACACACACGCACACACACAAAAAAAAAATAACTTATATATATATATAAACAGCATAAAAGATTGCCAATAAGAAAATTAATTTTCTAAAAGTAGAAGGGGAAAAAAAAGATATTTTCAGACGACAAATTACGATTCTAAATTAATTTTTTCATTGAAAATATCTACTTAATAGCAACGTTGACATTTATTTTTATTTTATTTGTTTATTTATTTATTTATTTATTTATTTTTACACCATGGGTCACTTAATTTCCTCGTGGAAAATGACATCATGACAGAAAAACAGCGTTATAACAGAAACTTCTTTTCAAGGTGGCAAGTAGAGTACCTTTATAAACCCGACGTTTTTAGTTAATAACTTCGTTAATTAAAAAGATAGAAATTTCTAAGCAGCTGAAATGTCTTCCTTGGGAGTATTCCTCAAACATTGATACCTCCCGTGACGCGAGGAGATGCGGTCGCAGACAAAAAAATTTCACGCCAGCAATTTTCTTTAATCTATAGAGAAAATAAGCATTTGTAATAATCCGTATTAAATAGGTTTGTTTCATATTTATAAAATAGACATTCACTGATTATTATACTAGAAATTTATTTACGTACTTAATTAATAATATTATTGTTTTGTGAGATTTTACTTATGAATTTAGTAATCCGTAAAGTCGGAAATGTTGACGACGGCTGGATTAAGATATAAATTGATAGGAAGGCTATAGGTTATCATCGCAAGGACCGTATAAATTGACATGAATGTAGAAAAGCTTTTTTCTTTTTTTTTTTTTTTTAAAGACTATTTAACATGACAATCTTTTCATTTTATAGTTCTTTTACAAGGACCATGACGAACAAAAAATTCTATACATTACGATTCATTAAACGACATACAACTTAATAAGAAATAATCAAACACCTATTATAATTTTTCCTTTTGTTGATTTAACGACTTCTTTCATCGAAATTCCTTTAAACAACGATTGAAATATTAACCCGCCAGTACACTGGTAGGAAAAGGGCACAATTTTTTTTTTTAATATTTGAATGGTTACAATGTAATACCCACAAAATAAAATCACACAATAAAAATACGAAGTATAAAATTTTACGTTTATTTTATATATATATATATATATATATATATATATATATTTTTTTTTTTTTTTTTTTTTTTTTTTTTTTTCACAGATTATATGAAATTTTTCTCTTACATTGCATTTTAGTAAATAAAATGGGTCTCACAGACCCAACCCGTGTACCGATGGGTTAAAAAAGAAAGAAGAATTTCTCAATGTATATTTAAATAAATTTTATTTTACGCATTATTTACATAGCATGAACCTCATCTTTTTATTAAGGTGTAAGATTCCACAAATAAAGCAATTTTTGAACAAGTTCGAAAGTATTCTACTACGCCTGATGTCCGCTACACAACATGTCTCAAACATGTGCAACTGACAAGAGTTCTGGAGATATGGCAGGTTAATTGAGGTTAACACCTAGAAGACAATGTTGCAACCAAATTAAAGATTATTACACATGAATCACTGAGCGATTTATTCTTGCAGCACCAAATATGTTCCGGACGCAGCCCATTGAACTATTATGCGGGATTTTTATGGTCTATCTATAGCAACTATGAATTTCATTGAGCCAGGTTGGCATTCTCAAATTCTATTTCTTGTAACTGTTGGTCGTAGGGTTAATAGAATGGATTTTAAAAAAGTATTTTATGCAATTTCTCCCATTTTACAAATACGGTTTTTTAATTCGTTATAATCTTTAAAATCACTTTCCATATATGCAGTCATTATACTCAAAATTGTGATGGTTAGTTTTCGAATCTGGCAACTAACTTTCAAATTCATAATTTATTACAAGTTATGATTAATTAAGCTATTATTTCTATGTGTATCTATAATTTCCTACTGCATATGAATATCTGTAAATAAATATATAAAAAATATTACGATTATGTTATATTTATATTTTAATAGTCAACATATGACTTCAGATGTAAATAAAACATTGGTGTTAACAACATTAAAACATAATGATTGATAGCAATAGATACTTCAAACGGTAAATTGTATAATCCCTTATATATATACACATAAATTCATTTATGAAAATTTGGATGCATATCCATTGAAATATAACAATTTTAAGTATATGAAAATTTTCATAAAATATTTATAAAATAAAATTCAAAAAATTAATTTTTTTTTTCCCCAAGTGTTTTAAAATGCTTCTTGTTAATTTTGAATTTTCTCCCTCGATGTTAGATTATTGTTTAACAATATATCCTAAACGTATTTGGGCATTATATATGGACTTATTTTTTTACTAGCAGGCTTTGCCCGCTTCGCTGGACATTAAACTAAAATGAGTTGTCAAAATCCCATATTTTTATTAATAACCTAAGTTCTCGCTGTGATTGGTAGAGGTTTAATCGCTCGCAACGTGAGGAGTCTGGATCCCCACTGTCTTCGGCACAACTTACCCACTTCTTACATCCCCACCCTCAGCGGGTGAGCTCGAAGTTTTGCAAAATCCCACTAATGTGCATAATGCGTACACTTAATCAATATCCACACACGAAAATTCGCCATTCTAAGATAATTCAAAGCGAATTCAAACTGAAAAACATGTTTTTACACATGTTTATTGCCCTCCGAATCCGAGAAGGTGTGGGGGGGGGGGGGGGGATTTCGAATTTAGTGAAATCCAGTTACAATAAGTGCCGGATGCATACAAACAATTTACGCACCAAATTTCGTGACCACAGAAGTCTTTAATAGAAAATATTATAAATAAATAAATACAAAAAGCACAGCTTTAGTATGGGAACCCTTTGGTGACTTTAAATATTTTAGGCCATTTTTGCGATGAACTGAATTGGCTATCTCAATTGTTTAATTAAAGATCTTGGCGAGAAACGACCGAGCTACTTCAGTGCCGAATATCAAATTTTGCCAAAGGGATCCAATACTAAAGCTGCTCCATATCGAATCTGGGTTGAAAACGGAAAAAGGGTAAAAAAATTTAGAAATATCAAACCTATCTTTATAAATTTGATACCGAATGAAAGGGGCGATTTTGCTGAATCCAGGGGTGCAAACAGTTTTTCGATGCGACAATTAGATTTTTAAAAAATAACTAAAGTATGAAATTTAAGTGGCAACGGAAAAACGGAAAAAGGGAAAAATAAATTAGAAATATTAGACCTATCATTACAAATTCAGTACCAAATGAAAGAGGTGATTTTTCTGAATCCTGGAGTGTAAACAGTTTTCGATACGATAATTAGATTTTATAAAATTAACTAAAGTATGAAACTTAGATGGCAACACTTCATTTCAATCTTTTCATAATTTGTAGTGAAAATCACGCGAATACAAAAGTGTTTAACTTAAAAATTTATATTTATATTTTATTTTTTCATTCAAACCATTTTAGTGAAAAAATATTTATGGCGCATGCGCAGGCGTTTTTTACCCACAATTTAAACACTAATCATAATTTTGAAAATTTCTATAGATATAATTTCAAGTTGGGGAAAGACCTAAGTTTCTGCCAAGCGCCGTTGAATTCCGTCCAGCCGTTCTCGAGTGATGCCCGGACAAACGTGTTTTAGTCTTTTACCCCCTAGGGGGGGAACGGGGGGGAATTTCTGAAAAGTTGATAGATATAATTTTAAGTTGGGTGAAGACCTAAATTCCTGCCAAGCGTCGTTGAATTCCGTCCAGCCGTTCTCAAGTGATGCCCGGACAAAAAAAGCGACATTCGGACACGATGACACACACACAGACACACACACACACACACACAGGCAAAATTTTCTGAAGTCATTTTCGGCTTTCATGGGGTGTAAAACGTGAAGATATCGCAAAATTTTTTGATTCCGACAAATTTACAGACAAAAGTCTGAATTTATTAATATAGATTATATTTATTTGGACATATATTCTAAACATATCCTGGAAAATTATTTTAATAAATAATGAACTTGTATAGGAATATTTAGAAGAAACTTTTGTGATGTCTACAATATTCTACACTGGCGTTCAAAATTAAAATAATAACCTGCTTTCTCATTTTCTTCTTTTGTACATAACTTTTAAACAAATAAACTTATGAACATAAAACTTGAATGGCATGCTCATTATCGTATCATTAATCGAATTTTATATAACTAGCATAGTATTAATTTTTAATCTAATAATTATTCAATTTTTCTCAAAAGTAAGCTTTGGAAAAAATGAAAAATTCAACGATCTTAAAAACGAAAATTTAAGAAAAAGCTGTTAAGGATGTATTACAGGTAGGTGACGACGCACGTGTCATCAAATGTTAAACTAAATCCCGATCTTCCTTTCTGTATTCACTTTTCTTTTAATTTTATAACGGATTTTTTGAAAAATATAATTACTAATTTATAAACTACTAGCTGACCCGTCCGGCTTCGCACGGATGAACAAATTTTAGTTAAAGATGGCTTGACATGTAAAAAATCAAGAAAGATATCAGTTTATATGTTATAGTCAGGCAATATTATTAACTGAAAAGTCAAAATATAATTTTACAATTATTATTTTTTTTAACTAGTTGTTAAATGTTGGCAATTTTTACTTAATGTTATTTATTTATTTCATTTAAAAAAAAAAAAAAAAAAAAAAAAAAAAAAACATTTCTTTGCTCATGAATAAAAAATATTGAAAAATAAACCTATGACATGAAAATGTTTTTGATAAAATTGACGTCATAATAGCTTTAATTATTATTTATTTGTTCATCTTGCAAATATATTTAATTTTTTCCATAATTCATGTTTATTTTAATAATGTATATTAAGGGAGAAATCAATAATATAAAACAATATTCGTACAATATATACTATTACAGAATGTGGTGTGAAACGAACACACGACTTCCATTACCCAATATTATACGCATTATATACATTTTTTTGGAGATGTTGTATGCATTTTTTTTTTTTTTTTTTTTTTTTTTTTTTTTTTGAGATTTTCCAGTGAGAGAAACTTAATACACGTATAAAAGACATATACAACAGAGTTTATATAGCGAGTTAAAAAATAAGGGAAAGAAAAATAAAATAAAATAATAAATAGTTATTTTTTTAAACATGAATTTCCGAGATCTAAAACTGAACTACCTAATCAAGATGACTGTTAATATTCCTGTAATAAGCACGTAGTACTTGAGAAAGGTTATCTAAGTTGGATTAATGAAACAATTTTCAAGAAAACATTAGAACCGTTTTTGAGATACCAACTTTTACCAAAACTTAGCATACTAAATTATTGACCTAAAAACAATAATTACATACAAAAGGATATTTAATAGGAAGTTAACATGCCGAGTTTGACAAAAATCCGTACAGTCGTTTTTTAAGGAGCGCACTTGCGACATCTGAAATTGAGCTGTTCATAGAGGACGCCTATCAATTTTCCTGAAATAACCAACTATCTCATTCAAAAGGGCATGTAATAGGTTGTTTATAGAGCAACTTTGAAGAAAATCGTTACATCTGTTTTTGTGATACGGGCTTACGGTCCCATTTCCGGTTTTCGATGACCCAATTCCGGTTTTTCAATTTTTATTAAAATTTGGAAAATTTATCTGTACTCCAGACCTGAATCAATTGTGAAGTTTCGTAGTTCTATATTTATTAGTTTCGGAGATATGACAGCCAGAAGATTCCACACATACGTACACACATACATACACACTGGCCCATTGCCAAAAACTACATTTTTGGACTCAGGAGGCCTTAAAACGTGTAAATCAGGTGAAACTCTATATCGAATTTTTGGACCGAATATAATACTTCCACAACCTACGGTAGTGAGATAATTGAAGTAAAAACATAGATCTCGTATTTAATCCGCGATTGTAATGATCGATAGATGGCGCTTTCTCAACACTGCAGTTGTTAGTAAACATAGCCACATGTGTTCCATTAGTGTTCTTTTTGTTATTCTACTTAATATTCGTACTATAATTTCTCCGCCATTACATTATGGAAAATTGATTGCTTTTGGAAAAAATACTTCAGTTTATTCAAAGTTCGATCGGAAGTAGATTTTTAACTGAAGTTGAACAAATATTAATTTCAAATCATCTGATTAATTCTTTACTTCCATTAGCCGAAGCAACTGAAATTTTAAATTTGTCATTTGGAAATAAATGGAAGCTCAATTCTGGATTTCTTGATCCTTTGGAGTTAGATTGTAGCACACAACAGTATGTGTTATCTTTTTTACCGTATTTATTCATTTTTATTCAATAAATATATGTGAAACTAAACATCGGCAAGCAATGGCGGCTGTATGGAATTCGAATTAAACCATGTTTATTGCAATTTCACCTTAGCCCACCAGAGGGCGAGCATTTCATTACAATCGCGGATACGAAAATATACAGATTTTCGTATTGCACTTTCGATCGCTAAATACAAAAATCGCCAAGGACGACAGATATCAAATCTACGCTTTGTTTTCAATTAAAATATTGCAAATTTGAATTAAAAATTTATTTTACCAAAATTTATTATAGCCTCTAGCACTTAGAGACAGTGTTACTTTTAATGGACCATATTCCTCCTTTGGGTTCGAGACTATAAAAAATCAGCTGTTTTCGGAAAACAATTCTTAACTCTGCCATAGCAAAGCATTGTGGCCTACAAATTTTTATCTTGCAATATTATTTATAAGAGTTACAGATTATATGAAATTGAAGTAAGAGTGATATAGTGATACCTTTGTTTTGTTTTTAATCCAGTTTTAGTAATATACTTTAATATTAATCAACATATGTATTATTAAAAGTTGCCATGTGAACTGTGGCGATGTTAACAAATTTAAATGGATGTTCCATTTAATAAATTCCTTTATTAAAGTGATTGAAATTCTAATTATTTAAGCTTTATTGTCTATATATATGTGTGTGTGTATATAAAATGTTCTTATTAATCTTTTATCCATTATATATACAGTCGGCTGCAAAATTATTCGAGCACTAGCCAATAATTACTATATTTAAAAAGTACACTTAAGACTGTTTTGCTAAGTAAATCCTTGTCGAATCATGTTCTTATACTGATTAAGAACATGACTCCACAAGGATTTATTTAACAAAGATGTATTAAGTGTACTTTTTTTTGGCAAGGATTATTGCTAGTGCTCGAATAATTTTGCAGCCAACTATATATGTGTGTATACATAAAATGTTCTGCAATTGACGACTAGAACGTTTGTCGTCATTCGACGTCATGATGAAATTTAACCTATAGGAGTCTTAATTTAGCCCACAAATAAAGGACTATAGCCAATCATAGAGGAGCTTTTACCCACAAACAAAACGAAACTCCGCCTCGTTCTAGTCGTCCATTTTACGATATAGAATAGTCTTAACTTTATCATTCGATTCAGTTGATTACATTTCTCTTTTGTTCTTGTTTGAACAGATATCTGATTATTAAGTTTCACTGGAGAAATATTTAGGAAAATGTTATGAGTAATAATAAAATGGTATCTTGAATCTAATTTGTTTACAAAATATCGGCCACGTGTTCGGCGATTTTACCCACTGTGACGTCACAGGAATATTGTCCATTGTTGAAAAAAAAAAAAAAAAAATCGGATTTTTAGCTCTAGCGATCGTTCTCTACATATACATATAAACCTTTCCTCTTTATATATTAGTATAGAGTTAATAGGTTAAATAGATAGATTAAATAGGTTTCTAATCAACATAATGTAACTCAAAAAATTAAATGCTATTTGCATTTCAGTAATGGCTGTATGCGCTATGTATATTGAGCTACTTGTAATAACTGTTAGTTGCTAAAAATAGTCGCCAAATAAATTTAAACTTCTCAATTATTCTTTTAAAAAATGCATAATGAAATGCAGATGATATATATATATTTTTTTTTATTTACTTTTTATATTATTATTCGCGTGAAAATATATTTTATTAAAAGTCGAAAAATAAATTAACTCGTAAATTTTTTGGCAACAATTATAAATTAAAATAAATAATTTAATAAAAGTTTAGAAGTTAGAATTTCTAATTTTATTTTTTATTTGTTTATTTATTTTTAAATTCTAATTTCGTTTACACACATCGGTTTAAACATCAATGCTTAGATCATTATATTATATTATATCATATCAAATTATATTATTAGAAAAATAAATACTTTTAAATCTATAATGACGTCAGATTTAACGTGTAAGTTTAACATTTCACAAAGCTTTATATGAATTTCAATTTAATCCGCGTTTGTAATGATCGATAGAGCATTTCCTCGTTACGTCTGGTGGTTGGCAAAAAAGCGCGCTCGACTTTCCCGCGCCCCGCCCACCATTGATTTTCCGTTGGTAATCCGCCATCGCTATGCTTTTCCCAAGCCTTTTTGCCAACCACTCATAAAAGTTGAGATGTTTGTTTACAAACAAGGAACTGCCCTATAGATGGCACTTTCTCAACTGCAGTTGTTAGTAAATTATAATAGCCACGTGCATTTATTATTGTTCTTTCTTGTTGTTCTATCATTGTTTCAGCGTGAAAGCTATCAGTGGTGTGATAATTTCACCTTAGCCCACCAGAGGGCGAGCATTTCATTACAATCGCGGATTCAGGTGCAAATATGTGTCTTTTCTTTTCATGTCAAGATATTTTAAAAACAAAATGAACATGTAAATGTTTCTTTTATGTTGGCAGCAGCTAATTTTTTTAATATTTCATTATTTCCATTTCTATTATGGCTTTTATGGGGATTTTTATTAAAATGCTCAGATTTTAAACTAAAATTTATTTTATCAAAAATAAATATAGCCTATAACAAGCAGGGATAGTGTAGCTTTTAGTCAGTGAAAGAAGTTTTTAAATCGGTTCAGTAGTTTCAGAGATTACCCTCCACAAACATACATTTTTTTGCACTTTATATAATAGTTTTGCTCTATATATAATAGTATAGATATAGATGAGCATCACGAGAATAATAAAAATGTCGAAAAATAATTCTATAATGAACGTCTGAACGTCTTATCTAATTTTCATATTTGTACTAGCAGATCTTGCCACGCGTTGCTGTGGCTAAGTTATACGTTGAATTATATTGTAGTAAACTATTCAATATACAGTCAAATTATTATTTACGAATAAAATTGGAATAATAAAATGAGAAGCAAGCAATACTTACACGTATTTAATTTTATTGTAGGATATTATAAATTTTAATGGAGAAGTGATATTATTTCTAATACTACTTAGGATAGGTTGACCATACGTCCTCGAATCTCGAGGACAGTCCTCGAAAATCACCTTCGTCCCCAAAAAATTATAGCACATTTGGGGACGCCGGTTATAAAGCTATTAATGTTTTATTATAATAATTTATTATATACATAATAAATAAGCTGAAACAAGTTCTTTTATGTGCTTTATACATAAAAATTAATAAAATTTTACAATTTAAGGTGATTTAATTAATTATTTATTTTTGTCCCCGAAATTCCAGAAAACCGCCATATTTGTCCTCAAATTCAATGAAAAAAATATGGTCACTCTAACTTAGGATAAAAATGCTAAAATGGCTAATTGTATATAAATTAAATTCTATTAAAATTCTATTTTAAAAAAAGTATAAAAGAAGCAGACGATTTTAAAAATCAGTTTTTATGGATGAATGAAATATAATATGTCTAAAGCTATTTCGGATTAAAATGCTAAAATGACTAATATGTAATTAGATTTTATTAAAATTCTATTACAGTGTAAAAGAAGCAGATGATTTTAAAATCAATTTTTAAGGAGGAGTGAAGAGTGAAATATAATATGTCTAATGCTATTATGGATAACTGCATTATAAAATGATCTCATCATTTTAAATATTTTAAAGATGGCAACAATTATAGTTATAAAAAGGAAAACAATGTGACTAAGCCAGAAAAATAAATAAATTTGATAAATATTTTAAAAATTTAAAATAGGATAACTTGTGAAATAGTGAGCATTTAAAGTAAATAAAGGTATCATTTTAAATAGAAAAGGATTTTATAAAATATTAATATATTTTAATGAAGTGATGACAAGATATTGAGTATGTTAAAATTTTAATAGTAAATTCAAGTCAATCAAGATGGGAAACATTGGGGATTAAGATAAGAAAATAGCAAGATTTTAAGATCGTTTTTTAGCGAGAAATATGACTCAAAATTTAAAGTATAATACATGTGTAAATTACAAATTTAATGAGGAACAATAAACTGAAAATTTATTAAGAAAAGTAAAAGAGAAATAAGAGAAATAATTATTTAAAGTTTTGAACATCGATAATATGGATTAGCTTTACAAAACAAATAAACGAACTTAAAATCTTCTCGTTTTAAATAAGTTTTAAGGTATTGAAATGGTTACTTTTTGTTTAGAAAATCATATGTATAGATCACAAATTTCTTAAAGAAAACAAAATGATACAGACAACAATTGAAATTAAATGAAAAAATAACGCACCAAAAATTGAAAGAACAAGGTTAAATCGTAAGTAAATTTTTAACACACGTGTGACGTGAAATAAATTGTAGCATAAATTATATTGGATACTTACCAAATCCGGACACTAAAACATTATGTCTATAAATTAACTTACACCGCCATCTGTTAGAAACTTATGGAACTCACAGATAATTATAACCCGTTGTCATATAATAAACAAATAATTTGTGATGAAAAAATATTGTGACTATAAATTGAGATAAAAACTATCCTATCTCTCAAGTTGGGCCAAACTGCACACAGTGTGCAAAATTTCATTAAAATCGGTTTAGGAGTTTAGGAGTTCATCGCGGACAAACACCGTGACACGAAATTTTTATATATAAAGATGTATATTTAAAAAATATATATTCACATGCGAAAAAAAGAAGAATCAGAAAAGTGAACACAGGAAGAAAAATCCAGTTTTAATCTAACACATGGATGCATGTGTATCTTTACTTATCTGCAAGGCATCCTTATGGCAATTTTTCATTGAGTTTTCTTTTCTAAAATTGTTGAAAGTTTTCATTTTCTCCAAAGCTTACTTTTGAGAAAAAGTGAATAAGTATTAGTTTAAAAATTATTACTTACGCTAAAATTATGTAAAATTCGATTAATAATATGATAAAGAAATGTCATCCAAAAATTGAATTGTTTGTAGTATTGACATCTATTTTATTTGTCTTCCTCAGAAATGTTGCTTATTGAAGAATTTTCGCAAAAAATATCAAATTATACCGTTGGGGGTTTACAGAAGCAGAGAAGCCATCCCCTCCGTTGAGAATCAAAATTGTGATGGCATATCTTCGGACCATCATTAAGGGTGCGTCCCAGACCGTCGCCAATTACCCATTACGCACGTTAAACCCAATCAAACCAAATCGATCCAAACCAGACCGACCAAATCAAAAGAAATGATTTGGGCTAATTTTTATGCACGCGTGGAACTATTATTTAGAGTTGAAATAGAAACTTAATTATTTATATGAATATGGTATATTATTTAAATAAAAATATTTCTTTCCACTAAGTAAACTATTAATACATAATGAGTTATGAAAAATGACATTATACAAAACCTATTTCCTAAATCATAAGAATAAGGTTTCATCGAATGAGTTTAAATCGCAGCTCCCTTATGAATAGTGTAAATTAAAAATTCAGCTAGACATGATTATTTTTTCCCTCGATTTTTCTCTTTTTCTTTCTTTAAAATACATTGTACAGTAATTTACTTTTGAGTTCGTTTAAGATTAGATATTAGAACAGAATGACAAGAGAGAGTTAAACTTGCTGAAGTAAATCTGAAATAATTGAAAATTTAAAAAAATAAAAATAAAAATTAATAAAAGCCACAAAAGAATTAAATGTCTTACAAGAAAGATTTTTTACCAAGATTTGTGTGAAACATTTTGCGTTATCATCATGTTATAATTTGTAATAAAAAATAAAAATTCGTCTGCTCATGATTACTTTTTAGTGATTCAGTTTGAACTTCGCTACTTTTGAGATTAGACCATGGCAATTGAGATTTAAACTTGTTGCTATAGTAACTCAGAAACAATTTGTAATTTATTATCTTAAAGAAAATAAATAAATAAGATTTTATTTAATAAGATCCCACTCTTTAAGCATCATTTTCTTCTTTCTATCCAAAAGTATGCTACATTTTGGTTTATTTCTATTCATTTTAAAGACAAATAGCTGCTAAATGTATTTCAATTGTATAATTTACAGAAGAAAACTAAAAAAAGAAAAAAAAAAAAAAAAAAAAAAAAAAATCTAAACTGAAAAAAATATCAGAATCGGCGGAGAAATGAAGAAAAAAAATTAAATAATATGTTAGTAAAGCTTAATTTATGGATATTTTAATTAATAATTGGAATTATAGATGCTTATGTAGAAAACGTTAGAAGAACAGTACATGGTTTGGAAATAAACTTTGGGTTTACAGAAATTTTTAAATTAATGAATTATATATGAATATAAGAATTTAAAATGTCAGCTGTACAATTTGTTTACATAGTATGTAATACAGTCCGTTAAGAAATTATAAGACCACTTTAATTTTGTAAATTATAAGAAAAATAAAGATTCTAATCATAATTTATATGCATAAAATTACATATTGCTCTATATTTTTTTATAATTAGTTTGCAATAACTTGGTATAATGCAATAAGTATTTAATTAAAATATATATTAGAAATAAGTGAAAAATAACCTGTTAAGAAAATATAAGACCAGTGGCGGATTTAGGGGGGAGGGGGGGCTAGGGGGATGAAGCCCCCCCCCCCCCAAAAAAAAAAAAAAAAAAAAAATACTGTTATTCATAATTGAATTTTGCAATTGTAAATTTTTTATTGGTCTAGAATAACACTTTGAAAAATCTTATCCCCCCCCCCAAAAGTCATGTTCTGGATCCGCCACTGTATAAGACCACTTGTCAAAAAACAAAATTGTATAAAAAATTAATATGATATTGGCCCTCCATTTTTCCTGATGACTTCAAACACTCTGTTTTTCATTGAAGTAACCAGGTGATTAAGTTCAGTTATAGAAATATTGTACCATTCTTTTACAATGGCTACTTCCTGTTCATCGGCAGATGAAAATTGTTTATTATTAGCATAAACTTTGCGAGATAATATACCCAATAGGTTTTCCATGGGGTTCAAGTCTGGACTTCGACTTGGCCATGGCAAAACATTATTTTTTTCTTTTTTAAACCACTCCTGTGTGGATTTAGATGTATGACAAGCAGCATTGTCCTGTTGAAAGATCCAGTTAGCACCACCTAATAAAAGTCCTAACGTTATCGTATGATCATATAGCATAGACTGATATTGTGTAGAGTTCATATGACCCGAAATCCGCTGTAAATCACGCAACCCCTCATAACTAAAAGCTCTCCAAATCATTACTGATCCTCCACCCATTTGACGACTGAAGTATGCTTTTGGTTCCTTCCTCAAGTCATGCCAGTAGTGTTTGTAACCATCGGGACCATCAAGGTTAAATTTCTTTTCATCAGAAAATATAATTTGTTTCCACTGATCATTCCATGACATGACACTTTTAGCCCATTTTAATCTTTCTTCTCGATGGCATTTCAATAACTTTGGTTTTTCTTCAATTTCATAAATTTCGTATTAATATTTAATTTAAGACTTTTCCAGACTGTTACATGTGAACTTTTCTTGCTGAAACGTTTCGAAATTTCACGAGTTGAAAGACCTTTTTAGTTGACAGCCGAAAATTTTGCCTATTATCACGTGCTGTCAAAATATTTTTTCTACCAGATCGTTTTATTTTGTTTGAATAATCTTTTCTAATTATGGCATTATGAATGGCAGTTTTAGAACGGTTCATTAATCTCGCAATATCTCTTTCAGATTTACCAGAACCTTCATAAAATAAAATTTTTCTCACTTCGCACTCCGATAATGCTTTATCTCGAGGCATCGTCAAATTAATCGTAGATAACACATTCAAAACCTAAGCCTTTGCTTCTTAGGTAATGCTTTTACGAAATACTGAAGCATGCGCTTTATACTGAGTTTGACGTCATGGATAATATGCTAATTTTTTCAGGTGGTCTTATAATTTCTTAACAGTCACAGTCTTTAATTTTTAGAAAAATGAATAAGTTTTAATGAAATTTAATTTAATTTAAAAAGTTGGAATTAGTATAGGATGAGTTTTTTTTATCAATTTTAAATACGCAACTAAAAATTTGCATATTATGCTCTCTTCTTCAGAAATGCACCAATACGCTTGTAGTCTTATAATTTCTTAACGCACTGTAAAATGTATATAATGCAGAATACAGACACATAATGTAAAATAAAAAATTTATTTTAAAGTACACATATAAAGGAGTACAAAGTTAAATGGAGTAAGATTTTTCCATAAATAAAATAAATAAATACAAAAAATATTGCGATAAATTGACTACATGTATGCTGTTTCAAAGTATTTGTCAAGTTTCTAAATTTTACCTTTTCTTAATTTAATGATTAAAAGAATTAAAAATTCCATCAGAAAGAAAAATATTTATTGGTATTTTAGTATATCTTTTCTAAATATTACATGCGTTTTAACATTTTGATTGCTAAATGACCGATAAACGAATTCGGATACATTACTATTTATTGTACGATATAATACAACTTGGGGAGAGATATTCAAACACCCGTTTATGATTTTTCCCTTTTCTTTATTTACTAACTTATCTCATTTAAATCCATTGTTTAAACAACGATTTCTGTTAACAGCCAGTGTTTTCTTTTTTAAAAAAAAAAAAAAAAAAAAAAAAAAGAAGCGGGCAGACTTGGATAGTTGACATTTTTGATTTTCAGGAAATTTTCAGATGTTCTTTGTGTAAAACTATTAGACACGTATTTTTTTATTTTTGCGAGAAAAAAAAAATTTCTTGGAGTTTTGGGATGGTCAAAGATGGAGCCCTCTTTTCTTTTTTACGAAAAACATACCTACTAGTATTTACGGAAGCCAATACTTTTTGCGCCAGAAGTGAACCATGGTACTGACAGTTATTTTGCATTCTCCTGTTTTCAGACTAACTATTGAGACATAAATACTTATGGTTGACTCTTTACGCAAAAGTCAAAGGTCATTCAAAATTCTAAAAAAAGTTTTTTTTTTTTTTTTTTTTAATTTTGGTCCTCAAAATCTTCTTGCACCAGAAGTGGACCACAAAGGTATATACTTCAGCAAATACATACTGATAATAACTACCCCAAAATAGTAAAATTTGTGCAGTTGACTTCTGGCACAAGAAAATATTTGACTTTGAAATTGCAAAGAATCAAAAATTGCATGACTTTGAATTCATTTATTGCTTGCGTCAGAAGTGAGCAGGTATAAAATTAGTGAAAAAAGAAGCCTTACGTACAGTAGCAACAAGATCAATTCAAACACCTATGGTAACTTACTTATTTTTTATTAAATGCGGCTCTATACTTTGTGTTTTGTGGCACAAGCTAACTCTAACAGTTCCAGGAGTTTACATAATGAGGTTTTTTTTTTTTTTTTAAACACCGATTTCCAAGATCTAAAACTGATCTATCTGATCAGGATGACGATTAATTTTCCTGTAATAACCCCACGTAAAGCATGAAAAATGATATCTAAAATGGGTTTATGTAACAGTTTTCAAGAAAATCGTTAGAGCTGTTTTTGAAACACCAACTTTTAACAAAACTTGACATACTCAATTATTGACCAGAAAACAATAATTACATACAAAAGCTGGTTAATATGGCGAGTTTGAAAAAAAAATCCGTGCAGCCGTTTTTAAAGGAACGCACTTGCAAGACCTGAAATTATGCTATTTATGCAAGACGACTGTCAGTTTTCCTGAATAAACCAACTATATCATTCGAATGGACATCTAATAGAATGTTCATACAGCAACTTTGAAGAAAATCATTAGGGCTGTTTGTGAGATACGGACTTACGGTCCCACTTCCTGTTTTCCAATTTTCACAAAAAATTGAAAAATTTATCTGTACACCGGACCTGTTTCAGTTCTGAAGTTTCATAGGTCCATCTTTATTAGTTTCGGAGGTATGATAGCCAGAAGATTCCACACATGCATACACACACACTGACCAATTGACAAAAACTACTTTTTTGGACTCAGGAAGCCTTAAAACGTGCAAGTCAGGTGAAAAATCGATATCGAATTTTTTGACCGAATACAATACTTCCATTACCTACGTTAGTAGGGTAATGGACGTAAAAAAAGAAAAAAAAAGCTTAAAATTTAACCTTTATTTTTTCCTTTAATCACAAAATAACATTTTCCACTTATTGGAGAATCGGTCCAATAAATGCCTACTAATCTTTATTAACATACATATGAATACAACACTTAAAATAGATTTAAAAGACATAGTACACACCTGCAGATAAGAAAAAAAAAGTTTAATTGTTAAACCACGGCCCTACTAGATCACTCCTCGGCGCCAACTCGCCAACTTTTCTTTAAACTTTTCTTCTTACTTTTTCTTTGAAAGTTGCCTACGATTTCGTTTATTGCATTGATGTTATTCAACAGAACGCCATATTTATTTAAATTTCCCTTGGGAAATCGCGCCAGTTATGCGATGATTTTAAGAATAAACAGACACCGAAGATTATGAATTTTGAACTCTTAGAGATAATTTTATTTTGAAAATTTTTTCCATATCAAAAACTTTCCATTAAAAAAAGCAATTTAAAAGATAGATGAAAAAAAAAAAAAAAAAAAAAATCTGGTGTGACACCACTCGACTTTCCAAACATTCAGTAATTAACAGTTTTATAGATAAAGTAAAGAAAGAGGAGTTGTTAAACAAACAAAAGAGAGAAAACTAAATAGAGTGTTTGAGTTTTTTTCTCCATATATTACACGATGTTTTATTTAACGCTACTGAACTTTGAGCCCATAGATCATAATGATAAAGAATTTTTCGTTGTGTCCCTGTAAGAATCTATAAATGCTAGATTCACCAAAATGCTTATAGTTAGTGCAACAGTTTTATATAATATTCATATAAATTTTCAGCTCAATTGAATAAGGCGTTTAGATGCTATCGCACTTTTAAAAATTTGGTCCCATAGGCCGCAATGATAAAGAATTTTTCTTCGTGTCCCTGTAAAAAAACTGCAAGTGCTAGATTCACCAAAATCTATACAGTTTGTGCAACTGTGACCTATAACATGTGTAAAAATTTTTTTCTAAGATTAATAAGGCGTTTAGACACTATCACACTTTTAAAAATTTGGCCCCATAGGCCATAATGATAAAGAATTTTTTTTTTGTGCCCCTGTAAAAAAACTATAAGAGCTAAATTCTCCAAAATCTATACAGGTTGAGTGTCTGTGACCTATAATATGTGTATAAATTGTTTGCTCAAATGAATAAGGCGTTTAGATGCTATCGCACTTTTAAGATTTTGGTCCCATAGGCCATAATGATAAAGAATTTTTCTTTGTGTCCCTGTAAAAAAGTATAAGTGCTAGATTCACTAAAATCAATAGGGTTCGTACTATGGGGACTTACAATATACGTACCAACTTTCAGCTTATTCGAACAAAGCATTTAGACGCTAGCGTGTTCACTCACAGACATACATATACATACACACACACATACATACATCATCGCAAAAATAGTGAAAACGGACTCAGGGGACCTCGAAACGTGTAGAAACATCAAAATCTCAAATTCGGATTTTTGACATGATTACAATACTTTCCTCACTATAGTGTTCGGAAAGTAAAAAATTGAAGTTGTACAATAATGATGATAATCTTGCATAAAGTGAAATAAAAAAAAAACTCCTGCTTCTAATTATATTTTAGAAAGACTATGTTTAAATGGAGGAACTGGAACAAAGCATGTATGGATCAGATAGAGAAACCTGAAAAACAAGTTTAGAAATAATTTTTATGCCTTTAAGTTACAGATTAGTTATTAAAGTTTAAAAAATAAAAATAAAAAGTAATCTGTCTTCTAAAATTTAGACAAATTTACTTTTGTGTCATAATATAGGAAAAGTGCAGTTAATTTTTCATGACTTTGAAAGACTTCAAATTTACTTTTTGTCAAACCTTAAATAAACACTCTAATGAATACTTTGTACTCTTAAACAGGAATTTGAATACCTCGTTCTAAATTACTTATAATTGGTTGCAATACAATCAATCTCAACCTAAGTTGAACGTTCTACATCAATCTTGTCACATTTACTTCTACAAATTATTTCGATCTAAAAAGTTAAATATATGTTTAAAGCATTACACTATGACTTTTATAATGCCTTTTCCTGCAACAGATAAGAGTTATGAAATGTATTGTGTTTCATGACACTTCAGTGTAATCTTTTGGTTGACAGAAAGTGTTCCGTAATATCAGCCATTTCTTTACGAGATTCGCGCTCCTTATAACACAGATAACGTATGAAATCTCTGTTTGAATAGAAGAAATTTTTATCTTTCCGTGATAATCATTTAAACCATCAGCAACATAGAATTGAGAGTAGAAGGCAAAACCGTTTTAACATTACTCTAAATTTTTGCAGAAAATATTTCAGAACTGCCATTTGAAGTAAACATGAACGGTGAAGTTTTAGATCAAGAAGCCCTTAAAGAAAATGCTTTCACAGTGTGCAAAGACTTTCTCGGTGGACAGTGGAGAAAAATTTCAATTTCAGAGTTTAGATTTTCTCGAATAAGGTGAGACAAAAATATTTCATAAAATTGGTTTTTAGTTATGAACATTTTATTCTTCCTTAAAAGTTATCACTTAACATTATGTTTAGTTTTATTCTTTCGCTTAATATTGTTTCCCGTAAGGGGATGGTAAATGTTAAATATCCTTTTCGTAAGGTCCATTTTATTATCTTAGAAAAACAAGTTGCATATATATATGTATGTATATATTACCTTCAAATTTAACAATGTTAAAAATTCTCGAAAGTTACTTAAATTTAATTTAATTAAAATATTTTTTTAAACTTTTAAAATGTTGCTTGCTGATATTTATTTTATGTGATTTTAAATTATTATTGTTCAATAATTTATTCAGAATATGTTTGAATGTTACTTAGTGAATTCCTTGATAAATTATATACAATATATATATATATATATATATATATATATATATATATATAAATTGTTTAAATGCTGGTTTTTATTTATTTTTTCCCAAAGGAGCATTATTTTTACTAAATTTAAATATTTTTTTAAGAAACTTCGATGTATGCAATATTATATTTTAAAGCATATGTATGCACAATTTCATAATTCTAAGACAGTAGTTTGCAAAAAAAAATAAAGAAATAACAGTCCATTACCCTCCTTATTTTTCAAAAGAACTATTTATTCTGAAATACTTATTGATCAGTAAAATATGTTAAAGGCGTTAGTGGTGTTGAGGTTAAGGTCAATTATCTACACTAGAGATCTAGATTTAAGTGGCCGACCTTCGTAGGAGAGTGAGGGGGGAGGGGGATCTAAGATATCCTAGCCCGTATTCACGCAAAAAACATATTAAAGGAGGAATGCTTATTTTAACAGTTCTTACTGTTTGCAGAATTTTATTGTATTTTTCTAGCTAGTTATTTTACTTCATTTATTTATTTATTTATTTTAATTAATTTAAGCCTGATTGAATTTTTGAATGATGAATCACACTGGATATTTTTACATGGCACTGTGGAATTAGACAAATTATTTTGCAATAGAAATTCAAAATTAAATGAAACAAAATTAACAGAAATAAAACTTCGTAAATTATAATATATATGTATATATCAGAAGACATCACCCCACTTATTTAGAAAAGGTTGTTATATTATTCTTCTAAATTAGAGATTTTACATTTAATTTAACGAAGCAGGGTTTTTTCAATTTTGTACTTTTACTTCCTTATACAAAGTATACGGAAATTGTAATACCGATCTGCGAAATGATTTTTATCGCGCATAGCTCAAAAACGGATAGTCCTAGTATGTTACAAATTTATATTTATGACTATTATGAGGTCTAATTGTACACGTCAAACTTTGGTCTTGACACGACCTCCCCTTTTAGAAATATCTGCGATTTTTCGTGACGTCTGTATTATATACGGCCGGCAAAAAAAAGAAAGAATCTGATGTGGGCACCACATGATTTCCTTATACGCCAATTGGAACATATATATTTTTATGATAACATTGACATTTTTGTGAAAGGCAATTGATTCCTAATAAATATGCAGGTTCCAATCTACGAAAATTCCTGAAAACAAGCAAGGGAAAAAACTGCTACTCTGGCCACAAAAGTCACAATAATTGGATTATATATACCGCGGAGACAAACACAGTAATTTTTTCAAGAACGATCTCCACGGCATGTTACAGAATCTTTCACTATCAGATGAACAGATTGAGTTAAATAAAAATCATATGTCATACTTTTGTTCTCTTTGGCGATAATTAGCGACGAGAAACGTAATATTTCACCAAAATAATTATTTCCATTAAAATTGAGAAAAGTTTACTAATTCTATCTCTCCTGAAATAATATTTGTCGCCAATTTGATCACTAATCTCGCCGAGCAGCCAAGTTTGTAGCCAACGCAGACGTTTGGTCTTGGCATCGAATTTGGCGATTTAGCGATCAAATTTGACGAAAATTTGTAGTTTAGGGTTTCCAAAGTTTCGAAGCTCTAACTTCAACAAGAGGAGTTTTCCGGAAACTTTCATTGATTTATAGCGCAGAACGAAATTCTTTCAAATTTCTATAAAGGCTAACAAGAATATAAAAAAAAGAAGAGTTATTATTGCTGATTGTAGACTAGAGCTTGCCTAAAAAGAAAAACAGATGGTAGTTTTTTCATTTCCACGGTAGTTTTTTCATTTTTCGCTTTTACTTAGCGTCAAATTAGGCATTCAAATGGGGCGAAAAATGACAAATTAGGATTACCAAAGTTTGGAAACTCTAACATCAATAGGTGCCGAGTTCTAAAATTTTTTGTAATGATTCATTAGTTTCTAGCGAAGAACTAACTCCCTCGAAAATTCTATGAACCACTGTGAAGTACTCCCGATGATTTCAAATTACATTCAGACTTCAAAATTTTTTGTTGTTCCTAAATTAGCAAAATTTCTGCTCTGTAGTTAATTTAACACTGTTTATTTGATTTCTGTAGTGACAATGACTGTTTCATTTGATTGTTCCACAATATTTATTGATTATTGATTTTTGTAGCACAAAAATTTATTTTATTCAACTGTTTCCTGAATATTCATTAAATAAAATGCATTCATCGACAAGAACTTGCTTATGTCTTTAAGAATTACTTTCTACACGCAACAATGTACAGTCAGGGGAAAAAAAACGCAATACTCGTAGTAATTTCGTTATTAATTGACGCAGAAAAATCTAATAGACATCATTCAGCAGAAACTTAAACGTGCACTTTTTGAAAATGATGTCAAATTTTGAATTAGGGCTCATCTACATATTGAAATGGGCGTCCAATTTGATTTTTACTTTCTCTTACCCATAAGGTAGATCGAGTATTGTTTTGGGGTAAAATTTTCGAAAATGAGTTTTTGTTATATTTACACGTTTTCAGGTGCTCTGAATCCGAAAATCCTGTTTTTAGTAGTCTGTGTTTGTGTCTGTGTGTCTGTTATCAGCATATCTCAAGAGCAAATAATAACAGAAACATTGGTATTCTAAATGTGCATCAAATAGGGATGCTACACTAAGCTTTTCGTTGGGATGAAGCAAATGGTTCGTGTACAGGGTCACCAAAAAAAATTCATGTACATTACATTTATGGGGGAAATTGCAGGTAAGTAGAGTTTAACGTCTATAGACTGCACTAAACTAAATAAAATTAATACATATTTTTTATATGCGTAAAAACATGTCTCATGCAGAATATGGTGAGGATATCGTACACTGTTCGTTTACAGGGCTACACAAAAGAACTAGATTATAGTGCGACAATAGTTGAAAATTGGTAAAAGTGTATTTCAGGTTGTGCCGTGTATTATTACTATAGGATTATGTTTAGGTGCACCATGTGGTTTATACATAATCTTAAAAAGATATACAGATCTGCAAATATTTAAGTGATAACATTCTTTAGTGGAAGTGCTTTACTATAATATTTTACCATGTCCAGGAAAGCTGCTCAGGAATTCAAATGAATTTCTCATAGACATATGATAAATACTGTATGTTTTTAAGCTAAATATTCATCGCTTGTTTTTCGCATATTTACACTTTTTGGGGATTCTTGATTACCGAAGTCAAGTTTTTTAACGTTTGATCTTTGTGTATGTGTCTTAAAGTAACTTAAAAAGGAGTAATTTCAGGAGATCCAAATGTTGTATTTTCAAATTAATATAGGTTTGTTGATTGAATGATCAAGACTAATAAGTTCCAAGGAATGTTGAGTGTGAAAGTTGTCTGAATAATTTTAAGTGAACTTTTAATTTTAATAACAGATTTAAATTCTATATAAATATAGGTGCAGTAATGAAACCTCATACAGAACTAATTATCATATAAAACTTTTCCGAAGCCTAATTTGAATTGTTTAGCATAGGTTTACATGACAGTTCTAGTTATCTTACCTCTTAATCTCAAATCTGTATTTATAGTATTAAATTTCAGGGTAAGAGAAAGTCGTGTGAGTGACACATCAGATTATTTCAATAGCAACACCCAATTTTGGGTGTAACTTCATAATTAAATTCTTCAGAGTCTGGCAGCGCAGAAAAGTACACAGTTTGTATACTTTACTTTAGTATTCATAGAGTTATTGTGTATATATATTCATAGAGTGGTTTATCTGTAAATCTAGAAAAATTAAACTAAGATCTTACGAAAGGTAGACAAAATTTTACTGTTTCACACCGAAATTTTTTAAGAAAAAAGTATTATAAAAATTAATAATAGTAATAAAATGTTATCATTTTTACAGCATCTTGATCTTGGTTATCCCTGATTTCGGTTTCTTAAATACGTATACACTTAAATACTCCATTAGAGAACAGATTTTAGATTGGTTCTTCGAAAAATGTGCGATAGTTTTCAATAAAAAAAAAAGTCATCGTGGCTATACTAGTCACCAATAAAACTTAAATTTTCCTTTACTTTATTTTGTAGGTGTGACATAATATATGAACTGAAATAATTTATATACATATACTAGCATATCCGGCCACTCGTTGCTGTGGCTAAGTTATATGTTGAATTATATTGGAGTAAACTATTCGATACAGTCAAATTATTATTACGAATAAAGACGAAAACGTTTAGCCGATGTAAATACCCATGGGATTAAGATTTGAACCTTAGGTCAAAATTTGGAAGCGATTGATAAAAATTTTCGTAGAGTTGATATTAAGCACAAATTAATTTTATTTTAGGGTCTTATAAATTTTAATGGAGACATGAAATATATTATTTCTAATGCTACTTAGGATAAAAATGCTAAAATAACTAACATATAAATTAAATTATATTAAAATAAAAGTATAAAAGAAGCAGACGATTTTAAAAATCAATTTTTATGGATGAGTGAAATATAAAATGTATAATGCTATTTTTGGATTAAAATGCTAAAATGACTAATATGTAATTTAATTTTTATTAAAATTCTATTAAAATAAAAGTATAAAAGAATCAGACGATTTTAAAATCAATTTTTATGGAGGAGTGAAATATATGATATGCTATTACATGGATATTTCTATTATAAAATGATCTCGTCATTTTAAATATTTTAAAGATGGCAACAGCTGTAGATATAAAAAGGAAAACACTATGGCTAAGCCAGAAAAATAAGTAAATTTGATAAATATTTTAAAACTTTAAAATAGGATATAATTCTACATAACTAATACATATCTATACCCAAATATGGGGATTAAAATCGGGAAATGATTTTCCTCGATTTTTTATAATTTTTTACAAAAATTCCAATGAGCGATTAACATAGAAAATCTTCTTTTTGGCTTCACAGACGGTCAGTGATGTCACATTAGCGCTTTATCAATGTGTATGAAATTTTTAAAGTGATTATGATGTCAATTTTGGGAGATGCTTAATTTAACTTTTTATAATTTTTTAACGTTTACGTTTGATTAAATGTATTTATTTTTATGTCGAAAGAAAATAAACTCGTATTTTTTTTTTCTTTTGGCAACAATTAAACTTATGAAACTCACAGATAATTATAACCCTTTGTCATATAATAAACAAATAATTTGCAATAAAAAAATATTGGGATTACTATCCTATCTCTCAAGTTGTACAAAACTGCACGCATTGGGCAAAATTTCATTAAAATCGGTTCATTAGTTTAGGAGTTCATCGCGGACAAACATCGTGACACGAAATATTTATATCTATATCATTATATAAAGCGCAAAAAATTGTTTGTTTGTGGAGGGTAATCTCTGAAACTACTGAACCGATTTAAAAACTTCTTTCACTGACCGAAAGCTACAGTATGCCATATTGTTATAGGCTATATTTAATTTTGATAAAATAAATTTTAGTTTAAAATCTGAGCATTTTAATTAAAATCCCCGTAGAAGCAGTAATAGAAATGGAAATAATGAAATATTAAAAAAATTAGCTGCTGCCAACATAAAAGAAACATTTACATATTCATTTCGTTTTTAAAATATCTTGACGTGAAAAGAAAAGAAATATATTTGCACGTACATTAAATTGAAATTCATATAAAGCTTTTTTAATTGTTAAACTTACACGTTAAATCTGTCGTCATTATAGAATTAAAAGTGTTTATTTTTCTAATAATTTAATTTGATATGATATGATATAATATAATGATCTAAGCATCAATGTTTAAACCACGGAGTCTTTATTACTCAATGGTTTAAACTGATGTGTGTAAACGAAATTGGAATTTAAAAATAAATAAATAAATAAAATAAAATAAAATAAGAAATTCTATTTTATAATATTATTTATTTTAATTTATAATTGTTGCCAAAAAGATTTACGAATTAATTTATTTTTAGACATATAATAAAATATATTTTCACGCGAACAATAATATAAAAAGTGAACTGGATTTTTTGTAAAAAAATAATAAAGATCGAGGAAAATTATTTCCCCATTTTAATCCCCATATTTGAATATAGATATGTATTAGTTATCATGTGCATCCGTTAGATTAAATTGTTTTTGTTGTAAAATTGATAAAATTGGAATTTTAAATTTCAAAACTCTAGAAAAAAAATGGCAAATTTCCATATTCGATTGAAAACATAAACATTTCATTTCAAAGGATGATATTTACACAATAAACATCCAACTAATAAACTAATTAAAAGGGAAAGGATAAATATTCTATCTTAATTTGAAGTCAAATTTGTTTTCAAATGTCTAAATAAAGTATCTGATATAATATACTAATATGTTGCGGCGGAATAGATTTGATATCCGTCATCATTGGCAGAAAAAAAAAAAAAAAATATTGCCAAATTATCTGGCGAATATAATTTAATTCCTTTCAAAAATCATGGTTATTTTAAAAACTTACATTAAGAGTGTAACGAATAATATGAAACAATATTTCGTACAATACATATTACGAAAATATACATCTGGCATGTATATTTTCGTATTACTTTTTGATCGCCAAATACAAAAAACGCCAAGGGTGACAGTTTTGAAATTTAAAATTAAAATTTTGTCAATTTGACAGCAAAATAACTCAATCTAACGCATGCATACAATAACTAATACATATCTATACCCAAATATGAGGATTAAAATCGGGAAATAATTCTTCTAGAATTTTAATAAAAAAAAAAAAAAAAAAAGATCCAATGAGCGATTAACATGGAAAATCTTTTTCTTGCATCCATGGGCGGTCAGTGATGTCACACTTCGCTTGCGTATTGAGATGTTTAAATTTATTTGGCGACTATTTTTAGCAACTAACAGTTATGACAAGTAGCTCAATATACATAGCGCATACAGCCATTACTGAAATGTAAATAGCATTTAATTATTTGAGTTACATTATGTTGATTGGAAACCTATTTAATATACCTATGCTCTATAGCTATACTAATATAAAAAGAAGAAAGGTTTATATGCATATGTAGAGAACGATCGCTAGAACTAAAAAGCCGATTGCTTTTTTTTTTTTTCTTTCAATAATCAAAAGTTACACTGTCTCTCTCTAAGTGCTAGAAGCTATAATAAATTTTGGTAAAATAAATTTTTAATTAAAAGTTTCAATATTTTAATTGAAAACAAAGCATAGATTTGATATCTATCGTCATTGGCGATTTTTGTATTTGGCGATCGAAAACGTAATACGAAAATCTGTATATTATCGTAGTAAATACGAGATGTATGTGTTTACTTCAATTACCCTACTACCGTAGGTAGTGGAAGTATTGTATAGGTTTTGGCAATTGGTCAGTGTGTGTGTATATGTGCACGTGTGTGTATAATCTTATGGCTGTCATATCTCCAAAACTAATAAAAATAGAACTACTAAACTTCACAAGTGATTCAGGTCTGGTGTACAGATAAATTTTCCAAATTTTCGTGAAAATTGAAAAACCGGAATTGGGTCATCGAAAACCAGAAATGGGACCGTAAGCCCATATTCAAAAACACCTCTAATGATTTTCTTCAAAGTTGCTGTATAAATAATATATTAGATGCCCTTTCGATTGAAAAGTTGCTTAGTTCAGGAAAATTGATAGGCGTCCTCTATAAACAGCTCAATTTCAGACTTCGCAAGTGCGTTCCTTTAAAAACGCCTGTACGGATTTTTTTCAAACTCGCCATGTTAACTTCCTATTAAATATCCTTTTGTATGTAATTATTGTTTTTAGGTCAATACTTGAGTATGCTAAATTTTGGTAAAAGTTGGTATCTCAAAAACGGCTCTAACGTTTTCTTCAAAAATTGTTTCATTAATCCAACTTAGATAACCTTTCTCATGTATTACGTGCTTATTACAGGAATATTTACGGCCATCCACGATTAGGTAGTTCAGTTTTAGATCTCGGAAATTCGTGTTTAAAAAAATATCTATCTATTTTTTTTTTTTTTTTAACTCGCTATATAAACTCTGTTGTATGTGTCTTTTATACGTGTATCAAGTTTCTCTTACTGGAAAATGTCAAAAAATGCATATAACATTTCCAAAATATTGTATATAATACGTGTAATAGTGGGTAATGGAAGTCGTGTGGTTGTTTCACACCAGATTCTGTAACAGTATATATTGTACGAATATTGTTTCATATTATTGATTTCTCCCTTAACATACATTATTAAAATAACCATCAATTATGGAAAATATTAAATATATTTGCGAGATGAACAAATAAATAATAATTAAAGCTATTATGACGTCAATTTTATCAAAAACATTTTCATGTCATAGGTTTATTTTTCAATATTTTTTATTCATGAGTAAAGAAATGTTTCTTTTTATGAAATAAATAAATAAATAACATTAGGTAAAAATTACCAACATTTAACAACTAATTAAAAAAAAAAAAAAAAATGTAAAATTATATTTTGACTTTTTAGTTAATAATATTGCCTGACTATTACATATAAACTGACATCTTTCTTGATTTTTTACATGTCAATCCATCTTTAACTGAAATTTGTTCATTCGTGCGAAGCCGGACGGGTCAGCTAGTCATTATATAATGCGCAAAAAATTGTTTGTTTGTGGAGGGTAATCTCTGAAACTACTGAACCGATTTAAAAACTTCTTTCACTGACCGAAAGCTACAGTATGCCATATTGTTATAGGCTATATTTAATTTTGATAAAACAAATTTTAGTTTAAAATCTGAGCATTTTAATTAAAATCCCCATAGAAGCCGTAATAGAAATGGAAATAATGAAATATTAAAAAAATTAGCTGCTGCCAATATAAAAGAAACATTTACATATTCATTTCGTTTTTAAAATATCGACGTGAAAAGAAAAGAAATATATTTGCACGTGCATTAAATTGAAATTCATATAAAGCTTTTTTAATTGTTAAACTTACACGTTAAATCTGACGTCATTATAGAATTAAAAGTGTTTATTTTTCTAATAATTTAATTTGATATGATATGATATAATATCTAAGCATCAATGTTTAAACCACGGAGTCTTTATTACTCCGTGGTTTAAACTGATGTGTGTAAACGAAATTGGAATTTAAAAATAAATAAATAAATAAAATAAAATAAAATAAGAAATTCTATTTTATAATATTATTTATTTTAATTTATAATTGTTGCCAAAAAGATTCACGAATTAATTTATTTTTAGACATATAATAAAATATATTTTCACGCGAACAATAATATAAAAAGTGAACTGGATTTTTTGTAAAAAAATAATAAAGATCGAGGAAAATTATTTCCCCATTTTAATCCCCATATTTGGATATAGATATGTATTAGTTATCATGTGCATCCGTTAGATTAAATTATTTTTGTTGTAAAATTGATAAAATTGGAATTTTAAATTTCAAAACTCTAGAAAAAAAAAAAAAAAAAAATGGCAAATTTCCATATTCGATTGAAAACATAAACATTTCATTTCAAAGGATGATATTTACACAATAAACATCCAACTAATAAACTAATTAAAAGGGAAAGGATAAATATTCTATCATAATTTGAAGTCAAATTTGTTTTCAAATGTCTAAATAAAGTATCTGATATAATATACTAATATGTTGCAGCGGAATAGATTTGATATCCGTCATCCTTGGCAGAAAAAAAAAATATCGCCAAATTATCTGGCGAATATAATTTAATTCCTTTCAAAAATCATGGTTATTTTAAAAACTTACATTAAGAGTGTAACGAATAATATGAAACAATATTTCGTACAATACATATTACGAAAATATACATCTGGCATGTATATTTTCGTATTACTTTTTGATCGCCAAATACAAAAAACGCCAAGGGTGACAGTTTTGAAATTTAAAATTAAAATTTTGTCAATTTGACAGCAAAATAACTCAATCTAACGCATGAATACAATAACTAATACATATCTATACCCAAATATGAGGATTAAAATCGGGAAATAATTCTTCTAGAATTTTAATTAAAAAAAAAAAAAAAAATCCAATGAGCGATTAACATGGAAAATCTTTTTCTTGCATCCATGGGCGGTCAGTGATGTCACACTTCGCTTGCGTATTGAGATGTTTAAATTTATTTGGCGACTATTTTTAGCAACTAACAGTTATGGCAAGTAGCTCAATATACATAGCGCATACAGCCATTACTGAAATGTAAATAGCATTTAATTATTTGAGTTACATTATGTTGATTGGAAACCTATTTAATATACCTATGCTCTATAGCTATACTAATATAAAAAGAAGAAAGGTTTATATGCATATGTAGAGAACGATCGCTAGAACTAAAAAGCCGATTGGCTTTTTTTTTTTTTTTTTTTTTCTTTCAATAATCAAAAGTTACACTGTCTCTCTCTAAGTGCTAGAAGCTATAATAAATTTTGGTAAAATAAATTTTTAATTAAATTTTCAATATTTTAATTGAAAACAAAGCATAGATTTGATATCTATCGTCATTGGCGATTTTTGTATTTGGCGATCGAAAACGTAATACGAAAATCTGTATATTATCGTAGTAAATACGAGATGTATGTGTTTACTTCAATTACCCTACTACCGTAGGTAGTGGAAGTATTGTATAGGTTTTGACAATTGGTCAGTGTGTGTGTATATGTGCACGTGTGTGTGTAATCTTCTGGCTGTCATATCTTCAAAACCAATAAAAATAGAACTACTAAACTTCACAAGTGATTCAGGTCTGGTATACAGATAAATTTTCCAAATTTTCGTGAAAATTGAAATACCGGAATTGGGTCATCGAAAACCAGAAATGGGACCCTAAGCCCATATTCAAAAACACCTCTAATGATTTTCTTCAAAGTTGCTATATAAATAATATATTAGATGCCCTTTCGATTGAAAAGTTGCTTAGTTCAGGAAAATTGATAGGCGTCCTCTATAAACAGCTCAATTTCAGACTTCGCAAGTGCGTTCCTTTAAAAACGCCTGTACGGATTTTTTTCAAACTCGCCATGTTAACTTCCTATTAAATATCCTTTTGTATGTAATTATTGTTTTTAGGTCAATAATTGAGTATGCTAAGTTTTGGTAAAAGTTGGTATCTCAAAAACGGCTCTAACGTATTCTTGAAATTTTTTTCTTTAATCCAATTTAGATAACCTTTCTCAAGTATTACGTGCTTATTACAGGAATATTAACGGTCATCCTGATTAGGTAGTTCAGTTTTAGATCTCGGAAATTCGTGTTTAAAAAAATAACTATCTATTTTTTCCCCCTTATTTTTTAACTCGCTATGCAAACTCTGTTGTATGTGTCTTTATACGTGTATCAAGTTTCTCTTACTCGAAAATCTCCAAAAATGCAAGTAATATCTCCAAAAAATTGTATATATTACGTGTAATAGTGGGTAATGGAAGTCGTGTGGTTGTTTCACACCAGATTCTGTAATAGTATATATTGTACGAATATTGTTTCATATTATTGATTTCTCCTTTAATATACATTATTAAAATAATAATCAATTATGGAAAAAATTAAATATATTTGCGAAATGAAAAAATAAATAATAATTAAAGCTATTATGACGTCAATTTTATCAAAAACATTTTCATGTCATAGGTTTATTTTTCAATATTTTTTATTCATGAGTAAAGAAATGTTTCTTTTTATGAAATAAATAAATAAATAAATAAATAGCATTAAGTAAAAATTGCCAACATTTAACAACTAATTAAAAAAAATAATTGTAAAATTATATTTTGACTTTCCAGTTAATAATATCCTGACTATAACATATAAACTGATATATTTCTTGATTTTTTACATATCAATCCATCTTTAACTAAAATTTGTTCATCAGTGCGAAGCCGGACGAGTCAGCTAGTATATAGATATACACATGACAATGTATAAACTAAATCTATTCCGATAAATTATTGTAAGATACTATGAAATAAGCATTAAACAATTTTAATCGTACTTACCAGTTTTGGGTCAGTTTAACTCTTTGAAACTGTACGGTTTGTTTTATAATTTCTAAGAAAATATAGTTTCTTAATTAAAATATATTTATAAAAGTCATTTTTAAAGACTAAAGTGTCCTTAAAATAATATCCCCCCCACACACACACACACAAATAAAAAAATAGAAATAAAATAAAGCAATATATGAACTAAATGATTAACCTTTTAACTATTTGACAGTAGTTAAGAAGCGATTTAATAAGTCTGCATTGCATTCCAGTACCATTCTTTTTTTTTTTTTTTTTTTAATCAATTTTTACGTTCCACCAATTTCTCTATTTTAAACAGTAAGTCCTGCCTATTCAGGTGATTTTTTTTTCCTTCTAGTGTTCGTTTGGTTCGTTTAAAGGAATCAAAGTTTATCACCAGTAATCGATGAGGCAAATGCCACTTGTGTATATTTTTGCAAACGTAAAATAAAGGGTTTAATACGAATACGCATAGTCATATTTCTTTTTCTTTTCTATATTCTTTTGTTATAGATGAAGGATGAAAGGCGGAGCTTGTTTGCTTTAGAAAATAAGAATTCGTTTGCTAACAATAATGTCCAAAAACCTTTTTTTTTTTTTTTTTTTTTTTTTTTTGCGTTTGACGATATTGCTATACAGTTTGACTCGTAAATAAAACTTAAAAATACTTTGTTTAATTTTCTCTTATTTTTTAAGATTTTCTACGTTATCTCATGCAAAACTTTATAAGAGATGGCCCCCTAAGCCTCCCTAAAAGAAACATTTATTTATACCACGAAATCTTACAAAAATTAATATAGGTCATAATTCATATTTTTTTAATAAGAATTTATTAATATTTTTCATAATTAACGTTTGGGTTTCTTCACTGTATCTCGTAAAAAATATATAAATATATATATCGATCAAGTTAGTTTTTGTGAAGATATTAATAAAGTTTGAAATATTAATTTAACATTAGCCCCTTCAAAATTTTAAGACTATTTTTAAAATATCATTTAAGATACTGGCAAGAACCCTATTGATTTGCAACATTCTATTTTAACCCTTTCCGGCACAGAGTAATTCTATTCATATAAAATCAACAGCCACCGGAATTCAAGAACGATATTAGAAGCCAAATAATGAATGGAGTTTTACCTCTATATTATAAAGGAAAAATACTATAAAAAATTTCTGGGATGAATTTTTGCACTTGAGATTCAAAATTAGGTGTTGCCGCAGTGGCAACACTGTGACGGAAAGGGTTAAAAACTTCGTAAGTTATTGGAAATTTTCGATTTTTATTAACATGGGAAAATAGGGCAAAATTTCACTTAAACGTGCATTAAATGGAATATTTATACGAAAATTATGTTGCTGGGATGCGATATGTCAATTTTGCGTTGATAGTTTTTAACAATAATTAAAGTGTGTGGAAACAAATATGTGATGGGGAGCTGCGCAGAGTCCCCTATGCCAACTAGATATATATAAATATATATATATTTTTTTTTTTTTTCGACTGTGCATAATCATGTATATATGTATGTGCGTGTGTATCTCATACACAATTAAAAAAAAAAAAAAAAAAAACGGTTGAACGTAGAATGTTAGACTTGTATGTCGGTATGTTACAACACCTAATCGTGTACCTCCGTTTTTGGTCTCCTTGCGACTTTCTGTTTTGGAGATATTTAATAAAATTATATTCATAATAACTAAAAATGCAAAATTTTTAGCTATTTATACATAATCTACCATAATAGAAATTTCAACAGAAGCTAATGATACAGACTTTAATGATATTGTTATGAAAGTTCTTGACATTTTTTGCGTGTAGAAAGTAGTTCGTAAAGAAATAAGCAAGTTCTGGTAGACGAATGTGCTATTTAATGAATATTCTGGAAATATAAAACTGTTTTTAGTATCACAAAAGTCAATAATCAACGAATATTCTAGAAACAATCCAATAAAACAATTATCTGTACCACAAAAATCACGTAAACAGCATTAAATACGCTACAGATCACGAATTTTGCTAAATCAAGAACATAATAGGAATTTAAAAAAAATTAAATTTTGAAATTTTAATTTAAATACTCTGGATTATAAAGGGCAGCGTCAGTCAATGTCAGTCACCGGTGACTGACATTAAATTATCCATTCAGGCCACGACAGTCGCCGGATACTGACTGAAAATAGGATGTAAAAGTAAATAAGAAAAAGCATTATATTGCTTTAATTACACTGCTTTAAATTACATTTCTTTAAATAATTATTTTAAATTTAATTTTAAGCAGCGCGGGTAGCCTGACGTAGATTTCCTTATAAATTCGGGTGGCACTTAACATGTTAATATATATATATAGCAGCTTAAATCTTTCTTATGTTACATTGGAAGTGTAAATATGAAAGTTAAATTTTCTCTTTCTAGGCATATTTTTAATACGACAATAAATTTTTACTACCATTATCCGACTACCGTAGATAATGGAAGTATTGCATTCGGACCAAAAATTCAGTATCGAGATTTCACCTGATTTACATGCTTTAAGGTCTCCTGAGTCCAAAAAAGGGGTTTTTGGCAGTTGGTCAGAGAGAGAGAGTGTGTGTGAGGGGGGGAGGGGGGATCTTCTGACTATCATATCATTGAAACTAATAAAGATAGAACTACGAAACTTCAGAATTGAGACAGGTCTGGTATACAGACGAATTTTCTAAATTTTGGTGAAAATTGGAAAACCGGAAGTGGATCCGTAAGTCCGTATCTCAAAAAAGGCTCTAACGATTTTCTACAAAATTACTGTATAAACACTCTGTTAGATGTTTTTTCGAATTATATAGTTGGTTAGTTCAGGAAAATTGATAGGCGTCTTGTAGAAATAGCTGAATTTCAGGTATGCAAGTTTGTTCCTTTTAAAACGGCTGTATGGATTTTTTTTTTTTTCAAAGTTGCAATATTAACCCTCTTTTAAATATTCTTTTGTATGTAATTGTTGTTTTCCGGTCAACAACTGAATATGCCAAGTTTTGGTAAAAGTCGGTATCTCAAAAACGGCTGAAAACTCTACCTTACCTTTTTTTTTTTTAACTCATTATGTAAACTCTGTTACATACACCCTTTACGTGTGTATTAACTTTCTCTTACTGGAAAATTTTTAGTTATCTATTTATTCATTAGGCCAATTCTATGACTTCTGATCACATTATCTCCAAAAATTGCATATAATACGTGTAATAGTGGGTACTGTAAGTCGTGTGGTTGTTTCACACCAGATTTTTCTGTAAATGCACTTTTCATGTTATATGTGAAAGATCGTTTGCTATTATTATGATTGTTTATTAAATTACGATAAGATGCTAAATGCAATTTAGTATTATTAAAAATTAACGCTTAGATATATCGATTTATTTTTATTTTTTTATTTAAGAGAACGCAATATCTATCTTCATCGATAGCCAAATCCCGTGTTATTCTATGGAGAAATTTGTGTATAGAATTCTCATTACCATTCGTTATTATTATTATTATTATTATTATTATTATTATTATTATTATTATTTTAAATTCAATTTTCACTTTCAGAAAATTTCAAACCGTTAAATCAGTTTTTGTTTAAAAAAAATTGTTTTTTAATTTGTTAATGTTTAATTTTGAAGATAAAAATTATGAAAAATGCAGTTCGGCGAGGATTGCCTCCCCCCAAAATATTATTATTATTATTATTATTATTATTATTATTATTATATTGTAGCAATTACATTAAATTTTTTGTTTTGTAAATTTGCTGATTTTAGATTACACGAAGTATTTATTTAAAATCTAACAGGGAAAAATAAAAGTGGTAAAATTGCTCTGAAAACTTAAAAAGAATGCAGAATGAAAATAGCAACCTAAAAATATGCTGAGTATGATAAAGAGTACATTTTCTTTTTTCTTAAAGAGTACACTCCGCTGTATTCTTATAAAAAATATTTACTTATCATAATATATTAATAAATTTCACAATTTATTAATATATTATGATATTCTGTAATTTCACCACCATATAATTCTGAACTTTTACAAGTTATTTTCAAAGAATAAAAATATTCTCCTGAAATTACTTACAATATAGTAAATTTTTGCATTAAGGAATTAAGTAATATCCAAGAGAATATTCTCCCTAATAAATTTATTTCTACATAAAACGTAATTTATTCACCTTTTTTTTTTATTATTATTATTATTTATTTTGTATGAACTTATCATACAACAGATAAATTTTTATGTTGAGAATTAATGTTTATGAGAATATTTTCTTGATGAAAATATTCACAAAGATTACGGATTTTACATTTCCAATAGTGTTAAAAACAGTAAACACAATCACTCGTCCATAATTTGTCTACCTACTGTAAAATAATGTGTATAACTTTGAACGGTATTCAGTATTATAATAAATTTTTGTTTTTATTTTAATGAAATTTTCTTAATTCTGACAAAATTTATCTAGATCATATAAAGGGAAATTTGTTTTCGCATCTCAAAATACTCTTTAACTTTTATTTTTGTTTAAAAAAAGGTTGTCAGTCTCCCTTAATTAGTGAATAGGAAATATTCTGAAACTATTTTCTGTACATATTCTTAAAGTTATAGCCCAGGGTAGGCCCCGGGCAACATGCAGCCCGCCTTGTAGTTTTTTCGACCCGCGAGGAGATTAACGTTTGACAACTTTGGTTAACACATTAAAAATTAATAAATACTTCCTGACTTTTCGACGTGAAAATAAATACCTTTCAACGTTTATGGTAGCTAAAGAATCACATTGTTGTTATGAAATATTATTAGATGCATTAATTCTTCTTTTTATTATAGTTATTAATGTATATCTCAGAAATTTTTTATACTATTGTTATTTTATGACTGCATGTAAATAATTTAAATTAATGTATTCTGTTCCGAATCTTCATCCTGCCCTCCTCCAAAAATTCATATATAATGCATGAATCATACACTCACAAACACATGTACACATACACATATATACATAAGGTGCGGCCCGCCTGAATAATATAGGTTCCCAATGCGGCCCATCATGCATTTGCTTTGGGCACGGGCAGGCCTGTTATAGCCAACAAATATTCAGAAGCTATAATAAGTACATATTCAGGAAGATATCGCCAACACAAAGTTAGAAGTCATCATCAACATGTATTTTTACGATATCCCCAACAAATATTCAGAAGCCGTCCTCAATATATATTCATTAGATATAGCAAATAAATGTTCAAAAGCTATCATCACTACATGTTTAGAAAATATCTCCAAGAATATCCGTAAACTATTATCAATCATATTCGGAAAATATTGCCAATAAATATTCAGAAACCATATAATTTCAGAAATATTGATGGTCTCGGATACGAAGATCGGAAATTCGTTCCGACGTGTAAGCAAGAAAGAATCTCTAGCTTAACAGTAGTTTTTGAAAAATGTAAAATTTTTTACAATTTGTCAAAATATTTTAAGATAATTTAAGAAATTAAATGTTAAAACTGAATGTTGGTGGGCATCTTGACAAAAATGGAAGTGAAATGGTTACAATGCAAAATCGCTGTCTGAAAGAAATAGTCCTGTCGTTTTATTTAAGGTAAAGACGCCAGTTTTCGCCACCTTTAAAATTTGCACCAGTGCTCGCCACCATCTCAAAAAACGTGTTAAAATAAGCGTTTAATAATATCTTTGAATTTGAATCTGCCCGCGTTAGTTTCCGTAAAACCGAAGAATCTAGCGCGAGCTGATTCAGGTTCAAAGATGTTAATTAATGGTTAATTTTAACATGTCTTTCAGGCGGGTGGCGAACACTTGTGCAAATTTTCGGGGTGGCGAACACTGGTGTCCTTGCCTTACTTATTTATTTATTAGGTATCAGTCTACAGCAGTAAAACAGTTTATATATATATATATATATATAAATACATATGTAAATATATACATGTATAGATAGATATAGATATAGATTTCGGATCTAAAGATTCTCACATAATATCTATTTTCTTCGAGCAATACTTATCTCGGAATATCAAGTGCATGCATACTTGTTTACAGCGATATCTTCCGTGAGATATTTTTATCTAGAATTTAATAATTAAGATAAAGAAACATATTCAGAGAGTATTTTCTTATCAAGATTATGTCTGAATTTTTTATTGAACAAATCAGCTAAAAATTATGCAACTTGGAAGATAGTGAAATTGTCTCTGCTTGTTATCTTCATAAATATTTTGTAAAGAAAAGTTTTCATAAGTATATTACTCATGGTAACCATATATTTAAAATTATTCCGTGTATGTATATATTCATTTAAAATAAAAAGATTTTTTTTTTTTAAGTGCTTGAGTCAAAAGTTTACTATTATATAAAGAACTAAATATATATATGTATATATATATAGTTTTATCATAATGCGTCAAAATTATTCGAAATTATATAGAATTTGTATAGCATTCTTATTCAAATTACAAAATACATTACGGACTTTTTACACAAATCAAGATGTTGTTGCCAGAATTGTGAATTAACTTTTTGACAACTTTATAAAGCATGAGTTTAAACAATTAAAGTCTACTAATTATACGCTTTCTGTAATAAATATAAAGTAGTTTAACACAAAATATGAGATAGTAATTACAAAATGTGAATGTATATTTTTGAATATAGATGAATAAAATAAAATATGTATATGAGAATACATATATATATATATATATATATATATATATATATATATATATATTCAAACACTAAGGGACCCCCCCCCCAAAAAAAAAAAAAAGAAAAAAAAAAAAAGAAGAAGAAGAAGCCGCACTTGGATGATTTTCTTTTTTCTTTCTGCAGCCGCCAATTTTATCATTTAAAAAGGAAATTTTCGAACAGTTTTTATTACATCGTCCTCTAAGTTACACTTTAGGATTGAGCACAGTGTTAAAAATAAAATGCTATTGCCAGGAAAATTGTAATTTTAGAAAGTATTTCAAAAATGGTAAGGATAAGACAATTAACTATGACACAGAATATGAAATAGAAAATGTAAAATGTTAATGTATATTTTTGAATATATATGAATAATTTTGAATATATATATATATGAGAATATTTTGAATATATATATATATGAGAATATATATACTATATATATACACACACTAAAAGACAAAAAAAAAAAAAAAAAGGCGCACTTGGGTGTTTTCTTTTTCTGCAACTGCCAATTTTATCGTTTAAAAAACAAATTTTCGAAAATATTTTATGACATCGTCCTCTACGTACACTTTAGAAATTGATCACAATGTGAAAAACGAAATGCAATAGTCGAGAAAATTGCAATTTTAGAAAGTATTTAAAAAATGGTAAGGATAAGACAATTAACTATGCCCCAAAGAGTATTAATTTTAGAATGAAAATAAAAAAATGTTTTAATATGTGAGATGGCAAAATAATTATATGTTAACGAACTACTGATGAAAGTGTTTTTAGCAAGATGGAAAATTTTTTGTCTGTTTAAACTGAAAATTTGTCTTTAGGTGGCCACGTTGCCACAAGTTAAAAAACAAATGTTTATAAAATCTATTTGTATCATGTTCAGAATTTAGAAAAGATTTAAAAAAAATTTTTTTTAGCAAAATAAGTTTTTCAAAAACAATGCAGCAACAATTAAACAATCAGGTTAAAAACCAGAAGATCTGCAAAAAAATCCATTATTAAGGAACAGAATTAAAAAACATCGACTTCAGTAGACCAAAAATTAAATATATATATATATATATATATATATATATCAGTTAATTATTGGGCTGAACTGCTCTTCTCTGGTGAGTCAAATTTAATTTATTCGAGCTTATGAAAGAAGCTAGTAGGGCGAAGAAAATATGACCGACTTAATGAAAATTGCACTCTTAAAATAGTGACATTCTCCTTATATTATGGTACGGAAGTACATAACATTTCATGAAGTCGGGCAAATTTTTATCCTCAATGGATCAATTAACTCGAAATAAAATACAGCCATTATAAAATTGACGCCTGACCGACTATTTTGAAAGTATCTCATACTTTTCCGCAAACATCATCACCTTGCTAAAGGGCGTTTGTGATACGTTTATTTGTTTCAAATTATTAAATTACCTATCCGTTCCCATGAGCACCTATAATTCTATAAGTAATCATATCTTTTTTCACGTTAAGTTAAATCCCGCAAATAATATAGTTGGATTTCTTCTTTACAAGACCCGGAAACACTCCTAATCTCAATTCACTCAAAAATGTTTAGTCTATAAAATGGCGGGGGAAAGGGTGAAGGATTCGAAATTTGCAGCCTACAACTCTGCAAGAACTAGAAAACATTATTTTTGATATTTGTCACAGTGAAATTTCTGAGATTTATATTAAAACACTGTATAATACTATGCCATTGTGCATTAACACTTTGACCGCCAAGCCAAACTTGCAAATGTTCAACCGGGCCATTATACGGGGCCAATTTTTTTTTTTTTTTTTTTTTGTGTGTGTGTGTGTGTGTGTGTGTGTGTGTGTGTGTGTTTGTGTAATTTGGAATTTTTTCAACGTAAAACTATATATAAAAACAATATTACTTCCATTACCCTACTACCGTAGGTAATGGAGGTATTGTATTCGGTCTGAAAATTCGATATCGGGTTTTCACCTGATTTACACGTTTTAAGGTCCCCTGAGTCCAAAAAAGTGGTTTTTGGCAATTGGTCAGTGTGTATGTATGTGTGTGTGTGTGTGTGTATGTATGTGGAGAATCTTCTGGCTATTATAGCTCAGAAACTAATAAAGATAGAGCTACGAAACTTTAGAATTTAAATACGTCTGGTGTACAGATGAAATTTCCAAATTTTGGTGAAAATTGAAAAAACGGAAGTGGGACATCGGAAACCGGAAGTGGGACCGTAAGTCCGAATCTCAAAAACGGCTCTAACGATTTTCTTCAAACTTGCTATATAAACACTCTATTAGATGTCCTTTCGAATGATACAGTTGATTAGTTCAGGAAAATTGATAGGCGTCCTGTATAAATAGCTCAATTTCAGGGCTCGCAAATGCGTTCCTTTAAAAACGGTTGTACGGATTTTTTTCAAACTCGCCATTTTAACTCACTTTTAAATATACTTTTGTATGTAATTATTGTTTTCCTGTCAATAATTGAGTTTAACCGGAAGTGGGATATCGGAAACCGGAAGTGGGACCGTAAGTCCGTATCTCAAAAACGGCTCTAACGATTTTCTTCAAATTTGCTATATAAACACTCTATTAGATGTCCTTTCGAATGATATAGTTGGTTAGTTCAGGAAAATTGATAGGCGTCCTGTATAAATAGCTCAATTTCAGGTCTCTCAAGGGCGTTCCTTTAAAAACAGCTGTACGGATTTTTTTCAAACTCGCCATATTATCTCACTTTTAAATATCCTTTTGTATGTAATTGTTGTTTTCCGGTCAATAATTGATTTTTTGTAAAATTTGCTATCTCAAAAACGGCTCTAACGATTTTCTCTTTAGTTCACTTTTACGTTTTCTAATTGCATTATCTCTCAAAAATGCATATAATATGTGTAATAGTGCGTAATGGAAGTCGTGTGGTTGTTTCACACCAGATTTTTTTTGAATCAGACTCATTTTGCAACACATAGGGAGATTTTCATCCTGGCTACCAAAAATGATAGTCAAAGCACCCCACGAAAGTTAGTATAAATTCTTCTATGAGTGGCCCCCTGTGGCAGAATTTAGGTGACATAGCGAAAAGAAATTGTCACTTGCAGAGAGATTTGCCTATAAAAATAAGAGATTCCTAAATTTCAGTAAAAAATAGAAACTCATGTCTTATATTTAAGAATTCTTCGACAGTATACTTATAATATTGTAAATTAATTTCTTTATAATTACATTTTATGTATAAATAAGAAAATACTCAGTATTATCTTGAAGGAAAGGTTTGCACGAAAAAGGCTTGTCGCAGAAAGCATAAAAATATTCTGTCACAGGGGAGTGGCCCGGACTATCTTATTTTATAGCGAGTTAAATTTGTCATTTATCACTAAAATTATTTAATTAGATTTATGTTTCTATAGTGTAATCCCTTAAATTGGAAAAATTTTTAATATATAAAAGGATGAGCTTGGGAGATTAAAATTTTAGTTTTTCTTTTCTATTATTTTTTCTATTACTTTATTTTTCTATTATTTTATTTTATTTATATAATTATTTTTTCCATTATTTTGTTAAATTAGAATTATTTAAATTTTTATTACAATGAGCAAGAGGAGCAAGAGAAAAGTATACATTTTTTTTTTTTTTTTTTTTTTTTTTTTCATGTTACAAATATTTCATTTTCCATTAAACTTAGCTCATAGAATCGGCTTCGGCACATATATAAATTTGCGCAAACCACGTATACCTAACACATCGTAAGGAACCCAACAATCAGACTCCAATACGATTTTCATGTGACCGTTATCGTTTTTGATAACCAAGGCCTGAAGTGTTCAAACACCATGGCTATCATATCTAATAGCCAGTGTCAGAACAGAAACATCACTGGCTATCACATATGATAAGCCATGACAGTCAAAGTGTTAAAGAAGTAATTCCATATAAAGGTGGAATTAACTCAATACAGAGTACGTATTTTTGTAAATTAATTGTTTAGATCTAACAAATAAATAGTTTTATTTCATATACTAAAATCAGGGCGCGAAATTTCCGCTCGCCAGCTCGCCATTGGCGGGTCTAAATGTAGATAAAATTCTTACAATATACGGTGCTGCTAAATATATATATACATATATCAATTTAAAAACGTAAAATCATGCTAATCTTAGGTAAGGTGACCAGACATCCTCTTTTTAAGAAGACAGTCTTCTTTTCCAACGCTCTGCCCTCTGAAATGAAAAAAACATTACGGGACTAAAAATCCTCTTTTTTATGTTTTTCGTCCTCTGTCCTCTTTTTTAAATGAAAAGGATTTAGTCCTTAATTTCAAAAATTTCGCAAAACTGGGAAGCTCAATCGGCTGTTGGCTGTATCGAACGCTGAACACTAACTTTCTTTCTGCATTAGGTTCGCAAAAGAACAACTTTCTAATAAACTTGCCAAAGCATATTATAGTTTACGTCTATTCAGTTTCTTCAAATCACACACACACACACAAAAAAAAAAAGAAAGTATTCACTATATTTGTACGGTTCTTTGATCCAGAACACAGAATCACTATTAAAATTGTCATGAAATTATTAAGAAAGTGGTGCTCCGATTGGGTTGACGTGTGTTCTCCCTTTTGCATGAATAATATTCCGCATAAAAATAGGCCCACCAGTGACCGAGAGGTTCTGTCCTCGAAGCTGGTATACTTGAGGCGCTGGGTTCGATACCCGGTCGCACTCGTTGGCTTAGCCATTAGGAGTTTTCCGTGGATTTATCTGAATCTAGCGTAAATATAGGCTAGGACCTCTTTAAAAGACGCCACTCTCCTACACAGGCCTAGAGCCCCAGTGCAGACAATTGGCCTTAATGATAATACTACCACAACCTCACAAAAATATGCAAAAATTAGTTGAATTTATTTTATGTCTTTCTGGCAAAAACGTTCCCACAAAGCGACTGTTTTCTTCAACGAACAAAATCTAGACATGTGAAAAAAAATCCCCTTTATATCTACTTTGAAAACTTATTAACTACTAAGACTAATTGAGGTTATACTAGTGAGAACTTTTATAAAATATTGATGAAGAATGACTGTTCGTTAAAACAAATCGTTTCATCTGCCAAATATTAATTTTATTTATTCATCTGCCAATTTTATCTTTTGTTTTATGATTATGATCAAAAAAAATTTTTTTTGTCTATAGCAAAATTTAATTAAAAAAAAAAAAAATCTATATTGTCCTGTAACATCTATAAAAATTAAGGATTTTTCCTCTCGTATCTGTATATTATAATTTTAAATTAAGGTGTACTGATCCAAATTCATCGTTTGAGATATAAAGGTTTCCACCACTTGTGTAAAGTAGCTTTTGAATCGGTTTTTATAATCATTTTTATTCAGTTTTGCGTCCTCTAAAATGACCTCTTTTTCAAAATTGAATGTCTTCTATTGTCTTATAAAATTGTGTAATTTCTCCTCTTTTTCCAATAAAAAAAAAAATCTAGTCACCTTATACGTAAAAAATAAATTATGTTAATCATATTTTGTGGCGAGTAACTTTTTTTTCTCAGCGAGTGTAATCTAAGTTGAAATTTCGGGCCCTGCTAAAATATAACTTGTTTATTTCGTATAATAAATCATAATACAATTTTAAACTATACGTTTACTTATATTATGTTTAAAAATAAAGTTTTATGTAGATTTTTATTAAGTGCTTTATAGAGTGTAATAAAGCTAATTACTAAATCAAAAATGTATATAGGTACCATTTCATCTCTTTAGTATTATGCAAACATGACAGATTTATTTGTTTTAACCATTAGTTTTGAAGTTATTAGAAATAAAAAAGGTATAAGTCAATTTTTCTGCAATGCGGCTTTTTTTTTTTTTTTTTTTTTTTTTTGTCCTTTGGTGTACATTTTAATAAATTTATTTCACTATACGTAACTGTAATAAAGTATTTTTACGAAAACATTGACTTTTTGGTGTCTGAAAAGTGGATCGCAAATGAACAGGCAAGCGAAAGTCGGCGAATGTACTTTATTAGGCAAATATTTTCTAAACATTCCAATTAAACTTTATTCGTACAATAAAAATCACAAAAACAGAGTTATCTTTGTCATAGAGAACGATATCACTAATTCAGGAGTAGTAAATAAAAGCTAAACGCACAACTCAGAAGTCTGAATACAACTGAAATTATTCCAGAATAGACGACTCGTTTTATCTTCTTGGCAAAGGTTAATCGCAAAAGTTTGTAGATCATTTCATGGACTTTTCAATTTATAAAAATGCGATTAATTCTGTTACACCTTCAGATAGATCTTCAAGATTTTGGGAGTTCCAAACAACTATTTTTCACCAAGTTACCATGAATGTCGCAAAGGCCGACCATGTATAGAAGATAATAGACCACTGTTATTTCCCTTGTACCTTTACATGTTTTTACTTTCTCTTACCCATAAGGTAGAGAAAGTGTTGTTCTTGGGTCAAATTTTCGAACGCGAGATTTTGTTATATTTACATGTTTTGAGGTCCCCTGAATACGAAAATCATGTTTTTAGCAAATGGTCTGTGTTTATGTCTGTGTGTCTGTATGTCTGTGTGTCTGAGTGTCTGTCAGCATATCTCAAACAAAATTATGGCAGAAAGTTCAAACTGGGTATTCTAAATGTGTATCATATCGGGATGATACAGTAAGCTTTTCGTTAAGATCAAGCAAATGGTTCGTGTACAGGGACAATCAAGAGAATTCTAATACATTACGTCTATGGGGGAAATTGCAGGTAAGTAGAGTTTAACGTCTATAGACTGTACTAAACCAAATGAAACGAATATATATTTTTTGTAATAGAGATAGTTAACTGGGAAAAAAATTGTGTATGTAGGAGCATCGCCTCCCCCCCCCCCTGGGGTGGGAAGTCCCACCTCGAGGAGAGTAAATTTTCATGATGGGTATCTTTCAAAAGAGCTCGCCAATACCTTTAAAACGAATGGTTGAACCATCGATCTGCGATAATTTAAAACAAAGTTATCGATTTTTTTTACTTTTGACGAAAAAAAAAAACTTAGAAAAAAAATCGTATTTTTATTTTTTTATTTATTTTTTATTTTTTTAAATATTGAGAATAAAATGGACTTCTTTTGGATATTTGGTGTTATACTACTTCTCTAATATGGAAATCGTCTGCATTATCATAAAAGATAATTTTTTTAAATAATAATTTTAGTAAATTATTTTTAAAAAACAGAATTATTTTTTAATAACCGAATTAAATTCTATATAAATGTAGGTGCATTAATGAAACGGGGGGTTGAGGGGGGCGGTAGCCCCCCTCACACAGAACTAATTATCATATAAAACTCTTCAGAAGCCTAATATGAATTGTTTAACACAGGTTTACATAACAGTACTCGTAATCTTACCTTTTAATCTGCAACCTGTATTTATAGTGTTAAATTTCAGGGTAAGAGAAAGTCGTGTGAGTGACACAGCAGATTATTTTACTACAAAACAGTTCTGCTAAAGGAAAAGTGGCTTTGTCTTAATAACGTATTTTTATATTAGGCATTTGCAAAAAGGCATAATAAAATAATGCAATTAAATTAAGCCCCTAAGTGAAATGAGAATTCACATAAAATAGAGAAAAGGTTTCAAATGTAAAATTTTAATGTACAAATTAGAGACAGTAGCTCTCGTTTCCAAAATTTATACTAATAAAAGAAAGTGTTTGACTGTGTGCGAAGTACAGAAAAACTATTGCACGTACAGTTCTGAAAATGTTTTTCCAGATAAAGGATACTGATTTACAACATACATTTAGATTTCCGATATTTCTATTAGATTTTTTTTTTTTTAATATTATGTTTTATGAGATTTTTTGAGTTTGTTTTAAACATTTTTCTTTGAGTTGTAGCTAATGCTAATAAAATAAAATGCTTACAATATTTTATTTTTTTTATTTTTTACATAAAAAGAAACTATTTTTTTCTTTTTTATTACATAGAAATTAAAAATAAATAAATAAATAAAAAATAAACTTGTATTGAAACAAACTTGTATTGAATAAACTTGAAACTGACGGCATAATAGATTTAAAATTTTTATTTTGATGTATTTATTCTTAAAATATTAATTTTAATTAATGAAATAGTTTTATATGCTTCTTTTTTTTACCTTAATTTTTAACGTTCACAAAGTAATGTATAGGTACAGCTTTAATATAAGACCTAGTTGGTTGGAAGCTTTTTTTTTTTTTTTTTTTTTTTTTTAGTACGACAGGCCAATTTGTTTCAGACAGCTAAACATACCACATTCTATAGTTTTTTTTTTTTTTTTTGAAAAGGTGGGGGGGGGGAGAGAATCTGTATATAAATGGCTAAGACATATTCTGTGTGTGAATGTACTGAATATAAGATCACATGCTGAACAAAAAGTAAAAGAAATAATCTGGTGTGTCACTCACACGACTTTCTCTTAACCTGAAATTTAATACTATAAATACAGGTTGGAGATTAAGAGGTAAGATAATGAGTACTGTCATGTAAACCTATGTTAAACAATTTAAATTAGGCTTCAGAAGTGTTTTATATGATAATTATTTCTGTGTGAGGGGGGGGGGGCTACCGCCCGCCTCAACCCCCCGTTTCATTAATGCACCTACATTTATATAGAATTTAATTCTGTTATTAAAATTAAAAGTTTACTTAAAATTATACAGACAATTTTCGCACTCAACATTCCTTCAAACTTATCAATCTCGATCAAACTTTTCAAGCAACAAACTAATATTAACATCAAAATACAGCATTTGGATCTCCTAAAATTATTCTTTTTTAAGTCACTCTAAGAGACGCAGACAAAGATCAGACGTTAAAAAAACTTTACTACGGTAATCTGGAAGCCTCAAAGCGTGTAAATATACAAAAAACAAGCGATGAATATTTAGCTTAAAACATACATTATTTACCATATCTCTATGAAGAATTTATTTCAGTTCTCGAACAGCTTTCCTGGACATGGTAAAATATTATTAATAAAGCACATCCACTAACAACAAATAACTAGTGTTTTGTGACCAGCACATGACTTTCTTCTATATTTTCCTATACAAATTTACTCAGTACAAAAAATTTATTAAAATTATTATTTAAAAAGATTATCTTCCATGATAATGCAGACGACTTCTATATTAGAGAAGTATATAACAAAAAATATCCAAAAAAAAGTTTAATTTATTCTCAATATTACATGTAAAAAAAAAAAAAAAATGATAACTTTATTTTAAAATATCGCAGATCGATGGTACAACCATTCGTTTTAAAGGTAATGGCGAGCTCTTTTGAAAGATACCTTACTCCCCTCGAGGGGGGACTTCCTCCCCAGGGGGAAGGCGAGACTCCTACTTACATATTTTTTTTCCCCCAGTGGACTACCTCTATTACAAAAAATATATATTCGTTTCATTTAGTTTAGTGCAGTCTATAGATGTTAGAATCTACTTACCTGCAATTTCCCTCCCATAGACGTGATGTATTTAAATATTTTTGAGTGTCCCTGTACACGAACCATTTGCTTCATCTCAACGAAAAGCTTAGTGTAGCATCCCTATATGATACACATTTAGAATACCGAGTTTCGAATTTCTGCTACTATTTGTTTTTCAGATATGCTGATAACAGACGTACACAGACAGACACACACAGAGAGAGAGAGAGAAAAAGAGAGATAGAGAGAAACCATTCTCTAAAAATTTCTTATTCAGCGGACCTCAGAACATGTAAATATAACAAAAATTCACTTTCGAGAATTTGACCCTAAAACAATACTTTCTCTACTTTATACGGAAGAGAAAGTAAAAAAAAATGGTTAAATGAATTTAATGCTTTGATTTTTATGTAAATAATCTGGTGTGTCACTCACGCGACTTTCTCTTACCCTGAAATTTAATACTATAAATACAGGTTGGAGATTAAGAGGTAAGATAACGAGTACTGTTATGTAAACCTATGTTAAACAATTGAAATTAGGCTTCGGAAGAGTTTTATATGATAATTATTTCTGTGTGAGAGGGGCTATCGCCCCCTGAACCCCTGTTTCATTAATGTCCCTACATTTATATAGAATTTAATTCGGTTATTAAAAAATATTTGATTAAAATTATTTTTTCAAAAAATTATCTTTTATGATAATACAGACGATTTCCATATTAGAGAAGTAGTATAACACTAAATATCCAAAAAAAAAAAAAATGTTAAATTTATTCTCAATATTACATTTTTTTTTTTTTTTTTTTTTTCTTTTGTTAAAAACGAAAAAAAAATCGATAACTTTATTTTAAATTATCGCAGATCGATGGTTCAACCATTCGTTTTAAAGCTATTGGCGAGCTCTTTTGAAAGATACGCATCATGAAAATTTACTCCCCTCGAGGGGGGACTTCCACTCAGGGGGGGGGGGGGGGACAAGGCTCCTACATACACAAAAAAAAAATTTCCCAGTTGACTATCTCTATCACAAAAAATATATATTCGTTTCATTTGGTTTAGTGCAGTCAATAGATGTTAAACTCTACGTACCTGCAATTTTCCCCATAGATGTAATGTATTTGAATACTTTTGAGTGTCCCTGTACACGAACCATTTTCTTCATCTCAACGAAAAGCTTACTGTAGCATCCCTATATGATACACATTTAGAATACCGAGTTTGGAATTTCTGCTACTTATATTTGTTCTTGACATATGCTGATAACAGACACACAGACATCCACACAGACAGACACACAGACCATTCGCTAAAAACATGATTTTCGTATTCAGGGGACCTCAGAACATGTAAATATAACAAAAAATCACGTTCGAAATTTGACCCTAAAACAATACTTACTCGACCCTATGGGTAAGAGAAAGTAAAAATATGATCAGGTGCTATCTTTAAAAGAGTGTAAAAATTAAGAGTTTAGGTGATGCATGTGGCATCTGCATAAAATGTTTATAAGAAATAGATTAAAGAAATAGAATTAAAGAAATAGAATAAAGAAAATGTTTATAAGAGAATGTTTAAAGAGAAGGAACTATGTAGGTTACATTTTGTTTTATAGCTTAAGCTTTTAAATTTTAATTATTATACCGTAGAAATAATCACCAAAAACGTTCTGTATAAGGAAATTTTCAGCTAAACTTTCCTTTGTATAAATTTGGTTAAATAAGGTATTTATTAGTTTTTTGTACAGTAAAAAATTGTTCTGAAATCTTCATTTATTTCTGTTCGGAGATCATTTTAGTGATAAGACCTACACTTCTGTCATTGATTTCATGAATTTAAAAATGGATTCTTTAACAAATTTCGATCTGTTGGCACGCAAACAGCATCAGGTCGAGTTTTGTACATTTCGAGTTTGGTTTTGAATTTTTTCCGGCATTCGGAATTCGGTTCGTTCACGTACCGGGGCTTTTCTAGTATATAATATCAATTTCACTATTAATTGTACAGTACAAAGTTATTTAAATATGTTTTTTTTTTTTTTTTTTTTTTTTTTTTAATGCCTCTTATAGAACGCAATACATTCGCATTCTTTGGGTGTCCCTGTACTAGTTGTGCCATTTATAACATTTCTAATAGGGAACATGCCATAGTAAATTTGAATAACATATATCGTTTTGAAGAAATTCTCAAAACATTTACTAACGCTAGACGCGGACAAAGAGATAGACTGACTAACAATCAGACGACAAAAAGACATAACTAATTCAAATCATAGGCAGTCTTAATCATTGTTGAAAAGTTTTAAAAATGCTTAATAAAAACGAAAATACTATCGCTGCTATTAGTTCCCCATCATACTATAGGTATGGGGAACTTAGGTAATCGTGAAAATTTTCGACCTCGGTTTTTTGACTTTTCTACACGTTTTCAGGTGTGAGGAATCCGAAAATGACAAAATTTCTATGGTGTCTGTCTGTAGGGTGTCTGTTAGTCTGTTAGTCTGTTAGTGGGTCAGTCCGTTAGTTTGTTAGTCTGTGTACACGATATCTCAAGAACAAATTGTCGCAGAGAGGTCAGATCAAATTTAAAATATTAGTTTCGACACTGGCAAGAACCCTATTCATTTTCAACATTCGATTTTAAAAACTTCGTAAGTTATTCGAAATTTACGATTTTCTTAACATGGGAGAATAGGACAAAAAATCACTTAAACGTGCATTAAATGAAAACTTTTTACTGTAAAAATGTCAGACCAGTTTTAAAATATCAGTTTTGATGCCGAAATGAACATCAGTAACTATAAATATGCTACTTTGAAAATTTCGCAAGTTACTGGAAATTTACGAATTTCTTAACATGGCAGTATAGGGGGAAATTTCACATAAACGTCAATTTTGAGAGATATTTTCATCGTAAAGATGTCAGACTACTTTTGAAACATTATTTAGGACACTGGCATGAATATTAATGACTATGAATTTTCCAATATAAAGATTTCGTAAGTTATTGGAAATTTACGAATTTCTTAACATGGCTGAATAGAGCAAAATTTCACATAAACGTCAATCTTGAGGGATATTTTCATCGTAAAGATGTCAAACCACTTTCGAAATAATATTTAGGATACTGGCATGAATATCATAGACTATGATTTTTCCAATTTAAAAAATTCGTAAGTTATTTGGAATTTACGATTTATTTAACATGTCAGAATAAAGCAAAATTGAACATAAACTTCCATTTTGAGGATCCTAAATACGTTAGACAACTTCAAAATTACGTTTATGATATTTGTTTGAACATGATTGAATACAAATATTCTAATAGGAAAATTTCGTAAATTATTCGTAATTTACGATTTTATCAACATAGCGAAATTGTAAATTTTTCATATAAATATGAATTTGAGGATTATTGCATTGGAAATAGTAGCATGAAAACTAAACAACGGAATTGACCCCGATAAAATAAATTAATAGATTAGAATAAGATAAATATATCGAAGTGAACGGTGGATAGCCTATTAGGCGGAGATTTCATTCTGTCACTGTATTAAGCTTTGGTCAAATTGATTTCTTTTAACATTATTGCCGAAACGTCAGTGGAGACCCTCTGTTGAGACTCAAAACGGTTTTGGGCTGTGTCTGTCTGTCGCGCGATAGCGGCCGCCAAAAAAGCGCTATTTACTTGAAATTTGGTACACATGTTCATGAGCCCCACGAAATCAGCTGTATAGTTTTTGGTATGTATTCCATTTGTAGTTCGTATACAGGGACACGCTAAAGTTTTTCTTATCATTACGGCCTATGGGAGAAATTTATATGTATCACGATAGCGGCCACAAAAATCACGCTATTGACTTGCAATTTGGTACACGTGTTCATGTGCCCCGCGAAATCTGCTGTATAGTTTTGGGTGTGTATTCCATTTGTAATTTGTGTACAGGGACACGCCAAAGTTTTTCTTATCATTATGGCCTATGGGAGGAATTTGTATGTACCGCGATAGCGGCCACAAAAATCACGCTATTGACTTGCAATTTGGTACAAGTGTTCATGGGCCCAACGGAATCAGCTGTATAGTTTTAGGTGTGTATTCCATTTGTAGTTCGTGTACAGGGACACGCCAAAGATTTTTTATGATTACGGCCTATGGGAAGAATCTGTATGTACCGCGATAGCCACCGCAAAAATCAAGCTGTTGACTTCCAATTTTTGCCGAAATGTGAATGGAGGCCCTCTGTTGAGACTCAAAAGGATTTTGGATTCCGTCTGTCTGTCTGTCTGTCATGCGATAGCGGCCGCAAAAAACACGCTATTGACTTGAAATTTTGTACACATGTTCATGATGCCCACGAAATTAGCTATATAGTTTTCGGTGTGCATTCCATTTGTAAGTTCGTGTACAGGGACACGCCAAAGTTTTTTTTACCATTACGGCCTATGGGGAGAATTTGTATGTACCGCGATAGCGGCCCCCAAAATAACGCTATTGACTTGCAATTTGGTACACATATTCATGAGCCCATTGAGCAAGCATTTGACGAAACTGATATAGATCTGAGACTGACCGCCTTGGCGAAAATAATGCTCCTTTTATACTTTTCTATCGAAAACAGACTGTTCTGAAAAATTCTCGTATCACATCAGCCAATGAGATTAGAGCTTCCATATTTGGTATATCCCTAATAAGGATTTTCTCGCCAAGATCGCTAAAAAAAATCGCCAAGGAGGGAAATAGTCGCCAAATTTGGCGCCAAATTTATTTCTTCCCTTATAGGAGCTTTTTAATGCGTTTTTAAAGGAAAATTTGGCTATTTTAACGCTAAAACGACTATAAAGGCACAAAATTAGCATTTTATCAACTTACTAAACCTCTTTGAAAGAATTTATACAAAAATAAATGCAATTATTTACAATTTCGTAACACTTTATATCATATACAAATAGGTATACAAAGAGAGATACAACGGGGGGTTGAGGGGGGCTGCCGCCTCCCTCAGGAATGTATTTGATTTTGGTAATAAGTCGATCGAATCAATATATACTATTATATAATAAGGAATAAATAAAAATGACCTATTGAATAATGTCTGATGCAAATAGGACGTTGAGGCTCCTGATCTGCAGATCCACTAGTAATATGTCTCGCACTAGAAATTTCTGAGAACATAAATATGATGGGGAACTGAGCAGAGTCCACCTATGCCAACTAGTTTCCAATTATACCCCTTAATGTAATTGAATATTGTTGTATGACCCTGTAAATCTTAATGCTAATCATACTATATTCTATGGAAAGCATTTATTTATTTTATTTATTTTTATTTATTTATTATTTATTTATTTATTTATTTATTTTATTTATTTATTTATTTTTTGTGTGTGTGTGTGCATATTAATAATAAATGTCAATTTCATTATAATTTGAGCAAAATAAGTTATTAACGGCCCTCTTCACACAAATAACTTATTAACTAATACATGTTTTTACTTTCCGAACACTATAGTGAGGAAAGTATTGTAATCATGTCAAAAATCCGAATTCGAGATTTTGATGTTTCTATACGTTTCGAGGTCCCCTGAGTCCGTTTTCACTATTCTTACGATGATGTATGTATGTGTGTGTGTGTATGTGTGTATGTATGTATGTATGTGTGTATGTATGTGTGTATGTCTGTGAGTGAACACGCTAGCGTCTAAACGCTTTGTTCGAATAAGCTGAAAGTTGGTGCGTATATTGTAAGTCACCATAGAACGAACCCTGTAGATTTTGGTGAATCTAGCACTTATAGTTTTTTTTACAGGGACACAAAGAAAAATTCTTTATCATTATGGTCTATGGGACCAAAATCTGAAAAGTGCGATAGCATCTAAATGCCTTCTTCAATTGAGCAAAGAATTTATACACATATTATAGGTCACAGTTACTCAATCTGTATAGAGTTTGGAGAATCTGGCACTTACAGTTTTTTTACAGGGGCACAAAGAAGAATTCTTTATCATTATGGCCTATGGGGCCAAATGTTTAAAAGTGCGATAGCGTCTAAACGCTTATTTAATCTGAACAAAAAATTTGTACACATGTTATAGGTCACAGTTGCACGAACTGTATAGATTTTGGTGAATTTAGCACTTACAGTTTTTTTACAGGGACAAGAAAAATTCTTTATCATTATGGCCTGTGGGACCAAATTTTTACTTTCTTCTATATTCAATAGAAGAAAGTTTTGGATTCGTAAAAATTTTCGACCTCGGGTTTTTGATGGATTTACACGTTTTCATAGCTGTAGATTGACCATTTTTAGAAAATGTCTGTCTGTTTGTCTGTCAGTCTCTGCGTGGGTGTGACAAACTTTTGTGGCAACTGTATCTCAGGAACTACTTCACAGAATTTCATACAAATTGGTATGTAGTTGCACCTTGACATAAATTAGTGCTTATCAACTTTTGATAAAAATTGTCTTACAGGTTGCGTTGCCATCCCGTTTTTTCTAAATTTTTAACATGGTGGTATAGTACAAAATTTTGTATAAATGTGCATAAAGAAAATTATTTTTTAATAATCATTATGAAATTTACCAGAATTATTTATAATAGAGATAGTCAACTGGGAAAAAATTTTTGTATGTGTAGGGGGGGGGATTCCCCCCCTCGAGGGGAGTAAATTTTCATGATGGGTATCTTTCAAAAGAGCTCGCCAGTACCTTTAAAACAAATGGTTGAACCATAGATCTGCGATAATTTAAAATGAAGTTATCGATTTTTTTAATGTAATATTGACAATAAAATTGACTTTTTTTGGATATTTAGTGTTATACTACTACTCTAATATGGAAATCATTTGCATTATTATGGAAGATAATTTATTTTAAATTATTTTTACTGAGTGAATTTGTATAGGAAAATATAGAAGAAAGTCATGTGGTGGCCACAACATACTAGTTAAAAGTGCGATAGCATCTAAACGCCTTATTCAATTGAGCTGAAAATTTATATGAATATTATAAATCACTGTTGCACTAACTATAAGCATTTTGGTGAATCTAGCAGTTATAGGTTTTTACAGGGACACAACGAAAATTCTTTATCATTATGATCTATGGGCTCAAAGTTCAGTAGCGTTAAATAAAACATTGTGTAATGTATGGAGAAAAATACTCAAACACTTTATTATGGTTTTATCTCTTTTGTTTTTTAACAACTCCTCTTTCTTTACTTTATCTACAAAACTGTTAATTACTCAATGTTCGGAAAGTCGAGTGGCGTCACTCCAGATTTTTAAATTCTGTTTTCACATTCAAAAAATTCCCAACTGTTAAATGGACGGACCTTTTTTAAAAATGTATTTTTCCAATTTTTAATGTTTTATTTTGAAATTGCAAAATGAAAAAAATTTACATATTGAAAATTCGTATTTTGCAGCTTCAAAATAAAATATAAAAAAATAAAAATAATAATTTTTTAAAAAAGGTCCGTCAATTTAACAGTTGGGAATATTCAGAATGTGAAAACAGAATTTAAAAATATGCATTAGTTAATAAGTTATTTGTAAAGAAAAATTTCCCATAGAATAACATTAGCTTCGGCTTCCGGCGGCGGTGAGTGAAGCGGGCCCTTAAAGTATGGCTTATGGAAATAGTTCCCACAGTACGTAATGCTTTAGAATTCTTTCAGGTACCCCTTTAGATAAACCAGTAGGTGGTATTTACACCACTTTTTATAGAAAACATCCTAAAGTGTACTTAAATAATATATATATATATATATCAGTTTCAAGATATTTCATGAATATTTACGGGAGTTAGACTGCGGACAGACAGAAAAACAATCTGAAGTCATTAACCCCTTAACTGGTTCTTTTTCTTTCACTTTATATTTCAGCTCACACCAATATTACTGCATAATAATATTCATTTTACTTAACCTTTGAATAGACATGTTGTTTTGTCAAAAATTAATCCAAAGAAATACTTTGAAAAAATACCGGTGCCAATTTGTACAAACTGTTACTGAAGTAATGCCCGTACGCTTTACGGACAAACCAGTTAAGGGGTTAACACGTTTCAACTTTGTTAGAAAGTGTTAAAAAGTAACTTTCTTTGACCTGTTATAAAATATGAATGCAAATGAATTAAGCATTTGAAAAGGATAAGATTTAAAAAAAAAAGAAAGAAAGAAAAAAACTGGTATACTATGGCCATCACAAAACTTTCTTCTATATTTTCCTACGCAAATTCACGCAATGCATGTTATTCATCAAAATTATTTTCCATGATGAATGCAGACGATTTTCGTTTCAGAGAATTATAAGACTAAACGTCCGAAAAGAAATCAGTTTTATGCTATGCAAAAAAAATGTCTTAGGAAGTTTTTTTTTTTTTTTAATTGTTAAAAAAAGGGGGGGGGGGGTGATAATTTATAAGTGCTTCATTCAGCTTGGGTCTGTTTCAATTAAATTATTTTATCTTTAATAATTCAATAGAATAATTTTCTAACTATAATCCTTTTTATTTATAATGACTATATACGATTTATTTCTATTAGAGGTGGCTTCTCCAACACACTGTACCTTTGTTCACTTCCCGACAATGCTGAAAAAGACGGGCAGGTGCCCAGCGAAGTACTTTTACGTATATACGGACCTATCCAGGATGATCCTAACATGTTGATGGCTGGAGCAGTTAGTTTCCTGCTGTTATCAGAAAGAAATCTAGGCCCTAAACTTTATGGGATATTACCTAAAGGACGATTGGAAGAATTCATTCCAGTAGGTTTAATACATAATTTAAGACATTTTTTAGAGAACTTTTAATTATGATATACTTAATTTTATAGGTAATCGGACAAAAACAAAGATAAATAAAATATAAAATAAAATAAATAAATTAACTAATCTATATATTTCTCGAGCAAAGTTAAACTTAGGCATATTCCTTTACAAAGAAATAACTGTGTGTTTAAATATTTCTTCTTAAATATTGATCTTCGTATAATTGGTCCTAGTTTGATACTGTAAATTGTACAGTTTCGTAGTATAATGAACGGAATTGAACTTAAAAATTTAGTGGATCTAACTTCAAGGATTACACAGCTTCTATTTGAAAATTGTCTAGTAAGTAAAAAGTATCCGGTGCCCTAATTAAGTAATATACAAAATTTCAGCATTATATCATAAAAAGTCTTACTGCTAGGAAAGCAGAAAGTTCACTTAAATCATTTTCCATTATTTAGACATAAATTAGCAGACAGCAGAAACCATTTCAGGAGTTATACAAAAATTTCAACTAAAAACAATTATAACGTAAATAAACACGTTTAGATTTTAATTAGCGATTGATATGTGTAGAACTTTGTTTAAATATATCTCCAGAATTTTTTTTATGGTAATATGCTGAAATTTTGTACATCACCTAATTTAGGGTATGGAGTATGGTTTACGGAGTGTATTTTTATTTTTTATTTTTTTATTTATTTTATTTTTATTTTTATTTTATTTTTATTTTTGTGTGTTATGGGAGCCTATATAAAAAATTTGTAATTCTTGAAATCGAATCTTTTTTTAATTTTTGATCTATTTTATAAAATACTGTGAGCATTTCGTTTGAATTTTTGTAATTTCTTATGTATGTCTAAAATCTTTTAAAACAACTTATTTGTTAGAAAATAACACTTTAAAACACGTTTTTTTTTTTTTTTTTTTTTTTTTTTTTAAAGACATATTTAATAAAAAATCATTTACAATTAAACATATATATATATTTTTTAAATTCTTCGCCCTCTTGTCAGGGCATCATCAGGAAAAATTCAATAAGACATAGTTTCACAACAACTACAGCAACACGTTCATTATATATTTCAATATATATATATATATATATATATATATATATATATATATATATATATATATTATTTGTTTATATTGTATATATTATATATTACTTGTTGTGAAACTATGTCTTATTGAATTTTTCCTGATGATGCCCTGACAAGCAGGGCGAAAAGCTTTGAAAAAATGATAAGTGTAATTTTAAATGATTTTAATTAAATATGTCTTTTTAAAAAAAATTTTTACTTGTTTTAAAGTGTTATTTTCTTACAAATAAGTTGTTTTTACAATGATGCACGTGTTTATGAAATATCTCTACATGAGATGTGATTTCTTATGTCTAAGATCACTATTCAGGGAATCAAAGTTAAGTTCAAGATTTTTCAAACACTCTGTATATTTCATTATACATTAAAAAGTAGGGGGTATCGAAAAAAGCAAATTTTTTATGATTCTTTTGGGGTAAAGCGGAAATGTTGCCTCTATACATAAGTAACTTCTGTTCAAAATTTCACCACCCTAGGATAATGTCTTCTGTTCTGGCAAGGGACGTGAAATTTCAAAAATTTAGTAAAATCGGCATTTTTTCAAATTTCACAGCACTTTGCGGTAGTGGGCAAAAGTTGCACCTATGTATGGTTAATTACAGTGCAAAATTTGGCGCCCCACGGACGCCAAATGTTCTGTTCTGGCAAGGAGCCTGAAATTACCCAAAAATCGACAAATACACTGTTTTTTCATTATTTAACTAACATTTATTAAACATAAACCAGAATTGTCATACACTCGCATACTATTAGATATAAGAATTAAGAATTAAGTATTCAAAATTAAAAGTACGAAAATGTGTGTTTGTTAGGTCTTTAGGTTTTGTACTGTCTCTTGCACCTAAATTCAGGCATGGCCTTTCTCGATTTCAGAGTGGAGCGAATAAATCCATCCCGTTTTTTATGACCACACACTTTCTTTGAGGCCGCCGTAACCAATTTTACTGTTCTTTCCACAGCTTGTGTGTGGCATGGAAACTTTGTACAATTCCAGTCAATTGGTATTGGTTCTTTCAGCATACTTTTCAAATCTCCTGTAGTCATATCATTCAGTATTGGTGATGGAGTTACTTCGCTGGACGACAAGTCAATCAGTTCGCTGTAGTCGTTTGCTTCGAAGTTTATTTTTGGAATATCGAACTTTCTAATCCCAACGTGTCCAACAGTCTCACATGATTCTCGTGCTTTTATGACTCGTCGAATGCGAAGGGCTCTGATATGTGTTCTCTTATCAGTCAGTATCGCGAGCAGAATGTTTTCTGGAGATGCGAAGTAAGCATTCCGAGAAATCACTGGGTCGATGACGTTGCGGTGAACTTGATCCAAGTATCTGGATGACTGAATGAAATGGTAAGACAGGTGGCGCGCTTGCGCGCCCCATCATCGACTGTCCCAGATACAAGGGGTATCCATGCAGTCCCGTGAATGCAATGGTAAAGATGCCGAGCTCCATCCTTAAGTGAATGATGGATTTTTGATGCGGAACCAAGATGGCACATACACCCTGATAACGAACTCTACTATGGCACGTAAGTTGTCTGATGGTTCCGTGGTGGAAACATACAGTCTTAATATCCGGTTAGCTGTTGTCAACCAGCGGGACATGTTTAGGGGACCTGGATCGCGCTTAGCAGGACCTGGAGGACACATGCTTGAGCTAACGGCGAGAGCAATATCCCTCAGATACTTCTGGTCCTTACTGAAAGTGGATATATCATCTGATGGCAAGGTGCAGTTAACTGGCTCAAATGTTACCACTGGAAGCCGCTCACACGCCTTCAAATATTTTCCAATGCAACCAGTGTAGGAATTGGGTCCGGAGGTGAGACCATCGAGGGACTCGAACAAGTGGCGGAGAGGCAATTCCTTGAAATGTAGTTGACAAACTGCCCATTGCACAGCTCTCCCGATCTTCAGTTCAAGACGACGCAGTACCCCATTGTGAACTCCAGCATTTACGAACGTTCCATCACACACTAGAACAAGAATATGGTTTAAACCTCCGGGCACTTCTGCTGTGATAAAGTCGTAAATACTTTCAGCAATGGCTAGACTTGATCCTGAAGCAGGTGTAACATGACCAACGTAGCTAGATCCTGGGTGTTTCACCAAGGAATAGTATTCTTCTACAATTGTTCTTTGGTAGTATTTATCATCCTCCTTTTCTGCTGACAATGTTTTGTCACGTGGGCCGTCGAAGTAAAGACTTGTTAAATGATCATTGTCAATGTCCGAACTCTCACTTTTAAGCTCTTGCATGGTTCGATACCTTTCTCTAGCAATTTCGTTCTTATCAATCACTAAAGATGTATCCGATTCAGAGACTAGGCCTACGTCGTGCAGAACGCTAGAAGCTATGGCAGCCGTGGCTTGAAGCGATACCCCAAATCTTTGGCTTATTAAGGCGGTATTTGAAAATTTCCTTCGCATTTGCGAAGAGGATGAAGTCGATGGTCCGGGATTGTAGTCGTAGTCATCAGGGTCAGATTCCTTATCCTCATCCATTGCCTCATCATCTTCTAATAACGTTGATGTTGATGAGGGCTCATCACCATCAGGCTGCGATGAGCAGGACGCAGTAGATTTAGAACTACGAAGGAATTTTTTTGTCTTCCTTTCAGCACGTGCTCGGAGCTTTTTGGTTTCTTGCAAATCGAGTGATCCAATGCACATTAGTCGTTTTGTTCTCTGATCAGCAAGAAATGTCTGTTCCTAAAAGGGGACCTTTGATTCCTTCGGGCAATTACAGTCTGTAAACGTGGAGCACTTACAAACTGCTATATCAAAAAGAAAGCATGATTCTTCTTTAAACTTCTCCAACCTTGCTTTAGTTGCCATGCTTTTCTCTATTCTTTTATAAACAGCCTTGATATCGATATATTTCTTGTGATATGCATGAATCACATCAAGGACAAGTTTCTTTGAAACTGTCGGAATGGAAGCATCAGAATACAGCATTTGCAGCTTTACACAAACTTGCTCTGCGATGTAAGAAAATGCGGGTTCCTTATTACCAGTTGTCTTAGATCCAAGACTCCACCTTTCGTAAATGCAGCATTTAATAACATCCTCTTTTATTGGAAGCATCCTAGCAAACTCTGTCGGTGATCCGAAAATTGGGCAGTCTAATGCTCCTCGCTTTGAAAATTTTGAAGATTTTGCCATGTTTTGTTGCTCACTGCTAGCTCAGTTCACGACCTGTAACAAAAAAAAAAAAAAAAAAAAAGATTAATAATTAATAATCATTAATTAGTGGTAAATAAAATTGTTAATAAATCATATTTATATCTAAAAGTATAATGAAAAATCTACCCCAAAAGCATCATAAAAAATTTGCTTTTTTCGATCCCCCCTATTGAAAAGTAGTTAGATAATTATAAAAAGGGAATCGAGTGCTGTAGATATTACCACTTATCCATAGAGATCATGGGAAAAAAACAAAATTTTTACGTATTTCGGAATTGTATAAATACGATGTAAATAGCATTAATATGAAAAAAAATTCATATTTCTATTAAATCGTTTTAAGTAATAATACATATTATTTTTAGTAAATTATTCTAACTTTAAAATAAGTTGTGATTGTTCGGATTGTGATGTAATATTTATATTAAATACTTTTATCTATTTATTTTTAGTCTCATAGCCTGAGTAGTGACGAGATACGTACATATTCATCCTTAATCGCTCGGGAAATGGCCAAGATTCACGCTCTGGATGTACCGCTAAGGAAAATACCAGATCTGTTTCAAGAGTTTATGACAAAGTAGGTAACAAATAAGATTTAAGAATTGTTAATACCCGTCAAAATTTGACGGATCATATGCAACTTAAATCTTTTCACGGCATAAAGTTTTAAACATTCCTGTTTTAATATTTCGCATTGCTCTTAACCAGTTTAAAACTCCCTGCTGTAATCAATTATTTTTTGGTTGGAGGGGAAGGAGGAATAAATTTCATGAAATTTCAACGTACAAAATTTAAGCGTGCTCCATATAATAAAAATAAAATCCCAAGATTTTTCCTGATTTTACTTTAAATATGACCAAAAGAATGTGAGGAGTAATTAAAAGAAAGAATTTATAAATTATGGTAAGAATGGAGAAAGAAAGCACACATCAATACTTTCCATACATATATATATATATATATATATATAAATAATTTGTATCTTCAACATACTTTTGTACAAACAGCATAAGACAAAGATCATGACTCGAAAAATATTTATTTAACAAAACGGTATTAAGCGCAAATCTTTTAAATACTAATTTACTAATTATTGTTAGCGCTTCAATAATTTTGCTGCCGGCTGTACATAGCATGAAAATAAAATCTATCGAGCATCCATAAGGATAATATTCCATTTCAATTACAATATGACAGTGAGTCACCTATAATCTATCGATGTAAAAAAAGTAAAAATATCTTAGACCTTTTTTTTTAATCACATAAATTTATACGGCAAAATAATTTAATTTAAAATAAATTTTTATAATGTTTAGTGTTTCCTTTATATTCTATAATTATAATTTTATTTACACTTAGAAATAGACTATGCTACTTAAAAATAAATTAATAAGAACATTATAACACTTTATTCTATCAAAATAATATATTTCAACAAAAGTATACTGTTAAATAAATAAATAAATAAATAAAAAGAATGAATCTAATATTTTAGCAAGTGAATTTGCTCAATAAATTTCTTATAATAAATTATACTATGTAAATTTTTACTCGTATAAATTATCAATATTTTAAGGTTATTCTTTCTAAATTATTTTTTCTATAATATATTATGGAAATGAAATAACAGAAATTATAATAATTAGATTTAAAAAAACAAACAAACAAACCTTTTTTGATTTTAAATACCTATCTCCATCTTTTTAAACGAAGTTTTCAAGTGATAAAGGTTAATTTTTAAAGAGCAATAAACGCTGAGAATTTGTTATTTTTAAAAGTTTTTTTTTTCTTTTAAGGAATGGAAAATAACAATTTTAGAATATATATGTTTTATATGGTAACAGATGACGCCGCAGTATAAAATCCTGAAATGCTATCCTGTGTAAGGAAATTTTCGACGAAAATGCACATGACGATAACCGATAAGAATTCTCGAATTGGTTTATTTTAATATACTGCCTTAGAAAGTATGAATCAATAAATTAATCGTGTTAATTATTTTTATGATTGAGCTTTAGGCGTCTACCATAGACATATGAAATATTAATATCGCCTGCTTGATCTCTATCATCGATATTCGTATTGCACTACATAAAGAGAAAGGAATATTCCCGTTCCGAATTGTTTCAAAATTTTCTCGTGCATGCCCAGATCGTACGATTTTGTCTTACAGAAAGTGTTTTGTGTTTTAATATTATAGATTATCCCCCCCTACCTTATGCGCATGAAGCGGAAAAAAACTATATAAACACCCCCAATGAATGAATATAGCATTAAAAATATGAAATCGGTTCTTTCAGATTGGAATAATATCTACTCTTTAATAACTAATTTTAATCTTTTCGTGGGAGTATATTCCCATTCAGAAAAATATTTATTTATTTATTTTTAAATAGTCAATATTAATGTTATTAATGCCTTTAATAACGATATATATTTTTTTCCCCTTAAAACTAAGAATTTTCAATATTAATTCGAAAGTTACTTGTTGCTGTTAATGATGCCTATATATAGTTTGTCCGTAAAGTATCTTTACAAATTCAAAAATATATTACATAAGCAAATGAAAAGACAGAAAAGTGAAAACTATTGCAAAATAAAACGTATATACATTCATTTACTTTTTTTTTTTACACCTTCATATTTTACACCATCAGTTGCACGAAGTGCTTCAAGTTAATGCACTACTTCAAGACTGTCTTCATCAGTTGTGACAATACCATCCATAATCCTTTGCTTTAGATGAATGCTGCCTTTTCCAGGTCAATGGCAGTAGATATTAAATATGTGTTTTCAAAATATTTGATTCGAAGAAACGCGTTTGTAGGCACCTTTGGAACCATTGAAGACAAATGTGTTTAAATGCCAGAAAATGTTCCCATTTATAACGGAAATCACATATTTTTGTACCATAAAAATAAAAGTAAAATAGAAAGCAAAACTGCAAAAGGACAAAAAAAAAAGGGAGGGGACCCGAAAAACATGCATATTGCCAGTGATCTGTGCAGAGCAGAATGGTGTCACACAATTTTGTTCCATGTATAATATCCTTAAATAAGCCTATAAAAGTGACCAGAAAGCAGAAACTTCAGTGAAATGGTCCAAAAATGATTAGGTGATGTAGAATCATGTGAAAAAGAATCTTGTGTCCGTTTTTCTTCGAAGAGGCGTCATTTATAGCAAATAATGTTTACCTTGACCTTCTGATTGACTATGTAGCACTACAACTGCATGACCTTCGACTCATCATCATTTTCTGAAAAAATAAAATACCATGGGTTTTCTTTTTCTTCTCTCTCTCTTTATGCACATAGTGAAATTGCTGATGGCAATAAGTGATGTAATAAGAACAGAACTTTGAATAAGCACCATAAAATGTGTTTATTCAAAGTTTTGTACTTATTACTTTAAAACGCCAGTTCTGTGGTGTTTGCTTATTATTATTATTTATATTATAATAATGTATTAAATCAGGATAAAAAATAATAATAGTAATAATAATAATAATGTTATACGTTTTTGTTCTATAATAATTCCCATTTATCAGCCACCTTTGCAATAAAATTTTGAAGCTGTGATTTGAAGCAGTGATTTTATGGATACATTATAAATATTTATTTATTTATATTTTTCTAAATAAGCAAAGTTTTATAAGTTTTATAACTGAAATAGAAAGGCATTGTGCAAATATAAGGAGATAGAAATTGTGTTTCATGAATGTGTATTCTAGCGATAAGAGAACTTTAATAACATTCATAAATCATTATTATTTGTTTATAAAATTTCTTCTTAAATATCGATAAGTACAATAATTTGAGTTTTTAACGCAGATATTGTAGAAGACTAAATATATTTTTTTAGTTTTAAGTGAAGAAAAAGTGTTTAAAGTTTTTTCAAATTTAACATACAATAATTTAACTGGCGTATTTTACGGCAGTTTGTGTTCAAATGCTTTTTTTATAATGGAAATTTTTGTTTCAATAAATAAGAGAATTACTAATAAAGGGCATTGTTCTAACAGAAAAAATTAAGATAACCAGTTGCAGAATACGTATTTGGACAAAAGCAGTTGCAGAGTATTTAAAACTTGAAAATATATCAATGTGTAAGTGGAACACATTGAAATTTACATAATAGGCAATATTAATTTTCGAAGATGTTGGCTTATCTGCATATTCATTTAAATATTACTGTAAACTGCGTAAAATAAATAAATGCTGAACAATCTTTTGTTTTAGTTCTACTTTTTTTTTTTTTTTTTAATTTCTGTCTAAGAAAACAAAAGAAAAAAATTATTATGAGAAGCATTTTATTTTAAACCACCTTCATGTAACAGTAGTTAATTTTATACAAAATTTTAGAATATGTTAAATATTCTTTGGCATATTCTGTATATTAGTACAATATATAATATATATATAATATGAGCATTGTGGATTTTTTTTTTTTTTTTTTTTTTTTTTTTTTTTTTTTTTTAATCTAATTAAATTATTCATGGTTATTTCTGCTTTTGGTTCTTGTGGATAGTTTTGGCATTTGATCATCTGTTTTACTTGCAATTCTACATTGTTGTAGCATTATATATATATATATATATATATATATATATATATATATATATATATATATATATATATATAGTACTAATAATTCATCTTTACAATGATCAAACACACGGACGGAGGACTTGAATTAATTAATAAACGGTTACTTATGGTAGTGAAGCCTTATACAAAGCAAAGGATGTCGAGAAAGGTCATATGACTTGTTTCTGATACATTGATGGATGAGGTAATATATAGCAAATATGAATGAGATATAATAGTATGATGTATATGTATATATATATATATATATTACTTGTGAGTATTATATAATCTATATAAAAATATATATATGTAAAATATATAATGTATAGATGTATAATATATACATATATGTATATATATATATATATATATATATATATATATATATATTACTTGTGAGTATTATGTAATTAATATATATATAAATATATATATGTAAGATATATAATGTATAGATGTATAATATATACATATACATATATATATGTAACGTATTTAATTGATTGCTGAAAGAGAGATGACAGTCACAACACAAATGGAGACGAGGCGTTGTTCAGGTAAACATCTTTATTGCTTCATCATTGCAGAGTCGGGACGGGGCAAGACGAAATGGAGTTAATCCGACGAGCTCCGATTTCGCGCCGGCCGACACCTGATTCGGGCCGCCGCGTTCGGTGGGGAATAATTATAAGATTTACGTTAATTTCGGAGAGCTAGCCACATGGAAAAGTTTAACAAGTCAAGATCGTGTCATATCGCTCCGTTTGTTTACTGTTTGGGCTTTTATACCCGTAATTTTTTTTGTAATTTGGCATAGTTCTAATTCCAGCCCATTTTAATTAGTTGGTTATTTTATTCAAAACCAACGCCTTTTCCTGCCTTTTCATTATTTTCTATTGGTTATATTTTTATATTCTGCAAACCTCGCGATTCCGATCGGCGTCATATTTTGCCAAACTCGCGAAACCATTAAAACTTTATTTATTGTTTTGTATCTGACATGAGATAATCAAACCGCAAATTAGACTCATTAAAACCTTTATTTATTACTTTGTATGCCTATTGCTTATTAAATTTATTTCTAGGCCAATTATAAAGGTATTTCCAGACATCAAAACACTTAAATGATTAACTTATTTATTTCACATGATCGCGACTGCAATTTTCGTTCATTATTTTTTATGCTTTTAATCTTACAGCTTAATATGAAATCTCCTTTCATTTATTTTGCAATATTACTTTGAAATATAACCAGAATACCCTGAAACTCTGGAAATATTAATTTAATTCTTACTTCTTTTTATCTCTTATATTTCATATCACCCCCGTCCAAGCGAGATCCCCCGGGTTTGCCTGCAAAGCCGTGGGAGCTCACCTGGAGGTAGACGATGTTCCAGGTGATACGTACCTAACAATTTTGATTTACCCTATTTTATTTTATTATTATTAATTTTTTCCTTGATTTATTTTCTTATGTTTGCTTTTAGTTTAATTATTTTTCACAAATTTTACTCCTACAATGACTCCATTTGCCTTGGGAATATACAGAGGGGTTACAAGATTAACAATAAGATAGCTGATGAATAAACATATTAAGCACATTTCAACTTTCTAGATTAATTGATGATTACACAATATAGTATTCATTATATTTAGTAAACACACATGAATACTTCATATTAAAAATTACTAGTAAAACAGAACAACTGTATGATATTAAAAAGAAAAAAAATAAACATATTCAAAAAAGTATTATATATCATATTCAATAAAGTAATATATAAAAATAAAGTACATTTTTTTTTAAAGTTTTTGGCCAATGTTTAAATAGAAACGTTTCCCTTTACATGTAGAACACCACCATAACAGTATTTTGTGTTCCTTTGCTTTGTAATAGTTCGTTCATGTTCGAAAAAGTTTTTGATTTAGGTCTTTTCTTAAGACGAACCGTCCAGTCATAGTTTTTTAAAGTCATTATAGTCCTAAATCAAACTTGGTATGAACACACTTTTTTTTTTTTCACTTATTCAATACAACACTTTAATGTTAGTAACATAAACATAGGATACTTGATATACACATAATACGTATTGAAAACATAAACAATGTTATAATATACTATACTTAATCTGAAAAAATAATAATATGGATATTAGAAATAATACTGACACTTAAAATTATATACTAATACTTGACAATAGCGATACTTAAAAAGTAAAAAAAAAAATTATTCAACACAATAGCTTCTCTAGCTTGCTGGTGATAATTAATTCCTTCAACTTACCATAATGATACAAAACACTAAAAATGTTTATTCAAACAATTATGTTTATGGGTGCAGAGATCCGTGAAACTCTGTGAGAGCTTGTCAACCAAAAAAAAGTAATATCTGTAAAATGTAAAAAGTGGTTTTTAGACAAGTCTCATCAGAGGAGGGAGCACACTTGTTGCCTCATGTTCCTCGGGGGTCTCCATTCAGATGAAGTCCGAAAGAACATGAGTAAACAAGGGCCTAAAAGAAAAATGGGTAAGGAGTAGAGGATCCTCATTTCGTGAATACATCTACTAATATTTGTAAATAAATTAATATTTGTAAAAAATTAAAAATAAAAAGAGTTAGAGGCACGCCAGTGCCACTGAGCGGAAGAATGGAAGATATGTCTCCCGACATCCCTCCGAATTCTCCGACTCAGCTAGGATCCTCATCCAATACGTAATAGGACGATAGGAAAGCAAAAACAAAAAAAAAACTTATTTGGGTTACCTCCTGACTGCTAAAGGGGTTTATTCATGATATAGTTTAAATGTTTGTGGATTATTATAATATCTTAGTTTAGATGAATGTACAATTTCAGACTGTCTTTTAAAATGAGGATTTGGTCTATCAATTTCAAAATTTACGTCAGATAACTGTTTTAAAATGGTATAAGGTCCTGAGTATGGAGCAGTTAGCGTACGGGTATTCGGATATTGAAATTCTTCATATAATACTTCATTACCAACTTTAAATGTAGCAGGGAGAAATCGAGCGTCATACCTTTCTTTATTTTTATTATGATATTCAATTGTATGTTCTTTTGCCAATTTTCTCGCTTCATCAACCTTTGGATAATAATTGTTATTAGGAATTAAAGGGTCATAAGGTAAATTTCCAAACAATAGATAATTAGGTAAAAATTTTGTAACAGAATGAGGGGTAGCATTATACTGGCTTAAGACCTCCTCTAGCAATTTTGTCCATGGTACTTTAGATGAAGCAGAATTTACTTTACATTTTAATCTAGTTACAATAGTTTAGTTCAGACGTTCAACTTTCCCGTTTGTCTCTGGGTGATGACTGCTAGTTAACAGGTGTTTAACCTTGTAATTACATAAGAATTTTTTTAACCGTGATGAATTAAAGGCAGCATTTCTATCTGTTAGTAATTTCTCAGGGACTTGAATTTGGAAAATCTGTTTTAAAAAGTTGGTATAAGTTTCCGTTGTCACACTTTTGGGTGGAAAACCCCACACATAACATGTTGCATGGTCGACGACTTAATGCAAGTATTTTTTTGTTGAATTGTAATAATTAAATCCACCAACAGTGTCTATCGACAAACATGCAAATGGTTTATCTGTTGGAGGTACCTGCTGCAATAAGTCAAATCTTTTTTGTTTACATTTTTTATTTACTTATCAGGTATGGTAGTGCTTAACAAAATTTTCTATGTCTTTATTAATGAAAGGCCAATAATATTGTGGAGTGATTAAATGGATCATTTTTTGAATTCCTGGGTGTCCGAATTGTGTGTGGGCTTTATTTAGCAATGTTAACCTTAGTGACATAGGAACGATTATCTTATATAAACTTTTCTTTTTTGTTACTATGAGATCATTTACTTCAACATACTTTTTACTATTGACTATTGTGTTCTCTTCTTTTTGTAAACGTTTTAGATCATTCAAGTCAAGGAGATGTACATGGTGAGACATATGTTGTATTACAGGTAATTGAGACAGCCTATCAGCTTCTACATTAGTGGTTCCTTTCTGATATTTAATTTCATAGTCAAACATACTAAGCTTAAGGGACAAGCGGAAAAGACGTCCTCTAAGATTTTAAACATTTTTAAGCCAAGTTAAAGCCGCATGATCAGTATGAATGACAAATTTTTGCCCATGTAAATAGTGATAAAATTTATCTAAAGAATATATAATGGCGAGACATTCTAATTCAGTTATAGCATAATTTTGTTCATAGTCTTTTAAATTTCGCGAATGGTATGCTATTGGATGTAATTTTCCTTTCTCTTCTGGCTGTTTGATTACACAACCAACTCCGTGACTTGAAGCATCTACAAATAAGTGACAAAGCCTCTTGGGATCATACAACTTTAAGATAGGTTTTTCCCTTAAGGCATTTTTCAATTTTTGAAATGAATTTTCGCATTTCTCATCCCATACATAGGGTACATTTTTCTTGAGTAGGTTGTTTAAAGGGTAACGAATTTTAGCATAGTTAGCTATAAATTTATTATAGACATTTACAGATCCCAGGAACCTCTGTAACTCTTTAACAGTAGAGGGACGCTTTAAATTTCTAATAGTTTCAATATTAGCATTATCTGGTGTTATAGTACCATTAGACACTTCATAATTTCATCCGACACTTCATCCGATACTTTATTTTAGATTTTACAAAATTACATTTAGATAACTTTAACTTTAAATTTTCATTGACACAAATTTGAAATATGGTTTCTAAATGCTCTAAATGTTGCTCTTCTGTTTCAGAAAAAATGATAATGTCATCAAAATAATTACAAGCAAAATCAATTTTATGCTTATGTAAGATTCTTCTAATAGTGCGATTAAATATTGCAGGGGCATTTTTAAGGCCAAATGGTAATACGAGCCATTCATATAATCCAAATGTGGTAGCAAATGCTAATTTTTCTGTATCTTTCGGGTGGATAGGTATATGCCAATATCCACTGGCTAAATCCAATGTGGAAAAAATTTTTGCCTGATCCAATTTATCTAGGAGAGTATCAATTCTGGGTAATGGTTCTGCATCTGTTTTAGTTATAGAATTTAATTTACGAAAGTCGATACAGAGTCGTGTCTTCTTTCCCTCTTCTCGTTTATGCACTAATGTTATAGGGGATGAATACGGATAATGGCTCTCTTTAATGATTTTAGCTTGTAAGAGATTTTGTATTTGATCTTTAATTTCAGCTTCCTCTTTAGGAGAGGTGTGGTATGCTCTAAGGGAAACAGGTAAGTCTGAAGTTAAGTGAATTCTCTGTGGCTCCATTCTGATACGACCAACACCATATTTCGAGTTTGCGAAAATTTTCTCATACTTATGTAATAAGGTAGGTAAATCATTATTATTTTCAGTTGGCACTACAGTAGGTCTAGACGAGCTTTGTACAACACTCTGTGAACGGTGCACCTGGTTTACAGTGTGTGTGTTTACCCGGGAATTAGTACCTATGTTACTTTCAAAAATATGCAAAGATTGATAATTCTGATTTACCTGATTTAGTAAGGGAATGTGTTGACCATTTTGAGTTACAGAAAAAGTTGTTAAATTAAGATTCAATTTAAATAATGCACAATGAGGTAAACCAATAAGAAGATATGGCAACTGATTAGAAACAACATAAAGTCCTATATTTTTTTAATGTTACCAATCCTTAGAGATACTTCACATTTTTCTTTAATTGTAATGATGCTATGAGTTTGTCTGGCTATGAGTGGTTCATGAATGGGAGTCTTTTTTATTTTTAACTTCTGTACTAAAGTGCATGAGATTACAGAAATTGAACTTCCCGTATCGAGGAGACAAGACAGGTTTTTGTCAGGGAGAGTATTTAAGTTAGCTGGTTGACGTGTTTTTTGCGATCACTGACGTTTTTGTGTCATGTGTCCGGACACTAATAATTGTCAATAGCCACTCATTGTACCCTCACTGGTCGTTTCCTGACTGACCACCTCTTCAGGGGGATTTCTACTTCTAGTGGAATTTTGAGTGAGAGGTGCTCTAGGCATTGAGAAATTATTACTTTGTTCAAACTTAAAAGGACATGTTCGCTCCCAATGGTAAGCATTACTAATTCCGCGATTTAAGCATAGACGACAAGGGGATGGGGCAGCCTCTCTTGGAAATGCACATTATTTGGGCCACGACCTGGTCTGAATGGTCGTGGATTGTTAGGAGTAGGAGCTGCATACGCTTGTGGCGGTTGATTGTGATAAGGGTATCTATAAGTCCAAGGCTTCGGTACAGGGGTTGACAAATATTCAGGCCTAGGCCGATTATTTCTCCATTGTGGAGTAAAGCTAGGAGCCTGCGTGTTAAGTTTAATGTTGCTTTCTTTTTATGTTCGGTTGGTTGCATTTTGCTTAATTTATAGACAATTTTACGCCACTCATTGGTATCTTTAGGAGAGTATACCAATACTAATTGTCTTAATGAGATTGGGAGACCATCTGATAATCCCTCAAGTATAAATTTGGAGTCCAGTCCGAGTCTGCGACCCATTTGTATCTTACTATTGTAATAACTATTAACATCATCCCCTAAATTAAATTTAATATTAGAGAAATCAGCTAGGGAGTTAGTATCAGGAACAGTATACTCCTCTCTAAATAATTGGAGAAATTCTTCCCAGTGGAGAACATGTAAACAGTTATTGATATAAACTGTAAGGGCTTTTCCTTTTAAGTAATTTTGAATGTGTGTAATTTTCCGTAAGTCATCTTTGTTTTTTTCCTGACAAATAATATTAAAATAGCTCAACCAAGCTTCAAATTGGATCCCGACGTCGGGGTTAAATTCAATGATGTTTAATTTATCGTCCTTAGCACCTGCATCTCCTGACCCGTTATCCGGGCTAGAATCTTCGGAATCTTTAGGCATGACGAAATAAATTTAATAAAATATAATATCCCAATTAAAAATACTACTTTTTACTAGAAAAAAAAAATTAGTTTCCAAAAATTCTTCAAATTACTTAAATAGAAAATAAATTGAAATATAAAATCATCAAAAATTTTTCAAATTACTTAAATAGAAAATAAATTGAAATATAAAATCATCAAAAATTTACTTGGTATCTGCAAATTAATTAAATAAAACAGGAATTAAAAGATATTATATACTTATACTATGAAATCACAACAATTTTCATAAACACTTTTAAAATAGAATAACAACACATATGACTTGTTTTTTAAAAGAGGAGGAAAAAAATTATTTACGATTTCGGATTTTTTTTTTTTTTTTTTTTTTTTAAATTATATAACCCTTAGCATAGCATTGGAAAAGCATAGCATTGGTCTTTAGGCGGCCATATTGCCCATCCAAGCGAGTTGATTGCAAGTTAAGAAACAAAAGTTTAAAAAAATCGATTTGTACATGCTCATAACTTAAAAAAGATTTTTAAAATGTGCATAGCAACATAATTTCTTCAAAAACAGTGCGGGAACAATTAAACAAAGTATATTAAAAACCAGAAGGTCTGCAAAAAAAAAAAAAAAAAAAAAAAAAAAAAAAAAGCCATTACTAAGGAAAAGAATTAGAAAAACAAGACTTCAGTTGACCAAAAGTTTAAAAAAATTATCAGTTAATTATTAGGCCGAACAGGTTTTCCTTGATGAGCCAAGTTTATTTTATTTCGGGTTGATAATAAAACTAGTAAGACGATAAAAATATGACCGAATTATTGAAAATTGCTTTCATAAAACAGTGACACATTCTCCGTACATTATGGTACGGAAGTGCATAAATTTTCAATGAGTCGGACAAAGTTTTATGCTCAAGGGATCAATTAACTCGAAATAAAACGCGGCCATTATGAAAACGGTGCCTCACCGACTATTTTGAATGGTATCTCATACTTTCCCGCAAACAGAATTTCAAGATCATATTGCACCATACTAAGGAGCGTCTGTGGTGCGTTTATTCGATTCAAATTGTTAAAGCTATTTATCATATCCCATGAGCACCTATAATTCTGTAAGCAATTATATACTTTTTAACTTTAAGTTAAATCACACAAAAAATAGCGTAGAATTTCTTTTTCATCAGACTTCTAAATAGCCCTAATCTCAATTCGCTCGAAAATGTTTAGTCTATAAAAAAGCACGGGAAAGGGGCGAGGATTAAAAAATTGCAGCCTACAACTCTGCAAGGACTAGAAAAAATTATTTATAATATTTGGCACAGAGAAAATTCTGATATTTATATTAAAACACTGCATAATATTATGCCATTGCGCATTAAAGCAGTAATTCCATATAAAGGTGGAATAACTCAATGCAGAATACATATTTTTATTAAAAAATTGCTTAGATCTAACAAATAAATAGTTTTATTTCATGTATTAAAATGTAACTTGTTTATATCATATAATAAATCATAATGCAGTACAAAGTGTATGTTTATTATATTACGTTTAAAAAGAATGTTTTATGTAGATTTTTAATAATTACTTCGTGGAGTGTAATAAAGTGAATTATTAAATCAAAAATGTACATAGGTATCATTTCATCTCTTTGATATTATGCAAACATGACAGTTTTATTTGTTTCAACCATTAGTTTTGAAGTTATTACAAATAAATAGGTATAAGTCAATTTTTCTGCAATGCGGCTTTTTTTTTTTTTTTTTTTTTTTTTTTTTTGTCGCTTAGTGTATGTATGTATGTATGTATGTATATTTCAGAAAAAATAATATGAAAGATTAAATATCGAAAATTAATAAAATAAGCAATATTAAATCAAAATTTACACACTCAATGTGCAAAAAATGCAGCAAATAGAAGATTTAGAAACTTAATTATAATGTAAACTGCAAAATATTTTGAAAATAAATGCAAACTGAAACTCACAATGAAACCAGACAGATAATATTAATTAACCCAAAATACATTGAGGCCATCTTTAGGGAAGCCCCCTCCCCCCAATGCAGGGTAGGAAAACAATAAAAGATGTTTCATGAGCTACTGTGCAGAAACAAAACGTAGCTTGGCTTCCTGCATCTTACCAAGAGAAAAACATTGTAACCACTGCAGCTCTGAATACAAAATGAAAAATTATTTAGATGCCAAGAAAAAATTACACAATTACACAATAATATATACAAATATAAAAATTTATTTAAAAAAAATGTATAAACACTTACCAAAAGCGTCACAGTTACACGAATTAAAAACAAACACCGAAAAACATGAAAGGAAAAAAAATAACAATATAACACATCGTTCAATAAGTCCCGGGGCTGATCCCAGCCCAGATAGTGTTGCAAATGAAATATTTCTGTGCGAATAAAGTAAACCTAACTTTCAAAAGATACACGTTAAAGTTTCATGATATTTCGATCGTTTGTTGCCGAGATATCAAAGTTTTAGTGACCCTACTTTTGATGTTTTCAAAATGAGGGACAAAGCTGAATTTCGTTTGTTGCTTAAGCATTGTTTTTCGATGGACAAAAATACTGTTGAAACTGTTAAGCCATTGCTAAATTCAACAATATTTTTGCCTATCACAAAGCAATGATTAATCAACTCATGAAAATCAGCTTTGTCCCTCATTTTGAAAACATGAAAAGTAAGGTCACTAAAACTTTGATATCGCGGCAACAAACGATCGAAATGTCATGAAACTTTAACGTGTATCTTTTGAAAGTTAGGTTTACTTTATCCACACAGATATATTTCATTTGCTACGCTATCTGAGTCCCAGGACTTATTGAATGATGTGTTATTAACAGTCACAGATAGCAATGATGATAAAAGACATCTATCTATTAGTTTTCATGGTATCGGACAAATTGCGAAACGCAATTTCAAGACTATCGCAATTATTGCAAATTCTTCTATTCCTAGCAATTTGACATACATACATATATATATAAATAAATCCGCAATACAAATAAACTATTTGCGTTATATATCCATATCTATATACTAGCATACTTTGCCTACTTTGCTGGTCACTATGTTTAAATAAATTTAAAAAATAAATCACTATTTTCTTTTTATAAATAAAAACTAAGAGAAAAATCCATTGAAATTGCTCCAAAACTTGCTTCGGGTACCAACATCTTGTCTATGTCTGCCTAACCTACAATATCAGAGGCCCCATGTTCCTATTGCCTGAGACAACCAACGCCTTACCCTTAGACTTCAATTCGGATGTTTATCAGAAGAATGTTTCAAAACGGACAATATCGAAAAATTCGAGATATCTCTTTCATATTTAAATCGTGATTATATCGAACAACACTACAGTCCATTAAGAAATTATAAGACCAGTTTAATTTTGTAAATTATAAGAAAAATAAAGATTCTAATCATAATTTAAATACATAAAATAACATATTGCTCTATATTTTTTTATAATTAGTTTGCAATAACTTGGCATAATGCAATAATTGTTTAATTAAAATATATACTAGAAATAAGTGAAAAATAACCTGTTAAGAAAATATAAGACCACTTGTCAAAAAACAAAATTGTATAAAAAATTAGTATGATACTGGTCCTCCATTTTTCCTGATGACTTCAAACACTCTGTTTTTCATTGAAGCAACCAGGTGATTAAGTTCAGTTATAGAAATATTGTACCATTCTTTTACAGTGGCTACTTCCTGTTCCTTGGCAGGTGAAAATTGTTTATTATTAGCATAAACTTTGAGAGATAATATAATATACCCCATAGGTTTTCCATGGGGTTCAAGTCTGGACTTCGACTTGGCCATGGCAAAACATTAATTTATTCCTTTTCAAAACCACTCCTGTGTGGATTTAGATGTATGACAAGCAGCATTGTCCTGTTGAAACATCCAGTTAACACCACCTTATAAAGGTCCAGATGGTATCATATGACCATATAGCATAGACTGATATTGTGTAGAGTTCATACGACCCGAAATCCGCTGTAAATCACACAACCCCTCATAACTGAAAGCTCCCCAAATCATTACTGATCCTCCACCCATTTGTCGACTGAAGCATTCTTTTGGTTCCTTCCTCAAGTCATGCCAATAGTGTTTGTAACCATCAGGACCATCAAGGTTAAATTTCTTTTCATCAGAAAATATAATTTGTTTCCACTCATCATTCCATGACATGACATTTTTAGCCCATTTTAATTTTTCTTCTCGATGGCATTTCAATAACTTTGGTTTTTTTTTTCAATTTCATAAATTTCGTATAAATATTTAATTTAAGACTCTTCCAGACTGTTACATGTGAAGTTTTCTTGCTGAAACGTTTCGAAATTTCACGAGTTGAAAGACCTTTTTAGTTGACAGTCGAAAATTTGTCTATTATCACGTGCTGTCAAAATATTTTTTCTACCAGATCGTTTTATTTCGTTTGAATAATCTTTTCTAATTATGGCATTATAAATGGCAGTTTTAGAACGGTTCATTAACCTCGCAATATCTCTTTCAGATTTACCAGAACCTTTATAAAATAAAATTTTTCTCACTTCGCACTCCGATAATTCTTTATCTCGAGGCATCGTCAAATTAATCGTAGATAACACATTCAAAACCAAAGCCTTTGCTTCTTAGGTAATGCTTTTACGAAATACTGACGCATGCGCTTTATATTGAGTTTGACGTCATGTATAATATGCTAATTTTCTCAGGTGGTCTTATAATTTCTTAACAGTCCCAGTCTTAATTTTTAGAAAAATGAATAAGTTTTAATGAAATTTAATTTAATTTTAAAAGTTGGAATTAGAATAGGATGCGTTTTCTTATCAATTTTAAACACGCAACTAAAAATTTGCATATTATGCTTTCTTCTTCAGAAATGCACCAATATGTTTGTGGTCTTATAATTTCTTAACGCACTGTATACGGACTATGCATAATATTTACTATCAAGTTATTTCCTATATTTTATTTGATTTACCATGTCGACCGACGATAAAATAACAGGAAGCATCCAATAGGGGAGCACACGTCAAGGCTTAGTGCTGTAGCATAAGATGACAGTAATTTCCCTCCAAATACAGTACTACAATATGTGATGAAGTATAATTTGATTTCTTGCGCTTTATAGCGCATCGAATGAAGAAATAGCAGGATCTTCGATTTTTCCCCCTAGCAAGGTGAAAAGGAACGTCTCGCGGCGAAATGCTTCGCAAAATGAAGAAACAGCAAAATCTTCTGTTTTTACCTCAATGTTTCTGGGCGAGAAACTTCACAAAAAACCTCGATCGTTAATCTCGTCTAAATTAAAAACTTGCTTCCTAATTAAAAATTTGAAAACTCAGCTTCGAGGAGGTGCATACGGAGACATTCCAGACTGTGTGTGCCAAATTTCACGTCTGTAAGTGCGGTAGATTTCTCTGGAGGCAACTGACAGAGGGAAAGATAGACACCATTTGCTTTTATTTAATATACAGTCGAACCTCGTTAACATCAACACTGTTAATGTGAATTACCTTTAACATGAGCAGTTTCCCCAGTCCCCGTCAAAATGAAGATTAGTTATATGAAAATTAGTTACTGATAGTATGAACTACTGATAACATGAACAAGTTTTTTTTTACCCCCTTGAGATTCGCGTTAACGAGGTTCGACTGTATGTATAGTGCTGTTATTGTTTTAGTTCTATTAATTGCTAAATTTTAAGATTAAATTTTATTACGATATCTATTATTTATATATATATATATATATAGTAATATACTAAGTAATTCAAATGGGAGACATAAATCCCCAAGATCATTGTTAAGAAAACTTGAAAAAGAAAATATGAAAATCACAACAATTCTTAATACTCACTGATGCTTAATATTTTCCCGAAGAAAACAAAATCCACACAAAAGTCTAAATATTTTCTCATATGAGATCCTCTCTATACACATCTGAAAAAATATTTTAATTTAAGGCAGCATATGTGCCATCCACTCCGCTACGCTAAAAGTATGCAACGTAATATTCAAACAAGGCTCCAAATGTGCATTTCCGCTGACGTACAGAAGTTTGTACATCGAAAATAAAAGTATCTTGTGAACACTAATTGGTTTTTCTTCAAAGATCTTATTTTTACGTTACAGTGCAGGATGTAGGAAATCGCAGACAAACAAATGCGCGTTTTAAGCGTTCTGCTTTTAATATTCATGACTATAAGTTGTCTTTTCATATTAAATCAAGGATGTTCTACAACATTGTTATTCATCCCCCCCCCCCAATCTCTGACCGTTTTCCAGATAAAAACACTTACTCCGACATTTTTCACCAGGTGGCGCTGTAAGCGGTCGCATCGAGTAGCTATACTGTACTTAGACACCACTTTTATAAATGTAGTTGCACAATTCAACAGTTAAAGAAGGGAGAACGGACTTTAGTAGACACACGGTCTATAAATATCTGTGTTTATGGATATATATATATATATATTAAATTCAATATAAATGACAAAAATTAATTTGTATAAAAAAGGCGCTCAAAGCAGCACAAGGTTGTACACAAAAACTATAATATATTTAAATAATAATAAGTGATAACATGAAAGTGAAATGTAATAAACAACAAGAAAAAATATTAAAGAATGTTAATAAAAAAGAAAATTAGTTAAAGTTAAACACTATTTAAACTAGAAAATTAAATTATGCTGTGCCAATCTCCTCAGCAGGTGGGAACACAGCTATTAATAACTATTATGTAGTACTAGCAGGTTTCAAAAGATATGCAGGCTAGCATACTCCAAATATATTTCAAACTGAATAGTAATGAAAAACTTAAAATTGTAAAATATGAAAGGAGATTAAAAAAGTATTTATATTTCTTGAATATTAAATATTGAAATTTGAAAACCATATGTTACAGTTCATTGAAACCAAAAAGCTATTTATAATAAAGCCTATTTATATAGACTTTTATATGAAAATGCTAGCCAAACATACCCCCACCCGAACCTGCCAGAAAAAGAAGAAAAACTCACCACCTGCAAGAAACAACAACTACGAAATCCATCCTGGCTCAAAAACCTTTTAAAAATTGAAAATTCTCTATCCATATCTACAGATGTCCAAAAAACTTTCCAGGTCTGGCGAAACAAAATAATTCCAAACATCAGCAAACGATCGTCCAAAAAAGGCTTTAAATCGTGAGCATCAAACTGGACACCTATATGGATCACCAATCATAATAAAGCTAGAAGCTGCGGTTATATATACGTTTATATATATATAAACATATGTTACGGTTAAAGTAATAAATCTGGTTATTATTAATAATAGCCGGGATTATTAATAATTACTGCCTCTTTTGGTGAAAGTCATTAATTAATGGACATTAATCACATTAACCAGTCATTATTAATAATTACCAAAATAGTTTGGTGAATGTGATTAAATAATGAACATTAATCCGATTAACCGGCTATTCTTAATAATTACAAAGAAAGGATGTGATCTATTAGTCTATTAGTCTTAACTCATTGAAACTTCAACTCTAACTCAATTTTTATGTGTCTATGTATTGTGATAATTAATTTGTCGTTATAGATATTAATAGACTTAAAAAAAACTCAGCAATTAAATAAAGGCTTCGATTGATTAAACACTTCCGTTAACGACTTTCTAAGTAATTGAAGTGTATTGTATTCGGTCAAATATTTCGATATCGAGTTTTCAGTTGATTTATATGTTTTAAGGTCTCCTGGGTCCAAAAAAGTGTTTTTGGCAATTGACCAGTGTGTTTGTATGTATGTGAATGGGGAATCTAATGGCTATCATACATCCAAAATTATTAAAAATAGAACATCGAGGCTCCAGAATTAAGGCAGGTCTAGTTACAGGTGATTTTGCCAATTTTTGGTGAAAATTGGAAACTGGATGTAAGGCCATAAACTGTACCACAAACACGATTTTAACGACTTCAAAGTTACCATAAAATTACCCTTTAAGATGTCGTTTCTTATGCATTAGTTGATTATTTCGAGATACTTATAAGCGTCTTGTATAAGTAGGTCAATTTCAGGTCTCGCAAATGCGTTGCTTTAAAAGGGGTCTACGAATATTCTCAAAACCCGTCATATAAACTCCCTTTTAGATACATTTTCCTTTGTAATTGTTTGTTTCCGATAATCAGATGAATTTGTCAAATTTTGGTAAAAATCGACAGTATGGTAGGAAAAGTCGGTATCTCAAAAGGGACTCTAACGGTTTTCTTCGAAATTGCAACATGAATCTCTTTTTACATATTTTTTCGCCCATATCATTTAGTTATCATAAGAAAATTAACTTTCGTCTTGATTAGGTAGGTCATTTTTAAATCTGGTGTTTCAAAACACGCCTCTACCGACTTATTTACTTTCTCTTACCTATGTGTATGGTAGAGAAAATATTGTTATGAATTTGTAAATAATAGTAGTTATATTTATACAATTTCATTCGAAGAGATTTAGGCTATAAAATATTAAATTTTGTCACTTTTAGCTTGTTTTCGCGTTAAAATAACGAATTTTCTTTCAAAAACCCATTAAAAAACTTCTCTATCTAAACGCGTAGAAAATCATTGCATTGAATAAAATTCTTTGAAAAATATTAATAATTACCGGCCAATGTGATAAATTCTCAAAAATTATTTACTTTAACCAAACTTCATTGGTAATTATTAATAATAACCGATCATTGTAGATAAATTCTCATAAATTAATCACCTTGACCGGCTTTTTCTGTTATTATTAATAATTACTTATTAATCACATTTACTATAACACACACACACACACACACACATATATATATATATATATATGCTTAAACAAATTTCTATGTCAATACTTAATTTTATTTTGTTTTTTTGTTAGGTGGCTCGATGAATTAGGAGATGGTTTAAAAAAAGACGAACAATATTTTATGTCTTTAAGTGAATACAGAAAAGAAGCAGATTGGCTATCGTTAAGTATTTTATAATTATATAGCTCTATTCTAATATTTATTTTAGTTTTAAATAATAAAAATTTTAACAATAAAGATAAATTTTTGATAAGATTTTTAAGAAATGCTCTTCAGAAATAATTGTAACTCTCTCTTTCTCTCTCTTTTTTAAAAGCAGTGTTTAACGAATATGTCTATTTAAAAATTTGTCATATTCCATTCAAAAGCATAGTTGGGTCATTCTCTCTAAGCTGAAAATTTGAACATGTTTATTTATTTATTTTCCTTTAAAAAATGATTCTATTGTATTTACATAATCTTTCTAAATAAAGATAACACATTGCTTATGATTTTTTTTTCTGCTTCTTATAGATATTTACTCACTCAGATCAAAAATAATAGTAAATAATCTGTTGTGTCACTCACACGACTTTCTCTTACCCTGAAATTTAATACTATAAATACAGATTGGAGATTAAGGGGTAAGATAACGAGTACTGTTATGTGAACCTGTGGTAAAACAATTCAAATTAGGCTTCGGAACAGCTTTATTTGACAAGTAATTCTGTGTGAGTGTGTGTGGGACCCGTTTCTCATCTATACCTACATTTATCTAGAATTCGAATCTGTTATTAAGTTCAAAAGTTCATTTAAAATTATTGAAACAACTTTCACATCAACATTCCTTGAAATTTATCAGTCTTAATCAATTTTTTCTAGTAACAAACACATTAACTTCAAAATACAACATTTGGATCGCCTGAAATTATTTGTTTTAATTTATTCTAACAGACACAGACAAAGGTCAAACGTTAAAAACTTGACTTCCGTATTCAGGAAGCCTCAAACGTCTAAATATACAAAAAACCAAGCGATGAATATTTAGCTTTAAAAAATACATTATTTACGATATGGCTACTATGAGGAATTAATTTTAATTCCTGAGCAGCTTTTCTGGACATAGTAAAGTATTACAGTAAAGCTCTTCCACTAACAATAAAAAAGAATGCTATGGTTTAAATATTGGTAGTCCTGTATATCTTCTAAAAGTTATGTACACATCACGTGGAGGACATAAATATAATCCTAATATTAATAACATGTGGCACAACATGAAATACACTTCCATCAATTTTCAAGTATTATCGTACTATAATCTAGTTCTTTAGTGTAGCCCTGTAAACGAACAGTGAATGATTTCTATACCATATTCTACATGAAAGATGTTTTTACGTATAATATATATATATATATATATTCGTTTCATTTGGTTTAGTGCAGTTATTGATGTTAAACTCTACTTAACTGCAATTTTCCCCATAGACGTATTGTATCTAAATTCTCTTGGGTGTCGCTGTACACGAACCATTTGCTTGATCTCAACGCAAAGTTTAGTGTAGCATCCCTATAGCATACATTTAGAATACCAAGTTTGGACTTTCTGCTATAATTGGTTTTTGAGATATGCTAATAACAGACAGACGCGCGCGCGCGCACACACACACACACACACACACACACACAAACCGCTAAAAACATGATTTTTGGATTCAGAGAACCTCAAAACATGTAAATATAACAAAAATTCAATTTTGAAAATTTGACCCGAAAACAATACTTTCTCTACCTTATAGGTGAGAAGAGAAAGTAAAAAGTTCCATTCCGTCAATTTTTATTGCAAAACTCATATTTTTAGTTGAATTTTGCATAAAATCATTAAATCTGTCCATATTCAATAATTATTTCTTACTTTAAAACAATGTTCGTTGCAGTAAATGTAAAACAAGAAAGAAAAATCATGCAGTACGCATTGATTAGTAACACTTTCCAACTGTACGTAATTGTTGTATCGAATAACTTTTAATATTCTTTCCCTACGTTATCACACAACAGACAGAAGGACTGAAAAATATACAGATAGACTAATTGATTTTAAAATTACTCTTGGGCATTTTGGAAAGTGTTAAAAAGGTTTAACGCAAAAGAAAATGCAGCCATTTGAATATTTTAGTGTAGCCCTGTAAATCAGAAAGTTAATCATATCATATTCCATACAAAACATTATTTTGGAATATAAACAATACATTTCAATAGTAGAGAAACTTTTAAATAGAACTTTAAAAACATCCGTCCTAAAACGTAATGCTTTGGTATGTTTTGTTGTTGTACCTGTAAACAAGCTAGTTGTACAGGACCTATTAATGTCATTTTAAATGTGAAATATTCTATACGGAAAATATTTATAAAAATAAAACTCATAGAACACAATGCTTTTGGGTGTCCCCGTACACAAACAAGAAGATATATTTACTCCATTTTCAATATGAAACATCCGATAATGAACTTCAATAAAATATATCAGTTACGAGAAATTCCATAAATATTTACAGGAGTTAGAGCGGGGGCAGACTGATAGACAGACAGATGGATAGATACACAAACTGAAATCATAGTCACACTTAAAAATGTTAGAAAGTGTTAAAAACGCTTAATGTAAACGAAAGTACATTTCTAGCAATTTTTTATTAATAGCTCTTAATATAAATGGATATTTTTGTATCACCCCTGTAAATCTAATGCTAATCCTGCTACATTCTAAGCAAAGAAATTTTTTGTGCATTTAAATAACGTATTTCAATTTCCTAGAACTTCGTCGAAAGTAAAGTTATTAAAATTTGATTTATAGAAATATCTCTCATAGAACGCAATGCTTTGGAATACTTTTGAGTGTCCCTGTATATAAATCGGTGGTGTATTTCCTCCATTTTATACAGGACACATCCAATAGGGAATTTGAATAACATATTTCAATTTCATTAAGATATGTGTACAGTAAAGGTATGAAAATATGGTTTAGAGAAATAAATCTCATAGAACACAATACTTTGAAATACTTTCGGGTGTCCCTGTACACAAACCAGTAGAGGTATAAACTCCATTTTCAATAGCGAACATCCGATAGTGAACTTGAATAACATATATCAGTTTCAAGAAATTTCTTAAATATTTACGGGAGTTAGAGCACGGACAGACAGACAGATAGGCAGATACACAAAACTGAAATCATATTCACACTTAAAAAATGTTAGAAAGTGTTAAAAGCGCTTAACGTAAACGAAAGTACAATTCTAGCAATTTTTTATTAATAGTTCTTAATATAACTGGATATTTTGTGCCACCCTGTAAATATAATGCTAATCATGCTATATTCTATGCAGGTTAGCGCATATAAATAACATATTTCAATTTCCTTTCCACGAAGTTTAAGCTTAAACTTCGTGGAAAGTAAAGTTATTAAAATTTGATTTATCGAAATATATCACATAGAACACAATGCTTTGGAATACTTTTGAGTGTCCCTGTGTATAACCCAAAGGTGGTATTTCCTCCATTTTATACAGGAAACATCCAATAGTGAGCTTGAATAACATATTTCAATTTCATTAATATATGTCTACAGTAAAGTTATGAAAATATGGTTTATAGAAATATCTCTCATAGAACACAACGCTTTGAAATACTTTCGGGTGTCCCTGTACACAAACCAGTAGAGGTATAAACTCCATTTTCGATAGGGAACGTCCGATAGTGAACTTGAATAACATAATTCAATTCCATTAAGATATGTCTACAGTAAAGGCATGAAAATATGGTTTATAGAAATACCTCTCATAGAACACAATGCTTTGAAATAATTTCGGGTGTCCCTGTACACAAACCAGTAGAGGTATAAACTACATTTTCAATAGGGAACGTCCGATAGGGAACTTGAATAATATATTTTAATTTAATCAAGATATGTGTACAGTAAAGGTATGAAATTATGGTTTATAGAAATGCCTCTCATAGAACACAATGCTTTGAAATACTTTCGGGTGTCCCTGTACACAAACCAGTAGAGGTATAAACTCCATTTTCAATAGCGAACATCCGATAGTGAACTTGAATAACATATATCAGTTTCAAGAAATTTCTTAAATATTTACGGGAGTTAGAGCACGGACAGACAGACAGATAGGCAGATACACAAAACTGAAATCATATTCACACTTAAAAAATGTTAGAAAGTGTTAAAAGCGCTTAACGTAAACGAAAGTACAATTCTAGCAATTTTTTATTAATAGTTCTTAATATAACTGGATATTTTGTGCCACCCTGTAAATATAATGCTAATCATGCTATATTCTATGCAGGTTAGCGCATATAAATAACATATTTCAATTTCCTTTCCACGAAGTTTAAGCTTAAACTTCGTGGAAAGTAAAGTTATTAAAATTTGATTTATCGAAATATATCACATAGAACGCAATGCTTTGGAATACTTTTGAGTGTCCCTGTGTATAACCCAAAGGTGGTATTTCCTCCATTTTATACAGGAAACATCCAATAGTGAGCTTGAATAACATATTTCAATTTCATTAATATATGTCTACATTAAAGTTATGAAAATATGGTTTATAGAAATATCTCTCATAGAACACAACGCTTTGAAATACTTTCGGGTGTCCCTGTACACAAACCAGTAGAGGTATAAACTACATTTTCAATAGGGAACGTCCGATAGGGAACTTGAATAATATATTTTAATTTTATCAAGATATGTGTACAGTAAAGGTATGAAATTATGGTTTATAGAAATGCCTCTCATAGAACACAATGCTTTGAAATACTTTCGGGTGTCCCTGTACACAAACCAGTGGAGATATAAACTCCATTTTCAATAGGGAATGTCCGATAGAGAACTTGAATAACATATTACAATGTCATTAAGATATGTCTACAGTAAAGGTATGAAAATACGGTTTATAGAAATACCTCTCATAGAACACAATGCTTTGAAATACTTTCGGGTGTCCCTGTACACAAACCAGTAGGGGTATAAACTCTATTTTCAATAGGGAACGTCCGATAGTGAGCTTAAATGACATATTTCAATTTCATTAAGAAATGTGTACAGTAAAGATATGAAAATATGGTTTATAGAAATACCTCTCATAGAACACAATGCTTTGAAATACTTTCGGGTATCCCTGTACACAAACCAGTAGAGACAGAAACTCCATTTTTAATAGGGAACTTGAATAACATATTTCAATTTCATTAAGTTATGTCTACAGTAAAGGTATGGAAATATGGTTTATAGAAATACCTCTCATAGTACACAATGCTTTGAAAAACTTTCGGGTGTCCCTGTACACAAACCAGTACAGGTATAAACTCCATTTTCAATAGGGACCGTCCGATAGTGAACTTGAATATCATATATGAGTTTCAAGAAATTCCATAAATATTTACCGGAGTTAGAGCGCGGACAGACAGACAGACAAACCGAAGTCATAAACACTTTTCAACCTTGTTGGAAAGTGTTAATAAAAAATAATAATAGCTAGTCGCCTTCGGTGACCAGCTGCTTCGCGGTCCTTGTAAAATCCGACCGTACGAAACTCCCGCTCGGTAGCTTCTTTTTACCGTTTCAGGACCTACAACAGCTTATTGACATTGCAGATAGCTTTATTAACCCTTTGAGTGCTGTGGACGCACATATGCGTCCAGCGAAAGTCATTAATATAGACTATGGACGCAAATACGCGCTTAGCAGATGTTATCAGTATGGAATATGGACGCAAATACGCGCTTAGCAGATATATCAGTATGGACTATGGACGCAAATACGCGCCCGGCAAAAATGATCAGTGTACTATGCAACACTCGCATAAAGTATTCAGTCCCTGGCCGCGAGTATTCAGCACTCAAAGGGTTAAAAATTTTAACTGTAGTAAATGCCTGCTTGGTAGCACCTGCGGTGCCCTCTTCCCGTTTCATTACTGGAAACAGCTTGTTCGCTCACCGTATTATGATACTTGGAAATTCTGATCGTATCGTAGCAAAGTCCCGCTCAGTGGTGCCTGCATCTCCTTATCCCCGTTTTGGAACTTACAACAGCTTGCTCGCTCATAGTGAAAATAGCTTTGAAAATTTTAACAGTAGCGACTACGGCGCCTCTTTACGTTTAATGAGGTGAAATTGCCTGAATCAGAATTGGATATATTAATTTTTTAAAATATCAAAGCGAAATCTAGCGAGAGAGATTTGCAACACGTGCTCTTGATTTCCAGTTCAAATAACTTTTGAAATGATATTTAATCTTAATTAGAATTAGAGTTATTGGAATAAATGTTTTTTCCGTGGTTTTCTCTGAAACTCCCGTACGGAATATAATGGCTTATATCAGTTTAAAAGTCCGCAATAAAATATATTTCTGTAAATGTATTTCTAATTAGAATTGGAGATATTGAAATTTTAAAATAAATAAGTACCAATTTTGAACTGTCTATCTGTATTTCTAGATTTTTTTCTTTTTTTTTTTTTTGCCCCGTTGCCCCCCCCCCTTTCTGCCCCTCCTAATAATTTTACACTTTCGAAAATATCTGCCATTAAAATACCTGGCCTTAAAACCTTATAATACGGAAATTCCAGCGTCATATCTCAATTTTAAATACTTTAAAAGAAAAAAAAGAAAAATGAATTTCCCTTTCCCTTGAAATGCATTCGTTGCTATGGAAACTCTTTCTCAGAAAAAGAACTTGGCTTTCTCTGCAAATGTGGTTGCCATAGTAACCGACTGCGATTAGAAACTTATACGAATCGGGACCTTTATATATCTCGTTGATCGGGACACGAATGAGGCAGGAATGAGGCTTTCTCAAAATGAAAGGGTGCGTTTTTCGAAAAAGAAACAAAATTATAACTCGTTAAGTTTTTACAATACAGGTTCCATCTTTGGAGGGCCTTTTTATTGAATTGAGATCTATATTTGAAAAAAAAAATTGATTTACCCCGAAAAGATTTTGAGTTATAAAATGTTTTGTGAAAAAAATCGATGTTTCGTAAAATCTAAAAATGTGGATCGCTAATCCTTATTTTGTTAAAAATTTCGTATGGTTTGAAAGAAAATTAAACGGCTTTTCTAAAGATGTAGGTTGTTAAGAAATTCGACAATTACTTATTCGTAGAGGCCGATTCAAAGAAAGACGATCGAAAAAATGAGAAATTTTGGATCTTTTTTAAAGCATTTTTTGAAAATATAAGAAATCCGTATTTAAAAAAAAAAAATAAAATAAAAAAAAAAGTTACACCGTTAGAATCGGTAATAAATGTTCTTTCAATATCGAGAATCGTTTAAGAGGGATCCTTTACAAAAACGCGCGAATATTTCACCCTTTGCTCCTTCCATCTGCAGGAGGCGTTCGGATAAAAAATAGATCGAAAATATAAGAAATCCGTATTTTTCAAAAAAAGTTACACCGTTAGAATCGGTAATGAATGCTCTTTCTCATGGTTTGGACGTATTTTTAATATCGAGAATCGTTTAAGAGGGATCGCTTTACAAAATCGCGCTAATATTTCACCCTTTGCTCCTTCCATCTGCAGGAGGCATTCGGATGTGAACTGTATAATTACTAAATCTAATAACATATATATTATTATATTGTTAGATAATTAAAATGTAATGACAAATTATATTTTTGACATACATTTTAAACCTTTGAAAAATTCAAATAAATTTAAATAAATTTAGAATAATTCTTAGCTAAGTATAAAATGCAAATCAAAAATTCAAAGCGATAACTATGCCTGATTTCTGATAAATAATAAATATAAATATGCTTAAATGCTGCCATTTATCCTCTTTTTCATTCAGAAAATTCTGAAGTCTAATGTTGTAAATATGAGTGATTTAGGTAATCCTGGAGTTAAAATTAGCATCAGTATAATTTCGAATAAAGCAATAAAAAATACAAATAATGCCAACATTTTTTTGCGGACCATCAAAATTTTGTCACCACCGGTTGGCGACCACTGGTTTAGAGTATATGACCCAAACTGTCTTTTTTCTATACGCATTTCATTCACAATTTTCTTTGCAGGAAAGAAATGATAAAAACAAATTCACCAGTTGTATATTGTCATAATGATCTGCAAGGAGGTATGTGTTTCTTTCTTTAATTACACACTGATTACGTTTTATAATTTCTGTTAAAAAGTTAAACGCAAAACACACTTATTTGGCTTCCAATAAAATAAGAAATCATCAATTAGAGAATTTTCTGCCCCCCCCCCCCCAAGAAAAAAAATCTGGAGTGACTCTACTCGACTTTCCGAACATTAAGTAATTAACTGTTATATAAATAAATTAAAGTAAGACAAATCGTTAAATGAAAAGTGAAAATTATAATAAAAGGGTTCAGTAATTTACTCCATTGTTTAATTTTACGCTATTGCACTTCAAATAATTTGAGCCCATAGATCATAATGATAAAGAATTTTTCTTTGTGTCCCTATAAAAAAACTATAAGTGCTAGATTCACCAAAATCTATACAGTTCGTGCACCGGTAACCTATAATAAGTGTATACATTTTCAGCTCAGACGAATAAGGCGTTTGACGGTATCACACTTTGAAAGAATTGGGCCCCTAGGTCATAATGATAAATAATTTTTCTTTGTGTCCCTGTAAAAAACTATTAGTCTTAGATCAACACCAAATCAATATGGTCCGTGCTATGGTGACCTATAACATGCGTACCAACTTTCAGCTCATTCGAACAAAGCGTTTAGGCGCTATCGTGTTCACTCACATACATCATCGTAAAAATAGTAAAAATGAACACAGGGAACCTCAAAACGTAAAAAATACCAAAATCTCAAAGTCGGATTTTTTACATGATTACAATACTTTCTTTACATAGTGCATACATTACATACTCTTATACACGTCCCTTGTTCGGAAAATAAAAAATCTGGAGTGACTCAACTCGATTTTCCGAACATTAAGTAATTAACGGTTGTATAAATAAATTAAAGTAAGGCAAGTCCTTCAATAAACCAAAGAGAAAACTATAACAGGGTTTTTGTGTATTTTTCTCCATTGTTTAATTTTACGCAATTGTAATTCAAATAATTTTAGCCCATAGATCATAATGATAAAGAATTTTTTGTTGTGTCCCTGTAAAAATTTATAAAGGCTAGATTCACCAAAATCTATACAAATTCATTACAACATGCCGTTTTCCGTAAGTTTTTCCGAAAAATATTATTTTTCATCTTTCCTAATTTCAATTACTATTAATAATTCATACTTGTAATACTAAATTTGTTTTAATTATATATATATATATATGTGTGTGTGTGTGTGTGTGTGCGTGCGTGTCTGTATATATATATAAGAGAGAGAGGGGGTGGGTGAAAAACGTTTTCAAACACTTCACAGGAAGGAAAAAAAGAGCTATTAAATAAATGCATCCACTGTCTTTTTTTTAATCAATTTTATAGATCTATTCTCTCTTGATATATATACTCTATAACAAAAAAAAAAAAAAAAAAAAAAACGACGCTCTAAGGAGTAATGCAAACTGGACACAAATTGACATACGTACAAGTTTCGATGGAAAATGCAAAATTTTAAAGTTTGGCTGCCATCGAATGAGCATGCGACGCTGCAGCGCATCTTAACTGCGCAATTCGCAGAATATTAAAAATGAGAAATTTTGATTCCAGGTCATAAATTCTTCGAGAACTTTATTCCGTCTACTCAAAGACAGTAACTATGCCTCGCATACAGGTGTACAAAAAACATGCGCAGAAGTCAGCATTTGAGTGTGGTGTGTAGTTGGGCTCAAATAAGCCGGTTGGTTTAATCTGCGATTTTTTTTACAGTTGGATAGGAGAGGTACCACTATTAGATGATATTGACAGGAATGGGCGAACCATGGCCAAACGTAGCGTCAGGGAGGAAGCGGTGTGCCCAAAGAGAGGACAGAAAGTGAGTACCAGTCAATCGCAAAGCAATACTTAAAGCTCCAATTCATCATTCTCGTCGATCCTACGTGTAACTGGTACTTCAGTGACTTCAAAAACCCTTAATAGGCGGCTCAGTGAAATGGCGTTGAGCTCAGTCCCCGGATCTCTCTTCCACTGAGGACTTTTGGAGCATCATAAAAAGTGTCCTACAACCAGCTCGGAATTTTGCCAATCTAACGCACCAGTTGCACAGAATTCGGCACAATACTTCACAGGAGCACATCTGCCAACGCTGTTAATTAATACCAAGCCGAATAACTGTGTAATCAATTGATTTTTTCCACATGTACATCACATCTACCAATTTTTGTCCCATTCGGATAACTCCTTCTTGGTGCGTCTTTTTTTTTTTTTTTTTTTTAAATAGAGTGTACATATATATTTAAATAAATGTCCACTGTCTTTTTTCTTATCAATTTTGTATGTTTATTTTTTCAGGAAATATCTTATTAAGGGAGGGTGCCACAGAAAATCGAAATCCAAGTTTAGTTTTAATAGATTTTGAATTTGGGAGTTATAATTACAGGTAAATATATAATTGTACGATACTAAATATTTTAGAGTTAAATATAAAATACGAGGGGAATTCAAAAGGTAAAGGCACATTTGCAATTTCTCTTTCCTTGGATTGGCAACAGCACTGAGTGTAGTTGACAACACTTCGAGACAACGTGTCGCTCGTATTCCTGCAAATGCTCTCCTGTTTCAGTTTTCTATCATTAGAATAAGTACAGCTTTTCTCAAATGTGCCTTTACTTTTTGAATTCCCCTCGTATATTATGCTTATAAGCAATCAGACAATAATCATTAGATTAATTTAAGTACAAATTTATGAATGAAATGTAAGTAATCAACAAAAGATATTTCACTAAAATCCTCTGAGCAATATTTTATTGATATTGATTCATTGTATATTACTTTTCCTTTTCTTTAACTACTAAACATATGAATGTTCCCTTTTTTTTTTTTTTTTTTTCCGCTGATACCTGATGATTAATTTTTGCTATTTATCTTAAAAAAAAAAAAAAAGCACCTTTAATTTATAACGTTTGACTACATGTTTGTCGCTAACTTTCTTTCCTTATTTACAACAGGTTTATTAAGTACAAATAAGGACATGTTACAAATTAAATTATTCGACTATTAGGGATTGGGAGAAAGGCGTGAGAAATTACAATAGTTACGAACAGGGTGATCACAGTCCCGTTACCGTATTACATACATATTAATAAATTATTGTTGTTGAATTGTTGTTGCTGTCACACTTTACGAGACCGACATGCATTCTGCCATCACTCCACGCCAGCAATGTTGAGGAGAATTTCACATCGTACATGGAAGAGAATCATACCCTATTATGAAAACGAAAATGATGGTGTACACGTGGACACTGGAATAAATAGTAAAAGAAGATGGTCATACTAACTCAAGTTGTCCTCTGCCATAATAATCCCACATTTACACTATACAATGTGACAATCTATGAATATATAAAATCGCGATATGGATAACTGGACTTTGTGATCACTTTGTAGAATTCGTAGCACGCTTTTCTTTCTTTCTTTTTTAATTTTTATCTTTGTCATATATCAGGAAGAATGGAATTTGTATAAAGGGAAAAGTTTTTGAAGCATATTTATCTACATATTTTAAAAATACTTAATGCATTCTGCAATTTTTATAGCGCATATAATAAACACTTTGCTTATAATAAGTTTTTAAATGCACACTTTTACGAATCACTTCTGATTGAATTTCAAATATTTTTTCGTGCAGACAAAATTTTAAATATTTTATTGGATACAGTTGGAATTCAATTTAACGAATCTCTATTTTACGAACTTTTTCTCAGATTATTTTAATAATTGCCTTATAAAATAACCTCGAAATATCAAAGTGCGCTCTCAAGTTAAACTTTTTTTTTAAACCTAAAATTTTGTTTATTATTTCTCAAAATATCTCCATCTTTTCGACACATTTTATGGTACTCAATGAACTAAAACTGGAATTATCTAGACTTATTTTGAAACTGAAATCTCTGAGGAAAAATTTAATAGCATATTTTAGACACGGTAAAATATAAAAACAGTACACTAAAAGATTCCGATGACATGGAAATTCAAACAAATAAATGCTGAAATCGACAAACCTTTACGTGATTCATTATAGGGTTAAAATTTTTTGTAACAATTTAACGTGTATTACAGTGTGATCTCTAATGAAAACACTTCTGGAGTTGTTTTAAAGCATTGCAACGGTACGAGATGGACACTTTTCAAACAAATTTAACGCACATTTTCGGTAATTAAAATGAAAGTTTATTTACTCTATTATAATAGATATCTTAAAAACATTAAAAAAATGTAATTTTAAATTTAAAAACATTTACATTTTAAAGTAATGAATTGTAATATTTAATAGAATAATTGCAACAAATGAATGTAATGTCTATTTATCTATCTATATAAAAAGTATAATTTAAAGTTCTTGTACTTAGTATTTTTTAACCAATTCTTATGTACTATATATTCATTTGCAAAAGTTTAAGACCAGTATCCGATTTCCAGTATTTTAACACATTGTCTCATTTGTGCAGATTATTGCGTCATCTCATGTGCTGATTGCATCAGACGCATTTTACTGCTATAAATGTAGGTGGCCGGCCCGTTTATCGCCAGTTATCTACTGGATTTTGTCGTAGACAGTGGTGTTGTTCAATTATTGTAATGGGTAAAAAACCTTCAATTACTGTTACAAAAAAGGTCAGAAATATTGACCCTGCGTAAAACTGGATTTTCTGAACGTCAAATAAATTCGAGGGTAAATGTGAGTAAGACAACTGTGCATCAAGCTATTAGTAAATTTAAAATTTCGGGAAAATTTGTGAATCTTAAGAGAAGCGGTCGCCTTAGAAAAACGAGTGCACGTGATGATCATGTGATAAGGATAGTCGTACGAGATCCAAGAACCTCCTGCAATATGATTAGACATTGTCTCACTGCAAAAGGCACCAACGCCAGTTTGAGTATACTGTTTCAAGACGTTTAGCCAAAGATTTTGGTTTATCATCCTATAAACCTGCAAGGAAACCTTGACTTACTCCAAGTATGAAAAAGAAACGACTCTTAAAATCCACAAATTTTCCCGAAATTTTAAATATACTAATACCTTGATACACAGCTGTCTTGCTCAGATTGACACTAACTTATTTGACGTTCAGAAAATCCAATTATATGCAGGGTCACTATTTCTGATCTTTTTGTAACAGTAAGTGAAGGTTTTTTACCCATTACAATAATTACACAACAGCACTCTCTACGACAAAATCCAATAAATAACTGGCGATAAATGCGCCGGACACCTTTATTTATAGCAGTAGAATGCGTCTGATGCAATCAGCACATGAGATGACGCAATAATCTGCGCAAATGATGCAATGTGTTAAAATACTGAAAATCAGCAACCAGTCTTAACTCTTAAACTTTTGCAAATGACTGTAGTTGAAAATATTACATTAAGCTAATGTCCATTTTTTCTGCTATGTTTAGTGACTTCATTAAATAGACGCCCTCCTGTACTTTTATTCCAGGGGATTTGACTTGGCCAATCACTTCTGTGAATGGTGCTTTGACTACGATACACCAGAATATCCGCATTTTCGAATGAATCTGGACAAGTTTCCTTCCAGACAGGAACAAGTAATTTATGTAGTATTTTATTATTATACCATTTGATAACGAAAGTGCTACAGTTTTTCGGTTCTATCAACGCTGTTCAGCCAATAAAAAGCTGATTTTTTTTTTTTTTTTTTTTTTTTGTTTGTTTGTTTGTGCGTGTGTGTATTTATGATTCATATTAAAAGAATTTGTCAAGCTGAAACAAAAGTTAAGTATGCTGTTTTTCTCTTTTATTTCTTATGATTACTTTGCAAGATATAGTCCATCTCAAAACAAACAAGCAAAAAAAAAGGGGGTACTTTTTAAAATTTTGTTCTCTCATTTAGAATATTTCTTTTAGAAGTTAAAATGTTACGAAAATATTTTGGGTTAGAGATAAAATTGTGATAAATTTATATTTTTCGTTCAGAATTATATTTCAGTTCTTTCATAATACACTACCTTTCCATAATTAACAGGATTGCCTCTTTTTTTTTTTTTTTTTAAATATATATATATATATATTATTATTATTCTAATAACATGCAGAGTATTAAACCTAATGCAAAGCCATTTCTAGGAAACTTGACATTATACATTAGACACAATGCATTGCAATCAGAATATTAAATATTTAATGAAATATGAGCATTTTCACTACGCATTTTTAACTGTGCATGCGCAAGCGTTAACAAAATTTCCTTTGTTACAATTTCCCAATTTATTAATCAAATGTTATAGATTTACTCATAGAAAAACTCCTATCAAATATCTTGAAAATTCAAAAAGTTATTGTCGATAAAATGAACTGAATTTCAGTTTCTCTCAAAAAGGAAGAAAATGATAGGAGGTTTATAAACATTTATTTACAATGAACGAGCACTATATTACCATCGATTGAATCAAAATAAAAATTTGGATAAAACCCTTCATTGTTTTGCTTTTTATTTCTGTTAAGACAGAGAGAGTGAAAGAGAACTGAATTATATTCAGTTCATTTTATCGGCGATAACTTTTTGAAATTTTAGAATATTTGTTTGGTATTTTCCTGTAAGTAGTTCAATACATTTAACTAATAAATTATGCAAATGAAATTTTTTTCAGTACTTGAAAGTTTGCAATTAAAAATTATATAGTAAAAATGCTCATATTTTATTTATTTATTCCCCCCCCCCCCCCCTCTGATTGCAGTATGCTGTGTCACATACACTATATCAAGTATCCTTAAAATGGCTTTGCATTGGGTTTAATACTCTGCATTTTATAATAAAATATAGTCCTTTTTTTTTTTTTTTTTTTTTTAAGAAACGCCTTTATATCTCAACGAATATATGCACTAGTCAAATACAGATGATTACAAATAATTACAAGGAGCCTCATAATCCCATTCTAAAGCCAGAACTAGAACACATTTTTAAGCATTACTTTTTATAGGGTAATCCCAAATACAATGGAATCTCGTTAGCGTGAATCTCAAGGGGGATAAAAAATTTGTTCATGTTATCAGTAACTAATCTTCATATAACTAAACTAATCTTCATTTTAAAGGGGATTGTGGAACCAGTTCATGTTCAAAGTAAGTCGTGTTAACCAGTTCAAAGTAAGTCGTGTTAACAGTGTTCACGTTAACGAGGTTCGACTGTATTCTGTTTTTTCATTAATTTGTAAGCGGACATCGTTTTGTCATCGAGACAAAAATTTTGCTGAAATATAAGGGGTATATAATATTTTTTACACGCCCAAAATTTCAGTTCAACTGTCTAATTCATTAAGAATTTTTCTAGATATTTGACAAAGCGTCTGAAATCGTAAGTGTCTGGTCATTTATGGAAAGGTAGTGTATGATTGTAGAATGGATTCCATATTCCATGACGAGGTTCAACTTCTTCTGATATGAGAAACCAGTAACTCACCGTAATGACACTTTTAAACAATAAATCCATTTGTGTCATATTTAATGGGGGGGAGGGGGAGGAGAGAACACTCCAGATTATTTAAGTTTTTTTTATATCTTTTCTGCACACATACTGCTGTTTCCGTTTTTGCAGATTTACTAGGATTTGCTAATATTTAATAAACTAACGGGTGTAGAAATCCGATGTTCATGATAAAAAAATAAAAAAAAAACTTACCTAACTTATTTTAGTTTTCATAAAGTACACTATCTACCAATAAGTATTTGGACATTTTGAAGTTTAGACGTTTTGTCTAATATAATTTAAAGAAAAAGAAAGAACCTTTACGATACTTCATGTTCGATCGTCATCGTAATATTTTTGGCTGGACGCCCAGCTCTTTTCAGCCACTTCTTCTGTAGTGGAGCTCTCGGAAGACTTGTAATGTTGATCTTGTATAGTTGTCGCCATGAGGCGGCGCCACATTCGGTCTGGTGTCATTGCACCTCTGTCGTTGCACACGTCCGGGTTTGTCGCGATTTCAATGGCTTCTCTGTACATTGCATAACTGTAATTATTATAATTTGCAAGTTTTTTAGTTTTTTTAAAATCTATTTTAATCTCTTCATTATTAAATGTTTTGGCTAAGGCTGTATTAATTTTCCCGGTTTTTATATCATTTTTATGCTCTTTAATTCTGGTTTTAATTTTTCTTTCGTTACTCCGATGTAAGAACCTGGTCTATTGTTTTGACTAGTGAAAGGTATTTTGTAGATTCCAGCAGTTTCTAAAGGGGGATGAGGCCTTTATCACTACGTATTAATTATTATGTATTAATACATAGTGATAAAGACCCCTTTCAAATTAAAAAAATCACTTTTTTAATTGTAGCACGTAGGGTATAAGGCACAGTGCAAATCTATTTTTAGGAAACTTGGCATACTGCAAACAGAATGAAAAATTTTTAAATATCTTACGAAATATAAGCATTTTTACTAAATTTTTAACTATGCATATGCAAGTTTTTAAAAAATTCAATTTGCATAACGTAATAGCCAATAGTATAGAGCTACTTATACGAAAACCCCAAAATTAATATCGTGTAAATTCAAAGTCATAGAATGAACAGAATTTCATTTTCTCTCTCTCAAAAAAAAAAAAAAGGAAGATGATAGGGAGTTTGATCAATATTTATTCACAATCAGCGAACACTGTATTTATCATTGGGTATTGGCTGAATCAAAATAAAAATGTGAATAAAACCCCTTATAGTTTAGCTTTTATTTTGAGAGAAACTTAAATTTTGTTATTCTAACTTTCATAACTTTTTTAATTTACACGATATTTGTTTGGAGCTTTCATATAAATAGCTCAATATTTTTAGCTATTAAATTATGCAAATGAATTTTTTTAAAGGCTTGCACATGCATAATTAAAAATTCTTTATTAAAAATGCTCATATTTAGTAAGATATTTAACATTTTGCATTCTGATTGCAGTATGCTGTGTCTAATGTAGTATGCCACGTTTCTTAAAAATAGCTTTGCACTGGGTATAATGCCACTTTTTTAGCTATAATATGTAGGATAATTTTTTTAAAGAAACAGTTATATCTGCATGAATATATGTGGTAGCCTCATAAAAATTTATACAGGTAATCCTCATAATCATATGCTACAGCCAAAATGCATTTAAAATATTACTTCTTACAGGGTGATCCAAATCATTTTGATTTTTGTTTAATTTTTTACGGGCCCCCTTTTCCTTATCAGGTCAAAACTTTTACTAAAATATATGAGGTATAGAATGTTCTTTATACTCCCAATCATATCAAAATAATAGGTAATCATGATAATTCCTGCAGAATTTTTCTAGATATTTGACATAACTTTAAAAAAATAGAATTTTAAATGAAACATTTTCAAACTAATTAAATTAAACTTTATAAAAACCTTTTTTACTTGCTTCACATTTGGCCATAAATTTTTCTGCTGGGTGCCCAGCTCTCATCGGCGGCAACTTCTTCTGTTCTGGAGTTCTCCTTCTGATGTCTGTGGGCTGCCTTCACCATAAGGTGGCACCACATTCCATCCGGTGCCATTGCATCGCTGTCATTGCACATATTTCTGTTAGTTGCTATTTCAATCCATTCACAGTACATTGTGTATCACGAGTCATTGTTTAGGTCATAGGTCGACCTAAACCCAATGACCTAAACAATGAGTTAGACTTAATTAAACAATATACTAAAAAAGCCGGTTATCCAGGCAAAATAGTAAATTAGTTAGTTAAAAATAGGTTAAAAACCCTTGAAAACATACCAAATTTTCAAAAAAAAACCCAATGAAATTTACGTCATCCATTCCTTTCGATCGCGGTGCCTCCAACAAAATTAAAAATGTAGCTAGCAAATATAATGTCAATATCCCAATAAAACCAAATCAAAACATTTTTTAACTAATTCATAGTGACAAACATCCCATCTTCCCTGTGGAATGCAGGTATTTACAAAATACCATTTAAAAATAACAATGGAAAATCAGGATCCTACATCAGAGTAACCAAAATAAAAATAAAAATAAGAATAAAAATAAAAAAAACACAAAAATGATATAATAAGAACAGGTAAAATAACCACAGCCCTAACTAAAATGTTTAACAACATTGATATTATGATAGACTTCAATAATGTTAAGAAACTGACCAATTATAACGATTACCGATACACAATGTATCGCAAATCGATTGAAATAGCAACTAACGGAAATGTGTGCAATGACAGTGACGCAACGGCACCGGATGGAATGTGCCGCCACCTTATGGTGAATGCAGCTCAGAGACATCAGAAGGAGAACTCCAGAACAGAAGAAGTTGCTGCCGATGAGAGCTGGGCTCCCAGCAGAAAAATGTATGGCCAAATGTGAAGCAAGTAAAAAAGGTTTTTATAAAGTTTAATTTAATTAATTTGACATTACGTCTAAATTCGAAAGTGTTCAAATACTTATTGGTATATAGATTTTAAGAATTCAGAAATTTGCAAAGAGAAAAAGTCATGTTGAAAAAATATATTGTTGCTTATATAATAATACATGTAAGGCATTTCATAGCTGTTATAAATTAGAATAATTAAAAAAGTGTAATAATATTTATTTATTATTGTCTAGTGCTTTAAGTCAATGTCAAATACACAAACAATTTTTAAATAATCTGTGAAGTTTTTGAGCCTACTAGTTGATGATAGCAGTAAATCAAATATTAAATTACACGACTAATTGTAAATGCTATTTTATTTTATTTTTACCACATGTCGGTTACGACTGCATAATATTAATTATGACATGTACAGTAGGACACAGTCCCTTCATAAGAGGAGGATTTTGGAAATAACCCCTCTTAGTATACAAAATATGCCATATTACTTTAGTTAAATTTTACATTCTGAAAATTTATATATTATACGCCATGAGTAAAATATATATAGAATTTTCTTTGGTTGTTTTTAGATTTAAATAATAACCGTAACTTTCTTCTCTTGAGAAGTAAAGAAAAAGATGTATGCTACGTATATTTTTTTATATGCAGATATTTTAAATTAAGAGTTAATAAATGTAAATCCATACCACCCTCCCCCCCCCCCCCCAAAAAAAAAAAAAAAAAAAAAAAAAAAGTTGAATACTTAATTAATTAAAACTAATGCATTACTAGCATTAAATACTGTTTAATTAAGGATAATATATTTTTGAGAGATTCCTTTAGTTAATTTAGTTCTTTTCTCACTTCCTTTCTTTTCTTCTTTATAGATTGAATTTTTCACCATTTACTTAGAACAACTATCCAAAGAAGGCATTTTACTTAAAAGGCCTCTCAAAGAAGAGATAGAATCTATGTTGAGCGAAATCAATCTATTTGCCAGTGCTGTTTGTATTTTATGGAGTGTTTGGAGTGCAAAAATGACTCTGCAGTCACGTTATGATTTAGAACATAGGGTAAGCACAAATTTAATGTGTAAATTATTAAAATGTTGGTAGTAAATTAACATATGGCCTATTCTTAAGCACTGTCACAAACTTAATGTTGAAACATTTTTCTTTTTACATTTAATTGCTGAAAATATTTTTTTATCAACTAATATACCATTAGAAAAGTAATATCTGTGTCTTTTGGTGTAGTGTGTTGATGTACGATAGTGGTACAAAACTCGAGGACCGCCGGAATTTTTTTTGAGTTGATTTTACATGATTTTTTCTATTGTAATTATTCAATTACTTTTATTTAATATTTATTGTTTTAATCAAATTGTTTAAAAACTGATAATTAATGTTCTTACTGTAAATGACAATCTGATGAAATTTTCTAGCTGCTAATTTATGCTTCCTGATAAAGTAAAACAGAGACTTTTCATTAGCATATTATCATTCATTGCTGTTTTGGAAATAAATTATATTCTTCAATGCGCCATCAGCAATACACTTATGCCCATGATTGGATATAGATGTATTTACACTTCAGAAAGATTAAGTTATTAATTTAAATATTATGATGTAATTTTTTTTGATAAGTTTGTAGTAAATTTTTGCTATTCATATTTTGTCATATTCCATAATTTTTACAACAGCACCAAAATTTACCTCTAAGACATGGTGCACGTTTTTCAACGAACTGTTCCTAAAAAATGTATAACTCTATAAAACATACAACTGAAAGTTTATTTTTATACAATGATGTATAATAAATTTTATATAATAATAAAAATTTAATAGATTTCCATAATTTTCTTTTTATCTGTTTAATTAATATATTTTTTTAATGATTTTAAAAACAATTTAATTAATAATTATGAATAATATAAATTAAACACAATTGTATTTAGTACTGATATGGGAATATTCAATTTTTTTCGTTAATTTAAAACTATTTAATGCACTATTTCTCTCAACTTCCCTTCAGATTTCAACTTTTGTTTCTCTGAAAGAAATTGTGCGCAGTTGTATATCTTGAAATGAATTTAAAACTTAGGACTTTTAAAGTAAAAAAATAAATAAGTATAAATGAAATTAAGAATTTACTCTTGTCGTATAAATGAAAGATTTTAATATTGGAATAGAATGTAATGTTTTGGGACCTCAGTTAGGAAATATATAAAAGCTGTTTCACTGTATAATAAAATCAAGATTTTATTTAGCAGGCATTACATTCATATGTCTCAAGACATAATATATCCAGTATATATATAAAAATATATACAATTACATTTTTTATACCTTTTTTTTATGATTAAGTAATATTTAAAAAATCAGTCACAGTATATCAATGAATCTAAGATATCAAAACGATATTTCTTTAATTAATATGTTTGCACACTGATTTCCAAAAGTTAAGCAACAACTAGTTTATGTTTTCTTCTTCTGCACAAAACTCTGAAAGAAGAGAATTTAAAATTTAGATGACACATTTGTTATCAAATTATTAATCAAATTTTATATAACTTTAATATCAAAAATATTTTGTGAATTGATATTAACTATTTATTTCTAATTATAAAAAAAAAAAAAAGTCTGTATTTGAGAGGAGGAAAGAATTAGAAAATTAAATGAAAGATGAAACTGAGAATATTTTACAATTATGAAAAGATACGTTTTCATAACAAACAATTATTATTTTGTAAACTACAAACATCGCCAGGTTGATAGTAATGTCAATAAATATATTTATATCATTCACTTTATTCAAATTTTCTAGTTTTTTTTTTTTTTTTTTTTTTTTTTTTTTTTAAACTATGGAAAAAAAACATAATTCTGTTTTTTAAAGTATGTACATCTTTACTTGTCATTAAAGCAATCTTATCACCATCTTTCATTTAGTTTTTCTTTTCAAAAGTAGTTTACATTTTTTCTTTCTTCAGAAATGTCCTTTTGAGAAAACTGAGTTAGTATCAGATTAAAAGTTTTATAACAAAAATTTTTGTTTATAAGTTCTGCACAAAAGAAGAAATTAAACAACTAGTTGTTACACAGCTTTTGAAAACCAGCATAAAGAATAGTCATGTTGTATTTGAAATAAAATTTAAAAAATTTTAAGTCTGTGCAACTGTATATTAAAAAAAAAAAAAAAAAAAAAAATAGAACAAATATTTTAAATGACTTCAGTAATATATGTTTTGATTTTGTTTTCAGCAGTATGAATTAAAGTATGCAGTAGCCAAACTTACCGAAGCCAAAAATGCATCAAATACTAAAATCGCATCTAGAGAAAAAATAAATATTGAAGCTGAAACTAAAGTAAATGCGTAATTTTAAGGAATTAGTATTAAGAAATTTAGTTTAAAATATCATAGTTATACTTCATAAATACTTTTACTAAATAAACTTAAATGTTATTTATTTAAATAGATTAATATATGTATATATATATGTTTTACAAAAAAGCACCTTGCTATGCTTCTTACAAAATGATGAAAAAATAAGCATGTTTTTTTTTTTATCAGAAAACAAACAAAACTAGTTGGCATAGGTGGACTCTGCTTAGTTCCCCATCATATTTAAGTTCTGATAAATTTATAGTGGGAGACATATTATAATCATGTTAAAAGAAATGAATTTGACCAAAGCTTGATACAGTGACAGAATGAAATCCCCGCCTAATAGACTATCCATCGTTCACTTCTTATTCTAATCTATTAATTTATTTTATCAGGGTCAGTTCTATTGTTTAGTTTTCATGCTACTATTTCCAATGCAATAATCCTCAAAATTCATATTTATATGAAAAATTTGCAATTTCGCTATGTTGATAAAATCGTAAATTACGAATAATTTTCGAAATTTTCCTATTCGAATATTTGTATTCAATCATGTTCAAACAAATATCATAAATGTAATTTTGAAGTTGTCTAATGTATTTATGATCCTCAAAATGAAAGTTTATGCTCAATTTTGCCTTATTCTGACATGTTAAGTAAATCGTAAATTCCAAATAACTTACGAATTTTTATATTGGAAAATTTATAGTCATTAATATCCATGCCAGTATTCTAAATAATATTTCAAAAGTAGTCTGACATCTTTACGATGAAAATATCTCTCAAAATTGATATTTATGTAAAATTTTGCCCTATACCGCCAAGTTAAGAAATTCGTAAATTTCCAATAACTTGCGAAATTTTCAAAGTAGCATATTTATAGTTACTGATGTTCATTCCGGCATCAAAACTTATATTTTAAAACTGGTTCGACATTTTTAATGTAAAAAGTGTCCATTTAATGCACGTTTAAGTGAAATTTTGTCCTATTCTCCCATGTTAAGAAAATCGTAAATTTCTCATAACTTACGAAGTTTTTTAATTCGAATGTTGCAAATGAATAGAGTTCTTGCCAGTATCGAGAGTAATATTTTAAAACTGATCTGACCTCTCTGCGATCATTTGTTCGCGAGATATCGTGTTAACAGACTAACAAGCTAACGGACTAACACACTAACTGAATAACACACTAACGGACTGACACACTAACAGACACCCTACAGACAGACACCATACAAATTTTGTCATTTTCGGATTCCTCACACCTGGAAACGTATAAAAAAGTCAAAAAACCGAGGTCGAAATTTTTCACGATTACCTAAGTTCCCCATACCTATAGTATGATGGGGAACTAAAATGAAACAAAATAAAGACAGATTTATGATAAATTTGAACAAAATCATGGAAAAGAGGGGGGGGGGGTAATAAAATGATCATTGGAAAGGAACAAATTATCTGATTTTTGATTATCAATAGGAGACTGAAAATAAATAAATAAAAATAATAAAATATGCTACTAAATGGTATTATAATAAGGTTTTCAGAAATGCAGTCTGGTGGCAATACAATATAGTTCTTTGTAATTTTTCCAATTGTATCAACCCCTAAAAAAAAAAAAAAAAAATGAAGTTTCTAAGTTATTTAATAACCGAGATTATGTAATAATAAGAGTATACTACAGGAGGCAGCACTATACAAATAGGTTATTTTATACCGACTTATAAATATATGAATGTTTGTTCTTATCTCCCTCCTCAGACATCCAACCATCAGCTGCTCCAGTAACGGTCGAGGTAGTAGTTAAAAGGGGCCAAAGTCGTAAAAAAAAAAAAAAAAAAAAAAAAAGTTATTTTATACTGCTCCAAACTTGGTTTAGGGGATTATTTATCTATATATATAAAAGAGTACTTCCTGACTGAGTGAGGGGGTGATTCATCATCGCCCAGACCAAACCCCTGGACCTAGAAGCATGAAATTTTGTGACAATGTTCGTTCTATAACGTAGACATCCACTAAGAAGCGATTTTACAAAATATTTGTAAAATCGCAAAATATGTATTTTTTTGAGGGCGGGAAAAACGTGATTTCACAAAATCCTTCATATCTCAAACAAGAAAAGAGATATCCGTAAAATTTTTGCTTTAAAATATACCTAACACAAATGTCTAAAAACCAATTTCTGGAATTTTCGAAATTCGGTCCCCAAGGGGGGGGGGGTAAAACGTGATGTCGCATAATCCTATATATCTCAAACAAAAAAAAATAGATATACGTGAAATTTTTGCTCTAAAATATAGCTAATGCAAATATCTAAAAACTATTTCCTGGAATTTTAGAAATTCAGCCCCCAGGTGGGGCAGCAGGGGGGGGGGGCTATGGCCTATGGGGCAAAAACAAATAGAAATACAGTTAGGGCGTTGAAAATTGGTACAGACAGGTTTTAGAGGCCTGCAAGTCGAATGAGGATATTTTCGATTGTGTAAAGTTATTAGGAGGGGCAGGAAGGGGAGAGGGGGGGGGGGGGGCAAAAAATAAAAATAGAGTTAGATCGTTCAAAATTGGTATATAGAAATTTTCGATACCTACAAATCGATTGCGGATATTTTCGAATTTGTAAAATTATTAGGAGGGGAGGGAAGGGGGCTATGGGGCAAAAACAAATAAAAATACTGTTAGGGCGTTCAAAATTGGTACAGATATGATTTAGAGATCTGCAAGTGGAATAAGGATATTTTCGATTGTGTAAAATTATTAGGAGGGGCAGGAAGGGGGAGGGGAGAGGGGGGAGGCAAAAAAATAAAAATAGTGACAGATCGTTCAAAATCGGTACATACAGGTTGTTATGGGTCAAAAACAAATAGAAATACAGTTAGGCCGTTCAAAATTGGTACAGATAGGTTTTAGAGGCCTGCAAGTCGTATGGGGATATTTTCGAAAGTGTAAAGTTATTAGGAGGGCCGGGAAGGGGGGAGGGGAGAGGAGGGGAGCAAAAAAATAAAAATAGAGTTAGATCGTTCAAAATTGGTATATAGAGGTTATCGATACTTACAAATCGATTGTGGATATTTTCGAATTTGTAAAATTATTAGGAGGGGCGGGAAGGGGGGGCTGTGGGCAAGAACAAATAGAAATACAGTTAGGCCATTCAAAATTGGTACAGATAGGTTTTAGAGGCCAGCAAGTCGAATGGGGATATTTTCGAAAGTGTAAAGTTATTAGGAGGGGCAAGAAAAATAAAATAGAGTTAGATCATTCAAAATTGGTACATAGAGGTTTTCGATACCTACAAATCGATTGTGGATATTTTCAAATTTTTAAAATCATTAAGATAGACGGAAAGGGGGGGGGGGGGCGAAGGGGGAAAATAATAGAAATAAGAGTTAGAGCATTTTGGGAATGCTCCCCCGAAATGCCCTCCCCCTCCCACCCAAAAGGGGGAGGGGGAGGGCGGGAAAAACGTGATTTCACAAAATCCTTCATATCTATGCAAGAAAAGAGATATCCGTAAAATTTTTGCTTTAAAATATACCTAACACAAATGTCTAAAAACCAATTTCTGGAATTTTCGAAATTCGGTCCCCAAGGGGGGGGGGGGGTAAAACGTGATGTCGCATAATCCTATATATCTCAAACAAAAAAAATAGATATACGTGATATTTTTGCTCTAAAATATAGCTAATGCAAATATCTAAAAACTAATTTCTGGAATTTTAGAAATTCAGGCCCCAGGTGGGGCAGCAGGGGGGGGGCTATGGCCTATGGGGCAAAAACAAATAGAAATACAGTTAGGGCGTTGAAAATTGGTACAGACAGGTTTTAGAGGCCTGCAAGTCGAATGGGGATATTTTCGATTGTGTAAAATTATTAGAAGGGGCAGGAAGGGGGAGGGGAGAGGGGGGAGGCAAAAAAATAAAAATAGTGACAGATCGTTCAAAATCGGTACATACAGGTTGTTATGGGTCAAAAACAAATAGAAATACAGTTAGGCCGTTCAAAATTGGTACAGATAGGTTTTAGAGGCCTGCAAGCCGTATGGGGATATTTTCGAAAGTGTAAAGTTATTAGGAGGGCCGGGAAGGGGGGAGGGGAGAGGAGGGGAGCAAAAAAAATAAAATAGAGTTAGATCATTCAAAATTGGTACATAGAGGTTTTCGATACCTACAAATCGATTGTGGATATTTTCAAAATCATTAAGATAGACGGGAGGGGGGGGGGGGCGAAGGGGGAAAATAATAGAAATAAGATTTAGAGCATTTTGGGAATTTTTTCCGAAGGCAGTGAGAACCCGGTGCGTTATTTTCTTTCTGTTTTTTTTTTTTTTTTTTTCACGTGATAAAAATTAATGCAATTTTGAGAATTAAGTAATTATAGCGATTCATTTAAAAGTAGGGACCAGCGAAGCGGGCGTTACCTCCTAGTATAATATACAATAGGAAAATAACCGTCAGCCACCTGGGAAGTGGTGGATTATACGTCAGACGCAGGCCCTGACTTATGGCAGGGCATACGGGGCAAATGCCCTGGGCCCCCCTTCTGCAAGGGGCCCCCCTACAGGCGTATGCAGAAATTCTGCAACCTAAAGACCTCTTATGCCACTGCAAGTGGGCCCCCCAGAATAGGTTTGCCCCGAGGCTTTAGGCAGTCTAAGTCGGGCCCTGGTCAGACGATAGGCCGAACCTGCAAAAAGTCTTAAAAAATGAAGTTATTTTATACCGCACGAAACTCATATATATGATTCTTCATACATCAAATAATGGAAAAATAACCGTCAGTTGCTTTGGTAATGGTAGAAAGACCGTTAGCCGAAACCATAAATGTAGTAGCAAGGCATAGAAAATCAGAGCGCAGTCTAGTAATTTATATGGCTAAACTGACAACTTTTACCCCATTCTGAGATAATATTTATTATTATAAATAGAAGATATATATATATATACACACACACTAAGCAACAAAAAAAAAAAAAAAGCCGCACTTGGATATTTTCCTTCCGAGCACAGTCTAGTAATTTATATGGCTAAACTGATGACTTTTACCCCATTCTGAGATAATATTTATTATTATAAATAGAAGATATATATATATCAGTGGCGTAGTGTGACATTTGAATCTGGGCATGCTCTGAAGCCAAATATGGAAAGATCACTACTCATCAAGTCGATATCATTTCATCAAATTTAAGCGTGGAATTTTCCAATTTCTTTGTTGGTTGTTTGATTGATTGTAGGATTCAAGTCTGATTGGCTACATTTGGGCCCTAGGCCTATGAGTGAAATACCGTACATGATGGTCTTTCTAAGGGGTCCTAGCCCATATTTACGCGAGTTTTAGAGAAAACTACGGAAATCTTCGAACGACTAGGTCGATGAGCGCGACCTTGGATCGAACCCGACACTTTCCATCTACCATCTTTAAGCACAGAACCACTCGGCCACCGGTGGGCCTCCAATTTTTCGGAATCATACATAAAATTTTTGTCTCAATCTAAAGGACTCTTGTATGAACTTACAGCAGGCCGATTTGGTCGCTTCGTTGATCACTGTATTTAAATGAATTTTCAAAGAAATTTGATCACATTTTTTTATATTATAACTTTAGAAACAAAAACTTACAAAAAAAAAAAAAAAGAATAGTGAGAATTGGAAAGAAAAAATTCTACTGAAATCGCTGAAAACTTGATTTTAGGTCCCCGCTGCTTTCTGCTGTGTCTTCCACAACCGCACTACATCGGATTGAGAACCCAACTGCTAGTGGTAGCGTTTTAATCAAGCACTTCAATGTAGGTGCTTATCTGACCTCTGATAATTCTTATATAAGAAGTTAATTGTTACAATTTTTAATAAAGTTAAAAATTTAATAAGTTTAATTCTTTCTATCATATTACCATTTGATTTCGATAGAAACAACACATTAAAAATAAACATTTCACTTCAAAAGGTGACATTACGCCTTTACATAAACAATTATTTTTGAAAACGCTGCTGTTATGTGTATTTAAAAAAAAAAGTTTCGTGTAGGAAAAGATATTACCAGATTGAGAATTTTTTTTTAATTCTAAACGTAACGTTAAATAAATAAATAAATAAATACATTGGAAGCAGTATTAAAATCTTTATTATATAAAAACTATTTGATCACATTATTTAATGCGAAAGAATGAAAAATAAATAGAATAGCGATCTTTATTAAGAATGCAGATGGATGAAAAGAAAAACACGCAAATTAAATGAAATTTAAGAAAATTAAGTAGAAAAATAACGGAACATTAGAAAATATATAAATAAATATAATAATTAATTTAAGAAATTCAGATTTGAAAATTAAAAAAAGAAAAGAAACAAGGAAAGAATGTAAACAAAAAGAAAGAAAGAAAAAAAAAATCTGTGCAAATCTGCATGATCAAAGCTACGCATCTGTCAGTTTTTTGTATTAAGATCAGTGGCCTGACCTTCATAGCTCATACAGGCACACATGAAGAAGACATTCTGCTTTATTCATATTATAGAATAAACAAAATTTGTCGCATGTTTTTATTTCTGGCGGAAGTCTTCACTTGGGATAAGCTATTTAGATTAAAAAAAAAAAAAAAAAAAAAAAAAAAAAAAATTCTAGCACATAAAACAATTTTTGAAATTTTATCCAAATTTTACTTTCCAATTTAATCATTATTTTATAACCAATTTTTTTTTTCTTTTTTCTTTTTAAGAAAGTTTTTTTATTACATCATTGTAAAATTAAGTATAAGTTTTAATTTATCAATCAATTGGAGAAACCAGCTCTCCTCTATGCGAACATCTCTACTGAAGGTAACAAAATCCCTAAAGCGTTAAAAATACCCAAAATTCCAGAATATGCTCTGCAAGGATAGCATGCCTTTAGATCGTTCATGCAGCGAAACTCCCCATGTAATTTATACGAGTAAAAATTAGAGGGACATTGAATATTCCCTTAAATAGCAAAATATTCCTATATCAGGGCAGGCTTTAAAAAGGTAGCATGTAACCGGTCAGCAGGGAAAGAGGGGGACGCTTTATCTGGGACGATACTGGTCAGCAGACGTCTCCTAAACAAAGCCGGAGGGAAGTAACACCAATAGTAAGAAAAAAAGTGCTCGGATTTTTCCAGGAATAATGTAACAAAAAGAAATTTCCTTTTACTATAATTTTTCAAATCTGAATGATGGATAATGTATAAATGGAAGCAAGTATTTAACAAAATTAATTGAAATAATTTATTTTAAACAAATTCTGTTTAAAGTTTAGATAGTTTTTAGTGGGTATGCGGCGCATGCCTAGGCATACCCAGAAAATACGCAACTGATATATATATACACTAAGCAACAAAAAAAAGCCGCACTTGGATATTTTCCTTTTTGCCTATTACAACCACCAATTTTATCATTTAAACAGCAAATTTCTGAACATAATTTGGTTTTAGGCAGCCATGTTGCTCATCCAAGCAAGATGACCATAAGTTAAAAAGCCATTGCTTATAAAATCGGTTTGTACTACATTTAGAACATAAAAGAGGTTCAGAAAAAGGGGTTTAGCAGCATAATTTCTTTAACTACAGTACAACAACTATTAAACAAAGCAGGTTTAAATAACAGAAAATTTGAAAAAATCCCATTCTTAGTGAAGAGAATTAGGAAAGCAAGACCTCAGATGACTAAAAAAAACATAAAAAAATGATTAGTTAATTATTGGGCTACACTGGTTCTCTTTGATGAGTCAAGTTTAACTTATTTTGAGCTAAAGAAAACAAGCAGATCTGACAATGAAAATATGACCGACTTAATGAAAATTGCACTTTTAAAACAGTGACACATTCTCTGTACATTATGGTACGGAGGTGCATAACTTTTCAAACAGTCGGGCAAATTTTTATGCTCAAGGGATCAATTAACTCGAAATGAAACACAATCTTCATAAAAGTGATGCCTGACCGACTATTTTGGAGGTATCTTGGACATTTCCGTAAAAAGCATTTCAAGATGATAATGCATCTTACTACGCGGCGTCTCTGGTAAGTTTATTCACTTCAAACTGTCAAAATTTCCTATCCATTCCCATGAGAACCTATAATTCTGTAAGTATTCATATCTTTTTTCACTTTAAGTTAAATCCCACAAAGGATACAGAAGAATTTCTTCTTCACCAGACATGGAAACAGTCCTAATCGCAATCCACTCGAAAATGTTTTGTCTATATAAAAAGGCAGGGGAGAGGATTCGGAATTTGCAGCCTATAACTCTGCCTGAACTAGAAAAAATTATTTGTAATATTTGGCACATTGAAATTTCTGAGATTTACATTAAAACGCTGTATAAAACTATGCCATTGTGCAATAAAGTAGTAATTCCATTTAAAGGTGGAATTAACCCAATGCAGAATACATATTTTTAATAAGAAATAGCTTAGATCTAACAAATAAAGTTTTATTTCATATATTAAAATATAACTTGTTTATTTCTTATAATAAATCATAATAGAATACTAAGTGTATGGTTATTGCATTATGTTCAAAAAGAAAGTTTTATGCAGATTTTTAAAAAGCACTTCGTAAAGTGCAATAAAGTGAATTATTAAATCGAAAATGTACATAGGTATCATTTCATCTCATTGGTATTATGAAAACAAGACAGTTTTATTTGTTTCAAACATTAATTTTAAAGTTATTACAAATAAAAAATGTATAAGTAATTTTTTCTGCAGTGCGGCTTTTTTTTTGTCGCTTAGTGCATATATATCAGAAAATATTTAGTTAACTTTAATGCTGATTTTGATGTATTAAAATGCTTTCAATTCTCCCATCACTTTTTTTTTTTTTAATATTCACTATTACGTAAATAAATAAAAGTTAAATAAAATTACAAAATACAAATATGTAATTAAATGATGCTAACAATATATTATCAATTTAATAATTAACAATTTAATACACAAATTAGTTAGAAATTTAAAAACTGATGAAAAAAAAATATTTATATAGCATAAAAATCTGCCTAAAACACAGATTCGCTCTCTTCTGAACTGTCAAAAATATCTATTTCTAAATTAAGGTGTCTCCATCACAGCTGTCTTGTTTTTCTTCAATAGTTTCAATATTTTTAAAGTTTTCATAAAAAGAAGAAAAAAAAAAAACTTCCTTAAAAAATATCGACATTAGTTACATATTTAGTACAGACATGTGAAAAAATATTTTTTTCAATACCTGTAGAATCTCCGACGATGTTTGTTATACTGCTAATGGCTGATGGAATTTGATCTTCATCAAACCATTTAAAGTGATATTTACTTTCTTTTAGTTTCCATCCATAATCCAGTGGTGATAAAGTCAATGGATTAGAGCTATATGCATTATTCCACAAATTGGAAATATACATTGCCACTGCAAATAGAAGTGTCTTAAATTCAGACAGAAATGTGTCTGAAATACCAATTTAGACACAAAAATGTTTGAAACATGTAAAGATACAAATTTTCAGACACCACATATGCCTAAATTTAAGACACATAAATGTCTTTATAAAAATAGGCTAAGTTAAGTGTCTGACTAATATTGTATGTCTGAAATTCAGACACATTATAGTTTTGACACTTGAAAATTAAGACATTTTACAATTCAGACTTGTTACAGTTCAGACACTTAGAATTTCAAACACTTTTTGTTAACTTAGCAAATTTTTTTACATGGATTCTATAATATGTATATGGTCTTTAAGTTTCTTTAAACATCCACTTAATTTAATAATATTTTATATAATAAGTGCTTAACCCAATCAGATTATCGCTTTTTTTGGCACCTTGTCAGTTTATCATGGGTTGCTGAAGACCCGAGCAATGTTAGAACACGTTATTTTTAATAAAAAAAATCTGATAAAATTCTTGAACACTCTTGAATATTTCTACTTTAAAGGTAAACAATTAATATTGCAAAAAAATTAAACAAATATTTTATTTTTCATCAGAAATACACCTATTTCCATAAAATGCAGGAATTTGCTAAAAAATTCATAACTTTTGAACAAATTGAGAAATCTGAAAAATTCAAATTGCATAATAAAATTTCAGAATGGTATTTTTATGGGAAAAATCATGGACATGATGGATATGTGAATTCTGAGGGATGAAACAAAAGAAAAATGGCTCGGTTCTCCAATAACCCTTGATAACCTGATCAGGTTAAGCTATTTAGACCTTTTTAGCTTTATGAAACTAAATTTCCAAAGAAATCGAATTTGTAAACGAGTAATCTTGAACGATTTGTACGTGGCTGCTGCTTAATTTTTTTATTAAAAAAAAATTCTGCATGAGTTTCTACATAGTGTAAAACAACCAATTTTCTGGTTTTCATGTAAATAGTTTGTTTTCTTTTAAATATAAATTTTAAAAAAAGAGAAGAAAGAAAAAATAAATTTGAGAAAAATAAACAATAGTATGCAATAGCTTAACTTATTGGAAATCCATTGCAAGAGAAAATACATGTTTTGCTAACTTAACTTCTCATACTTTTTCTTTATCTATTTTTATTTTTCTCTGTAGGATGATAGATTACATAATATCTTTAAGCAATTGCTGTGCACTGAAATATAGGTGCTGAATGATGATGAGTAAAAAAAGACTTGTAAGCAAACACCATCCATCACAAAAATATGTAATAATTATTTTAGGTTGGAATAATTAAGCACAACTGTTGCCTAACAAAACTAGTACATTGTGGTCATCACAAAACTTTCTTCTACATTTTCCAATACAAACTCACACAGAGCAAATTACTTATTATGTCATTTTTTGTCTTACAGGCAATATCTTAGTTTCAAGATATTAACTCTAAGATTATTAGTAAAATTTTCTCTATATATTAAAAAAAAGTTTCTGTCGCTGGCATCAATTTTTTTTGTCTGCGACAGCATCTTCTCACGGAGGGCAAAGTGTTCTGCATCATGAGAGGTATCAATAAGTTCCGACGACTTCAAGGAAGGCATTTCAGCTGTTTAGAAATTTCTATCATTTTAATTAACGATGTAATTAACTAAAAACTTCGGGTTTGTAATTTGCCACTGCACAGAAAGTTTCTTTTATGACGTTGTTTTTCTGTCATGACATCATTTTCCACGGGAAAATTAAAATGTGATCCATGGAGTAAGAAATAATAAAATCAATGTTACTGTTAAGAAAAATATTTCAATTATTAAAAAATTCTTATGCTGTTTATTACTTTCTAACATGTTCTTTCACGAATAATGATCGTGATTTTCCATTATCCTTTATAGGTCAGAATTTAATTTGGTGATAATTTTGATATCTAAATCTGTATTATAACAAGTTTTTTAAAAAGTTACTGAATTTATTAGTTTTTTTTTTTTTTTTTAAGTCAGTTGTTTAGAGAGAGAGAAATGTTTTTGGAATTTTTGAAAAAATGTGGGGTACAAGTACAATGTTGGTCCACAATTGGATTTAGTGATTTTTTTTTTTTTTTTTTTTTTTTTTTGGCGCCGTTTTGAACGATAACGGCATAAGTAATTAAAAATAAGCTTAATTAATTTTGTACATTAATAATGACGCCATTTTGAAAAACGCGTTTTGCTTTTGTTTATGCTTGGAATCCATGGCAACCATTTGAGAAAAAGTCATTTCGCCATAATCACGAAAAGAAAAATCGCCAAATGCACTTGTGGACCAACACTATATTAGTTCCCGGAAAGCATATACAGTGGAGCACCTTTTATACGTTTCTCATTTATACGTTTTTCGACTTCGGTCCCAAATCATTCCATTGAATTCTAATGTTAAAATATTTCGTTTATACGACACGAGTAAATTCTTATTTCACTTATACATTTTTTCTTTTTTTCTCCTTGTAGAATCCCAAGATTGAGTTTCATTCTTGGATTTAAAAAAAAGATGAATGCTCTTTATGTTTTATTTTTTTATCTTTTTCGATTATTTTTTCTTAGAACTATGGTAACAAAGTGCAGCTATAGAACAAATTGCGACCTGCATCGTTCAGAGATAAGCAATTGGCGACTGGGTTGAATGGTAGGTATACAAGTAGCCAGTGACCACTTGAAGACCTCCCACTTACTCTTTTAATTGATTCCAGGGATGGGATATCAAATTAAAAAAAACCCACAACTTTATAGGCATTTTGTAAACTTGAAGATTTATTACTCACTTCCGTTGGGCGACTTGGAAGATTTTATTATTTCTTATCATGTTTATTTGACATTACAGTTGGAGAAACAAGGATTTTTTCCCCTTTCTTTTAATCGTTTGGAAAACTGTCATCTTCGTTTACAGAACGAAAGGCTTTGCCTTTAAAGGTTAAAATCGAAATCTTGAGACAATTTTCTGTATTTTTAATTATCAGTTAATTTTTATTCTACATTTTAAAAATATTTTTAATTTAATTAAAAATATATCTCATTCGAATAAATGTGAAGGAAATCATAAAAATTAATTAGACTTTTATTATTAATATGACACTTTATTGTGTATTAATGTTAAAACGAATTTTCAGTTGTACGTTTTTTTCAGTTATACGTTTTTCAGGAACGGTCCCTTGAAAAACGTATAAACGGTGCTCCACTGTATATATATGCATAATACTGATGATCCTCGTTATTGTTTCATGCAAAGAAAGGAAAGTTAATTTTAAATATTTATTTTATTAATGTTAAAAATATAAGCTTAATTTATTTAAGTACATTACAAAACAGACGCATTTTGAAAAACGCATTTTCATAGCATTTCGCCGTAAATATCAAAAGAAAATCGCCAAATAGTGTTGTGGACCAACATGCAAGTTGTTCCAAATAGAGTCAAAATCAAACTCATTTATAAATCTTGTAATTTCACACTGATAATTTTTTAACATTACAGAATTAGACATTTCTGGGACACATTTCATATTTTTGATTATGGCAAAATAAAAATTCATCACCTAAAAAGTGTAGGCAATAGAAAAAAGTATAAGTATTTGGGAAAAAGTATAGGCTTCAGATTATAAGTACTAGATTTTTTTTCTTTTCTTTTTTTCTTCCTTTTGTGGTACCGATTCAGGCGTACCCAAATGAGGCAGTAGTAAAAAATTGTCCCAGTTGAGGCGGTATGTTTGAAAGCACTGGTAGCCGGTTTTGTGGTTACAACAACTGGCTCAGAAGCGCCCGTCTGGCTAGAACAGCCATCCTATTGGCTCTTTTTCCCCACTTGGCACTTTCCACAAGCCTTTGCACATGCATGCGAAGGAAGCCTATATTTTATCTTTTCTCTGTGCAATATCACTTTTTTTTTACTTGTAACCGTCTTGCTCTAACGCAGACTGCTAGAACGCATGTAACTCGTTTTCGCAGCAATCACAATCAGTATCACGCACGTATGTTCGCTTCGCTCACCATGAAATCCAAAGAAGAAAAAAAAAAAATCACTGGACACCCCTACTCAACTGTCCACAAATCTGAGAACGCATGTAACTCGTTTTCGCAGCAATCAGTATCACGCATGTAAATTAATAAGGAGAATTTGTTCTCTGCAACTTTTTAGGGGAAATAAAGTAGGCCACCTCCTCGTGGTGTTCCCTGGAAACACCGAATAAACGAGGATAAGAACCTACGACAAATTTATCTTCATGTTTGACAAGTATAGTAATAAATGCATCAAATAGCCAATTATAAGGATAACCGCCTCAAACGGGAACAGCCAACAACCCTTTTTCACCCTCACTACATCAATCGGGACAATTTTCATGTACCGCCCCAACTGGGAACGCCTCAATTGGTACATTACCTTAAATATTATGTATTTCAATTTTACATTAATTATGGGAATTTCTATAACATTTTTCTGCTTTTGTCTTATGTTATAGACTCATATTCAGTGAAAAGCCTCACAGGGATATTAATAAAAGTGAAACAAACCGGGGGTTGGAGAGCGAAGCGAGCAGGGGGCAGAGCCCCCTAGTGAAAGAAAAAAAAGTAAAATAAAAAGTGCATTTTTTCACCTTTTTTTTAATTCAATAATTTTGTTTTATATATTACAAATCTGTGGTTTTACCATTCACTTTAAATGTACTGAAGTGTTCTTTTGAAAAACACTCATTAAAAATTTACGCTGTCAGACGGGGAGAGTAATTTTTCCAAGGGGATGAAGCTATGCTCTTACATATGCAAAAAATTTACACTGGTTTACTATTACTATTACATATATATATATATATATATTAATCTCAAAATGATTCACAAAGAATAACCCTTGTGTGCATTCATATGAAATTTTGCCCTATGCTGCCTATGGTGTAGATAATCACCCAGATCCATATTTAGAATGGCTGTGTCGAAGTCTATAAAAATCTGTTGAATGGAGCATCCTTTGCAGATAAAGTAAGAAGAAACAATTAGCTAAACTGGTGTTTTATTATCAGTTTCATGAAAACAGTCATCTTCAAAAATATATTACATTTTGCTGATTACTGATAAATAGATGAATCTCGTACGGTAAATGGGACAGGAGGAGAGGAGGAGCACAAACAATCACGTCTTAAACCAACGAAGTCAAAATCGAAAAGCTTAACAAGATCTGCCAGTCTCAGAGAACGTAAAGTGCAACCCCAAAGGTTGGCATCGTTAAAATTCAGCCAAAAGAATGCCAAGCTGTTTCTTTGTCCTCCTAACATTTTAATACAAAATTTTGAATATAAAAATGTCATTACAAAATTTAGATCGACTTGGCATTAAAAAGGATCGCCAGCTGTCAATCACTTCAACGTACTTAACCGACAGCTTAAATAGATGCCACTTAGGCAGGAAAAACCCATTATAAATCTATTTTTAGAACTATAATGACCCGCTTGAATTAATAATAGCTTTTAATGTAAACACAAGGGTAATAAATATGAACTGAAATGACTATTTTTATTTTATTAATAGCTATTTATGCTAGAAATACACTGATAACGACTTTTTAAATTACATTTTCAAAATAAATAATTATAGCTAAATTGATTTAATTCTTTCGGGGAATAAGTATAAACACCATTACTTTTCCAAAAACCCCGATATAAAAATTGCTTTATTTTATTCCGAGAGCAATGTGCTTGTAACTATTAAAAGGACAAAGAAACGCTATTAAATGAAAGATTTTGATCTGTAAATAAAACGGAAAATTCTATATAATTAACTGAATTACATAAATTTAAAAAGATTTTTTTTTTATATTATTTATATTAATCCCTCCTTTTTGTTATATATTAAATTTGAATAAATAAATAAACTTTTAAAGAACATATGTGTGAACACTCACACACTGCCATACAGTGACAAAGCATCCATGGAAGCGATGGAAGCAGCACTTCCCCTATTTAAGATTTTAAAAAAGTAATCAAGTAGCGTTGCCTAGTTGAAAGACTGAATTGATTCTTCCTCTGCTTTTGGAAGCATGTCGCTTCGGCACTTCCATAGTTTTCTGAACCACGCCTCGCCCCTGTGGCTATATTCATTTTTTTTTTTTTTTTTTCAATTGGGATGATAGAGTTACCTGTTGAGTGATAGGCATCAAAAGTTAATCAGCCTCAACTTAAGGTCCAAACCAATATAAAAGGGTATTGAATTCAGTCTATTGGCTCATGTGATACAGCATCCCCACAGTTTTGGTAGCAGACATACACAGACACTTTCAATGGTACATAAAATGGTCAAGTTATGTTCAAGTCATCTCGAATGTATAAATCCATTAAAAACCAGATGTCAAAAATTTTAAGAATTCATTACTTTCTTCTTACTTATATATAAAAAAAGTAAAAAGTGAGATCTGAGCATGGAATTCAGCACAGAGTAAGAATTCAGTGTTAAATTATTGCTGCTTTTAATGTTGCATTTGCTACTGCATAAATGTGAAGTATTGAAATACAGATATTGGCCAAATTACTGCATCAGATTTTTTTTTTTTTTTTTTTTTTTTTTAAGGACACAAGAGGATGATATTTTGTTTAGCTATTATCAAACTACAAAACTAATAATATTAAAACAGTTTAAAGAAAATGTAGCCTACACAATAAAAGAATTAAAACATTCAAAAGGTTTAAAGGAAAATAATTTAAAAAATTTAAATTTAAAACATTATGTTGCATTTTCAAATGATATATGTTAATAAAAAATACTTAATTTATGTATTTTTTCTTTATAGGAACATGGAAAAACAAGGAAGGAGTTATTTCAAAAATTCAAACAGCAGTATTTGGCATCTCTTTAAGACACAAATAGCAATTAATTTTAACTGTTGTCATCATTTTAAGGATTTGACATAAATGAATGAAATTTTAAATAAAATAAATTCATATATATTTTTTTAAGTAAAGTATTCCTATTTATTTTTATACAATAACAAGGAAGAAAATTCATGTGTTTTGCATAGATTATATACATTTTCCAATGTGCTTCCTCGCTACATTGATTTTCCGTATATTTTACCCAATTTTACAATTTCTGAAGACACTTTAAAATACATATTGGTTTTTATTGTCAAGAAAGAAAAACTTTCAAAAGTCATCTGTATAGCATTACTTTTAAAGAAAAATCATACAATAGATTGCTTTCCAGTATATTGTTTCAAAACTACAAATATGTATTTAACTTTAAAAAACTATAATAATAAAGCCACGAATATAATTATGATAAAAACAAAACCTTACTTTAGCTTTACAGACATAACTTTGAACGGTGAAGTACTTTCATTCAGGCTCCCCCCCCCCCCCCCCCCCCCCCCCCACTCATCTTCAGCACCAGTTATTCTATGCTGTGTTGATTCTGTGAAGATTTCTTTTTGACTGTTCGATTGTCTTCTCTCCTTCAGGAGGTGGCGCCAGGTGGAATCAATAGCTGCCGTCGATTGGTCCAGGTTGCATGCACTAGGATGATCCATAATTTTGATTGTTTCACGGAAAAGAGCACAGTTATGGTTATTGTAATTAGCAATTTTTTCAATGTTTTTAAAATCTATTTTGATGTTTTCGTTTCTATGAGTTTGCGTTAAAGCTGTATTGTATCTTCCAAATTTAATGTTGTTAATATGTTCTTTAATGCGTGTATTGATTTTCCTTTTTGTCATTCCTATGTAACATTCCTATGTATGCTATTGTTCTGATATTTGAAGGGAATTTTGTATATACCAGCGGACTCGAGGAGGGGATTTCGATCTTTATCATTTCTAATAATTTGATAAATGCTCGGATTAGGTTTGATTGGAATGTTTATGTTTAATTTACTGGCAATATTTTTAATTTTTACGGCGGCTCCGCGATCATATGGTATTGCATTAGTGTATTTTATGTTTGGTTTTTGGTGGCTAGGAATATTGTTAATTTTATTTAAACATTTTTTATACAGTTTGTCAACAAGATTTTTAGGATAATTGGCTTGTATGGCTAGATTTCTAATATATTTGATTTTGTTTTTAAGATCTTCTGATTCGGTACATATAAGGATTGCACGATTAATGTAAGATTGAATTGCATTTAATTTATATTTATATGGTGTTTTACTATTATAATTAATGATTTCTTTACTGGAAGTAGGTTTCCTATAAACAGTGGTATTAATTGTATTTTTCATTCTTTTTACTTTAACGTCTAGAAAGTTAATTTCATTGTTTGTTTCTGTTTCACTGGTGAATTGTATATTTTTATCAAGGTGGCCTTGATATATTGCCAGTAAATTAAACATAAACATTCCAATCAAACCTAATCTGAACGTTTATCAAATTATTAGAAACGATAAAGATCGAAATTCCCCCCTTGAGTCCGCTGGTATATACAAAAATCCCTTCAAATATCAAAACAATAGCGACGGATGTTACATAGGAATGACAAAAAGGAAAATCAACACACGCATTAAAGAACATATTAACAACATTAAATTTGGAAGATACAATACAGCTTTAGCGCAAACCCATAGAAACGAAAACATCAAAATAGATTTTAAAAACATTGAAAAAATTGCTAATTACAATAACCATAACTATGCTCTTTTCCACGAAACAATTAAAATTATAGATCATCCTAGTGCATGCAACCTGGACCAATCGACGGCAGCTATTGATTCCACCTGGCGCCACCTCCTGAAGGAGAGAAGGCAATCGAACAGTCAAAAAGAAATCTTCACAGAATCAACACAGCATAGAATAACTGGTGCTGAAGATAAGGGGGGGGGGGGGACCCTGAATGAAAGTACTTCACCGTTCAAAGTTACGTCTGTAAAGCTAAAGTAAGGTTTTGTTTTTATCATAATTATACAAATATGTATTTTAACTATTGAGAAGGGAATATTACAAAACCATTGTTATAGCTTTATTTTTAAAAAGAAAGTATAAAAAAGATTGCTTTTATTTCAGCATACTTAAAAAAATCCTAATACTGAAAATTTACACTAAGCAATTTTGATTTATATCCTATAATGTACCTGAATAATTTTGTGAGGTCATTGTAAAACAATCAATTATGCTTATTTTATTCCACATAAAAAATGGCTTTGTGTATACTTAATAAATTAAATACCTTTATTTTGTTTTGTTACTCATGGCAGAAAGCTTTTTCGCTGGAGGATCCTCCGCATCGTTGGTGCCTTAAGAAGATGGTGCCATACTCTGGCAATCTCAGCTGATTCGTTGTCGCTTATGACGTTGCAGCCATGCGCAATTTCAATACTTTATCTAAAATACGCGTAATTCTGGTTGTTGTAATTTGCGATTTTTGTTACTTTGCTAAAATCTATATCAATATTATTTTCTTGGTAACATCTGGCAAGGACCGCGGTATTTCTATTGTATCAAATAGAAATAGTATGGCCATATCATACAATAGAAATACTACGGCCCTTGCCAGATGTTACCAAGAAAATAGTATTGACAGTCGCCATCCACTGCAAGTGGGAAGCACCGATGACACAGAGGAGAAGATTCTCCAGCGAAAAAGCTTTCTGCCATGAGTAACGAAGCAAAATAAAGGTATTTAATTTATTAAGTATGTAATTAATATGCTTCGTTTTTAAAAGGCTTTGTGTATCTTAATAATGTATATTAATTTTGTTATGTTGTATGCAGTGTAAGAAGGTTAAAATATGCTTAAAAAATATTTTCCATAAGCCAAAATGCATTGAAAATATTTTGCTATTTCCTGTGTATAAATCCTTTTACACTATGTAAATAATTATGTGTAGTAAACATACCATAGTGAACTTGAATAGCAAATACCAGTTTCAAAGCAAAAAAATATTTACAACAAATAGATAAAATTAAGTTATAATCACCTTTGAACTACAGTTTGAAAAATGCTAAGAACACATAACGCAAATGAAAATGCACTTTCAGCAATTTTCAATTATATCCTCTATGTATCTAAATATTAATATTTTTATACCGCTCTGTAAACTATCATTTATATTAATCGTACTCTATTCTACAGAAAACATGCTTTTGTGCAGTATAAAAGTGTTAAAATATGCTTTACAGAAATACCCCTTATCGAATACAACACATTAAAATTCTGTATCCCGGAGGTAAAGGACACTATGCCCATTTTGTAAAAAGAGTTAGCACCAGGTTCCCAATGTGCTTTTTTTTGCTTTACATAAAGAAACTGAGCATTATGCCCAGTTACTAAAAAAGAGATAGGACAGTAAAACATAAAACTATGTCCATTTCATTTATTCAAGACAAATTTTGTTAATTAATTTCATTAAAATATCATTCCTACAAAAATTCCTTTTTGTGACGTGGGTGGTGTCCTTTATGCCTCTAGAATACAGAATTCTTCTGAGAGCCCCTGTACATGTATCAGCCATGCTATTTATACCATTACCAATAGGGAACATGCCATAGTGAAATGGACATATAAACAAATCAAAGACATAAACATTCTTTCCATCTTTGTTGGAAAGAATTAATAAGAAGTTCTGCTTAATAGTTAAAAAAAAATTATAGAATGTCAGCTATGAATCAAACTTCATTTTAGCAATAAAAAAAAAAAAGTTGTTGACATGTCTTTGGTTCTTATTTTTTAAATTATAAAGTACAGTGGAACCTGTAAAAGTGACCACCTTGGTAAAGTGACCACAAGACTAAAGTGACCATTTTCCTGACTAAAGTGACCTTTTTCCAATTTTAAAGAGACTTTATAAAGTGACCACCTGCGTATAGTGACCATTTTAGCCAGTCCCTAGGGTGGTCACTTTAGACAGGTTCCACTGTATATGTGATGATTTTTTTTTAAAATCAAATTTAGTAAAGTTGATCAATCTATGCATAAATGATTCTGTGTAGTACAGTAATTTGCCAGAAGATCTCTTTAATTCCCTTTAAAATAACATATGATGAGTTATTTGTGATTGAATGGAGTGGAAGGCTGATTTTTATCAACTATGTGAAAAATACCAGAGCCAGGAATCGAACCCGGGCCTTCAGCTTATGGCACAACAAGCGGAAGGCCCGGGTTTGATTCCTGGCTCTGGTATTTTTTACATAGTTGGTAAAAATCAGCCTTCCACTCCATTCTATCAGAAATGAATTTCCAGTCTGATGAATAAAATTTCTAAATTAAAATTTCGTGGCCTATTAGAGTTGTGCCATGTTCAAATTTTCTCACTTGATATAGCTGCTCTAACGCAGGCTCAGTGACCTTGCCAATGTATATTATGTGAGAAGTGCCGAGCTGGTTATCAGCCAGGATAGCTCAGTGGTTAGAGCATCCATGCGTTAAGCGAAAAGCCCGGGTTCGATTCTTGGCTCTGGTATTTTTCACATAGTTGGTAATAATCAGCCTTCCACTCCATTCTATCATAAATGAATTTCCAGGCTGATGAATAAAATTTCTAAATATGATAAGTTAATTATTTGTATATTTTTTGTTAAACTTTTTGCAAAATTATTAGAGATTGTATGATACTATGTTACTAACAATTGTAACAATGCAAATTTTTGCAATACTTTATTATCCAAATCGAGCTAAACATTATATAATAGAAAAGGAGAAATTTAATTCTTTCTGATTTTACAATCAATTTTTCTAGAATTTCATTGAAAAATCTTCATTTTCCATGAGATTTCTCTGAATTTTGGAATCTATTTTGCCATAGGGATATGAATCCTGGAAATGAAACTATGCATTGGAAGTTTATTCAAATACAGTTTGGTAAATGTGTGAAAGAAAACCAGATTAATCTAGTTTTGAGAAGCCAAATTTACCTATTATAAGGTTATGGAATGAAATTCAAGAAGTTTGTATTTAAATAAAAATTAATACTAAATTGAGATTAATTGAATTAATAAGAAAGGCTTTATTAAACTGATCCAAGATAGATTTAAAATAAGATTGTGTTTTTGACAGATTATAAAAGTTTCAAACCAAAATAATTTTATTGCACTGTTAATTAAGCAAAAGTACGAACAATAGAGAGGCATTATCACCTATGCAATAAATTTAAATTAAATGATCTTTTTATTTGTGTGTGTAAGATTGTCTTTTTAATGTCTCTATGCGTAAATTCTCAATCATGCATGAACTTGATTAACCATCTCTTTCTATCATATATGTATATGTACATATATGTATCTCGTAAATAAAAATTTTCTGTATATCAATTTTTTTCCCTTACAGTTTCAAAACAAACTGGAATTTTTATCTCTCACAAGATCGATAAATAAAAAAGTAATAATTTGTATTAATTGGTATTAAAAAAAAAAAAAAAAAATCCAAATATTTGTCGCTATTTATATATCATATTCTTTCACCATGGACTTTTTTTTTAATCAATAGAGCCACTATTTTTAATTGTATAAATCCAATATGTTTTTTCAAGTACATTTGAACAGGCTTTTTTTTTTTTTTTTTTTTTTTTTTTACTTTGGAAACAAAAAAAAAAAATAAGTAAATAAATATAAAATCCAAATGAAACTTACAAGATATTTCTCTTTTGTCTAAATAAAATAACAATACAAATTTAAGATGATAGTATAGCTATTATGATGATAGTACAGCTAAATATCATTATTTACAATAGAATATTGGCTTTTCAATGATTATATGCATTTTTTAAATTATCAATCAACTTAATTACTAATCAACTTATTAAAATTTTTCTATGAAAGATAAACAAAAAACTTTTTAAAACAGAATTTTATATTGTACCAGACTCCTATTTTTGACTAGAATTTTCTTTTCTTTATGTATTTGTATACTTTTATATTCTGTAAGACTATTTTTTATTATGCAAAAATCAAAGTGGTTTATTGCAAATAGTGACAACACTCTCCCCCCCCCCCCATCCTCATCTGAAAGATATAAGACACTGGTTCTGATAACTAAGTATTAGTAGAATAATGTAGAATGATTGCCCAACACTTAAGTTTTTATAAAAATGTGAAAAGGTAATTTTATTTCAGTTATATAATACATATATAGTAATGAATAACAATAAAGTTATTTTGCATCAAAACTACCAAGGTTGATTTAAAGCTGCATGTTTTCTTACTATTGCATCTAAAATAGCATGAATATCTTTACACCCTTGAATAGCAATTTCCCGCAGCTTGTTTATGTGATCTCTGTGTATACGACCTATTAATTCGTCACATACTATAACTTCAGATTTTTTTAGAATAGCTAAATTTAATTCAATACGTCCAGCTTTCGCTTCATCATAATTTATCTCCTTTAAAGGTGTTTTCTCTACAAATCCAGCTGAACATGCACAAAGAAAGTCTATCATTGGAATACCAGCATTTATGACAGCCAGTGTACCAGCATTAATACATGAACTAAGAATTCCACCATCTGCATACAAGACCTAATAAATAGATTTAAAAAAATATATATATATATACAAATATGAATAGAAAAAACAAATTTAAAAAAAAATCTTTTTTAATCTTATTTTATTTCAATAAAATTTTTATAATAAATAATTTTCTGATGCCCATGGAATAATTAATCCATTTGCATCCTTAGCATATATATGTCCAATTTTTCTGGCCACTATCATTATTTATTAGCTAAAAAATAGAAATGGAGATTATTTAAATTTAAAACATTTTAAAATATAAGACCTTTTTATAACTTTATAATAATAACGTAGACTTTATAATAAAATTCGAGAAAATTTCTACTCATTTCTACTGATTAATTGCAATGGCAACGATGGGGCACTACTTGACCGGCAGTGGCGCCGAGTCTTTAAAAGAGAAGAAGAAGGAGTGAAACGTCAGTTTCAACTAACTTCGAACACCATATTGCTGGAGAACAAGCTGGGGTGCCCTATGCGAAACTAGTCGGCAAGTGACATGAAGAATTAAAAAGGTTGTATATTTTAAAATGTTTTAAATTTAGATGTTTAACTTCATGTGCTTAGTTTTTTATAAAGTATGGAGATTATTGTTTCTTTTCATATTTTCTTATGATACAAATGGGTTCATAGAAATATCTGCCAATTTGATGATAATACTGTACCTTCTATTTATAAACAAAATTTTATTTAATTTTTCAATTAAATTACACCAATATAAAACACTAAGATTAAACATTACATACATTTTTTAAGTAAAAAGTTACACTCTGTTCAACAAGAACGTGACCACTTGTATTCGGTAAAAATAAATCAGATAAATTTTTTTCTCATATTTTATTGAAGTACATGTTGTTGGCTATTGCGCAATTACCTAATAATTTATCCAGTCGCCGTTATTATTTATTATCGCTTGACACCTTTTAGGCATGCTCAGCGTACTCCTCTGGCAATGATCGCCATATCTTTTTAATTTGATAACACAGTTGCTTTTCTGTGTACACTGGCTTTCCTCTTAGTTGCATCTTCATGTAGGACCACACATTTTCGATAGGATTTGCATCTGGAGACATTGCCGGCCGCTCCATCGTAGTGATGTTATTTTTCTGTTTCCACGCACTGCACAGTTTACTGCGGTGTCATAAATTATCAATATAAACAACGCCAAACACCGGTAAAAGTTATATTGCGCATTAGGGCATGAGTTAGAGATTACAACAAAAAAAAAATAGATGGCGCTGTGATGTCCCTTTTTTGAATAAGAACGGTCACGTTCTTGTTGAACAGAGTGTATATAAATAAAATACTTCAGTCAGTTCTTGACTTTTCTTTTTGGTGGTATTACTTTTAGGACAGATCGCCCAACAAGTGGCACTGCTGTGCTAAAATTTATCCATTTAAGAGAAGGATATATTTTAGCTTATATAATCTATAAATGCACCAGAATTACTATGTGAGGTAGATATTATGAGGAACTACGTTGATTCAATTTTGTTACATAATGGACAATGGGTGGCACTGCTATGCTGCAGAAGTCTATATCTCAACAATTATGGTACAAAATGCATGAAACTTAGTGTGTGTGATATACATAATGAAGAGTATGCTGATTCGCTTTGGTTAAATATATTGGGAATATTATTTAGGCAGGTGGTGCTGTGATTACCTTCTGTAATTTTTCAAATGGATCTATATCTCAGGATCTTTTGCAGAAAAATGAACTAAACCACATGTGTAAAATATTAATTATGAGAATCTATAATGTAGGAGGTGCTGTTATGCAGGGTGATTCAAAAAGCCCTTTAAGATTTCAGAAGGCTATAGTGAAAAAAAAATCTAAGATGGATACAGCAAAAACGAAACTTACACTACATACAGATACAAATTAAGTTTTATTATTCCAGACCTTATAGGAGTTCTACGTGTGAACTCTTGCTCATACGGCACACATGAATGCAATAATCCAGTTCCTGTGATGCTGTACTCAACATGACACTATCATATGCTTCTTTCAATTTGTTGAACATGTGAATTGAGAAGCATATTTTGAACACATGAATTGCCTTGTCAGTGAGTGCCAGTATTTGATATTTCATTTGAAAATTTCACTGCACCAATATCACTGACTCAAATTTAGCAAATTTTAACAAAAAGGCCTTTTTTTCTAATCCCCTGTGAATGCCATTTTAATTCACTTACTGCTTTTATTAATGTTAAAAAAGAAAAAAAAAAAAAAAAACTTGATTTGTTTCTGTATTTAGTGCAAGGTTTGTTTTTGCTGTATTTGTCTTAGTTTGTCTTAATCTATAGCTTTCTGAAATTCCAGAGGGAATTATAAATCATTATGTATAGAAGAAAGTTAGTTTTGTGATGGCCACAACCAGGGTTTAAATTGCCATTAGTTTTTTTAGCATTTTGCTAAAAGATATCGTATTATGCTAAAATATATTGATAAGAATTTTGCAAAAAAGCTGAAATAGTAATTTCATAAAATACCTCTGAAAAATAATCTCTAATTTTTATACAAATATTCACAGGTAAAAATTACAAAAATCTCTGAAAATATCGAGAATCATTATGCAGTTAGTACATTTGGATTTCAATTTTTAATTGTTGAAATTATATGCAGAAATATTTAAAAATTATGTCAGAATTCAGAATTTGCTTCATAGTAACTTTCTCAGCACGTCAACACTAGTATTATGTAATAATCTACCCCTACTCATTACTCCCCTTTTTAAATTGCTTTTTCATTTCGCACATATGACATAGCTGCCTCTTTTCCTATAGTTGAAATTGAAACATAATTTCACTGATTCACATTTCTTAAATCACAAGTACAGATGCTTAATTAAAATTGTCAGTGAACAAAAGAAATAAAAAACAAAATTGGGGATTACAAAGTTAAGAAATATTTATATATATATCAACTCTGTGGAAACAATTAAATTAACTTTCGAAAAAGCTAAAATACTGCTTGTGCATTTTAACTAAAACGCTAAAGAAATTTTTTTGCCAGGTTAAACCCTGGCCACAGCATACTATTTTTTCTCCAAACAATTAAACTAAGTTATCTAAATTTCTTGTATTTGTTGTTTCCAAGTTGTCTAAATCTCTAAATGAATGAAAAGAATAATTTAAGGAGTTTTGTAATCAATAAATAAATTATGGTCCATAATAATATATGCTATACAAACTATTTTTCAAAGAAAAATATTAATTTAATTCAATATAAGGTACATAAATTTCATTATATGTGCAGAAATATATCATTAATAAAATGTGATTCGATACTTCCCTTATGAGACTATCATAAAATTTATTAAATTTATTAATTTTATGAAATTTCCATAAAATTCCATTTTTCATATACATAAAATGGAATTTCAAAATTCCATTTTTCCATAAAATTTATTAATTTTATGGAAATTCAAGAAAAAATATTAATGTTAATAGACAGCAAGGGTGAAACTACCAAACATAACCTTGAAAACTGCTACTAGTATATAGAATGAATGGCAAAGGAAAACGTATTAATTATATATAATATGGCTGTTATTAAAAATATTTATACCTATGGTATAAATACTTATATTTATACCTATAAAAAGTGATATTTGAATAATTCCTTAATACATTACAGGGCAAGTTAACATTCTAAATCAGAAATTGCTGAATATATATATATATATATATATATGTGTGTGTATAATAATTTATTATGAAATTCAAAGATGGCAAAAATTTCAAAAACTCTGAATTCAGGGGTAAACCGCTAAAAAGTTTTACTCCTGAGACAAATGTATTGAAACAACATATATTTTTTAATTATTAGAAAAACTATGAAATTCTCATGGAATACCATAAACTAACATGAGCTTTTTTATACAAAGCGGGAAAAAATGTGATAAAAATTTTTCAGAAACAATAACAGTATAGGTAAAATACTGTTTAAATAGCACACAAAATAGAAGCTCTAAAAGTGGAAATGAAATTTACTTCACAAAAATGTGCAGGGTAATGTCTTTTTTAACAGTTCACTTTAAGCCAATTTTAATTTATTATTAAATTGTAGATTTATTTTTTAAGAAACAAATTATAATTAAATAAACAATTTTACATGGAGCCTGCACATTACTTTAAAAACAAAAAACCTTACTTAAAGGCTTCATCCTAAGTTACTTTCACCAGGGATCCTTGGCATCATCAGAAGTAACCTTTTTACAGTCGGCATTTTTAAAGTGAGTAATATTTTCTGCATTTTTCGGCCCATATTTGAGAAGGTGGTACCTACTCAATATTTACATACGGTCGATATTTACCGTCAGCTCATTGCCATTACAAGATTCAGAATTTTGGATTATTTCTATGATTTCCCGGTGAAATGCATAAATTGAATTTTTGTATTCGATGAGTTTAGTAACTTCATCAAACTTAATATCTATTTCCTCATTCTAAGCAGTTGTGGGTTATGCAGTAGAATTTTTATTAAATTTGACGTCAGAAAAATACTCTTTAATTTTATTTTTTATTTTTCTTTTGGTCATCCCTATATATAGAGAAATTGGGTCTAGAAAACAGAATTTTATAAATTTTTTCACTGCTTAAAAATAATAATAATAAACACAGGAAATACCAAGAAAAAAATGTCGATTTGTGAACCAGGATATAAATCAGTGAGAATCGCAGCCTCAAATGTTTGACGAAGTATACTTGTCATTTCTTGAATTCGTCTATCACCAATTAAAGCCATTTTCGACTTGCTTCCAGCAAATGGAGCAGCTTCAAATTCACAATTAATGGTTGCTTTATCCTTCTTTTTTCGACGTACATTCTGAAAGTTAAAAATTCATTTATTATTATTATTATTATTATTACAACACATTATTAATTTTAACCATAATAAACACAACTTTTTTTTAATACTTTTTATTTTAATTACTTTTTTTTTAATGCTTTTTATGACTTATTGCTCAATTTCATGATCTTTTCATGCCTTTTATGACATATTGCTGATTTTCATGATTAGTAGACACCCTGTGATATCAGAAGAAATGAACCTTTTTTTCTTTTTACAAAAAAAAAAAAAAAAAAAAAAAAAGCAATAACTTTGTTTAAAATTATCACAGATTTATAGTTCAACAATTCTTTTTTTTAAAGGTACTGATGAGTTCTTTTGCTTCAAAATTTATACAACCGATGGGGGAACTTCTCCCAGGGAACAGAGTAATGCTTCTACATGCCCAAACTTCTCTCCTAGTTTACCATTACTATTATCAATACAGAGGCTGTTCGCACATTTTTTAGACGATTTTATTTTGCAGTAAGAAAAAATCGTTTGCATGGAGAATTTTATTTTCACAACAGTTATATTTTTGGAAGTTTTATTTATCTTCTGATATTTAGAATTTTTATTTAGATGCAAAAATGCGCTTTTAAAATGGCAGTGGGTGGAAGGATAGGGTTCCGCTCTTTCCAAAGATAAGTTTTTAGTGAAATCTTTATGAAAAACCTTTATCAGGAGAAAAATGGAAAAATTTTGCAACAACAGATGAATCTTGGGTCTATTTAAGTGGTTGCAATAAAAAAAAGATCAATTTATTATCACAAAAGGGAAGAAAAAAAAAATTTGCTACATGGCTCAAAGCATCAAAAGAAAGTTTTTCTAAAGGATTTATGATTGCCACTGGTTTTTCATACAAGCGCAAGATAAAAGCAAAAAATGTCAAAATCAACTCTAAATACTCTCAAGAACATATTTTAATTCCAATTTTTAAAAATGAAAATCCAGATCTTTATCTACAATGCTATCAATCTGTTAAACTGTATCAAGACAAAACAAGCAGCCACACATCACAATTCGCAATTGCTTTTCTAGAAAAAAATGGAACAAAAACGGGAATTAAAACCATACCCTTCACTGACATTCCTGCTAAATCTTCTGATGTATCACTGTTGGATTTTTGTGTTTTTCGACTCTTAAAATCAACATTATCCAAACACCAACCTACAATGCTTTGTGCACTCTGCAAAGCCGTTCAAGAGGAGTAGAAAAATATACCTCTTCCGCAGTGGCGTACCGTGACATTTGAATCTGGGCATGCTCTGAAGCGAACTATGGAAAGAACACTACTGATCAAGACGATATCATTTCATCAAATTTAAGCTTGCATTTTTCCAGTTTCTTGGTTGGTTGGTTGGTAGAATTCAAGTCCGATTGACTACACTTGTGTCCTAGGCCTATGGGTGGAATGCCGTCCGTCGTGGATCTTTCTAAAGGGTTCTAGCCTTATTTAAGCGTCTTTCAGAGAAAACCATGGAACCCGACACTTCCCATCTACCAACTTTGAGAGCAGAACCGTTCAGCCGCTTGTGGGCCTCCAATTTCTTGGTAATTTTAGATATATCATATATCTAAAGGACTCTTATATTAACTTATTGAAGGCCCATTTGGTCGCTTCATTGATCGCTGTATTTAAATGAATTTTCAAAGAAATTTAATCACAATTTTTTATATCACTTTAGAAACAAAAAAGAGAAAAAAAAAAGAAAGAAAGAACAAATAGTGAGAACCGACGAGAAAAAATCCACTGGAATCGCTGAAAACTTGGCTTCAGGTGTTCGCTGCTTTCTGCTGTGTCTTCCACGACCGCACTATGTCAGATTGGGACATAGTGCGCAGCGCCTTAAGCGAGCGTTTCAATGTAGGTGCTTATCTGACCTCTGATAGTTCTTACACAAGAAGTTAATTGTTACAATTTTTAATAAAGTTAAAAATTTAATAAGTTTAATTCTCTCTATAATATTACCATTTGATTTCGATAGAAACAATACATTAAAAATAATAAACATTCTTCTTCAAAAGAAGGTGTTACGCCTTTACATAAACAATTTTTGAAAACGCAACTATTATGTGTATTAAAAGAAAGAAAAAGAAACAGTATTAAAATTTTATCATATGAAAACTATTTGATCGCATGACTTAATGCGAAAGAAGGAAAAATAAATAGAATAGCAATCTTTTATAAGAAATGCAGATGGATGAAAAAAAAAAACACGCAATTTAAATAAAATTTAAGAAAAAAAAAGCAGGAAAATTAACGGAACATTCCAAAATAAATAAATAAATAAACAAATAAAATAATTAATCTAAGAAATTCAGATTTGAAAATAAGGAAAGAAAATAAGCACACACATACACACACAAAAAAAAAAAAAAAGAAAGAAAAAATTCTATGCACACCTGCACGATCAAAGCTACGCATCTGTTAATTTTTTGTTAATCTGCGATCAGTGGCCTGACCTTCATAGCACATACAGGCACACATGAAGAAGACATTTTGCTTTATTCATATTATTGTATAAACAAAATTTGTACATACTTTTATTTCTGGCGGAAGTCTTCGCTTAGAATAAGTTATTTAGATTTAAAATAATAATAATAATTAAATAAATAAATAAAAAAGCAACTTTTCTGGCACATAAAACAACTTTTGGAAATTTATCCAAATTTTATTTTGCAATTTAATCATCATTTTCAAATCAATTATTATTATTTTTTTTTTTTTTCACTATTGTAAAATAAAGTATAAGTTTTTATTTATCAATCAGTCTCTCCTCTATGCGAACATCTCTACCGAAGGTAACAAAATCCCTACGCTTTAAAAAATACCCCCAAACTCCAGACTATGCTCTCCTAGGGTAGCATGCCTTGGGTCGTTTATACAGCGGAACTCCCCTTGTAGTTTATACAAGTGAAAATTAGAGGGACGTTGAATATTCTCTCAAATAGCAAGAAATCCCTATATCAGGACATGCTTTAGAAAGGCAGCATGACCTAAGCAATAACCGGTCAGCAGAAGAGAGGGACGGTATCTCCGGGACGATACTGGTCAGCAGATGTCTCCTAAACAGACAATAGTAAGAAAAAAAAAAAAAAAAACACTCGGATTTATCTAGGAATAATGTAACAAAAGAAATTTCCTTTCACTATAATATTTCAAAACTGAATGATTGATACTGTATAAATGGAAGTGAGTGTTTAACAAAATTAGTTCAAATAATTTATTTTTAAATAAATTCTCTTTAAATAAATCAATTCCCGGCTCTGATATTTTTCACATAGTTGGTAATAAATAAAAATATCAGCCTTTACACTCCAATTTGATTTAAATAAATATTCACGGTTGATGAATTCATGAATAAAATTTTTTTCTAAATTCTGTTTAAAGTTTAGATAGTTTTTAGTGGGTATGCGGCGCATGCCTAGCATACCCAGAGCATACGCCACTGCTCTTCCGATATTATAAAAAGCATTATTATCATAGAAATTATGATGTAGAATGTTAGTTAATAACAAGGGCTATCAAACTGAACAAATAAAACTCGAAATATGAGTGAAATTGCTTCAGTACACTCCATCAAAATCGTCTAAAAAATGTACAAACAGCCTCTGTAATACATATTGATTTGACACTAATTCATTACAAATAATTCTCATTATGTATATTAATATGAAATTTAGTCCTGTACTGCCATATTAAAAATCATAAATAAAATGTTATAAGAGAGCCACCAGTTGAATACTTGATCCCAAAATGTAATTAGCATAAGTTTAGATGAAGGCCCAACTAAATACCAAGTTTGGTTAAATTTTATTCCTTTGTTCATGAGATACAGCATCCACAAAATTTATGACCAGGCCAGGCAAACACATCTTTCGTTCAAGTCAGGACTATGCAAACCTCTACCCTGGACACGAACCATTTGTTAGATCTTAACAAAAAGTTTAGTGCAGCATTCTTATATGACAGGATAGGGGTGGGGTAATTTCAGTATAAAAATGAATCCATTTTGAACTTTCAAGTCCTGCAATAAATTTATTTCTTAGAAAAATGTTCTTTTTCTTGTTCTAACTTAGCATTGTAACCTTCTAGAATAGTTTTGTACAAATTTCATGTTAATAGACCCATTTGTATAAAAATGTCAAACATATAGTTCCAATATATCCAAATTACCCCATAGATGGGGTAATTTGTGTACAGTGCAGTGTTTCTGCTACGGTAACATTTTTCGCGAAATGCTAAAAAACTTATACAAAATGAGAAAATGAAATAACATGTTTTCGCTTTTTTGCTAAAGCATCTTACAAAGCACAAATTGAAAAAAAATAAAATAAAATCTTGGGTGAAAATATTATAATAAATCTTTCATGGGGAAAAAAAATCGCAACATTGATCAAGAAATATTCATCGGTTCATGCAAATAAGGAAAATCAAACGCTGAACTATGCATAAGAATCGCATGCAGGAAATCAATTTGTAAATAAACATGAGGCATTTGTAAAGTGGTATCATATGAAAAAAAGAAAAATTATAAATTGTAAACCAAAAAGCTTTGAATAGTATAAAAAAATTTCACTTATATTACTTTTTTATTTATGCAAGCTATGTTTTTATTTTCATATACAGTATGAGCTTAATGTAGTTTTACATGCTATAGTGATAATTATATCTCCAGAAAAAGAATATAAGTTGTATCTAAGATATTCATATTGCTTTAAGAAAGTTTAAAATATAAACTAATAATCTAAAAAATATTTTTCATGCCTGCCAATAAATGTGTTAAAATATATGCTTGTACTATATTCGAATAGATCTGGTTACAGTGGTAAGTACAATTATTAATTACTTTTTTGTTTTTCATCTCAAATTAAAAAAATATATATATATCTTCTGTGTATAACTCTTTAAAGACCCGATTAAAAACTTTCAAGTTTAATTTACCAATGAAAATCAAACATATCGAGGTGTTTAGAATAATGTGTAAACTGATATTCATCTTTTCTACTGTTTCTGGCATTTTAGCATTTTGCTAAAGCTTTTTTTCTACTTTTAGCTTTTTTGCTAAAGAAAATTTTTACTCAGCTTAAACTCTGGTACAGTGCATGCTTAGAAAGCAAAACATGGTTTTAACAATAATCATCTTACTTAATTTTTTCTAGCTTAGATTGAATGGAAATAAAATAGAGATAATGAGATTACAATCACCTTTACATTTGCTTAAAAATTTTACACAATATTGTTCTTTATTTTAGGGATTGTGAGTATTGTGAGCAGTTATTTACCCACTATACTCCTTTATAATTTTTCCACATTCACTTTGATAGTGGACAGATTTAATGAAACTTAAAATAAACATGTATGTATGCATATATCTAAATTTAAAAAATATACAGCATCAGGTTAACTCACAGCACTGTTTGGAAGTTGTTTTTGTTTATATTGCTATCTTTAGAAAACAAAACTTTTGTCTATATCAGTGTTGCTAGCATATTTTCAGCATACATAATGATAATCTTAGGTAATGATGATGCATATAAATGCCCACTTTTATAGGTGTATATAAATGATTCTTTTTCATTCTAATTCATAAAATGTAATGTATACCCAAATTACCCCCCTCCCCCTTTTTAAATCATTAATTACATTAAAACTATTAAACATAAATGTTTCAACTTTAAACTTACAAATTCTATTCTTTACACTATACTAAAAAATTTAATCAATAAAAAGCCTTTTTACATACTTCATGCCTTAGACATAACACGTTTTCGCTGGGGTCCCTCAGCATGGTCAGTGGCACTCACGGTGCCTCAAGTCTTGCATGTGTGGTGTTTCTCTCTGTTTACATCTCTTTTAAGGATATGGAGCCACTGTCTGTCCAGCCTTGCTGCATCGTAGTCATTGCAAGAATTCATAAAATTGATAATTTCTATGGCTTTGCGGTATGCAGTGTATTTGTGGTTTTAATAATTCGCAATTTTTTATGGCATTATCAGACCTGCCAACCTTCCAAAGCAAAAAATCCTACTCTCAAAAAAAAGGGGGGGGGTACTAACAAAACTGTGTAAAAAAAAAGCATGATAAAAACAAAAAATAAAACATGTAATCAACATTTTTTGTACTAGCTTTTTCAAAGTTATAAAATTAAAACTGATTTTTTTTTTTTTTTTTAAATACCCTACAGCAAAATCTTGAAACTACTCAGTATAAATTCTAAAGAAAATTTCATTATATCAAGTTCTACATTTTGAAAAGAAAACTGAATTTGTAAGCAATGCAATAAAACAAAGAAAATGATAGAAATCACATAAACAAAGACAAATCTAATTTTTATTTAACCCAATGTAAGTAGCAGATTTTGCTTTTTTAAAAAACAAATTGAAAATTTCTTATAGTAACATCCTCCGACTAGACCGCATTTTGCCCCCAGACCACTGAAAAGTAATAAAGGAGAGAGGAGAAAAAGAGGTTTTATAAAACCCAACTGGTTTCCATGGATATCAGCTGTTTTTTTTCCCGAAGATTGCTGATTTGTAATGTAGAGAGACAAGTCAGAAATATTTAATGCACTTATAAAAATGATACATTTATTCAATATAAACATATTCATCAGAGAGTTTTCACATGCGTAAAATGAAACGGACAAACTAATAAATTTTAAAAATCATATTTTTTAAGGTGAAATCGTATTTTTGCACTAAAAGCTTAATTATCATACTAAATATGATAAAATCGTAACTGTTGGCAGGTCTGTGTTATCGAAATGGATGTTTATGTTTTCTTCCTAGTTGGCCTTTGTTAACGCAGTAGTAATTTTGCTTGTAGTGTTATTGTGGCTGTGTTCTTTAATTCTGGTTTTAATTTTTCTTTTTGATTTTCCAAAATTTGCAAAATCAATATTAAAGATAACTACCGTTTTGTCAGTTTTGATGTTGTTAATTTATATCCATCAATAGACATTAATGAAATTGCCAGTCTAATTAATACTGAAATTGTCAAACAGTTTAGTAACCCTGATGCAGCTCAAACCTTAAAAAGCACCACTAACTTTTTACTCAATGAAAATTACTTTAAATTTAACAATAGGGTTTACCAACCAGCATAAAGGGGTCCCAATGGGATCCCCATACCGGGTTTTTCAGCAGAGTTTAAATTATACATAATAGAAAGTAAAATTATGGAAATACTTAACGACAAAATTTATTTTTGGTTCAGATATGTAGATGATATTTTTGCAGTTATTGATTGTAATGTTGGCCCACACCACATTTTAAACACTTTAAATGAAATAGACACTAAAATCAAATCTACTATAGAAAAAGAAAGCAACATTCAAATTAATTACCTCGATGTTACCATAACACGCTACAATAACTGAATTAACACTAAAGTTTACAGAAAACCAACTAGTAGTAGCAGTAATGAAATCATCCATTATTAAAGCAAAACTTCCCTACAGAGGTACAAAGTTAGTGCTATACAATCATATATCAATAGAGCTATAATTATTTGTAAAGAACCTAAAGATCTAAATAATGAATTAGCCATCATTAAACACTATACCAAAAAAGCTGGTTATCCTGAATGTTTAGTTAATAAAATGTATAAAAAAACATATTAAAACCCTTAATAATATCCCGGATTCCCCTCCCCCCCCCTCAGCTTTACAACTTCGATCCCGTACGAGGTACAACTGTGGTGCGTCATGCAAAATTAAAAATATCGCCGCTAAAAATAACATTAATATCCCCATCAAACCTAATCCCAACATTTTCCAAATTATCAGAAGTGACAAAGATCCTATTCACCCTTTAGAAACTGCAAGCATATACCAAATTGACATGAACCCAAATAGAATCAGCAGTTTTTCATAAAATATATCTCACATTTGAAGTTTGGTATGCTGCCATACAGAAAAACTGCCATACAGCAGCCTATCCTACCAAATTAAACCATTGTAGTTTTTCATAATATCCATCTTACATATAAAATTTGGTGTATTTATACAATATAGAAGTTGCTAAATTTTTTTCCAGTGACTAGGGAAAATTGCAGCATAAAGCACCTCCAATCGGCCGTTATACACCCGAATTAAATTAACATATTTTTGGTACAAATACAAAATATATCTACAAAATTTTGGTACAAATATCTGAAAATAGCACACAGTAATGGTCAAATTGTATTCAGGACATCTCAAAATATGTAACTTTTAACATGAACTCTTTCCACAATCTCCGACAAAATGAAGATTAATTTAGTTACATGAAGGTTAGTGGGAAAAATGTACTTTATGATGCTGCTTGGCGATTTTTTTTCAAACTTTCGTTTCAACTTTCGTTCAACTTTCAATTTTGTTTTACAGGGATCAGTAATATATACGTCTGTACACTCCACGTACATGAAAAAAAAAAAAAAAAAAAATTACTAGATACCTCACCCACATACTGCATGAATCTTTAAAACACACGAAATTTTGTTTTGCAGCGATCAGTAATGTGTATATGAAAATCAAAAAACATTATTAAATACGTCTCCTGCAAACTCCATGAATCTTTTAAACACACAAAATTCCATTTCACATCAATCAGTAATGTGTGCATGAAAAAAAAAATCACTAAATACGTCTCCCACAAACTCTATGAATCTTTAAAACGTACGAAATTTTAACTTAACTTTATACCTAACAAATTATCCTTTTATAGTAGCACTTACTTTAAAATTTCAAATATATTTCGAGCACACTCGCGCTCATCTCTAGTGGTTTCATCTCTGTTTACATCGTTCTTCATCTCGGGATCTTTGGTTCGCTTCACTTCAGCAGTGGTGTTTCTTTTAATTGCTTGTTGCCAGATAGGAGGAATTATGCTATGTTCGCGATCGTTAATGGAAGAGTGGTTAGTAATTATCTCTATTGCTTCTCTTTTAAGGGCATAGTAGTGGTTATTATATGGAGCTATTTTACGGGTTTTAGCAGTATTAAAATTAATGGGGTTATTTTTATGGGTTATGGAGAGGGCAGTATTGGATCTATTGTATTTAATGTCGGCGAAGTGCTCTTTTTCGCGATCGTTGATGTATCTTTTAGTCATTCCAATGTAGCATCCTTTGTCTTCATTTTCAAATTTAAAATCAATTTTGTAAATGCCTGAGGAGTTTTTAGGGTTAATTAAATCTTTCTCATTACGGAGTCTTTGGAATATGTTTTTATTTGGTTTTATAGGAATATTGATGTTGAGTTTTTTAGCTTCGTTTTTTATATTTAACGCGGCACCGTTACAATATGGGATAGAGGTTGTATAATTAGGTTTTGAGTTTTGAGCATTGTTGATGGCATTTAGGGTTTTTTGACGTTTTTTGTAAAGTTTATCGATGAGGTTTCCACTATAACCGGCTTTTTTCGCGATGGTTTTAATAAATTTAATTTCTTCTTTTAAAAGGGTATTGTTAGAACAAATGAGAATGGCGTGGTTTATGTATGAACGAAGTGCGGCATGTTTATAAGAAAGGGGGGTTTTACATTTTGCATTAATAATTTCATTGCTAGCTGTAGGTTTTCTATATACGGTAGTTTCAAAAGAGTTGTTTAAATTTTTAATAACGCTAACATCAAGGAAATTGAGGGTGTTATTGGTTTCGGTTTCTATAGTGAATTTTATTTTATTGTCTAGACTATTTAGCGTTTCAAGAATTTGGTTGGGATTAGTGTCAGCGGGGATGACTGTAAATATATCATCTACATAGCAGTTAAGTTAAAGTACGAAATTTTGTTTGGCAACAATCAGATATGCAAAAATCACACAGCTTCAAAACGTCATGGTGAGGTTACCACATTTCAAACATTGATCATTCAATGACGTATAAACATTGAGGGTACCAAGATTGGCATCTTTATCAGTGATCGGAAACAAGATGCCAAGCAGAATCATAAAGCACATTCCACCCGGTTTGACTGTATATATCAGCACATGAAATTTTATTTGCTAAATGTATTAGCCAAACTAAAATTTTCGCTAGCCACTATTTTACATTAATGAAAAATATATAAATAATATTTTAAATGTTAACAGATGTTGTAACAAAGAAAACATTTTGGTGACCGAAACCATAAAAGAATGTAGAAGTTGAAATACTGAAACATATTTATTGTAATGTAATAATAATTCAAAATAAGGTTACCATAATGATTCAGTGCAAAATGTTAAAATTTGGAACGAATTGAATTGGGGAATTTTTCTGAACATTTTTCACTGTAAAATTTCTCCAGCACCTGACTCAATGTGTTAGCCTTAGCCAAGGAAACATAAGCTTGATTTCTGCCAATCCGGCCAATACAATATCCATATATAATTACTTTTTTGGGGAGAGTAAGAGGGCAAAATGAAGGTTCAGGAGCAGAATATATAAATTTAAATTATCTTCATTCATAAATCAGCAATAGAATTGTGTAAAACTTATAACTATACATTAATAACTACAATAAAAAATGAATCATGGATCTAATAATATTTTAAAACAACAGTATGATTCTTTAGCTATTATAATTATAGAAAAGTATTTTTGCATCGAAAAGTCAGAATGCATTTATTAATTTTTAATTCGTTAACCGAAATTGTCAAATTTTTAATAGTGTTAGTGTGAACGCCGCACCTCTGATTTCGAGAGAATCCCAAAACAAGAACTGAAAAGTTTGGTACGAAAGTGTGGCAACAGTGTGTGCGTATGTGAATCAAGATGGACTAGCGTTCCATTCTATATGTTTTTTTTAGAAAATACTTTATTTGATGTTAATTTATGTGTTCGTTATGTATTTTATGTTTGTGCCGTAAGTAAAAGTAAAATCTTTAAAAGTAAACCAAGCGTGATCAGTGTCTTAATGTGTCTCGAGATGAATTTAGTGGAAGAAAAGAACCAGGTGCGAAAAAGAAGTCGCTACAATTGGCCCAGTCGACAAGGATATGTGAAATAGCTAGTGCACGTATGGATTATTTCAGGATAGTGATGGAAAAAAAGGGTATGTTTTTTTTTTTTTATGTTCCATCAAGAGTCATATTTTGTATAAGTTTATGTTAAATAATTATGATTAAGCATTTAGATATTTTGTTCCGATTTTGTATTCCAACAAGGTAAAGAATAGGTAAATGGAAATTAAATATTTCGTAATGTTGAAATAATAATAATTCTAGTGTTTGAAAAATGAAAAATAGAAATATATTTGTTTATTTGTATTTAAAAAGCCGGAAAATGGTAAAAAGAATGGTGAAAAGAATATATTTTTATGCTATTCAAGATCATTGTTGTTAATTTCTGTGTGTTCTTTTTATTCATCACGTGATTTAGAATAAATAAGATTTCATTAAAGCAGACAGTGGAAAAAAAAAAGAAAAACAAGTTCTGTTTTGATTTATTTGTTCTGTTTTATTGAATGATTGTTTATTTGTTAGACGTTGATAATGATTTATATTTATTTATCTTTATTATTATGGGAATATTAATGAAATATCTCAGTAAAAAAAAAAAAAAACTAGTGAATTATTCTTGTGAACGTCCGGTTTTGTTTATTTTTTTTACTTTGAGGAATGAATCGGAAATTGTTTTTTTTTTTTCTGTTTAAAAGTAAGTTTGATTAAAGGTTGCTATAGCAACATTATTTCTAATTTATTGAAAGCTGGTTATGTAATAAAGTATATTCTGGTTTATTTAATGAAAGAGTTAATTGTGTAAACATTTTTTTTTTAATTTGTTATTTCGATAAATATTATTTTTTTTTCTCCTTTTATGTATGCATTCCGACTTAATGATTATTTTATTTAATTTGGGGGAAAATGTTGTTTAAGATAAAAACTAAGATGTCAAATCTGACGTTCTTAGGAACGAAAACAATAGGGTTTGTGATTATAAATATAAGAAAATTTATTTTATTCACGGAAAATTTGAACTTGATTTGATTTCATCCATCCGAAGATGGCATTTTCGGGTAAAGGGAAGAAATAGAGGAACGTAAGAGGAAGGAAGAGATGGAGGAACGCATAAGAAGGGAAGAAATAGAGGAACGTAAGAGAAAAGAAGAGATGGAGGAACGCATAAGAAGAGAAGAAATAGAATTGGAAAAAATGCGTTTGGAAAATGCAAGAATAGAACTTGAGAAGAAAGGAATTACAAATGAAACTTCTGAGAAAATGCGCGAAAAATTACATAACATCTTACAAAAATTTGATCCTAAAACATGCGAAATTAGTCTGTATTTAGTTCTTTTTGAGCGGCAGGCAAAACGTGCCGAAATTAAAAGAGATGATTGGGTTTCTCATCTCATTGGGCTACTGCCATACGAAATCGCGGAAGTTATAGCTCGGGAAGACGAAGACATCACGAATGATTACGGAAAAGTAAAAGAGTTATTGTTAAAGAGATATAAACTTACTCTTGAAAGATTTCGACAACTTTTCATTAAGCATACTAAAAAAGCTGATATCACATGGAGTGGAGAGATTTTGCTTACGAGTTGAAAAACTATTTTACTGAATGGATTCGGGGATTAGAAGTTAACACATTTGAAGAATTATATGATTTGATTATTACAGATCAAATTAAAAGGAAAGTACCTCCAGAAATTAAAGAACATTTCATCGATGAATGGTCATTTTTTAAGTCATCTGATATTATTTCCAGTAAATTAGATGATTATGAAAATGTCAAAATGACTTTCAATAAAAAACCGAAAGAAATTTCTCATAAAGAAAATTGGAATCTTCCATCCAAAGGGGCGAATTTCGGAAATAACAATAGAGATGAGAAAATGGTTTTTACTAAGCCACAGCAAGAACAAAGAGACATTCGTCCGAAATTCTCCTGCTATTTGTGTGGAAAGGAAGGCCATATGAAAAAATCCTGCCCCAAATTGAATTCAGCAAGTACATCTTACGTGAAAACAAACAAAAAGAGTCAAGAAAGTAAGGGCCTTAATAAGGTCAGTGTTAATCTAAATAGCACTTGTCTCGAGTGGGAATTTCCAGTCAACAAGAAAGATAGCGAGCTTCTGAAAGTGGATTTAGGAATCGTAGGCCAAAAATTTCAAGGCATTGTGGACAGTGGTGCAGAAATCACCGTACTACGAAAATCAGTTGTACCTGAGGAACGCTTACAGTCAAGTGGGAAAATTCTTTTGAGACCCGCTATAGGTAATCCAGTGGAAGCACAACTTGTGTCAGTTCCGCTAAGTCTTCATACAGATGAAGAAATCATTCCATATGTTCAAGTGCATGCTGCAGTAGTAGAAGGTCTGCATGAGGAAGCTTTAATCACTCCCAGGGTATATGAATGGTTGAAGGAACAAAAGCGTTCTTATTTGGGAGATGATACAGGAATCACTTCAGTAAAAGAAGCTAATGAACAATCCTTGTTCAGTGTGGAGGGAAGGTCTCCCGAAAACATTTCTTTAGGGGATAAAGTGAATATCCCGAAGAAAGAAGTCGATGAACAATCCTTGTTCCATGTGAAAGGAAGAAATCCTGGAAATTCAGGGGTTGAGGTTAATATCACCCCAGTGGAAGAAAACAATGAACCGTCCTTGTTCAAAGTGGAGGGAAGGTCTCCCGGAAACTATTCTTCAGAAGAAGAGGTTGAAGTAATCACAATAAATGAAGTCGGTGAACAATCCTTGTTCAGTGTACCTGAGAATAATTCAAACGACAATTATCTTGGGGATGAGGCAATTAGTACCCCACCATACCTGCCAACATTGAGAAGGAGCTCTCAGTAGTATTAGTAGCACTAGCTCAGTAGTATATCGAGAACATTATCCAATGCAAAACTTTAGAAGACATTTTGAATTGCGTAATAAATAACCTATTCCATATGACACAAGTATTGTAATTACGCCATTTATCACCCACAATATAGGTTAAAATAGAGTTTAAAAACATTTTTACTATTACCATTCTTAGAAGGATTTGATATATTGAGAGTAAGATAAATTATCAAGAAAACTTATGACATATCAAAATAACTATGAATTTATTTTATCATAAAACTGCTACAAAAACAAAATACTTTGGCAGTTGTTGAGTATTTTAAATAAACATTAAAGCTGTATATTAGAAAAAATGAGTTCTCAAGTATAAGAGTGTAAAGAAAAACATGATTCTTTGTTTATTTGAAAAAATTGCATTTGAAATAATTTTCAATTTTATAAAAGTACTGATCAAAATATACTTTTAATTAAAAATAGTTATTATCTTTTAATAAAGGAATGGAAAATAAAAATCTCTTGAAATTTGCATATTTAAGCCATCAAAAAATGAATAGCACATATTTCAATTTAAATATTCAGAAAATTCAATTTATAAGTTTTCAAGGTAAATTATAAATATTTATAATCAATCATATTCTTGTTATAAATATATATATTTCCAAACTGGTAGCAATACTTTAAGTACATTTCCTTAAGAATTTTAAAAACATTAAATATTCAGAAAAATCATTTATAAAGACTTTGTAAAATAAGGAGATATTTAACTTTTATTGTAGTACAATTTTTATTTCCAAAAATGAATTTAGCACAATTTTCTAAGTAGAATATATAAAAGCGTTTTTGCATCATTACAAAATAAAAAGGTATAAAAAAAATATTTAAAAGAAAAAATTAATGGGAACATGGTACTATTAGTAACACTTTAAAATATTACATAAATAAATATATATCCCTATTATAAGTGTCCAAAATATGTAAAAATACATGAAATTTTAATTTAAAAAATATATCCAATACATACTTACCTTAAAAATATAGAAAATTTTCTTCAAATCCATACCAAAAAGAAAATTATTAATGTAATGTATTACATAATTTTTCCAAGACCACTATAAACAATCATTAGTTCTTGAATGGTATAAAATAAATGATGTGTGTGATGAATGATAACTTGAATCCTTGAATGAATACGATGAACATAAATCACAAAAAAATTATTTATATACAAAACAAAAAAAAGAAAAGAAATTAAACATTCATCTCTGAGTTTAACTGTTTATAGCATGCATTTTTTGCAGCTTTTAATTCATCAGAAGTAAAAGTTTTATTATAGCAACAGTCCATTGATAATTTTTCAATTAAAAGGGCCTCCAGAGTTTTAATTCCTAAGCTCGACCTAAATTCAGTTTGGTTTTTCTTGATCATTGAGAAAATCCTCTCGGTAGGTGCATTACTGTGCGGCACAACAAGGATCGCTAACATGATTTTTGGAAGTGTTGGGTATTTCAAAACTCCATTGACAGTGATTTTGCTTATTTTGTGCCATGCGTAATCCAGCCTTTCACAATCAGTTATCTCAGATGTAAAATTTTCACACTGATAAAGAGCAAATTCTTGTTCAAGTTTATCTTGTTCATTTAAATTAAATAGATCAAGAAAATATAAGACAGAACTATATTTTGCCTTACGTTTCAATTTAATGTCTGCAACAGCAGCATGCTTCAAAAACTCGTCTTCCAAAGGCATCTTTTCCAAAATATACTTACACGCTGCCACAAAGAAATCTCTCACAGAATCATAAAAGCCTGTCTTGTCTTCATCAGATATCCCAGCATCCTTTAAATGCATTCTAGTCTTTGATCCTATTACTAATTCACTGTCATCTTTTTGGTACTTCCTTTTTGAAAAATTGATTGAATAAGCAGAGTCAGCTTTAGCCACAGATTGAGGCTTGACAAATCTTACAATCAAATTGTGGTATAAAAAAAATCAAATTGTGGTATAATGTCTAACTCTGCTTTCAAAATATGGATGCAAGGCTGCTCCTTCTGCAACATTAAATTAGCCCTAGTAAATATGCCAATGACATTTTGTAAAAACAGGCAGTTTAATTTCGTTAACGGAGATGAGAAAAAAGATTGGATTTGTAAACACTGAGAATTAATGTCCTCCTTTTCAACAACTTCTAAAAAATATTTTGCAAGGGGATCCCACTGCTCTAAAACTCTGTCAATAACAGTTCTTAGTGATAACCAGCGTGTACTTACATGTTTAATTATCTTGTGTATTTCCTGTCCACACAGTACTTGGCATTCCTGCAACTTGTTTTTTCTTTTACTACTTTTTTGTAAGTAGTAGAAAACTTGAGTTAGAAATAACTCGACATCAACGTTTAGTTTTTTTGTTGCCTTCTGTGCTGATAAATGAATAAGATGGCATGGGCAACCAATAATTTTCAAATTCGGTTGTTCTTTCATCATAAATGCAACAACACCTTTCTGTTGCCCAATCATAACATTTGCATTATCACATGAAAACGCAATGCAATTTCCCCACTTAAGATTTAATTTCGTGAATTCCTCATTGACCAATTTAAAAATGCCTTCTCCTGTATTATCACTAGATTCCAGGAGTGATAATATTGTTGTCCTAATAATACCTTTAGTTTCATCATAAAATGACACCACCAACGGATATAATTTTTTTGACTCAATATCGTTACTGGCATCTGTAGCAATAGCAAACACATTATTCCGCAAAGAGTTTATTATGCTTATTTTGTCATTTTCAGCCATCGACTTAACAATAGATCCCGTTTTCGTTCTCCCACAAGAATATTTTTTCGCTATTTTCGAATCTGGGAACATTTTTGAAAATAACTTGCTTGTGTGATCAGAAACAGATAAAGAAACATTGTGTTCAATTAAAAATCTGGTGAATAAACATTCACTTTTTATCACATCATAGTCATCATTTAATGTGGGATAAAATGAGGATATTGTCTGATTATTCATGCTTGTTTTGGCATTAGTAATATGCCGATCACATTCAATATGACGACGACAATCGTCACGTCCACCATGCGAAATTGAAAAGTCTAAATTATATAAGTTACAATGCGCAAAGCCTTCTTTTCTCGATGCCTGCAAACAATTCCATTCTTTAGAGTACTTCTCCAGAAATTTTTGGCTATTTTTCTTTTTTTTTACTTGCAGAGATTCTATCTCCGCTGTTTCTTCGGTCTTTCATTTTAAGATATATTTATCCATACCGTACAGTTTCAGCTTTCTTTTAAAACGGCATCGGAAGCTAATTTTAAACAGTCACATTAAATTATCACATAATTATAAAATAGCATCGTTTTTTGTTGAGCACGTGAAAAACAACAATCATCGTGTGAAAATGAAAAACAAATTGCGTCTCGCATGCAGAGTTGAGTTGAGAATCACTTTTGCTTTACTTCATTTTATCTCATTCGAATCATTTCACTTCAAGCAATTTCAAAACGTACCAACAGTGGTCTGCGTATATTTTTCCTTTCTTCCTACTTCAACTTCACCTCTCATCAATTCTACATGTACGATGACGACTTACTATTTAAAAATGATTGGTGCTCGGCATTGACGTCACAAGTTGACGTCACGGAAAGGGCGTGGAGTATCAAAGGCGTGAACGGGTGGTAATAAGAGGGGGAAAAACGATCCGGAGAGTGAGTGTTTTGCGGGGAAGCGATGATTGAGGCTGTAAAAGGGAAAAAAGTCCGATTCCGTATTTTTTTAAAGCTCACCGTAACTCCGTAAATGTTGACGGTATTCCGTAGAGATTACGGACACTCCGTAGATGTTGGCAGGTATGCCCAACTCACAGAAGATAATGAGAAGTGTATGTTCTGTATGGAGGGAGAAAGTCACGAGACGATTCGAAAGGCAAAGCTAAACAACAGCGAGTCGCATCATCCAGAAACCAAAGTCTTTAATAACTCAGTAGTTAAACAGACATTGACCGAAACCGATAGTAAGGATGAAAGAAATGAAAATATCCCTGTTCCACAAGCACAAGTGTTTAGGGATGAGCAGTTAGCCTGTCCTACATTGAAAAGGTGCTTCGAAGAAGCTAGGCAACATAAAAATGGTTACTGGATTGAAAGAGGTTTATTATATCATATGGGTAAAGTAGGCGGACAGAAATATATTCAATTGGTCGTACCGGCAAGCAGAAGAAAGGACATTTTGAAATTAGCTCATGAAACGCCTACTGGTGGACATCTGGCAGCTAAGAAGACCAGAGACAGAATTGCAATGTCTTTCTGGTGGGAAGGAATGCCAAAAGAAGTCAAACAATTATGTGCTTCGTTTCATGATTGTCAAATGCGCAGGAAAGGAAAAGTACACGATAGAACACCTATCGAAGCTGTTGGAAGACCAGAACTCCCATTTCAAGTGGTTAATGCCGATATTTTAGGCCCAATAGAGCCAAAGTCATCACGTGGCCATCAGTATGTACTGTGCGTTATGGACCAGCATAGTCGTTGGCCGGAAGCAATACCTCTGAAGTCTTTAACAGCAAAGGCAGCCTGTGATGCATTTATAGAAAGATTTGTACGAACTGGAATTCCTCGAATAATTGCAATGGATAACGGAAGAAATTTTGCCGCACAGCTAAAAAAAGAGTTTTTAAAATGATTAGGATGTGTTCCTAAATTTTCCACTCCAGGTTATCCACAATCGAATGGTTTGGTTGAAAGATGGATAGGAACTATGAAATCCATGCTACATCATGCAATTAATTCACAAGGTCGAGGCTGGGATAAACAGTTGCCATTCTTGTTAGGGGCATACAGAGAAGTGCCTAACGCTACAACGGGTGTTGCTCCATTCCTACTAGTTCATGGGCGACCACCTGTAGGACCTCTAGCCATCCTCAAATTAAGTTGGGAAGATGAAGTCGTACTTCCTTAAGGGATTGGAGAATCTGTAGCTGACTACCTGTTGAAACTCCGGAAACGTTTAGAAGACGCGGCATAGTATGCGAATAGCATAGCTCAAGAACAGCAGCAGAAATATGTACATTATCATAATTTACGGTCAAAAGATACCGAATTTTCTGTTGGGGATGAGGTTGTAGTGTTAATCCCTGATTCAACAAATCGTCTTTGTTCAAAATGGAAAGGACCAGGAGAAATAGTAGAAAAGAAGTCTCCACATTCTTTTTATGTCAAACTACCTGATGGAAGTGTTCGACATCTTCATCAAAATAAATTGCGTAAATATATTCAACCAGTCAGAGCTGTAGGAATTATTTACGAAACAGATGAAGAGTTTGGAGATATACAACATGCGCCCGTAGAATCACGGCAAGTAACGGATGAAGAACTAAAAGCTGGTATAAAATCAAATTCGATATCAGCAAAGCAACATAAACAGCTGTTGAATCTGATTAAAGAATATCTAACAATATTTGATGGGGAATTAAAGAAAGCCAAAGTTCCTCCACATGTTATCCAATTAAAGTCTGGAGTAGAGAGGAAACAACCTCATCTTTATAAAGTTCCAGAAACGTTAAGGTCTAATATAGAAAAACAGATAGCAGAATTATTGGAAAAAGACCTGATAGAACTCTCTTCAGCAGAAATAGCATATCCATCGGTATGTGTAGCCAAGAAAGATGGAACTGTCCGACTTTGCGTGGACTACAGAGAGCTGAACTCAGTTAGTAAAATTCCACCTTTTCCTATGCAGAATTCAGAAAATCTTAGATTTAAAGCTGGTGGAGCTCGTTACTTGACAACTTTAGATCTCCTTAAGGGATATTGGGAAATACCCTTAGCAGAGCAAAGCCGAGAATTAACCAGTTTTGTATCTCCAAAGGGTCAGTATCAGTGGAAGGTGATGCCATTTGGGTTATCTGGAGCACCAGCAACATTCCAAAGAATAATGAATCAAGTATTACGACCTCATAGTGACTACGCCGAAAGTTTTCTTGATGATATTATCATATTTTCTTCAAACTGGGAAGACCATCTTAATCATATTAAATCCATTTTAGAAACTCTGAAAAAATTGAATTTTTCGGCAAATTTACAGAAATGCTCGTTTGCGATGTCGAAAGTAAAATATTTAGGACATGTCGTAGGCTCAGGAGAGCACGGCCCAGATCCAGACAAGATATCAGTTATTAAAGATTTGAAAGCCCCTAAAACTAAGAAAACATTGAAAGTCACTCCTAGGATTATTTAACTATTACAGAGACTATGTGCCTTGGTATGCTAATATAGCAAAACCTTTAACGGACTTAACTCGAAAAACTGTGCCAAACGATCTTCCATGGTCAGAAGAAGCCGAAAGCGCATTTAATTCGTTAAAGAATTGTTTGTGCTCTATAACATCTCTGTATACACCTGATATGTCGAAACCTTTTGAAATCGATACTGATGCTTCAGTGACCGGAATTGGAGCCTGTCTAATGCAGAGAGATGAGCAGAATAAACTGAAACCTATAACTTTTGCAAGCCAAAAACTGACCCCTGCTCAATCAAAGTGGAGCACTATTGAAAGGGAAGCTTATGCTGTAATATGGGCATTAGATAAATTCGAAATGTGGACTTCTGGAACCACTATTATCTTACACACGGACCATAACCCTTTAAAATATTTGACAGAAACAGTTCCTAAGAACGCCAGATTACAAAGATGGGCATTGGCTCTATCTCGCTATCAAGTGACTATTGCTCATAAGCCAGGAAGCAGTAATACTATTGCAGATGCTTTATCACGCATTCATGAATAAAGTCATAAGTTAGTTTAATATTGTATTTGTTATTACACATATATATATATATATGTGTGTGTGTTTATTTTGTTTCTTATATTCAAGTATATTAATTCATTAAGATTATTTAAAGTGCATAAGAAAATCCATGTCAGGATAAATGTGTATTCATATATATTATATATATTTTTTATTTCTATTATGTGTTTAAATGTTACTTATTTTATACCATAGAAAATATTTAAATTTTAAGTGAAATATAAATGTTATTGCTCTTGATGGAACATCGCATATTAGGTCAAAGATGAGACAATAATTAAGAATTTAAAAGGACAATTAGACTTTCATGAACATTTATTTAAAGATGAAACAATAATTAAGAATTTAAAAGGACAATTAGACTTTCATGGACAGTTATATAAATTATCCACAAATTTTTGTTAGTAGTTTCACTGTGAAGGCCATTGTCCCTCAAGTGAAACTGGAGGGAAGGTGTGAACGCCGCACCTCTGATTTCGAGAGTATCCCAAAACAAGAACTGAAAAGTTTGGTACGAAAGTGTGGCAACAGTGTGTGCGTATGTGAATCAAGATGGACTAGCGTTCCATTCTATATGTTTTTTTTAGAAAATACTTTATTTGATGTTAATTTATGTGTTTGTTATGTATTTTATGTTTGTGCCGTAAGTAAAAGTAAAATCTTTAAAAGTAAACCAAGCGTGATCAGTGTCTTAATGTGTCTCGAGATGAATTTAGTGGAAGAAAAGAACCAGGTACGAAAAAGAAGTCGCTACAGTTAGTTTTCTTGCAGCCCATGGGCCGTGGGTTCACACTAGAAAATTAAAGACTAATTCTTTCATTTTTAAGTTTTAAAAAAACCTTAGGAATGAGATTTAGATTAGCAAAAAAACGAAAAATAATAAATTTTATGCAAAGACAATGCACGTTATAACGAAATACTAGAATTTTAATGATAAAATAATCATACTACAATAATAAATATATTTTCAAATCTTCAATTGATAAATAAAGAACTAACATATGGTTATACTTTTGTATCTATTCATTCAATCATTAACATGGATGTAAAGGTTTGTTTGATGTTTGATTAGCTAATGTAACAAATATACGCTTAAAAGACTGAGAAGCTAAATTTAAAAAAGACTGGTCTAATCAAGAATGAGCAATGGTTGCCAAATAGGTGATAAGCGAACCATAAGTGGTAGTCTTTTTTGCATACGAGAAAAACAACACAACATCCTGTTGACATCTTTGAAATTGTGCCAAGAGCGTCGTTCATTCTTGACTTGTTCCGAAACGATGAATTCAGGTAAAAAAAAAATCTTTTTCCTGTTACATAAATATAAAATTATAAACTTTGAAAGAATAACTTTCTGAACTTATTACAATATTAATAATTAAAAAAAGAAATTTTAATATAAAACTAATATCGTTATAATAAAAAAAGAAAGAAAAGCCTTAATTTACCTGTTAAGTGGAAAAACAAATTAAAAAATTATAAGAAAATATAGCTGAAACAGAAAATTAATAGAAGAGCTTGTTGAGCACTTAATTTAAAAGAGAGAAATTTATGGATTACAAAACTTACTTGATGTGGCCCATAAACTGAAACTATAATCTGAGAAGCTCCATTATTAACTAATACAGATCCATCAGCGTTAGGAGATACACCAAACTCACATTTAAATTTCCGTATTTCATTAGAACGTCTACCATCAATCCGAAAGCTTCCAGGTAGCAAAATTATTCTCCTAGAAGAAGAAGAATACATTTTTGAAAAATAGAAATTTATCTATTTATTATATTATTATTATCTTTTAATTACTAGATTATTTAAACACAGCACATGCACGTTAATTTATTTATTGTTTACAAACAAGACAACACACAACAGTTACAGTGATGTCTGAGAAGTGATGCAAACACAAGAGCGTCAACGATATTGATGCTTTCACGAATGAAAGCAAGAGATATTTTAAAAAAGGTTATTATGATATTAGATATGTATGAAATATAAATGAAATTATAAATGAATCAGATATAAATTATAACTTTAAAAAAAAAAGTATTCCTGTTTCCTCACTATAACCGTGACCTTGAAAATATAAAAAATGTAAATAAACAAACGTTAATCATCAGTATAATTTTAATTTGAAATCAGAAATTTTGGAATTATGATTAATATTCAATGGTTTGTCCGACGCTTTATAAGGCCAAAAATATTTGATGTACGATCCTACTATTCTTCTCACAAATATTCTGGTCATTGTTCATCTGTTATTAAAAAAAAAGTTCGCTTTTTCAATTCACCGCCTAAATATCTTAGTACAAAATTAAATTACAGTTTTAGCTACAGGTATATAGAAATTTTAAAAACTTACTAATTACGTGCATGTTTTTATGATTACTGTTTAATTTCGTAGTTTTGTTTTTCTTTGAAGTAGAAATTTAGGTACAACTATAATATTTCCTCACAGCTGAATTTGGCGATTTTTCTTTGGCGCCGATTTGAACGCTTTCGATGTCGTTCTGAACTGTTTGCGATATAATATGGCAGCCTGCATGCTATTTATTTTGGATTTATGATTTATCTTATGATTTTATCATTTATGCTATATGATTTTTAGATTTATGATTTATCCATAATCGCCAAATTCAACTGTGGGGAAATACTATAGTTGTTCCGAAATTTAGGAATGCAGAGTAGGTATAACTCAATGCACGCTTAGGCAAATCAGGTCAGGGCCCTCACGTGTGTTCACAAATGGTTTGTTCAACTTTTGAAATATTTGTTTTTACCAGACTTTTGATACAATTTTTCACAGGAAAAAAATTCTTTACCAAAGGAGGTGAAATTTTTTATTTTCTTATTATTCACTAAAATAATGCTTTTCCTCTTCTATCTTTCACCATCTGTGCTTCATATGAATTTTTTTCCTTCTTATTTTTTACCTCATTATGGAAGCCTTGTTTTGTATGTCTTTACATGTGTAGTTTGGTTCGATTGAGGCGCGAAACTTTTTAGTACATAATCTGTACGATTCAGGGCACGAAACTTCAGGGACGCGCCAGCATTGTCAGGCGCCTGTGTGCAGAGTTTCAGTTGGCGCCTTATATTACATTTAAAAAAATATAAAAAGTAATTATTCAGCTAGTCAATTGAATCTTAATAGTAATAAGTTTATTGAATGGCTAATAGAAAGAGAAATGCATCAAATAAAATGAAATTTAAAAAGAAACAAATAAAAAGTACATCTTGCAGAAAGAGAAAAAAAATCTTATACAGGGAGTTGTAAAAACACGGGGTATAATAATTTTGAAGGCAAATAGAGGAAACCAAAATAGGCAGATTTAGTGTGAATGTAGGTGCAGAAGTGCTGCATTAAGGCATTACAATAGATTGCTTAGATGAGAGTTGTAAGTGTAAACATTTCTATTTGTTTGGGTCTAATTTTTAAGTAAATATTTAAACACAAAAAATAGTAAACTAAACGTTCCTTCACTTCATTACACCTTTTGCGAGTATTACGCATATCATACTGATCCAAAATATCCGTCTCTATCCATATTGTTACCAAAATGTCGGTTTTCTTGCGTGGAATAAGTAATTGTAAAAAAAAAAACAGGCAGTTTCTTGTCGAAAGTTACACATTATTCAAGGATTATTCTCGGGAAAAAAAAACAGTAAATTATCGTACTTAAATTCATACCGCAAAAAGTCATAAAACATTAAAAACACCACAAAGTGGAATTTCACACATTTAAGAATAAATATAAAGAATTTAAACCGAAACGAACGCTCAGAACAAATGTCCGAATACAACTGATCTCTTTGGGAATCTCTCTTATGCTTTCAGAATTTCTGTTGCGATTTGTTGAACTTTCGAGGTTATTCTGCGCCAGAAGCCAATTGGTGAATTCAGAAAATTCTAGAACTCGGCTCTTATTAAAGATAGAGTTTCTAAACTTTGGAAACATTAAATTATTACTTCTCGCCAAGTTTAGTTGCCCTGTCGTCAAGTTGATCGCTAAGTTTCCAAGTCTGTATGCAAGGCTAACAATCACCTCCTTTCCCACCCCCCGTTTAAATTGAATGAACTGCTCCTTATTTGCACTTAATTGTAATCTGCTTTTGTTGCAACAACATCTTTCATTTAGAAAAATGATTGAACTCTTTACAGTACTATAATGAAAAAAAAATTTAAAATTAGTCATACTATTGCAGTATGTTGCACGTATAAATGAGTTTGATATTTTGTACTAGTACAGATAAATGGAATTTATAAATATATAAAATTAGAACTTATAGTAATAATAATAATAAAATTCCGTAATGAGTTAAATTTTTCTCAATTTCATTGCTGAAAACACTCGAAATACTCTTAATACCAACTTAATATATGACTATCGATATAGGGGGACAAGATTTGACTTTGTTAATTATGGAAGTCTTTTTTTTTTTTTTTTTTTTTTTTAAGGAACAAATAAATTTATAAATACATAAAATAGGAGCAAATAATAAATATTACTTATTAAATATGGATTTAAAAAAAAATACTTAACAGGGAAAACAAAACATCTAATGAAAGGAATTTTGCCCATTTTCATCATCTAAACTTTTTATGTAATTTGAATGTAAATTTATATGTGTTTTTCCATATACAGTAAAACTTCCCGCGAGCGACCACCCTTCGTTCCGCAAAAATTTGGTCGTTAAGAGAGGCGGTCTCTCGAAGAAGTGTCAACACTAGACTGCCAAAAAAAAAAAAAGAAAAAAAAAAAAAAAACTTAAAAATATTGTTTGTGTTGTTATTTATTTAATACTGCCTACTAATACATATAAATAGTTACACATACATATTTTTTAAAATTTAAACCTTCTTAAAATCGAAAAACATTAAAAAATGTTATTTATGTTGTTATTTATTTAATACTGCATACATAACTACACATAAATGCGTACTTTTTAAAATTTAAATTTTCTGAAAATGTACACTTAAAAGTACTGTTTATGTTGTTATTTATTTAATACTGCATACTAATACATATAAATTGCTGCAAATACGTATTTTTAAAAATTTAAACTTTCTTAAAATATTGCGAAATTTCGGTTTGTTGCATTTTTTTTGCTTTTTCAGACAGTACTTCTCTCTCTAATTTATTAATTTATTTTTTAAATCTGAAAAAAGTGCATTTATATTAACATCCTTCATGCATTCTGAATTTTCCATGATAAAATCTATTTGTTTTAAAGTTTGCTAGGCTGTCATAGGTTTGGCCTGTTGAATAACATCATCAGGCGGACTTTCCTCTTCAGATTCTGAATTAGTACCTGAAAGGCATAAAAATATATTTTAATTTCCTCATCTTAAAATTTTAATGGCGATTTTAATAGTGAATTTAGCACTTACCTTGAGCAACGGCCTTTTCCATCAGACGTTCTTCTCAATTGCCGTTGAGGTCATCAAAACATTCCAAGTTGTTCTCATACTCCAGGGCCCTTGGATCATATTCAATCTCTGCAAGTTTCGAAAGTTCTGCTATTTGTTGCATGGATGTTGTCTCATCAAACAAAAAAATCTGCTTTTCTATCGCGGAATTTGTCATGTGACAGCTAGCAAAGCAATTAATCACCAGTTTTGAATCCAAATCTCTCCAAGCACATTTAGTCCATCCCACAGCGTCGGCTATGGTGATCTGTTTAGCCAATTCGGACGCATTAACACTGTCATCCATTCGTGCAATAATCGATTGCAAGACGTATCGTCGGCATTCAAGCTTAAACCATTTGATTATGCCATGGTCCAAAGGCTGAAGCTTTGAAGTTGTGTTAGGAGGTGAAAATAGAAGTTTCACATTTTTCAAAACAGTTTCATATTTATGGCAGGCTACATTGTCTAAGACAAGAAAAACATTTCTTCCTTCTTTGGCCATTTTTTGATCGAAATCCGTAAGCCATTCTTCGAAGATTGCAGCTGTCATCCAGCCTTTTTTGTTTGACTTCCAGTGAATTCCAAGTTTACTAATGTCCTTTCCTTTAAAACATCTTGGTTTTTGAGACTTCCATATCATCAGCGGCTTTAATTTTTCGCCCGCTGCACTAACACAAAACGATACTGTAATCCTCTCTTTTGCTTGTTTTCCTCCTTTGGAATCCGCCGATTTTATCATCATGCTTTTGTTTGGCAGTGCACGAAAAAAAAGTCCTGTCTCATCCATGTTAAAAATGTCTTTGTCAGCGTACCCAGCTAATTTAAAAGTAATGGTAGTCTCGTTGTCCAGTCTTCACATGAGTTCTCGTCGACATCAGCAGCTTCTCCGCATAATGCATGAAACACGATATTATACCGAACTCGAAACTTGTCGAGCCAACCGTTGCTGGCACAAAAATCTTTTATTCCAAGGGCGTCCGCAATCTCCATAGCTTTTTGCTTCATCAAAGCTCCACTTATTGGAATATTCTTTGCCCGGGCCGTTTTGAACCATTCGATTAAAGCTTCGTTTATTTCTGGATATTTTTCCATCCGCATTCTCTTTACACCCCGAAACTTGAAGTTTTCCCATTCTTTTCGAATCACAACTTTATCTTTCAAAATTTTATTGATTTGGGTTTTTCAACAACCAAAAATATCTGCCAATTTCCTCTCAGAATTTCCTTTTTCATGTAATTCGATCACTTTAACGCGCTGCTCCAACGTTAAAATGACTTGTTTTTTAGACATGTTTTTCTAGCCTTACAAGACTTGCAAGTGAATCCGTACTGCACGAAATCCCAGCACGCCGTTTTCCTCTCTACCCACGTGACATTCATAATAAACGTAATAACTAATAACCGATGAGAGATTATCAGCAGCGTGACACATGGCCTTGTACGTATACTTGCACCTGCTGTCGACTGATTTGGGATGTGATTTTGTTTGTTTTATTTCAGAAAAAAGCAAAAAAAAAAAAAAAAAAAAATTGGAAAGGGAACTGGAACTCGCTTATAGAGGTCGCTTATAGAGGGTTGTCTGGTCTCTCTTAGAGGATTTTTAACATTAAGTAGATAGGGTAAAAAATCGGTGCCTTTAAAAATCGGTCGTTGGAGGAGGGGGTCGCTTAACAGGGGTGGTCTCCCATAGAAGTTTCACTGTAATAATAAGAAACAAAAATCTTTTAAACTATTTTGCCGCGACGTTTGTACGCTGCACAGATATAAATAATAGATAAATTTATAAGTAGATAAAATAAGAATATACAATAAAAATTAATAAGTTTTAAAGTAAATTATATGACAGATAATATTATTTAGTGAAATGTAATTCATTTGCTTGAGTTTTTGTGGATTTTGGAATAATATATATTCATTTGGTCCAAAATATCTTATGCTATCGATGTAATTGCAAAATTTAAAAATCTGTCTGATACCGTTGTGGAGCGTAAGTATTTTTTGATCATTTTAAATTTTAAAAAAGAATGTTCCACTGATACTACTGGTAATTATGACAAAATAACCTCGAAAAAAATTAATTCACACATAAAATTTATTCTTTCTGAGATAATTTGGAGTAAGGTGACGCTTGGAAACGTGTCTGTGGCCTCAAGGAAAGAAAGGGGAATTTCGTAAAATCCCGTTACAACTAGGTGTCGGATATATAGAAACAATTTACGCACCAAAATACGTAACTGCAGTTCCCATAGATTTTACACGACAAATTCAGCCACAAAAGGGGAGGTGTCTCGAATTTACCCCCTCTTTACGCTCCTCTCCCCCCCCCCAAAATATATATATATATATATCAAAAATTACAAAAAAACAAAAATGGGTTTTTGGATATATCCTAAAGAAGACGCATACCTGTTTTCAAAACTTTTGTACCATTTTTAGTAGAATTCTTTTGGTAAAATCCTAGAATTTGCGAAATTTCCACCCAAAATAGACCCCCCCCCCCCCCTCCTTAAAAATAAAACATCCAAAATTGCAGATTTTTTTTTTTTTTTACTCAAATCTAGTCTTCCCATATGCAATTTTCTCACAGTGAGGTAACTTGAAGTAACGTGTTTTTTGCCTCCTTTCTCCCCATAGACCTCCCTGGGAGGGGTAAGAGAAAATTTCGTAAAATCCCATCAGTAATAGGCATCGGATGCGTCTAAACAATACATACACCAAAATTCATGACCAGAGCTCCCATAAATTTTCCAGGACTAATTTAGCACTAAAAGAGGGATCTCGAATTTGCTCCCTCGTAACCCCCCCCCCCCTCTTCTTCCAAGATTGAAAATCATAAACACCAAAAATGAGTTTTTGTAAATATCCTAAAGAAGATGCATGGCTGTTTTCAACACTTTTGCACTATTTTTGGTAAATTTCTACTCAAAAATCCGGAATTTACGAAATTTCCCCCCAGAAAATCGATTTTCTTCCTTCTCCCTTAAAAATAAAAAATTTCAAAAACGTAGACAATGATTTAGAGGTCTGCACGGGCCAGAATTCTGAGGCCCGTCCCGTACGAAAACTTTGCTTACCCTGCCCGGCCCGGTATGAAATTGAAAAATTCGGCCCCGGCCCGGACAAAAAACGATAAAATCAGGCCCGACCCGATTCAAAAATAAGAAAAATTTTAAAAAATGCATGCCTTTCTATGAAAAAGATTTTTAGTATGTGTTTTGCAGATGGTTTTATGTTCCGAAGCAATAGAATCTTCTTTTTCAAAATTGCTGATAATTATATATAAACAAAAGTTCATTATTACAGACGTACAGAAGGCACAAAAACAGACAGAATGTCAAATCGAAAATATTAGGACTCATCAAACAATATAGGACGGTATTTAAAATGGTTATTACTGCTAAAAATGCACGTTCAACCATTTCCTCTTGTGTACCGTAATGTATATGAATCTTTCATGTGATCCGATAAACAAAATTTTAATGGTAATCTAACCATATTCTATAAAAAAGAGGCTTTTGTACAGTCGGGAAAAAAAAAAACGCAGCACTCGATGTAACTCCGTTGCTAATCAATGCACAAAAATGTAATAGGTATCATTCGACGGGGAATTGAGAGTAGATTCAGAAAATGAACGGAAATTTTGAATTGGGGGTCGTCTACATATTAAAACGCGCACCAACTTTGATTTTTTTAATGGTAATGCCCCATTTTTATTTTATATTTGAATTCCTGGGATCGCGACAATGCGGAAAAGTATATTGGTTGTATATTTTGCTTAATTTTTCACAGAGTTATAAGCGTTCAAAGTTTGAAGGTGCTAATGTTAAATTCATATTTCAAACTTTTATTAATATCTTCACAAAAAATAACTTGATCGATATAATTCTTTTTTTACGAGATACAGTGAAGAAACCCAAACATAATCCATCATTACTTTTGATTCTGAAAAATATTTTTAATTCTGAAAAATATTAATAAATTCATATTCATAAAAATTGTGAATTATGACCTATATTAATTTTTACATAAAATGAATCCTAATGCTGAAAAATATGGGTGTGCAAATTTGCAGCTCATTCCAGCTATTAGTTTTCGAGATATAAATAAATCTTTCTTTTGGAGTGGTTTAGGGGGCCGTCTCGTAAAATATTTTGAATGAGATAACGAAGCAAATCTTAAAAAATAACTGAGAAAATAGAACAAAATATTTTTATTTTTTATTTAAGGGTCAAATGATATAACAACAATGTCAAATGCAAAGAAATGAAACAAAAATGTTGATTTTTAGACATTTGTGTTAGTATCAAGAATTCCTGTTTTCTAAAGCCCTGCCTTTTATCGTTCTTCAAAACAAAACAATACAGAAACGAAAAGTGAATGTGACGTTGAATATTCGTGTTAAACCCCTTATTTTACATTGACAAAAATATACACAAGTGGTATTTACTTCATCGATTACTGGTGATAAATTTAGAATCCTTTAAACGAACACTAGAAGAAAAAAATTAACAAATAGGCGGGTTTACTGTTTGAAATACTCTCAAAATAAAATATTTCAAAACCAATTTTCTGTACCACAATTATATTACAGATGAATATATATTATAACTATATTCTTTCTAATTAATATATTTCTATCCACAGTATATTTTATTGCAAAAATATGAACACTGGGTACATGCTTAAGAAATAAGTAACACACAAATTACGAAAGAAACGCCCACTGGCATTGTTACAGATTTTCAAATGATGTGAATCTACGTCAGCGGTCGCGAAAGCGTTAATTAAGAAATTATATTTCATAGAAATTATAAAACAAATCGCACAGTTCCAAAGAGTTCAACTGACCCAAAACTGGTAAGTGCTATTAAAATTGTTTAATATTTACTTTATGAAACCTTACAATAATTTATGCGGAAAGATTTTGTTTATGCGCTGTTGTGTATATATATATATAGCTATATTATTTCAGTTTGTATATTATGTTACACGTACGAAAGAAAATTTAAGCTTTATTGGTGATCAGTATATCCATGATAGATACTTTTTAATTGAAAAATATTGCACTTTTATAAAAAGTATTGTCTGGCCAATCGTAAGTGTAATGTATTTAAATATACCTAAAATTATATAAAAAAGTACTAAAGTATACACAGATCCAAAAAACTAAATTCATGATAATTAAGATACTGCAAAGGTGTTAATACTTTTATTTCTTTTTATAACTCTTTTTTTCTTGAAATATTTCCGGTGTGAAACAGTATAATTTTGTCTAGTTCTTGTAGGATCTTAGTTTTATTTTTCTATATTTAGAGATAGCCCCCTAACACATTTTTGATCATAACTCTATGAATACTAAAGATAAAGTATACAAACAGTATACTTTTCCGCACTGCCAGACTCTCAGAAATTCGAATATGAAGTCAAAATTGGGTGTTGCTATTGAAAAAAATCAAAGTTGGCGCTCATTTTAATATGTAGATGACCCCTAATTCAAAATTCGACGACATTTTCAGAAAGTGCATTTCATTTCCTGTTGAATGGTGTCTATTAAATTTTTCTGCGTGAATTACTAACGAAATACCATCAAGTGCTGCGTTTTTTTTTTCCCCGACTGTACATGCTAAAAATGATGCTACTTTCATTCAGTGCGCTGGAGAAAAGAAAAAGGGGTCTTAGAGAAAAAGTTACAGTGGAAGGATTGTTATAGCGTTCATACCACCTAAACTCTACAGGCCATAGGGCACAAAGCCTTATACACAGTAACGTATCTAATTTCTTTTGTTTGAACATGTGCGCAAATTAGTAGTGACATGCATTCTATTTTGAATAGGAAACCTATTTAATATTACTTGAAATAAAATATATTAATTTCGAGACATGCTAAAAACATTTGCGGAAAATCAGATCGCGAACAGACAGACTGATAAGCAATTAAATTGAAGTTACAGACATTTTTTAACAAAATAAAATTTTATGATATACGAGCCTGTAAAATTCTGTGAAATAAATAACTGAAGAAATATTTTATATTTTTCCTTTTTCATTGATTAACAATGAAACCAGAAAAAGATTCGGGCCGTCACGGCCCGGAAAAAATTTCATTCAAGCCCGACCCAGCCCGAGTATACACACACACACACAAAAAAAAAAAAATGAGCCCGAGCCCAGCCCGGCCCGAGCTTGCCAAAAAAATTTAGGGCCGTCTCGGGCTCGGGCCGTAAGCCCGGCCCGTGCAGACCTCTACAATGATTATTATTATCATTTCTTTCTTTCTTTTTTTTTTTTTTTTTTTTAGACTCAAATCTAGACTCCTCATGTGCAATTTTTTCACTGTGAAGTAATTTGAAGCCGAGTTATGCATATAGATGTGTTTTTGCCTCCTGCTCCCCCATCCCCCTCTTCAGGCGTAGAACGTGGAGAGAGAATTTTCAAATGTTGATAGATATACGTTGGGTAATTCCTGCCAAGTGCCGTTGAATTTTGTCCAGCTATTCTCACGTATACATAGACAAAAATGTTATATACATGCATACACAACGACCGCACACACACTCTCTCTTTCACACACACACACACACAGAGAAAATTTTCTAAAGTCAGATTTGGCTTTCACGATGCGTGAAACGTGAAGGTATCGCAATTTTTTTTCGAATTTGATAAATTTACAGACAAAAGTCTGATTTTATTAATATAGATGTTACATCGATAATGCAAAGCGGAAAAAACTACTCTAAATAAAATCTCCGATTGTATTAAATTTTTATTATTGCAATCGAATTATGTTGTCTTTTTACTAACCTAAGTGGCGTTTTTTCGGCAGAAGTGTGTGTGTGGGGGGGAGGGGAGATATTAAGGCGCCTTTTTAAATTTCAATAGAATGCTTTGATATGTTAAAAAAGTCATAGAACATTTTGTTGAAGGTAGGCACATTTTTACAAAGTTACTCCATTTTTAAACTGCCTTTTCACAAAAAACACCCTAAACTATTTCAGGAATACAAGTTATTTAAAGCAATATTTTTTTTTATACGTATATACATTTTTTCTTCTTTTGTTTCTTTTTTCAAATAACTTATCCTCGGATGGCGCCTTTCTTTACCTGGCGCCTGTGTGCGCCGCACACTTCGCACACTGGGTCGGCGCGCCCCTGCGAAACTTTTTAGTACGTAATCGGTACAATTGAGGGCACGTAATCGGTTAAAAAGTTTTGTGTCCTCAATCGTCTGAAGTTCCTTTTACAGCATTGCCAAAACTGAAAAAGAATTATTCCTTCTCCATCTAAAGTTAACTGTTGAACTTCCTAATTCCTGGATTCATTGCGACAACCTCTCTCGTAAACAGTGGTGCACCCAGAATTTCTGTCTGGAGGGGGCTGAAGAATAACTCGGTACTGTAGTATAGTAATAGGTTTATGGGCATATACGCACACATACATATAGTAAAGAGTCTGCTTTAAGTATTTTATTTGAAATAAATAAACGAATGAATGAAACTGAATTTAAGTTGAATAGCGCAGTCGAGGAATTTATATGAGTATATATGTTAAGTTTCAGTAGTCAGTCAGTTGGGGTTGGCACTGAGCTTGCAAACATAAAGTTGTAGGCTCATCTATGATCAAAAAATGTTGTGTACAATATGAAAAGCTGGTAAACATACAATTCGTCCGAAATGAAATTCCCTTTCCCCCATATTTCAATTGAAAATAAAACTTGATCAAATTTAATATTCTTTTGTGATGTTTTATACGCATATGCAGTAAAGTGTAAGTAATTAAGAAATTATAATAATTATAACCAAATAAAAATTACATTTGTGATATGTAGGAATTATAACAAAATTTCAGTGTAAATTTTTACATTTCTATTTTTATTTAATTATCTGGAGTATGGGGCGATGCTTCTTCTAGGTTTCGTTAACAGAAACAAGTCGGACGCGTAGTCTTCGTTAGTGTTTGTCAACACAACAAGCAGAAGGCAGAACTTCTCAAATCCTAAAACATTAATTCTAATTTCACTTAAAATATATACCTAAAACATATCCTTTCTTTATAGCTGCACTTACGGTTTAAAAAAACAAATATATTTCAGACACACTTGCGTCCATCTTCAGTGCATTGTAGTGACTTTACTTCCTCTGTCTTGGTCCGCCTTCGTTTCTTGATCTTCGGATCTCTTCACTTCACAGTTGGTATTTTTCTTTATTAGTTGTTGCCATATGGGTGGAATTAGAGATCCGAAGAGGTTGAAGTGAAGAGATCCGAAGATCAAGAAACGAAGGCGGACCAAGACAGAGGAAGTAAAGTCACTACAACGCACTGAAGATGGGCGTCTGAAATATATTTGTTTTTTAAACCGTAAGTGCAGTTATAAAGAAAGGATATGTTTTAGGTATATATTTTAAGTGAAATGTAATTCAATCCTTTTTCTAAAAAACTAAGTTAATGTGCATTAATTCTAATATATAATATACTAGCAGGCTTTGCTCGCTTCGCTGGTCATTATATCGAAATGATTTCTCAAAATACTATATCAAAATAGTAGTTTAAAAAAAAAAAAATCATTGAAATCAGTCAAAATCTAAGTTAAAGCGACCTTCGGTAGCAGTTTTCCCACATGCCGCACTTCTAGTCTGGAGAAACAATGCCTTCGGTAGTGCCTTGCCTGTATTTTACTCCCCATATCTCGCGGGTAAAGTGGGAAGATTTGCAAAATCACATCAAAGTGCATATTAAATACATTTAATCAAAACCCACACACAAAAATTTGCCATTCAAACGTAATTTGGAGCACTTTTAAGCTTGAAAACGTGTTTTTTTTCCCCGCCCACCCCTAAGAAGAGGGTAGGAGTAATTTCAAAAATCCCTTTATAGTTCATGTTGCATACACGTACATAACCGACACAGTAAAAAATTGAGATCCTGAGATTATTTAAGGCAGAGTTATGTTTTAAAACATGTTTTTTTACCCTCATTATTAAAGGAAAAAAGGGGGAGGAAATTTTGCAAAATCACTTTATATTATCAGTTAGGTACATGTAACTGACCCACACATCAAAAAGGTCCTTCCTAAGATAACTTATTGCAGAGTTACGCATGAATACATGTTTTTGTCCCCTCGCCTCCTATGGGGCAGAAGAGTGTAATTTCACAAAATTACTTTATAGTAAGTGTTGAATACCTATAAGCAGTCCACACATCAAAAATTGCCATTCTATGATAATTTTGAACAAAGTTACGTGAGGAAACATGTTTTTTACCCACCAACCCTCAAAAGGGGGGGGGGGTATAACACGGAATTGCAAATAATCCCTTTGTAGTTTGTGTGTGTTGAATACGCATAACCGATTGACATATCAAAAAATCGCTTTCCTGAGATATTTGAAGCAGAGTTACTTTTTAAAACGTGTTTTTGCCCCCCCCCCCCCCACCCACCTTTAAAGGGAGAAAAGAGGAAATTTCACGAAATCCCTTTATAATGCGTGTTGGGAAAGCATAACCAGCCCACGCACAAAAAATCGCCTAAGATAGTTCAAAGCAGAGTTGCGCATGTAAAAATGATTTCCCCCACCCCATATGGTGGAATTTTACAAAATTCCTTTGCAGTGTGTGTCTTGAGTACGCATAACCAATCTACAGATAAAAAAATTGCTATCCTGAGATAATATGGAGCACAGTAACTCTCATAAGCGTGCTTTTGCCCCCCTGCCCGCCCCTAAAGCGGGAGAGGGAGAAATTTCGTAAAATCCCTTTATAGTGCGTGTTGGGAACGCATAAACAACCTACACATAAAATTTAATCTTACCGAGATAATTTGAAGCAAAGTTATGCTTAGAAACGTGTTTATTACCCGCCTCCCCTCCCCTGTCCTTAAAGAGGGGAGGGAGAATTTTCGTTAAATTCCTTTATAGTGCGTGTTTGGAATGCATAAATAATTTACACACAAAATTTAATCTTACCGAGATAATTTGAAGCAAAGTTATGCTTGGAAACGTGTTTGTTACACCCCCCCCCCCCATCCTTAAAGAGGGAAGGGAGAAATTTCGTAAAATCCCTTTATAGTGCGTGTTGGAAATGCATAAGCAACCCACACATAAAATTTAATCTTACTGAGATAATTTGAAGCAAAGTTATGCTTCGAAACGTATTTATTCCCTCCTACTCCCAAAGGGGGAAAGGGGGGCTTTCGCAAAATCCTGTTACAATGGGTGTTGGACACAGGTAAATAAGCCACAAACTAAAATTTGTGACCTTAGATCCTATAGATTTCCACGGACGAATTTAGCGAAAAAGATGGGGTTGAATTTGTCGCCTCGTAACTCTCCCCCCCCCCTTCCCCAATATCGAAAATCGGAAAAAAACAAAAGTGAGTTTTTGGAAATATCCTCAAGAAGACTCTAGGCGATTTTCTATACATTTGGGCTATTATTGGTAGAGTTTTACTCGAAAATCCGTATTTTGCTAAATTTGCCTCCGAAAATCGTTTTTACCCCCTCCCCCCCATCTTAAAAATCCAAAAGTCAAATTGCAGAAAATGCTTTTTTTTGCATTCAAGTCTAGTCTCTCTCTCTGCAATTTCTTCCCCGTGAAGCAATTTGGAGCCGAATTATGCTTATAAGGGGGGTTTTGCCTTCTGCCCCCCCAAGAGGAGCGGGGGATATTTTGCAAAATCCCGCTTTAAGGGGCGTGAGGGTTCTAAAACCAACGTGCTCACCAAAATTTGCGAGTCTATCTTCCATAGAATCGCCAAGGCTGCGTTGAGTCAGTGATTTTACTCTTTTATTCCCCACCCCACCCCCAAAGGGGTAAAGTGGGAGGCTTTCACAAAATCCCGTTAGAATGGGTGTTGGACACACATAAATAAACCACACACTAAAATTTGTGACCTCAGCTCCTATAGATTTCCACAGACGAATTTAGCGCTAAAAGGGAGGGGGGGTGAAATTTGCCCCTCGTAACTCCCCCCCAAAATCGGAAAAAATCAAAAATGATTTTTCGCAAATTCCTTCAAGACGTTTGGCGTGTTTTTTTTTTTTTTTTTTTTAATATCTTTGAGCTATTACTGCTAGAATTTTACTCGAAAATCCATACATTGCTAAATTTTCCACCGAAAATCTTTTTTACCCCCTCTACCCCATTAAAAATCCAAAATTCCAAAATCGCAGAAAATGATTTTTTTGTACTTAAGTCTAGTCTACCCATCTGCATTTTTTTCATCGTGAAGTAATTTGGAACCGAGTTATGCTTATAAAGGTGTTTTTGCCTCCTGTGCCTCCGAAAATCCTTTTCACCCCTTTCCCCTCTTAAAATCCAAAATTCCAAAATCGCAGAAAATGATTTTTTTTTATTCAAGTCTAGTCTCCCCATCTTCAATTTCTTTACCGGGAAGTAATTTAGAGCCGAGATATGCTTATAAAGATGTTTTTGCCTTCTGCACTTCCGAAAATCATTTTCACCCCCTTCCCGCCTTAAAATTCCAAAATCGCAGAAAATAATTTTTTCATATTCAAGTCTAGTCTTCCCATCTGCAATTTCTTCACTGTGAAGTAATTTGGAGCTGAGTTATACTTATAAATGTGTTTTTGCCTTATGCACCACTGAAAATCTCATTTTTACCCCCCTACTCCCCTTAAAAATCCAAAATTCCAAAATCGCAGAAAACGACTTTTTTGTATTCAAGTCTAGTCTCCCCATCTGCAATTTCTTCACCGTGAAGTAATTTGGAGCCGAGTTATGCCTATAAAGGTGGTTTTTGCCTTCTGCCCCCCCAGGGGGGAACGAGGGGGTATTTCGCAAAATCCCGTCTTAGTGAGCGTCAGGGTCCTAAAACCAACCTGCTCAACAAAAATTGCGACTCTATCTCCCATAGGATCGCCACAGCCGTGTTGAGTCAGTGAGTGAATCAGTGAGTTTACTCTTTTATATATATAGATTACTTAGAATTTTAATTTGTTCAGTTAGCAAATATTTCAAACGTTTCCTTTCTGAGTAACATCATTATAGGATATTGTATTCCAGTACAACATATATATACATATATTATGAAATTTGATTTTTAATAACAGGAAAATTTGCATTATCCAAAAATGGAGCTTAGATCTCAGTGACATCAGAGGCAAAAATGAAAAATGTGCATGGACCCTACTGTATGTTCTACGTACCATGATAAAAAAAATACGTGAACCCACCCTCCCAAGCATCTGTAAAGTGCAGTTTCCACTGCGGTTGGTTGGAAGTTGTTTCGAGCCGTGCTATTCAGAATCCATTGATGTGGTCAAGCAGTTGGAGGTGGTTCGAAGGGAGAAAGTCCCTGTCTCTAACCTTCAGCTAAGATAATTGAGGGGCCAGAGGCAGATATCTTTGTCAAATTTGCATGCTTTCCTTTGAAGTAACTGTGCAATCTGATAAAAAAAGGTTACAGCTGATGACATTTGGCTCTTTGTGTCGGAAGCGTGATTAATCGTTTTTTGAACCTTGAAGTTCCAACCGCAATGGAAACCGGCCTTAAAATATCTTAACATATTGTTATCGGCATATTTTCCTCTTTTGAACAGTAAACTACGTCGTTTGGCACTCCTCTAAATCGTTATATTTTTTCAGAAATATTTTTACGTATTTGTGATTAAATCAATTAAATTTTATCTTCAGCAGTTGATGCGAAATTTCACTAGCATGTATATGTGTTAGTGGCATATAAAGGGTTTAACATGAATATGCAAAATCCAAGTCCATTCTTAATTTAAAATATTGTTTTAGAGAACAACTAAGAGCAGGGTTAATTTTTATATTAGATCAAACGAGAATTTTCATTTGCCGATTCAAATGTATTCATTTTGGCCAAGGACAGAACAAACTTTCACAAAGATGCTTATAAATACTCATAAAATACAAAATCGTATGAGCCTGGTTCCCATTTTTCTGACAAATACGTACCTGCTTACTTCCACATCAGATTGTTTCTTGTTCCTGACTTTTTAGATACTCCCTCAATTTCATGATAATGATATATACTTTAGGACCTCAGAAGTCTATTCCTAAAAACTACAGTGGCATGTCTAAGGTATCTTTCGACCAAAAGACAAAGAACTAGTTCATTGTTTTTGTGTTTGACAGTAAAGTAAGGATTTCGAAAATTCCTAATATTTAATGCATAATTTATAAGCTTTATTTTTGGTTACAATATCTGTGTTTGAATAATATTTTTTTCATGCATATCTAAAATTTTTTTACCATGTGGCATTTTTAGTAAATATTTTACTGTGCATGTGTGAAAGATAGAAAAAGCTTTAATGCATAGGTTGAAAGCAAGATATATTGAGCAACTTTTGTCAAAAGTTCATTTGAATAGAGGAAAATTTAAGCAAATTTTCGGTAAAAGAGCAAGCTAAATTTTAGGTATTTTCCAGAGTTGAAATTTAATAAGGGTTTTTTCACATGCTGCATATTTAATTAGGAGATCCAATTATTTCCATCACATTGAAAAAGTTCTTTTTTGTGAAAAACCGCTTACAGGCTTGTAACTTTAACATATTTTTATTTATTTACTAAGATTTATGAGTTCACCTGTGTCGGCTTAGCCGTTTACAGTTTTTCACGGTTTTATCTGAAACAAGCGTAAATACAGGTTAGGACTCCTTAGAAAGATCTCCATGGAGGGCACTCTCCATCAGGCCTAGGACCCTAGTGCAGTCAATCAGCCTTAATCTCCCACAACAACACAACATAAATTAACAATAGAACCATTTAAAGTTTATGACTGTACATTAATCACTACAATAAAAAGAATGAATCATAAATCTAATAATACTTCATATAAATACAACAGTGTGATTCTTTAGCTGTTGTACATGTACTCATTGAAAGATATTTTTGCTTCAAAAAGTCAGAATAGATTAATTAATTTTTAATCTATTAACTGAAGCTTTCAAACTTTAAATATCGCTAATCTCCTCATGGGTCGCAGGGCTTGCGCTGACCTTTTGAAAAGTGGGGTCCCAAGACTCCGTCACTATGAAAATTATGGGTCAATTTTTTGAAAAATGAGGACACATTTTATTTTCTTGAAAAAACAAATGAATAACATTTTTATTTTTGGACATGTAAGACATAACGGCTCATATTTTCCATAAACACAGTTTTTTATGATTTCTTTTTTTATTTTGAAGCTTTGTATTTAACAAAAAAAAAAAATTGTTCACCTGATGCTCCATCTTTTTCATCTATGCTTATGTGTTGCACTTCACCAAACTGTGTGAAAACATTTGTCGTCATGATAATACAACCAAGAAAATTCCTTTTCCCAGATTTATTTATTTTTATTTATTTTTTTATTTTTTTTTCGTAATAGTTTTTTTTTACATAAGCTTATAAAAAAAAAAGTATGGGTCCTCAGGACCCGTAATTTCAAAGATACTGCATCTTTTTTATCAAAATTGGGATCAATGGTGCACTATAGCACACCAACGCGAGCCCTGGGTCGTGGGTTGGCCATCCCTGTTCTACAACAGTGATTTCATTTATTTCTTTAACAGTTTGGAAAGTAACAAATTAGTTTTTATTAGTAGTATATTGTGTGTATTAATTCATAAACATTCTTTTCGTTGTGTTTTGACTTTAACCCATATTCGTCGTTTTTCTGCTTTTATCTTTTTTTTTTTTTTTTTCTTCTCACACCCCATGAAAAACGATGCATCAAGGTTCTACTGTACTCGTATGCCAGCAATGAATATTTTAGTATTAATAGCACACAATTATAGCAAATAAAGTAGTATACTACACACAAGTTTATCACATAGTTTCTATGTTTCTAGTAAGTTTAATAATTTTTATGTAATTAAATTTTATAATGTTTATCATAGAAGTGATTAATTGCTGGCATGTGGTTAATATGAAAATACCTCTTAACCTAAGATGCTATGAATTAAAGTAAGATGTAAAAGAGAAATGGGGGTCAAATGATGTAATAGTTGGGGTCTGGCATAACTTGTATAAAAATGAAAAGTTACTCTAACATAAATCTTTTAATATTAGGTAATTGACTTAGAGGAATCCACACTTAACATTTAGCCTCAGTTGCATAAAGCATTATTTCACAACATGTTTTCTGTAGATATGGTTACACTGATACTGTTATTGCTTTTTCAAAAAATCATTTTATTATTTATTATTATTATTAAATATATATTTTTTCCCTCAGCATTCATTTTTAGTCCTATATTTGGTGATGAATGATTGCATTAACATCATTGTGCTCATGACATATGCAGAATTGTGTCTGAATGAAATGATACACTACCTTTTTTAAATGACTGGACACTTTCGATTTCAGACATTTTGTCAAATATCTCAAAAAGTTCCAGTCAAATCATCTAAAAACTTCAGGAGTGTGAAGAACATGTTATTATACCTCATATATTTCAGTGAAACTTTTGCCCTAAAAGCAAAAATAGGAGTACTAAAAAATTTAAGAAAAATGAAAATGTTTGGGGTCACCCTGTAAAAAGTAATGCTTGAAATACATTCTGGCTGTAGAATGTGATTATGAGGCTTCTTATTATTATCTGTAAAAATTTTATGAGGGTACCACATATTCATTAAATATAACTGTTTCTTTAAAATATTGCTGAAAAAATTGCCTCTTTTTAAACTGTAACATGTAAGATATTAAACCTGTGCAAAGCCATTTTTAGGAAACTTGACACACTACATTAGACATAACATACTACAATCAGAATACAAAAATGTTAAATATCTAATGAAATATGAGCATTTTTACTAAATTTTTAACTACACATGCACAATTTTTAACGAAATTTCATTTGCATAATATAATAACCAATTGTATTGAGCTACTTATATCAAAACCTCAAACAAGTATAATGTAGAAATTTTTTATTCATGAATTCTAAATTGAAATTTCGTGGTCTATGGAGTTGTGCTATGATTATTATTGTCTCACCTGATATATCTGCGTTTGCAGGGGCAAAACTTCCATTGAAATATATGAATTATAACATGTCCTTCAAACTCCCGAAGTTTCAAGATGATTCGTCCAATATTTTTTGAGATATTTGATAAAATGCCTAAAATTAAAAGTGTCCAGTCATTTGATTTATGGAAAGTTAGTGTAGTTTTATTAGTTATGATTCAATGTGAAACATGATTTGCACGGTGTTTCATTCCTAAATTATAATGTTAATTATAGCATACTTGTCAACATCCTAATTAAAATTCTGTAGTATTGTTAACCTTGCCTACTTTTTCACACCAGTATATTTTTGTAGTATTTTCTTTCTTATTTATTTGTAATTACATTTGCAGAATATTACACTAAAAATTTACTATTGTGAAAAAAAGGGCGGGACTAGTGACGCTATGGAATATTAATGAGCATGTTGGCAAGTATGGTTATAGTTAAATGTATGTGACATAAATTTTTTATTATAAATTTTTATTTATTGAATAATCAAGTTTACCCCTTTCAAATATTTTCGCAAATATAATAAGAGAACTTATTTTTTTTCTGATTTAAGTTTTAGCTATGCATCAATTGTTATTTTATATTGTGCTACTGAACCTCACAGTTGTGTGCATTCATTTTTATTGAAATATACAAGTAGTGTTTTTATTTCTGTTAACATGAAATGGAAATGATATTGCTACAACTAATAAAATTTCCTTAATGAAAGTTTATCAAGATTTTATTAAATCATTTCTTTTCTATTTAAGAAAATGGGGGAGGAGGGGCTGGCCCATTGTATATTGTGTGGAATTGAATATTAATAATATTAATTATTCAAACAAAATATATTTTTTAACTTATGAAAATGATATCTCCAAATCATTTAAATTTTTTATCCAGATATTTCCTGTATCTTTTTTTAAAAATCTCAACCAACTGTACGAAAGTTCATCAAAACTAGAAGAATAATGAATAATTTTTAATGTGAATAATTTAAAAACTACTGTGTTTTAAGAGCTTGTAATTTATGTAATTTTAATTTCTTATTTTCTGGTTCAATTTAAGGTAAATGGTTTAGGTAACATGCACATGAAATTAAATTTCTTTATCTAATTATAACACAAATTATTACCATAATGGCTTTTTTATATAGTAGAGTACTTTTGACTGCCATCGTGGTCATCTTTAGCATTAGGAGCTTCTTGTTTGTGTGTTTCAAACTATAACTCACATATTTATACCCTCAAGCGTGAAGCTATCGAAGTACTAACCTAACTAACTTTACATAGTTTACATAACTTTACATAGTTAACCTAACTAACTTTACATAGTCATTAGTAACTAACTTTACATAGTTACTAATGACTGTGAGCATAGCATAATACCTCAAAAATAGCAACCAATAATCAGCAAACTGAAGAGAAGTAATGAAACCAAAAATGATATAAACCAGGAAAGACGTAAGCAAGAAGCTGCTAGTACTGAAGATAACTGTGATGGTGGTCAAAAGTAGTCTACTATATAAAAAAGCCATAATGGTGATAATATGTATTATAATTAGATGAATTAGGCTTTTTAAACATTTTAAACTTTAGTAAATTTCTTTATTTTTAAGAGATTTTTGAAATATCATATCATATAAGCAGAATTAAAAAATATATGCAAGTAGGAAAATCCATTTTAAACCTTGGTGCTATTTTTAGATAAAAATTAATATAGATAATTAAAATAAGTTTCATAATCACATGCTACCACTAAAATACAATGCATTTCAAGCATGTTTTTTTTTTTTTTTTGTAAATGGTCTTTTCCCTTTGGGACAATACCTTCGCGAAATATATGTGGTATAATATGTTCTTTGCTCTCCTCTAATTATTAACATTCTTTTTTATGATTTTGTGCTAAATGCTCTTGAATATGCAATTTTTTTATAAGTAGAACAAATATTATATGGACAACTTATTTATATGGGGAATTATTAAAATTTTCTAAAATTCATATATACTTTGTTTTTCCATTTTAGGAAGACAAACAAATATGTTCTTTTTGCTGGAATTCTAACATGGCTTGGATTAAAAAAGGAAGACGAAGATCCCATGATTTCTGTTATTAAATTAGGAATTTTAAGTATGCAAAAAGAAGAGTATGATAAAGCTGAAAACATACTGCATTTAGCCTTAAAACTAGCCCAAGAAAGACATGATATGCAAGCTCAAAGGTATATATATGATCTTCTTGCTAATACAGCTTTTAAAAAGGGGGATTTCCCGAAAGCTGAAAAACTGTTTATACAAGTCACTAAAGAATTAATTGCTTCAGGAACAGCCCCTGATGATAATTCTATTGTTGAAATATCATTAAAATTAGCTTCTATATATGGTCAGACAAATGAAAGACAGAAAGCTGAAGTAGGTTTTAAATTTTGTATTGATACACAACAGAAAAAAATTACTGACATAAACATGAGTGATAGTGATTCTCTCTCAGAATATCAGAAAGATACAGTATTACTATGGGCTATGAGTGTTGATTGGTATGCTAGGTATCTTTTGGCATCTGGAAAACTTAAAGCAGCTATAGAAAATTTTAAGAAAGCACTTGAAGTTTCTGAAAAAATCAATGGTGTTTCGCATCCTCAGACTTTAGTATTATTAAATGATATTGGAAGCATTCATTGTCTAATGAAAGAATATGAGTTAGCAATAGACATATTTAAGAAGGCAATTGAGCAATCTCGTGGTACAGATTCGCCAGATATCCCTTCTTTTTATTGCAATTTAGGAGCTACTTACTTACAAGCTGGCAATGTAGCTAAAGGAGAAGAAGCGTGTAAAACTGCTCATAAACTTGCTAAAAGTTTTAAGAATTCTGAAGCTTTAGCCGATGCTGAAGAATGCTTAGCAGAAATTAAAGAACTTAAGTCATAGTGATACTTATGTTTATGAAAAATTTATTGTTATTTTTTCTTTCACAAGAAATAATTCAGCTTTATTAAATAAGAATAATTGTATTATTTTAATATATTATTTGTTAAATCACTTTTAATATTTTATTTTAATTTCTGCCTTTGTGTGGTTTATCATTGTTAAAATTACTTTATAATGAAATTTAATCAACTATAAAATCATCCTCAGAAGATAATTATAATGTGATTTTTAAATTACTAATGTTTTAATTTTCTGCAACAAGCCTCTTTAGTTCAGACCTTCTTGCAAGACATTATTATTTAATGATATTGTCTAATTTATACATAACATGTACAGTTTTATTTTCAAGGGTAACAACCATATTGTTAACATATTTTAAAATTCTTAGATAAAATATACCATTTTATGCTTTCAATTAAACTCTAGAAATATCTTTAAATTTATAAAGTAAACCTTTCTGCAAAGGTGATTTTTTTTCTGTGATAATGTCACTATATCCCTTAAAATATGTCATATTTCATTGTATCACTCTCTCAAAATATATTTATTGTATGTAATGTATAATTGTAATAAAAATGCAATAAAGTGTGTTAAATTTATAAAGTCATAATAATATTGAAATAATTAATTTGAAATATCTTAATTTAATTTAAAGTAGCAATAACACTTGAATGTGTAAAATATTCTTGCTTTTAATTTAATAAAAAGGGAAATTATATTTTTTCAATTGTGCATTTTCATTTTTGGGAAAATGTTTAGAGTTATATAAGTAAAATGTAAATTGTTTATACATGTGGAACTGTTATGTGGCAAATGTTTAAAAAGTGTTCTTTTATGAATATAAATTTATACACTTTTTTTTTTTTTTTTTTTAATTCATAATTTATTAAAAACATGTCTATTTTAAATTACTCCAAATTGTGATACTGAAAATAATCTTTTGTTTAAAATTTCTTATTTTATATGTATGTGTGTTATCAGTGGCGCACCCAGAATTTCTGTCTGGAGGGGGCTGAAGAATAATTGGGTCCTGTAGTACAGTAAATAGGTTTATGGGCATATACACACACATACATAAAGAATCTGCTTTAAATGTTTCTTTTGAAATAAGTAAACGAATGAATGAAATTGAATTTAAGTTGAATAGTACAATAAAGGAATTTATATCAGTATATAACATGCTAAGTTACAATAGTTCGATCAGTTGAGGTTAGCACTGAGCTTGTAAACACAAAATTTATCCGAAATGAAATGCCCTCCCCCCATACTTCCATTGAAAATAAAATTTGATCAAATTTAATACTCTTTTGCGCTGCTTTACATATGCAGTAATACGTAAGTAATTAAGAAATTATGATGATTATAGCCAAATAAAAGTATGTTGTGTTGTGATATGTAGGAATTATAAAAGAATTTCAGTGTAAATTTTTACATGGCTATTTTTATTTAATTATCTGGAGTATTCGGGCGATGCTTCTAGGTTCGGTTAACAGAAACAAATCGGACGCATAGTCTTCGTGGATGTTAGTCAACACAGCAAACAGGAGGCAGAACCTCTTAATATAATAAAATATTAATTTTATTCTAATATATAATATATTACTTAGAATTTTAATTTGTTCAGTTAGCAAATATTTCAAGCGTTACCTTTCTGAGTTCATTACGGGATATTGTATTCCAGTATAATATTTATATATATTATGAAATTTGAATTTTTATAACAGGAAATAATCTGGTGTGTCACTCACACGGCTTTCTCTTACCCTGAAATTTTATACTAGAAATACAGGTTGGAGATTAAGAGGTAACATAGTGACTACTGTTATGCAGACCTATGTTAAAAGAATTCAAATTAGGCTTCGGAAGAGTTTTATATTATAATTAGTTCTGTGTGAGGGGAGCTACTGCCCCCCTCAACCACCAGTTTCATTGCTGCACTTACATTTATGTAGAATTTAAATCTGTTATTAAAATTAAAAATTCACTTAAAATTATTCAGACAACTTTCACACTCAAAATTCCTTGAAACTTATCAGACTTGATCAAACTTTTCCAGCAACAAACTTATAATTAATTTGAAAATACAACTTTTGGATCTTCTGAAATTATTCGTTTTTATGTTACTCTAAGATAAAGGTCAAGCCTTAAAACGTGTAAATTTACAAAAAACAAGCGACGAACATTTGGCTTAAAAGCATACATTATTTATCATATGTCTATGAGGAATTCATTTCCATTCCTGAACAGCTTTCCTGGAGATGGTAAAATATTATACTAAAGCACTTCAACTAACAATGAAAAAGAATGTTATTGCTTAAATATTCTCAGTCCTGCATATCATTTGAAGATTATGCACAAACCCCATAGTGCACCTAAGTATAATCCTATAGTAATAATATACAGCACAACCTGAAATGCACTTCCATCATATACACACACATACATAAAGAATCTGCTTTAAATGTTTCTTTTGAAATAAGTAAACGAATGAATGAAATTGAATTTAAGTTGAATAGTACAATAAAGGAATTTATATCAGTATATAACATGCTAAGTTACAATAGTTCGATCAGTTGAGGTTAGCACTGAGCTTGTAAACACAAAATTTATCCGAAATGAAATGCCCTCCCCCCATACTTCCATTGAAAATAAAATTTGATCAAATTTAATACTCTTTTGCGCTGCTTTACATATGCAGTAATACGTAAGTAATTAAGAAATTATGATGATTATAGCCAAATAAAAGTATGTTGTGTTGTGATATGTAGGAATTATAAAAGAATTTCAGTGTAAATTTTTACATGGCTATTTTTATTTAATTATCTGGAGTATTCGGGCGATGCTTCTAGGTTCGGTTAACAGAAACAAATCGGACGCATAGTCTTCGTGGATGTTAGTCAACACAGCAAACAGGAGGCAGAACCTCTTAATATAATAAAATATTAATTTTATTCTAATATATAATATATTACTTAGAATTTTAATTTGTTCAGTTAGCAAATATTTCAAGCGTTACCTTTCTGAGTTCATTACGGGATATTGTATTCCAGTATAATATTTATATATATTATGAAATTTGAATTTTTATAACAGGAAATAATCTGGTGTGTCACTCACACGGCTTTCTCTTACCCTGAAATTTTATACTAGAAATACAGGTTGGAGATGAAGAGGTAACATAGCGACTACTGTTATGTAGACCTATGTTAAAACAATTCAAATTAGGCTTCGGAAGAGTTTTATATTATAATTAGTTCTGTGTGAGGGGAGCTACTGCCCCCTCAACCACCAGTTTCATTGCTGCACCTACATTTATGTAGAATTTAAATCTGTTATTAAAATTAAAAATTCACTTAAAATTATTCAGACAACTTTCACACTCAAAATTCCTTGAAACTTATCAGACTTGATCAAACTTTTCCAGCAACAAACTTATAATTAATTTGAAAATACAACTTTTGGATCTTCTGAAATTATTCGTTTTTATGTTACTCTAAGATAAAGGTCAAGCCTTAAAACGTGTAAATTTACATAATACAAGCAACGAACATTTGGCTTAAAAGCATACATTATTTATCATATGTCTATGAGGAATTCATTTCCATTCCTGAACAGCTTTCCTGGAGATGGTAAAATATTATACTAAAGCACTTCCACTAACAATGAAAAAGAATGTTATTGCTTAAATATTCTCAGTCCTGCATATCATTTGAAGATTATGCACAAACCCCATAGTGCACCTAAATATAATCCTATAGTAATAATATACGGCACAACCTGAAATGCACTTCCATCAATTTTCAGCTATTGTCACACTATAATCTAGTTCTTTTGTGTAGCCTTGTAAATGAACAATGAATGATTTTACTGCCATATTCCAAATGAGGCATGTTTTTACTCATATAACAAATATATATTTATTTCATTTGGTTTAGTGTAATCTATAGATGTTAAACTCTACTTATCTGCAATTTCCCCCATAGACGGAAATTGCAGATAAGTAGAATAGGTATTTGAATAATCTTGAGTGTCCCTGTGCACAAACTATTTGCTTCATTTCAACGAAAAGCTTAGTGTAGCATCCCTATATGATACACATTTAGAATACGAAGTTTGGAATTTCTGCTGCAATTTTTCTTGAGATATGCTGATAACAGACAGACGTATAGACACACACACACACAGAGAGAGAAACTAACTGCAAAAAACATGATTTTCGAATTCAGGGGACCTCAAAACGTGTAAATAAAACACTCACTTTCGAAAATTTGACCCCAAAACAATACTTTCTCTACCTTATGGGTAAGAGAAAGTAAAAAAAAAAAAAAAAAAAATTGCATTATTAAAAAATGGAGCTTAGATCTTAGTGACATCATAGGCAAAAATATGAAAACTGTGCGTGGACCCTACTGTATGTTCTACTTACCATGATGAAAAAAAAAGTGACCTCATTTTCAGAAGCATCTGTAAAAATCTTAACATATTGTTATCTGGGTATTTTCCTATTTTGAACAGTAAACTATGCCTTTTGGCATTGATCTAAATCATTATATCTTTAAAAGATATAATTTTGCATATATGAGAATAAATCAATAAAACTTTGTCTTCAGCAATTGATGTAAAATTTCACTAGCATGTATATGTGCTAGTGGCATATAAAGAGTTTAACGAATATGTAAATTTCATTTTTTATTTAAAATATTGTTTTAGAGGAACGACTAAGAGCAGGGCTAATTTTTATTTTATATCAAACGAGAATTTTCATTTGCCGATGTGAATGTGTTAATTTTGCCCAAGGACAAAACAAACTTTCACAAAAATGCTATAAATACTTATGAATTAAAATATAAAATTGTATGAGCCTGGTATCCCATTTTTTCTGACAAATACATCCCTGCTTACTTCCACATCACACTACTTCTTCTGCCTGACTTTTTAGGTACTCCCTCGATTTCCTGATAACAGTATATGCTTAGGGCCTTAGAAGCAGATTCCTAAAAATTACAATGGAATGTGTAGGGTATCTCTCAACTAAAAAACAAAGAACTAGTTCATTGTTTTTGTGTTTGAAAGTAAGGATTTAAAAAAAAAAATAATAATAATGTATAATTTATAAACTTTATTTTTGCTTACAATATCTGTGTTTGAATAATATTTTTTTCATGCATATCTAAAGTTTTTTACCATGTCAGCTGGTTCTGGAGGGGGCTTGAGCCCCCTAAGCCCCCTCCGTGGGTGCGCCACTGTGTGTTACGTTTCTTCTCACAAGTTTTGAAGATAATCTAGGAATTTTAAGTTAGTGTTTCATCTAGGACATGCTCTAAGAGCACGGTACTAATTGGCAAAAGTCGCCTTGCCCATTTTGAAAATACTGAAATGCACTCTTAAGTCATACACAGAGATGTTTTGGTAGCTTGCGGAAATTCTAAAGAGCTTTAGTAGATTACTAACAAATTTATAACTGACAAAAAAGTTACAAATTAATACTATACAGCAAAATTTACACAAATATAAGGTGAATTGATCATCTAGTAGAATTTTTTCAATTTCCTAAAGCACCATTTCTGAAAATACAGTGTTCACTGTAGAATAATAACAGCTTAAAAAGAAAATCAAATCTAAAGTAGTTGACCATTCAAAAACTGTTCATGCTCTTGGAAAAAGTTTTTTTTTTTTTTTTCCCCTGTTTTACACAGCCACATTGCTGATTTACCATGTTGAATATTTGCAATGAAACTGACTGACTTAAAATTCACTTGCTATGTCTGAAAAGTTACTTGCCAGTAGTGATGTGAGGTGGAAAATTTTTAAAGCCCAAAAAGCAATTTTTTCAGTAATTTTTTTACGTGATATATTTAAACTTTTCTTTTATTAGTCACAGTATAGTTATTAGTAACAGTAATGTTAGATATAAAGTGAAAAACAAAAGTTTTTGATTAAAGATCATTTTAGAAAGCTACCAGATATGATTTAAACAACTTCCTCAAAGGAGAAGGCTATTTATTATAATACAAGAGATCTATGGTTGCTAATAAGAATTTTGAATGTCAGTCAAGTCAAGTCAACGATCTGCTTCGGAGTACCTGCAGTTGGTCGCAACCAATGCTTACCTCCAACGAAAAATGTGAAAAACATAAAAATAATTTTCCATAACATAAGAATTTTGAATGTCACTTTCAATAAGATTGTGTGAACATAATTATAAAGCGTTTGGCAACATAACAAAAAAAAAAAAAAAAAAGAAGAAGAAGATATATTGATAAATTAATGCACTACTATGCTGCTGAGTTTGTATCTGATTTTTTAAATATTCATTTGATAAATAATGATACAATGATGCTTTTCAAACTCGGACAGCAATTCTGATTTAGGTCACATTATGATCTCTGGTTCTGAGAGTGATTTGGAAAGTTAGAACATTTTCATAATCTCAATCTCCCCTTCCCCCCCCCCCCCCCAATATATATTTTTGTAATTGCTTCAATCACAAAATTAGCATTGTTAAAATTTTTAGAGAAAAACTAAATATAAAAACATAATTTTATTTTTTTTAAATCACTTTTTAACACTAATTCCTAAAGTGAAAAAAAAAAAAAAAAATGGTTTTTATTTATGTAAACAACAGGAAATACAATTTCCTGCCTGAATAAATAAAGAACTCGATTTTTAATAAAATTTAAGGAAGTGTAATAGATAAAATGAATGATGTCATAACTGGTAACTGGAGGTTCAGTTGAAAAAACTCAATATTTCTTTATTTGCTTGAAATACCTAAAATTGAATTGTACTTGAAAAATATCATAGTGGGTGATACATTTAAAGTTTAAAAAATAAATAAATAAAAATCTTCTCAAAATTGCACATTATTATTTTATTTATTTTTTGTATAGAAGATTACATTCATTATCCAATACTACCAACTATTAAAAAATATGATTTTGTGTTCACAAGTTATATTTAGAAATAGAACAAATAAAAATAAATAAAAATCTAAAGAATTTTAATGAAATAAAATCCTTATGGTCCGAGCCATACCTCATTAATTATCTTGCAAGATTTCTCTGCCACTGGCAGCCAAACCGTATATTATTCTATGAAAAATTTGTTATGAGAATTACACATTATCTATTTACTTATATTTAATTAATTAATTAATTTTTTAATTTTATGTTTATTTTCAGAAAATTCATAATTGTTAAATTTGTTCAACTTCGAAATGAAGCAGTAAAAATTCAAAAAATAAATTTGGCGAAAAACAAAGGCAAATTTAAATATTGTAGATTTTTTTATAATAAAATCATAATTAAAAAAAAATAAAATAAAATAAAATCATTAATTTTTATAGCAATTTTCTCTGTATAATAAAATTGGATTCAGCTGTTGGCAATATTATGTGGAGGGTCTCTGAGAGCTACACATCATTTAATCATTATACATGTATCAACAGTCATTAAAAATTATAACTTTCTACTTCTATACATGAAAAACCTTAAATCATAATATCAATGTTTTGTTTATTAATTTCTTTTTGAATTGAATAATTATTCATATTTTTCTAATAGTTTTGTTTACTTGTAGCTAATAAGTTTAATTTTACAAAACCTTCGTAATTTAGAGACTGAAATTTTTTCGGAAAACCCTCATCGCTAATTGCCAGTAGTGAGTAAATCAGACATCCCCCCCCCCCCTTCTGCCAAAGAGTGAACCACTTTATGTAGAAAACATAGATTTTTATGCAATTGATATATGGTTTAGTGATCTCTATTTATTCAGGTCATCAGATTTTCAAAGTAATACTCTAGCTAATTAGGCTGGAATTTTCATAAAGGGAAATCAAAATTACATTAAAATAAGCTGAAATCGGATGCAATATTTGGCCATTAAATGGTTAAATATTTTGATAAGTTATGAGTTCATTAAAATTATTCGATTAATTTTATTAGATTATTGAATTCCACATTAATAACAGTCAATTTAATCTAACATACTCTTCTAAATAGCTTTTAAATCTAGTCATTACTGAAAAAAATCTTTCTAAATATTGCTTTTTAGATATATAATGTGTGGGTTATACTTGATAATGAATCAGAATGTAAAAAGTACTAAAAGTGAAATCAACATTCTTAATGTAGTTATGAATTTCTTTGCAATGATTATACATTTTTTAAAAGTTTAAAAAATCCAATTATGGAAATTATATAATATTTTATAGATTTAATTAACAGGCTTTGCTCACTTCACTGCTCACAAAATTTAAATGAGCACTTTTTCTCTGTATTTCAATTAGGTTATTTATTGCATAACAGGCTGCTATTATTCAAAAAACTGTGATTTTACAGATACTATATCTCAGCATCGATTAAACATTTTAGTTTTGGCACTATGTATTAGTGAGACCTAGACACTCTGTAATAATAAATTTATAAGTATGATAAATGTATAATTTTAGTACAATTAGTTATATAATAAAAATTATACATAAAGAGATAACTGTTATAAATAAATAAATTCGAATTAATAATTTATGCTGTCCAAAGTATAAAAACAAGAATATTAATAAACTGATCGCAGCCACTGCTAAAATGGGTTTTCCTAAAAACTTTGTATTTTATATTTTATATCCATAACCATGTTACATAAATAATAATAATAAAAATGTGTACACATTAGTGTAACTCAACAGAAAAATTATAAAATAATAAAAGGCAATAAAAAAGGTGGCAGTTGGGTGGGCAGATGTTTGATTATGGAGGATGGGTAGTGGTGTTCGGCTGGATGGTTGGGTGGGATTGTGAAATTAAATTTTTAAAAAAAGGGGCAGAAGGCTTGTTGCATTTACTTTGTATTAATTTGCAATCTTTCTTTATCCATTAAATTTCAGTTTTTTCATTGTTGAGTTGTCAACTATTCTTAAAAATCTAATCATACTATTAAACACATAGTAATTAATCTATAAATTTCATTGTTGCTTCATAGTTTCATTATTTTTCATCTGCTATGAAATTTTGCTTTTTTTAATCCATATGACTCCTATTCTGGTCTTGGCAGGCTGGGGGAGTGTTGCCGGCATGAAGCTAGTTTAACCCCACAGGCAAGTCACAAGTCTTGCCACCTGCCTGCTTCCTTCCTTTCTTAAGTTTCTTAAATTAACATAAATTTTAATTTAGTTTATGTTTTTCTGTTAAAATTTTGTTGAGTTGGTTTATTGTTTTGCTTGTTATGCAGATTGTTAATTAATAAATTTGGTTTCTTTAAATATGTGTATTTCATCCCCTGATTAATTTTTTCACCTTTCTGAGCTTCTCCTACATAAAGAAATATTTCATTCTTATTGGTTTTTGTGGTTTCAGTGATCTTGTATCTGTTGCTTGGCTTCTACTACACTTTATATCATTATTATATTATATATATGTGTTAATTTAATATAATATGTTTAATTTTTTTGGTTGTGCTACAATTTGATTTCAACAAATATCATAAAAAAATAAAAATCGCCTTTAAAAGAATTAATTAAATAAAATAAATAGTGTAAAAACCACTGCAAAGACATGCAGATGATTGAAATCAAAGAATACATTTTAGAAAATGAAATAGAAAAATTAATCGATAAAATTGAAAATAATAATAATAAATAATTAAATAATAATAATTTTAAAAATTCAAATTAAAAAAAAAAAAAAAAATCTTGATAAGGTGCATCTTGCAGGTCCAAGCTATCCCTCTGCCAAGCTTTATAGCTCTCCAATCAGTAGTCTGAGCTTTAAAGTGCAGATAAACAAACAGACACTTCTCTTTATTTATATAGATTAATTTATTTAAGTTATAAAATCTAATTTATTAATTTTATTTATGTTATTTGTATGATTATTTATTTTGAGTTGTATTTTAAATAAAAGAGTTATATATTTATTATCGTTATCCTCTTTTTTCCTATTTTGTACATTAATTTACTCAATTTTAATGTTATATCTTGCATAGTACACACATGTGAAAATCATTAAAATAGTTGTAAATTTTTAGATTTATTATTATTATTATTACAGTAGAACCCTAATCCATCATTTTTTACGGGGTGCATGAAAAAAAACGATGGAAGCAGGAAAACGACGAAGCTGATTAAAGTCAAAACATGAAGAAAGCAATGTTTATGAATTAATATGCACAATGTATATAGTATACTACTAATGAAAACTAATTTATTACTTTCTAAACTGTCAAGGAAATAAATCAATGTTGTTTAACTTTAAGTAAAATTTATTTTTTTAAATCAGTAATTTTATGTTGGGTTTTTCATTCATTTTATAAATTAAATAGGAATTTTTTCAGATTTACAACATTTTTCAGGTTCTTTTCTGTTATTTCATGTGCTTATATAAAAGTTTGTGTATTTTCAAACGGCATAATTGCGTCATTGGCGTGAAAATTATCCCCTGTTTCTTCATCATTATTTTCATTGTTTGAAATCATACATTTCTTCTATGCTTTAGGATACCACATGTCACAAAGTCTTGATCAATGCAAATATTATCACTAAATTTTGTACCAGATGCATTCTCTGCTACACGCAAACACTCTTCATCTGCATTATCAGCATCATCATCATTTTTCTTGCCCTTCTGTTTGGTATTCTTCATTTTTTCGCATGTAACCGCATTTCACAAAACAATTTTCTGGATTACTGAAGAGGTTACTTCCTGCCATGCTGAAATTACAATATGAATAGATGGTCTTGAGACATGGCATCACAATTTTGATCCTCCATCGAAATGGGGAAAAGAGTTATTTGAGGATGAAAGAAGGAATTCCAGTTTGTGTGCCGTATGGAACCACTTGACTTACAGAAGAAAATTTGTACAAGGTCAGGAGAAAAATTTTACAATGATGAATGCGGAAAAACAACTTTTTGAAGCACAATAAATGCAGGTTTCGTTAACATTACATTATTTAAATACAAATTGTGCAGGAAACATCGAAAAAAATGATGGATGCAGGAACAATAGATCGGGGTTTCACTGTATTATTATTTAATGCATGTAGTAATTCAAGAAATATAATTCCTATTATTGATGTAATTTATTTTTCATTCTTTAAGTTTAGTTTCAAGGATTTTTTACACTCTTTCCACCAAACTTTAACAATATTTGCTAATTACAATTTGTCTGTCTGTGTTTTCACTTCAGTAAATATTTTTAGAATGCTATAAAACCAATATATGTTTTTCATGTTTACTGCAGAAGGCTTCATATCAAACACATAGAAGGTTTATGTACAACAACTCGCAAAATAATTCAGATACATTACATTCTATGCAGTCTATGTCTTATAAGCACATTTCAACATCTTTATACTGCACTAAACATACAAAATAGATATGGATTTTTCAGATGCAATAAAGAATGTTTTTAGAAAATGATGCAATTAATAAGCAATACATAAGCTGAAATGTGAGCTATGTATCTTAAATGTTTAAATGTTAATTCTTAGAATATCAACAAATATGTATGTATATAAAAAATTATATCATTGAAAAAATAAATGCATTTAAGGTTATAATAATGTAAATTTTACTGTGCAAGTTTAATAGTTGATAGAACTTTATATCAATTTTATTATTCACTTGTAAATATATTTCTTTTCGTGTCAAAAGAAAAAAAATAAAATCTGATGTGAACACCGCACAACTTCCTTATACATTTATTGAAATATCTAAATTGTTATAGAAACATTTTTGTGTGTGGTATGTGGTTCGTAAATAAAGACAGGTTTTTCAGTCCATGAATATACTTGAAATCAAGCCGCAAAATATATTATTTCAACCATAAAAGTTCCGATAATAGGATTATATAAACCACAGAGCACGGATATTGCTTGTTCAGGAATAGTATCTCCCCAACTTATTACAGAATCTCATTTAAAAATTCACAGCTTAGAAATCAATAAAATTCGCCCAAGTAAAGGTGGCATTCTTTTGAACTCTGGCAAAAATTATTTAAGAAAAAGCTCACTTATTCTAGCAACCCTGAGTTACTATTTTTTGGTAAATTTGGTTGCTAAGCTCACCAAGTCGCCAAGATTTTTCCAACACAGATTTTTAACCTAGGTGACAAATTTACATTGAATTTGATGAGATGGTGATTAAATTTGACAGAAAAACAGTAGTTTAGGGTGACCAAAGTTTGGAAGCTCTATCTTCCAGAATGCTACTTTCTTTTGTTTTTAGTGCAAAAACAAACTTTTAAAAGTTCTATGAATCATTAACAAGACTAAAAAAAGAGAAGAGTCATTTGTCGACTAGACCCTGTATATTGTTATGAATTCGTAAATAAGAGTAGTGATTTATATGTAAATTCATTCAAAGAGGCTTAGTCAGGTTATAAAATGTTAATTTTTACCATTTCTAGTTTGTTTTCGCATTAAAATAGTTCATTTCTGCTAAAAATTCATTGAAAAGCTTCACCAAGGCAAGTAACGGCCTTGTGCCAATTTGGTGAGTTTTTTGCTCCTTGGCAATTTTGGCGAGAAAAACCTTATTATCCATATCTTGAATATCTAAGCTGTAAATTGATTGGTTTAAGTTTCAGGAATATTTTCCATTTTTCTACACGTCGGTTCAGTCAGTTCCACCAAGACATTCATTGCTGCATAAAGAGCTCTGAGCCTCTTTGGATTACAGCCGAATGCTGTGTGGGAATGCTATGCTACAGTTTATACTGTGAATTTGATGTCGTCAGCTGTTGTTTAAGCTGTGCTTACTGGGAAAACTGAAGTTGATACTTGTTTTATAGACCTGTAAATTGTAATCATCTAGAATTTTCTGTAAGGAAACTTTTGAGCTGCTACAAGTTTCGCCTTTCATTCAGAGACAACTCACGAGTCCCAAGTATGCAACAATATCTTATATATTTCTTTGGGTACAGGTACTATATTTTACATAGCGTTTCGATTAAAGAGGAAATTGATAGTAGTTTCTTTACATCCATGAAGGTAGGTGCTAAAAGCAAACTTAGTTACATGGCAAAAAAAAAAAAAAAACTAGTATGTTGTGTTGTGGCCACCATGAGATTTTCTTCTATATATTAATTTACGCAATTCAAATTATTTATTAAATTATAATTTATTAAAATTATTTTCCATGATGAATGCAGAGGATTTTTATGTCAAAGGTGTATTTACACTAAATGCTGAAAGAAAGTCAATTTTGAGTCAACGTGAAAAAAATAGGTTTTTTCTAATTTTTTTTTTTTTTTTTTTTATCATTAAAAATGAAAAAAAATTATAACTTCGTTTTAAATTGTCACAGATTTATGGTTCAACTGTTTGTTTAAAAAGTATTGACGAGATCTTTCGAAAGATACTTATATTGAAAATTTATACCCTTCGGGAAGGGGGGGGGGGGTAGAATGATGCTTCTTCATACACACATTTTTTCTAGTTTACTATTACTATTATCAGTAATTCATATCCATTTTACAATCATGCGTTTAAAATAACTTTTATTATGTATATTTATACGAAAATTTGTCCTATACTGCCATATTAAAAATTTAGAAAAAAAGAAGGGAATGACAGTGCCACCTATTAAGCGACTGAACCCCAAATCTAATTAGCACTACTTTAAATCAGGGTCCAACTAATACCAAGTTTGATTAAATTTTGTTCAATGGTTCGTGAGGTACAGCGTCCACAAAATTTGTGATACACGGACAGACATTTTCTAAAAACAGTCAAATTGTGTTCAGGATATCTCAAAACATGTATATCCATCGAAAACTAGAGTTTGAAAATTTTCACGAATCCAATTTAGAAAGTACAAAAATGCCATGACAATTACAAATGTGAATTTTCAACTTTGTACGACTATTCATATTGTAGCTATGCAAGATATAAAATTCATTTCACAATTCTGTATTACAATACTCTGTATAATAAAGTAAAAATAAATGTGAAAAAAAAAAAAAAATTGTATCCACTTGACTTTTAATATTTCATGGCTTTTATGATATTTTTAATAAAAAATTTTCAAATTTCGAGCTTTTTTTTTTTTTTAATTAAAACTAATTATATTATTGTCTATAAAACTGAGGGTATTGCAGCTTTTGATTAGTGAATAATTTTTATTAATTGGTGCAGTAGTTGAGATTACCCCTACATACATACAAACTTTTCAATGCCAAAAAATAGTACAGGGTAATGGCATTGAATAAAAATACTCACACTAATCACATAACACAAACCTTATAGAATATACAACCATTATTTTTCCAAGCAAAACAATTCAAGATGCTTCGCTTATGTTACAACTGTCCACCAGGTGATAATGTGGGCGAATATGAGTGTTGCCTGAGGATGTTTGGCTAAAGACTGACTAACAAGGAAGATTCCGTTTTATTTATGAAAATAATAAACTTTTTTCATTGAAAATAACTTTGTAAGTACATAAATGTTGGTTCTAACTTGGTAAGTATATAAATGTATTGCCATTTTGAGGAAAAGAAAAATGTGATCCCCTACTTTTAGGTATTTGTTTAAGGTTTACGTTATTTTAAAAAAGGATTTTGTTTATTCGTCTTTATACGACAGTGCTATTTACTGTATCGTTATTTAATAATAAAATTTAAACGATTTTTAAACAAAAATATCTGCAACTTTTGTTACATAATGCCAACATTTTAATTTATTCTGGAGAACTATTAGTACCCGCTATTTCTTCACACCATTTTATTGATAGTATTTTTTTTCCCAATATGTAATTTAATTACGATTAAATATGATGAAAGATACATTTCTATAAAATTGGTGCATATAATAGCCTAAGAGCCCACGACGGCCAGACCTTCGTTATTTAATAAAAGCTGAAAATTCTTCTGTGCGTGTCCCCTATACAGGTAAGAACGACCAGGGACTATAGAGTTTGGGTAGTGGTTACTTGGGCAGGTAACAGGTAGTAAAGGTGTATAAAATAGTACCTTAAATTCGTTAAAGTATAAAGCTCAATTTTTTTATATTTTATTAGGGATAACTTAAGAAATCTCGTCATCCATTGCCGGACACTTATGACAGTTGCTACCCCCTGCCAGACACCCCTAAATTTTAATAAATTATAATTATACTTTCGTTACAGTATAAAAGCTAAATTTTATATATGTTACTTGGGAACCTATAAAAAAATGTTACCTCAATAGCCGGACAGTTTTAATGGATTTTTACACCTTGCCAGACACATCGAAAGTCCGCTGTAGGTGCGAGCGCGAGGTAACGATTGTTCTAGCGGGTGCGAGTGAGATAGGGCGCTTAGTCGACTGCGATCTTTCACTGCGCATCATCTGTCTTTTAGTGATGTATTGAAGAATTATGTGTAGCTACAACCACGTTTTACCATTGATATTTGTGTCGTTTTTTTGTGAAATAAAAGTGTAATTTTAGTAAACTAGTTGGCATAGGTGGACTCTGCTCAGTTCCCCATCATATTTATGTTCTCATAAATTTCTAGTGCGAGACATATTATAATCACGTTAAAAGAAATGAATTTGACCAAAGCTTGATATTATGACAGAATGAAATCCCCGCCTAATAGGCTATCCACCGTTCACTTCGATATATATATCTTATTCTAATCTATTAATTTATTTTATCAGGGTCAATTCCGTTGTTTAGTTTTCATCCTACTATTTCCAATGCAATAATCCTCAAAATTCATATTTATATGAAAAATTTACAATTTCGCTATGTTGATAAAATCGTAAATTACGAATGATTTACGAAATTTTCCTATTAGAATATTTGTATTCAATCATGTTCAAACAAATATCATAAATGTAATTTTGAAGTTGTCTAATGTATTTACGATCCTCAAAATGGAAATTTATGCTCAATTTTGCCTTATTCTGACGTGTTAAGTAAATCGTAAATTCCAAATAACTTACGAATTTTTTAAATTGGAAAAATCGTAGTCTATGATATTCATGCCAGTATCCTAAATAATATTTCGAAAGTGGTTTGACATCTTTACGATGAAAATATCCCTCAAGATTGACGTTTATGTGAAATTTTGCTCTATTCAGCCATGTTAAGAAATTCGTAAATTTCCAATAACTTACGAAATCTTTATATTGGAAAATTCATAGTCATTAATAATCCTGTAGTGACCTAAATAATATTTCAAAAGTAGTCTGACATCTTTACGATGAAAATATCTCTCAAAATTGACGTTTATGTGAAATTTTGCTCTATACTGCCATGTTAAAAAATTCGTAAATTTCCAATAACTTGCGAAATTTCCAAAGTAGCATATTTATAGTTACTGATGTTCATTCCGGCATCAAAACTGATATTTTAAAACTGGTCTGACATTTTTACAGTAAAACGTTTCCATTAAATGCACGTTTAAGTGAATTTTTGTCCTATTCTCCCATGTTAAGAAAATCGTAAATTTCTAATAACTTACGAAGTTTTTAAATTCGAATGTTGCAAATGAATAGGGTTCTTGCCAGTGTCGAAAGTAATATTTTAAAACTGATCTGACCTCTCTGCGATCATTTGTTCGTGAGATATCGTGTTAACAGACTAACAAACTAACGGACTAACACACTAACGGACTGACACTGACACACTAACAGACACCCTACAGACAGACACCATAGAAATTTTGTCATTTTCGGATTCCTCACACCTGAAAACGTGTAGAAAAGTCAAAAAACCGAGGTCGAAAATTTTCACGATTACCTAAGTTCCCCATACCTATAGTATGATGGGGAACTAAAAGTGTTATCATGGGAGACACATTAATTTGTTTTGTGTGTAATAAAAGTGATGGTAAGATAATATTGTCCTCGGAGGAAACTTTAAAAAAATGTCAAACTGTTTTGAAAATCAGAAAAAAACATAACCTTAAATATAAAGACATTATTCTGCCTGATGAGTATACAGAAAATGGTTATCACCGGGGATGTTATAAAGCATTTACAGGACTTATGAAAAAATACTTAACTTCTGAACCTGAAAATTGGACAAAAAACAGTGAAAAACAAAAATCAGCCAGTGTTTCTACAGACAATACCTCAACCCTCCGCGCAATTGGAGTACTCTATAACTGGGCCTGAACAAATTCGATCAAGTGATTTCGCGAAAGAGTTAAAAAATTTAAATTTTAAAGAGGCTCTGGTTAATTTTTACTTTCCGAACACTATAGTGAGGAAAGTATTGTAATCATGTCAAAAATCCGAATTCGAGATTTTGATGTTTCTATACGTTTTGAGGTCCCCTGAGTCCGTTTTCACTATTTTTACGATGATGTATGTATGTGTGTGTGTATGTGTGTATGTCTGTGAGTGAACACGCTAGCGTCTAAACGCTTTGTTCAATTAACCTGAAAGTTGGTACGCATATTGTAAGTCACCATAGTACGAACCCTATAGATTTTGGTGAATCTAGCACTTATAGTTTTTTTACAGGGACACAAAGAAAAATTCTTTATCATTATGGCCTATGGGAGCAAAATCTTAAAAGTGCGATAGCATCTAAACGCCTTATTCAATTGAGCAAAAAATTTATACACATATTATAGGTCACAAATACTCAATTTGTATAGATTTTGGAGAATCTAGCACTTATAGTTCTTTTACAGGACACAAAGAAAAATTCTTTATCATTATGCCTATGGGGCCAAATTTTTAAAAGTGTGATAGCGCCTAAACGCCTTATTAATCTGAGCAAAAAATTTGTACACATGTTATAGATCACAGTTGAACTAACTGTATAGACTTTGGTGAATCTAGCACTTACAGTTTTTTTACAGGGACACGAAGAAAAATTCTTTATTATTATGGCCTATGGGACTAAATTTTTAAAAGTATGATAGCATCTAAACGCCTTATTGAATTGAGCTGAAAATTTATATGAGTATTATAAATCACTGTTGCACTAACTATAAGCATTTTGGTGAATTTAGCATTTATAGGTTTTTACAGGGACACAACAAAAAATTCTTTATCATTATGATCTATGGGCCCAAAGTTCAGTAGCGTTAAATAAAACATCGTGTAATAGATGGAGAAAAATACTCAAACACTCTATTATGGTTTTCTCTCTTTTGTTTTTTTAACAACTCCTCTTTCTTTACTTTATCTACAAAACTGTTAATTACTCAATGTTCGGAAAGTCGAGTGGAGTCACTCCAGATTTTTTTATTTCACATTGGGCTACTGATGAAGTGGTGCCATTTATTGGCAACAAAACGATAAACATCAATTTCAGAAAATGTCATTCTTTCACTGTTGATAATTCCAACAAAGTTATCTCAAGGGTTGATGAAGAGTTGTCATGCCCATCACACGAGGAAGCAGATACGAAAATAGTATACCATGCATGTAACATCAACTATCCAGCAGAAATAGTAATAAGAAGTGCTGATACTGATATTGCGGCTATAATGCTTGGTAACATGCATCATCTTAAAAGTGATTCCGTTGTTCGGATGCTTACGGGTACTGACTGGCAATAACTTAAGATATGTGGACCTAACTAAAATACATGCAGAGTTGGGACAGTTAATTTGTCAGAGTTTACCTGGATTTCATGCCATCACAGGTTGTGATTTTAACCCTGCATTTTTCAGAAAAGGAAAATCAATACCATACAAGAAATTAAAAAAAAATCCCGAGTACCAGGAAGCTTTTAAGAACTTCGGCAACAGCGAATTAATTGAAAATTTAGATTTTCAACGAAACATCTTCGATATTATTCAGAGATTTATATGCAATGTTTACAATGTCCCTAATGTTATTGGTGTTGATGACGCTAGACTGCAATTATTCATCGACTCGTATACAGTCTCCGATGTAAACGAAGCTTTTGACCGGAAAAAGTTGCGAAATTTTGACGCTAGCAATCTACCACCTTGCAAAAGCGAGCTACTGCAACAATTTCTGCGAGCAAATTATATATGTACCATTTGGAATAATGCTCATCTGAAAAATCCAACTACATATCAACCAGACAATAACGGCTGGGTATTGAAAAATGACAAATACCAATTCAAATGGTTTTCAGGAGATCAACTACCAAGTTATGTTAGTGATTCGCTTAAAACTCAATCAGGTATGTAATTATTATGACAAATTATTGTACATAATTTTTTAATTATTCATAATTGTATAATCTTGTTTATTTTTTTTTTTTCAGAAACTGACGAAAAAGGCGATATTGAAGACGATCATGACATCGACTGGGCGAGTAGTGACGAAGAAAATGAAAATATCGACGACAACGAATAAATATTTTTTTCACATGTAATAATGCTTTTTTTTGTATATTATAATAATAAAATTACATTTTTTACTTTATATAACCTGACTATGAACGTAATAAAATAATTTTTTTATTGGATATCTTTGAAGATCGCAATCGACTAAGTGCTCGCGCTCGCACCTACAAAGGACTTTCGATGTGTCTGGCAAGGTGTAAAAACCATTAAAACTGTCCGGCTATTGAGGTAACATTTTTTTTATAGGTTCCCAAGTAACATATATAAAATTTAGCTTTTATACTGTAACGAAAGTATAATTATAATTTATTAAAATTTAGGGGTGTCTGGCAGGGGGTAGCAACTGTCATAAGTGTCCGGCAATGGATGACGAGATTTCTTAAGTTATCCCTAATAAAATATAAAAAAATTGAGCTTTATACTTTAACGAATTTAAGGTACTATTTTATACACCTTTACTACCTGTTACCTGCCCAAGTAACCACTACCCAAACTCTATAGTCCCTGGTCGTTCTTACCTGTATAGGGGACACGCACAGAAGAATTTTCAGCTTTTATTAAATAACGAAGGTCTGGCCGTCGTGGGCTCTTGCTCTATAAGGGCGCTACTAACAATGCTCCGAAATCAATTAAAATGTTGGCATGCCTGTATAACGTAACTTTTTTGCAGGTTTTCTAATAAACAGGCATGAGAATTTTCCGCGGATCCGCGATTTTCCGCTTTTTTGTGATTTTCGTTTATTTCGCGGTTTTTTGTTTTGTTAAAATCAAACTCTCCAATGATGATCAGTGTTCAAACGCTCCACGAAAAACTTTAGATTCTCAATCTTTTTCCATCCAAAATATAAATGTCAATATTCATTTTAAGCATGCTTTATCAGATTCTATAACATATGATAGAAAAGAATTATTCAATATTTCTCACTCATGTAATTTTTTGTCCTCCCCCCCCCCTCTTTTTCATCTCTAACCATTGCCAATCAAACATTCTGCAGGAAGCTTTTTATTTTTTAATATTTATCCATCCACAACAAAAATGTCAATATTAATTTTAAACTTACTTATGATATTCTAGAACCCATAAAGAAGTAGAATTGTGTTTAATATTTCTCACTCATGAACAACTTTTTACCCCCCCCCCCCCCTTTTCCCATTTTCCAACACCAGTCAATGTTATTAAATGTTGATTGCTAGATAATGTTTTTTTTTTTTTTTTTTTTTTTTTTTTAAACACATGTTTTATTGTGTTGATGTGTTATTCTTTTAGTTTAATTTGTCACCTTTAAAATATTTTGTATAGTTTTTTTCCTGTAAGCATTATTTTTCATTTGAAATAAATTTTATGAACACATTTGTATAGTTTTCCCCGCGCGCGTTATTTTTCGTTTGAAAATAATTTTATGAACATGCGTATTTCCTCTTTTTTCAATTTTCTGCACTCTCATGCCTGTAATAAAGGGGTAGTCTTACGTTATTGATCTTAAGACTTAATATACACAATTTATTTTTATAGCATTGAAATGCAGGTTAAGAGAAATTCGTGTGAGTGTCACACCAGATTATTTTTTTGCACATTAAGGCTCATTAGATTGAGACTTTACGTCTTAAAGTTGATTCTGAACCACTACAAACATCCCTGCCTCAACCGGTTTCGAACTTGGCACATTAAACCAGAGTGCTAAGCATAATGGCCTTCAGATCTTTTTGTGTGTTTGTGCTTCTATACGTCACCTCCGGTTTTTCTTTCCTTAACCGAAAAAAGTTGAGAACACATCAAAATTTAGTGAGAACACATCAAAATTTGTTCCAAGATTATAACATCACCATGTAGTAACATATATTTATAACTTATCCTGTTAAATAAATAATATCTTTCCTTAAAAATATAACCAGTCAAAAATAAATTAAAACAAACAGATGGGATGTAATCGTTTATTTTTCTGCTGCAAATCCAGGGAGAACTTTATAAGGAGAATGTCGTATTCCAAATGTTATTCTTGGTGTACTGTATTTGTCATATTTGACCTGTAAATATACATAAGAAAATCTATAAACATTGTTTTTAACTAATATAAAAATTCAAAATTTATTCACATGTTTGAACAGTACTGTTTTAGACTTGATTATTACTCATCTTATCCACACTACCCAACTTCCAAATCCACCATTATCTAAAATCTGTACAACAAACATATATTCTGTTAACGATGTTAAAGAGTAACTTTAATGATGTTAAAGCCTGACTTTCATTTCTAAAAATGAAGATGTACAGTTGCCAGACATACACAGTTATTTTATAGATACAGTCGGTAACAAAAGTGTCCGAACACTAGCAAAAATTTCTATGTAAAAAAAGTACACTTCATACGGTTTTGTTAAATAAATCCTTGTCAAATCCTGTCTTAGTCAGCCTAAGAATATGATTCGATGCGAATTTATTTAACAAAACCATATGAAGTGCAGGGCCTGATTATCGCACAGGCCGACTAGGCTTTGGCCTAGGGCACCGCTATCTAGGAGCACCAAAATAATTTTAAACAATTAAAGCGCTACTTTGGCAAAGAATCCCTGAAAAAAATTAACTGGAAGTTAGTTAATTATAATAACCTGTAGTAGGAATTCAGTCCACTCCTTGGAGGATCAAAACTGTATGGCATGTCTCCGGATCACACCTAGGGTTGAATCCCAAACCATTCTCAAGTTTTTACTGTTTAGCTCTAATGCGACGATGAACCTACTAAACCTCAGGTTGATATCCATTTTCTTAACTTTGTGAAATAAGATTAATTTATCAAAATCCAGCATTTTTGAGAACTCTCCGTACTTATGGCAGAGGGTCGAAATTGTGATGGCATGTCTTCAGACTACCCCTTGAGCTAATTATTACATTTGCAGCTCTAGCCAGTGTTGCTCAAGTTAAACTGGTACAGTCGGGAAAAAAAAAAAAAAAAAAAAAAAAAAACGCAACACTCAACGTAGTTTCGTTGATAATCGATGTAGAAAAATGTAATAGTCGACGGGGAATTGTAAGTAGTTTCAGAAAATGACTTGAAATTTTGAATTGGGGGTCGTCTACATATTAAAACGCGCACCAACTTTGATTTTTTTTCAATGGTAATGCCCCATTTTTATTTTATATTTGAATTCCTGGGATCGCGACAACGCGAAAAAGTATATTGGTTGCATATTTTACTCATTTTTTCACAGAGTTATAAGCGTTCAAAAATTGAAGGTGCTAATGTTAAATTCATATTTCAAACTTTTATTAATATCTTCACAAAAAGTAACTTGATCGATATAATTTTTTTTTTTTTTTTTTTTTTTTACTAGATACAGTGAAGAAACCCAAACATAATCCATCATTACTTTTGATTCTGAAAAATATTTTTAATTCTGAAAAATAATAATAAATTCATATTCATAAAAATTATGAATTGTGACCTATATTAATTTTTACATAAAATGAATCCTAATGCTGAAAAATATGGGTGTGCAAATTTGCAGCTCATTCCAGTTATTTTCGAGATATAAATAAATCTTTTTTTTGGAGTGGTTTAGGGGGCCGTCTCTTATAAAGTTTTGCATGAGATAACGAATCAAATCTTTAAAAATAACTAAGAAAATTAAACAAAATATTTTTATTTACGGGTCAAATTATATAACAACAACGTCAAACGCAAAGAAATGAAACAAAAATGATGATTTTTAGACATAAGTGTTTGCATCAAGAATTCCTGTTTTCTAAAGAAGACCAGCCCCGCCTTCATCGTTCTTCAAGACAAAACAATACAGAAAAAAAAAGTAAATGTGACATTGGGTATTCGTGTTAAACACCTTATTTTATGTTGACAAAAATACGGACAAGTGGTATTTACTTCATTGATTAATTGGTGATAAATTTTGAATCTTTCCAACGAACACTAGAAGAAAAAAAAAATTAACTAAATAGGCGGGGTTTACTGTTTTAAATAGAAAAATAGGTTTAATGTGAGATTGTCAAATATAAAAAACGAATGGAATTGTAAAATCGTTTCTTAACTACCGTCATAGTTAAGAAAAGGCTTAACCATTTGCTTCATATATTGCTTTATTTTATTTTATTTATTTATTTATTTTGTAGGGGGGAGGATTATTATTTTAAGGACACTTTATACTCGGGGAAAGGATAAGTTGACAGTGTGTACAAGCCTGTAGAATTTGTACTTCCGCGATAGAAAATAGTTCTTTACTATATTTAAGTGTAATAAACTTTTTAATCGATTTTTTTAAATTCTGGTAATTGAAAAATGATTGTTTATTTAAACTAATCGTATTTATGTTAACACATGGTATTTTTTGTAATAGATAAGCATAAATTGTATATGAATGTATTATTTCGCGAAGAAAGTCTGTTGGCGAAATATTGGCGGAAGAGGGAATACCGGAAGCAATCTTTTAACCCCTATTGTGAGTGCGAAGCAGTTAGGTGTGGCTAATATATTACTTTATTTCCGAAAATTTGAAGATAATTAATGCACAGTCCGTTTCTTTAATTTCACAACTATTAAAGACAGAGTAAAAATTTTGACGGATTTGAACTTTTCGGAAATTTTTACACCAGATTCATACCAAACATGTCAATGAAATATTCAAACTAACAGGAATGAGGAAAAATATATTTCGATAAATATATAATTTTTTTGTTATTATTATTACATTGATAATATAGTTTCAATTCGTCTATGCGTTGTTAGATAAAATATTTTTATTCCCAATACCAACAAATAATCCGGTGTTTACATTAATTTATACAATGCACTATATACTAAAAATTCTCCCTTTTTTTTTTTTTTTTTTTTTCCCCTTAACAAAGCAATAAAAGAAAAATATAATTATCTTTAATAATAATAATAATAATAATATAAAAAGAATCAGACTTATATATATATAAAATTTATATATAAATGAGAGACAGATCAATTATTTAAAGCCGAAATTACATAATTAGCAAGCATTCCATTGTAAAACAAATTTTATTTTAATGGCTATTTACTTAAAGAAAATTAATTAGGAAATAAATACTGTTGCAGACTTTATAACAAATGGATCGATACCTTGGAGAGAAATTACAAAATTTTAAACATATATAGAGCAATTCTGTAGCAATTTCTATATTATAGTTTAAAATATTTACTTTTAAAGATATCATTATAAAAAATTTTGATTAGAAAAAGCTTACATTGAATAGAATTATTACTTATAATTCTTTGCATTTAGCTGGTAAAATAATTTCATAGAGTGAATAAAAACTATATTATTTAACAACCATTATGTTTAAATTAAATGAAAAATAAATAAATAAATAAAGGCTGATAGTGGTCAAGTGAATTGAAATGAAATTTAAATTCTGTCCTACACATAGTATAATTTTGTGAAAGAAGCCTATTTATTTATTGTGTATCCATGAAACTGTACTTCTGACAAGCCTCCTATATTCATAAAAATGCCTCGAAAATCTTCCAAAAGCTACACAAAAGTCAAAAACATTTTATTTTCAGATACCTAAATTAATTTCAAATGGCTACAAAATTGGTATTGATTCAATTGCTAAGTTTTTCAGTAATCAAGTATGACGGAATTTTCACTCATTTTCTGCAATTGCTCTACATAATTTACTACAATAGCTATTTTTCGATTTAAATATACAAATATCCTTAAAAGAAAAAAAAAAAAAAAAAAAGGATTGGGTTCTTAACTTTGTTTATAAATTGCAGCCCTTTGAAACGGTTACTATATAAATTTCTGAAAAATTCTCTCGAACATTCTCTCAATTTTACCTTTAATATATATATATATATATATTTTTTAACTGTGCCAAAGGAAAAAATAAATAATAATAAAAAAAATCATAAAATAAAAAGATAAATCGTTTTTATTTAGTCTATGCTGGCTGAAAGAAATCGTCCTCAAAAAATGTTTGGAAACATTGTTTCTGAAAATTTTAAGATTGCTTTTAAATTTAATATCTCGTTAATATCAAAGCATTATTCATTCAATATATCAAAATAAATTGAAAAATGCATGAAATGTCATGCTTTCATTCATATTTCAAAGAATTGAATAACGAAACATTTCCCTTTTTCTTATCTAAAAAAATCTCAATCCAACCTCATAAAAATGCTATGAAAATAGATGTTTCAACTCAGTTTTTTAAAAATAGCAATCGCAAAGGTATGTGTTTATCAGTATTAAATAAAGACATCAAGAAAAATCATATTTATAAGTATATTAAAATTCGTTTTCCTTTCACATGAATTGTGAGTTTCTTAACTTTATTCAGAAATGAATATAAAAATTTTCATATTCACATTTAGCATAAAAAATCGGGGTACAGACAAAATGAATGTATAAACAAATTGTAAACAGAAATTGCCTCTGCATATGAAAATTCACTTTATTTATTTTTTTTAAATTAATATTTTTTTTTAAGTTTTAAGTTTTTCATAAAAGCATTAAATTATTTCCACTTTCTCATTTTTTTACTGCTTTTAACATTTACTGATTAACGGGTAAATAATAATGCAAATTGAAAATCTATTATCTTTTCTTCATTCAGAACTTTTTGTTCATTTTCTCCTCAGAAAATACTGCCATTTATAAATCACAGTTTAAATCTTATGAAAAAATAATTTTTCTGCCAAAATATATTCGAAATATTTTTAAAGTATATTAAAAAATAAATAAATAAATAAGTTTCTCTTTAAAGAAAACAAAGACAAAAAAAAAATATATACATACAGATAATATTTATTTATTTATTTATTTTCCTTTTTCAAAATATTAAACTTTAATTTTTTAAACTTTTTTTTAAAAAAGTATTTAAACTTTTTTTTTCTCTCTCAAGGTAAGATTTAGTATATTACTCAATTTGCAGTAATATGGATTCACAATAAATTGTAAGTAATGAATTTAGTGTAAAGTTATTTCCAAAGAAACTAAAAAATATACTCTGAAAAAATATTTTTACTTAAATCGAAAAAAAAAAAAAAAAAAAAAAAAAACTTTCCCAAATCATCGCTAAATCGCCTTAGAAACATACCTTAGAAACAATTACAATATAAATTTCTGTCTAACATTATCTCTCAATTTATAATATATATATATTTTAACTAGGCCAAAGGAAAAAAGAAAAAAAAAAAATAGTCCTTACGTCCTTAAAAAAATGTTTGGAAGCATTGTTTCCGAAAATTTTAAGATTTCTTTCTTTCTTTCTTTCTTTTTTTTTTTTTTAATATCACATTAATATCAAAACATTCTTATCCCCTGCATACATGGAAATAAACTGAAAAATGCTATCATGTTCTCATTCATAGTCCAAAGAATCGAATAGCACAACAATTTCGCTTTTTAACACTTTCCCAACAAGGTTGAAAAGTGTTTATGACTTCGGTTTGTCTGTCTGTCTGTCCGTCTGTCAGTCTGTCTGTCCGCGCTCTAACTCCCGTAAATATTTATGGAATTTCTTGAAACTGATATATGTTATTCAAGTTCACTATCGGACGGTCCCTATTGAAAATGGTGTTTATACCTCTACTGGTTTGTGTACAGGGACACCCGAAAATATTTCAAAGCATTGTGTTCTATGAGAGGTATTTCTATAAACCATATTTTCATACCTTTACTCCAGACATATCTTAGTGAAATTGAAATATGTTATTCAAGTTCACTATCGGACGTTCCCTATTGAAAATGGAGTTTGTACCTCTACTGGTTTGTGTACAGGGACACCCGAAAGTATTTCGAAGCATTGTGTTCTATGAGAGGTATTTCTATAAACCATATTTTCATACCTTTACTCTAGACATATCTTAATGAAATTGAAATATGTTATTCAAGTTCACTATCGGATGTTCCCTATTGAAAATGGAGTTTGTACCTCTACTGGTTTGTGTACAGGGACACCCGAAAATATTTCAAAGCATTGTGTTCTATGAGAGGTATTTCTATAAACCATATTTTCATACCTTTACTCTAGACATATCTTAATGAAATTGAAATATGTTATTCAAGTTCACTATCGCACGTTCCCTATTGAAAATGGAGTTTGTACCTCTACTGGTTTGTGTACAGGGATACCCGAAAGTATTTCAAAGCATTGTGTTCTATGAGAGGTATTTCTATAAATCATATTTTAATACCTTCACAGTAGACATATCTTAATGAAATTGAAATATGTTATTCAAGTTCACTATTGGATGTTTCCTGTATAAAATGGAGGGAATACCACCATCGGGTTATACACAGGGACACTCAAAAGTATTCTAAAGCATTGCGTTCTATGAAAGATATTTCTATAAATCAAATTTTAATAACTTTAGTTTCCACAAATTTTAAGTAATTGAAATATGTTATTTATATGCACAAAAGAATGCTTTGCATACAATATAGCATGTTTAGCATTATATTTACAGGGTGGCACAAAAAAAATCCAGATAAATTAAGAGTTTTTAATAAAAAATTGCTAGATATGTACTTCCGTTTACGTTAAGCGTTTTTAACACTTTCTAATATTTTTAACACTTTCCAACAAGTTTGAAAAGTATTTATGACTTCGGTTTGTCTGTCTGTCTGTCTGTCTGTCCATCTGCCTGTCCGCACTCTAACTCCCGTAAATATTTATGGAATTTCTTGAAACTGATATATGTTATTCAAGTTCACTATCGGACGTTCCCTATTGAAAATGGAGTTTATGCCTCTACTAGTTTGTGTACAGGGACACCCGAAAGTATTTCAAAGCATTGTGTTCTATGAGAGGTATTTCTATAAACCATATTTTCATATCTTTAGTGTAGACATATCTGAATGAAATTGAAATATGTTATTCAAGTTTACTATTGGATGTTTCCTGTTTAAAATGGAGGAATTACCACCATCGGTTTATGTACAGGGATACTCAAAATTATTCCAAATCATTGCGTTCATGAGAGATATTTCTATAAATCAAATTTTAACAACTTTACTTTCCACGAAGTTTTTGGAAATTGAAGTATGTTATTTATATGCACAAAAGAATACTTTGCACAGAATATAGCATGATTAGCATTAGATTTACAGGGTGGCACAAAAATATCCAGTTACATTAAGAGCTATTAATAAACAATTGCTAGAATTGTACTTTCGTTTACGTTAAGCGTTTTTAACACTTTCTAACATTTTTTAAGTGTGAATATGATTTCCGTTTTGTGTATCTACCTGTCCGTCTGTCTGTCTGCCTCTCTGTCTGTCCGAGCTCTAATTCCCGTAAATATTTATGGAATTTCTTGAAACTGATATACGTTATTCAAGTTTACGATCTGATGTTCCCTATTGAAAATGGAGTTTGTACCTCTGCTGGTTTGTGTATAGGTACACCCGAAAGTATTTCAAAGCATTATGTCCTATGAGAGGTATTTTGATAAACCATATTTTCTTACCTTTACTGTAGACATATCTCAATTAAATTGAAATATGTTATACAGATTCCCTATTGGATGTTTCCTGTATAAAATGGAGGAAATACCACTACTGATTTATGTACAGAGACACTTAAAAGTATTCCAAAGCATTGCGTTCTATGAGAGTTATTTCTATAAATCAAATTTTAATATCTTTACTTTCTGCGAAGTTTTAGGAAATTGAAATATGTCATTTATATGCACAAAAGAATACTTTGCATAGAATATAGCATGGTTACCATTAGATTTACAGGGTGACACAAAAATACTCAGTTATATTAAGAGCTATTAATAAAAAATTGCTAGAATTGTATTCTCGTTTACTTTACACGTTTTTGAAACTTTCTATCATTTTTTTAGTGTGAATATAATTTCAATCTCTGTATCTGTCTGACTGTTCTTCTTTCCGTCTGTCTGTCTCTCTGTCTGTTTTACTGCGCTCTAATTCCCGTAAATATTCATGGAATTTCTTTAAACCGATATATTTTATTCAAAATGACTATCGGATGTTCCCCATTGAAAATGGAGTGAATACCTATTCTGGTTTGTATACAGGGACACCCAAAAGTATTCGAAAGCATTGTGTTCTATGGGAGGAGTTTCTATAAACCATATTTTAATTCCTTTAATGTATAGAAACTTCAATGAAATTTTAACATGTTATTCAATTCCCTATCGGATGTTTCCTATGTAAAGTTGAGTATATTTCTAACTTGTTTGTGTAAAGGGGCACTTGAAAGTATTCCAAAGCATTGTGTTGTATGAGAGTTATTTTTAGAAACCAAATTTTAATAATTTTATTCTCCACAAACCTTAATGCAATTGAAATATATTATTCGTATGCACAAAAGAGTGCCTTATTTGTAATATAGTATGGTTAACATTAGATTTACAGGGCCACACAAAAATAATCAGTTACATTAAGAGCTATAAATAAAAATTTGCTGGAATTACACTTTTGTTTATATGAGCGTTTTAAAACTTTCTTATAATTTTAGTGGGAATATGATTTCAATTTGTGCATCTGTCTGTCTGATTGTCTACCTTTCTATCTGTTTGTCTCCGGCTCCTATCATCCGTGAATATTTTGAGAATTTTTAAAAAATGATACATCCAAGTTCCCTATGCAGTGTTCCCTATTTAAAATGCCATTTATTGGCCCAGTACAACTAGTTTGTTTACAGGGACAACAACAACAACAATAAAAAAACAATGTATTACGTTTTAGGAAAGAATTTTTTAAAAGTTATATTTAAAAATCTTTCTGCTATAAAAATCATAGAAACATTGACATGCATTATTAATATTCTAAAATGATGTTGTGTGTAGAACATGATATGATTAACTTTCAGATTTACAGGGCTACACTAAAATATTCAGAGAGATTAAAAGCTGTAATTATAATCTGACGGCTGCGTTTTCTTTTGTGTTAAGCCTTTTTAACACTTTCCAAAATGCCTAAGAGTAATTTTAAAATCAATTAGTCTATCTGCATGTTTTTCAGTTGTTCTGTCTGTTGTGTTATAAAGTAGGCAAAGAATATTAAAAGTTATTCGATACAATTGCGTACAGTTGGAAAGTGTTACTAATCAATGCGTACTGCATGATTTTTCTTTCTTGTTCTTATCTATAAAAATCACAATCCATTCTCCTAAACATGTTATGAAAATGAATGTTTCAACTCAATATTTTTAAAATAGTAATCACGAAGGTATGTTTGTCAACATTGAATAAAGACATCAAGAAAAATCATATTTATTGGTAAATTAAAATTCATTTCTCTTTCACATAAATTGTGAGTTGAGTAACTTTATTGAGAAATGAATACAAAAATTTTCATATCTAATATAAAAAATTGGTTCATAAAGACAAATAAATGCATAAACAAATTGCAAAAGGAAATTGCCTCTGCATATGAAAATTCACTATATTTTTTTTTTACTTATTTTAAATAATATATATGTATACATTTTTTTTTTTTTTTTTTTTTTTTACTGTTAAAATTTTCATGAAAGCACTAAACTTTTTACATTCTCTTATTTTCCTACTACTTTTAAAATTTACTGTTTTACCTATAAATGATAATGCAAATTGAAAATCTATTACATTTTGTTATTTCACAAATGTTAAACATCTGTTTTTCTTTTTCTTTTTTTTTTTTTTTTTTAATACTAAACCAGTTTTCCATAGCAACACATTCAGTCAAATACATTTCTATTCTGCAAAATTATACTATACGTTAGAAGACAATATTTAAATCATATATATATATTTTTCTTTTTCAAAACATTTATGTATTATTATTATTTTCTTTCTTTCTTTCTTTTTCTTAAGGTAAAAATTAAGTATACTACTCAATTTGTAGTAATATAGATCTACAAAAGATTGTAAGTAACCAATTTTTAGAGTGAATTCATTTCCAAAGAAAGAAAATATATATATACTCTTTAAAAATATATAACTTCAATCGGAAAAAAAATTCCCAAAATCATTGCTAAATCGCCCGTTTTAGTAACCTAATTAACGCCAAGTGAGTAAAAAGGTCTTCATACTATCTATAATGCTGTCAGGTTAGGCATTTCCCGAGTATAGTCTCTAAAATTTTATTAATATATTTTAACTTTATACATTTTTAAAAACATACTTTAACTTTTATAAATATATTTTAACACTTTTTGCGACCACAGGATTTTGTCTTTTTGACAGTAAGACCCGCCTACGGGCATTATACTCTCAAAATATAATATTTTAGAACAAATTTTCTGTATTCACGATTATATTACAAATGGATATACATTATAATTATATTCTTTCTAATCAATATATTTCTATCCGTAGTATATTTTATTGCAAAAATATGAAAACTGGGTACACACTTAAGAAATATTTAACACACAAATTACGAAAGAAACGCCCACTGACAGAGTTACAGATTTTCAAATGGCGTGAATCTACATAAGCAGTCGCGAAAGGGTTAATTAAGAAAATATATTTTCATAGAAATTATACGACGAATCGTACAGTTCCAAAGAGTTCAACTGACCAAAAACTGGTAAGTGCGATTAAAATTGTTTAATATTTACTTCATGAACCCTTACAATAAATTATCCGAAAAGGTTATGCGTTGTTGTATATATATACAATACAAAAATCCCTTAACGGGTTAAAAGTTTGTGACGCAGCACTGTACTTTATGGCTATAAGAATTAGAAATACGGGTCTTAAAAATAATGATATCAAATTTTCAGTGACGCTTTGATATTAATTAAATTATACATAGATTTTCTTATTTGAATTTGCTTTTTCCTTTTATTTATATTTACAGTGTAAACGTTATTTTCAAGATAAAATAATATATAGCATTTACTCATTGATACCTTTCCATTCACATCTCTTATACTATGAAAGCATGTGTTTTAAAAGAAATTATATGAAATTCCAGTAACGCAGTGGTGTTACATTAAATGATTTGTTTTTAAATTTCACTGCAATTATTTTGTTTTGCATATTAAAGTATATGTGCACATTGAAATATTGCTTTTAATTTTCAAATACGCTGTCAAATATATCACTTTCATTAAGCTTATATTATGTACTAAAATATATTTATTTCAATGAATTATTCTATCTTTTGCGTCACGCCATCAAAACTGAAAAATGTTCACAATTTTTTTCTTTGCAGCACAATATCTATTTGCATGCATTTTCGATTTATTTGGATGAAATGACACAAAGTAAACATTTCCATATATTTTACTTACAGTTTTGGATGGCGTGACGCAAAAGATAGAATAATTCATTGAAATAAATATATTTCAGTACATAATATAAGCTTAATGAAAGTGATATATTTGACAGCGTATTTGAAAATTAAAAGCAATATTTCAATGTGCACATATACTTTAATATGCAAAACAAAATAATTGCAGTGAAATTTAAAAACAAATCATTTAATGTAACACCACTGCGTTACTGGAATTTCATATAATTTCTTTTAAAACACATGCTTTCATAGTATAAGAGATGTGAATGGAAAGGTATCAATGAGTAAATGCTATATATTATTTTATCTTGAAAATAACGTTTACACTGTAAATATAAATAAAAGGAAAAAGCAAATTCAAATAAGAAAATCTATGTATAATTTAATTAATATCAAAGCGTCACTGAAAATTTGATATCATTATTTTTAAGACCCGTATTTCTAATTCTTATAGCCATAAAGTACAGTGCTGCGTCACAAACTTTTAACCCGTTAAGGGTTTTTTGTATTGATATCATTACTTTTTAGGGGTTAATGATCAAAACGTAAAATTATAGGAGCATGGTAATGAGTTATAACACTGTATAAAAAATGTTGTTTTAGAGGTCATACTCGAACAAAATAACAAACTAAATGAAATTTCAAAATTTTATAAAAAGTGATTAAAAAAAAAAAATTAAAAAAAAAACTTTAAGAAAGAATATTTTTTGAGGGATGGAAACATGCAACATTACAAAGGCATAATATAGTACATTTTAAAAATGACAAAAATTTCTACAAATAAAAAAATAAAGATTTTTTATTTTATTCAATATTCAATTTCTTATATAGCTCATTGGTTCAACTATTTCTTAGATAGTTCAACAGAAAATTCAAAATAAATGTTTAATAAAATACGAAAGTTTTTATAATAAAGTGTTACGAATAAGTTTCTAAAGAATTTTCACCACATAGATTTTAGTTAGATAAAAATTTAACAAAAATTTTTAAATGTTCAGTCGAGTGAACAAAAGATAAATATTTTGTTATTTTTAAATTGTAGATGCATAAAGTAAAACTGTTTAAGGATATGATAGTAATTTTCCAAAATACCTAGCACCATTGGGGTTAGGTTCAGATCCTCCCTTGGAAACTCTGATAATTCTAAAAAAGATGCTTAATCAATCTGAGAGAGATTTTGTTTGGTTTAAAATTAATTCATCTGGGGAAAATAGGAGGGGGGTTACCAGTTAGATCACTTAGAAATTTTAATAGGGAAATCGCTTTTTAGAAAAATGTTTCTAAAAACCATGCATTAAAATGTTATGCATCTAGTTTTATTCTATCTGATTAAACATACTGTACATAGTCCCAACTTTCTTCCTAGTATTTCGGAATCACTTTAGAATTCCTAAAAATTTTCTGAAACGTAGTGTAGGGATTTTGGACTTTGCCTCATTTTCAAAAATTGGTTTATGGGGCTATAAAGTGTATATGAGAGATCTAACTTTAAAATTTTAAATGATAAGGATTTTTTAGCACTTTGAGAAATCTTCTAAATATAATCACCTAAAATATTTCCAGTGATATTTTTTTAAGGTTGTTTGTTTGTAGGTTTTAAGGCCAATTGACTGCGCTAGGGTCCTAGGCCTATAAGTACATTGCCCCCCGTGAGTTCTTTCTAAGGGTCGTAGCCCGTATTTATGCAAGTTTCGGAGAAAAAACACTGAATGAACGGCTAGGTTGAAGAGAGCGGGATGGGATCGAATCCGGCATTTCCCATCAACCAGCTTTTCAGCACAGAACCGCTCGTGGGGCATTTTTTAAAGAAGCTTATATATATATACATTCTAAAAGTCCCATTTCTCTTTCCAGATCTATAGGAAACGCCTTGAAAGTTTTGAAAACGTAAACAGCGTGCATATTAAATATGAGTCTAAGTAGAACTTTAAATCAGCTTCTAATCCCCCTCCTATTCGAAATTTTAATGTTTGCCTCCTAAGGTTTCTTCTATCTCAATTCAGCTTAAATTTCTTTTTTTCTTTTCCTTTCTTTTCTCTTTCTTTTTTTTTTAAATAAACCAAACGAGATCAAACGACGTGATCCTGAAATAGGAACATAATGGAGACTATTTTCAGTATATTTAATAATAATTAAAAAAAAAAAAAAAGAGGCAATCAAAATATATTAAAAAAATTTTTGTTTGTAGAAGACATTTCCGACAAACTACAAAAAGAACTTCATTTGTTTAAAATTTCAAAGATGTGCCTTTCGCTCCCCTGTTTTTACAGTTCGAATTTCCAAACAAAACAAAGATCCTTCAAACTGATTAAGCCCCCCCCCCCCCCGCCTCCTTTTTTTTTTTTTTTTTTTTTTTTACAGTTTTTAAATTTTCCAAGGTGTTCTCGAGACACGGGGGACGACTTTAAAAGAAAATTTTTCTTTGTTATTTTCCTAACAATTAGTTATAGAGAAAAACATTTTGTGTTAAAATGTTGTTTTGAAAAGGTCTTTCCATCAAACTAACAGAGATTCCCCCTCCCTCCACCCAAATTTCACATTTATAAAATTAAAATTTGCCCATCAATGAGTCCTTATGCCCCCCTCCCTTCCCCTACTATACACATTTGTTTTATTCTTAATAAACAAAATTCCGTAAAAATTCTCGTAGACGTGTTTTACAGTTTTTAGAAATTCCGAAAATTACTAGATAAAAACAAATTGAATAATTCGTATTCGGCACTGCTTGGCGAGATTTTGTATGAACTTTGGAAACACACTTTTCTAAAATCGATGAAATTAAATTCATATAAAAATTCTACAGAACAACTTGATTAGTTTTTTATTTAATACAAAATGATTTTAAATCAGTTTAATTTAAAGTTGTTTTCGTAAAGAATTTGCCTTTACGATTTTTATAATATAATGCAAACTCAAGTTACTGTAACAATGTTTGTGTTAACAGTAATTTATTAAGCTACGGAAAAATCATTTAATTTAGTATAAGTATTAATCGTTATTATTGTTGGTTTGTCCACAACTTTTAAGTTTTTAAACTGATTAATAGATTAGTTTTACAAAATAAAAACAGTTACATATTATAATTTTACTTAATTTTTTGTGTTTAATTAAAAGCTTAAAATTGCCTCACTTTACCTCGTAACACTTTTAAGATTTTATGGATATTGTATAGGAAAGCTATATTAAAAAATAAACAAGTACTTACGCAAATTTCAGAACAATATGTTGTACTAAATAATGAATAACAGAGGTTTTAAAAAATATGTAACAGTAAAAAAAAAAAATCCTTTGTAATGGAAATAAACATCCTTGAATCCTATTTGAACCTCTATGTCATTTAATCATTTGAATGATATCATTCACCAAAAAAAAAAAAAAAAAAAAAAAAAAAAAAAATTCCTCGAAATTTTATGCCATATTTTTTAGAATAGTGTGTACAATATTTACAATGTTATTATTAATTTCTAATTTAAAAGTTGCAGATTCATGGTAACTTCAATTTTATTTTATATCACTATTATATCTAAGAAATAAGTATATACGAGTTAAGGAGGATATTTTTATTTATTTATTTATTTATTATTATTATTATTATTTTTTTTTTTTTTGAGTAGTTTTTATTGTTATATTCATGCCACCTCCCTCCTGTTAAATTTAAGAAAGAAAGAAAGAAAGAAACGCGAATAATTTTTTAGGTATAGATTTGATTTAAAAGAGAAAAATAAATAATAATAGAAAAATCTTTAAAAAGTGAAATTTTTATACTGGTAAATATTTAAGTAGTATAGTTTGTTATGAATTTAATAATAAAAAAAAAAAAAAAAAAAAAAAAAAAATCTTAATCTATTCAAAAATTTATTATAGCTTAACATTTTGTAATTTATATATATATACTAGAAACTTAATGAGCAAATTAATTATTTTCAAATTCTGTTTTAAGAATTTTTTCAATCCATAGTTTAAGTGATTTATCACCTAATTTTGAAAAAATTACAAATATTTGCATATGATTATCATATTATTTGTCATTTTTATGAAAATAAAGAAAAAAATTTTTGTTGTTGCAATCACTTTTTAAAATAAAACCAATTTTGAAAGTTAACAACGTATCAGCATGAAAACAATGTAAATACAATGAATATTTTTGATAAACAAATGTCATATAAAATACAAGTACCTAAATAAATAACTCATTTAATATATATATTAAAAAAAGAAGAAAAGTATTTTTTTTTTATATTTTTGTGTTTATTTTTGACGCCAATTCGCGATAGATGGCGCCAAAACGATTATTTGATATTGAGTATTTCAGAATATTCTTTGGACTGTATTCGTCCGCGAAACTGCCGCATCACGGTATTTTCGGAGTAAAAAATAGTTCGATTTTTAAACTGAGCTATAAAAAAAACAAGAGTTTTCCTAGGGAAAAGGGAGACGTCAGGCACATCAGATAAAAGCGATTAATATCATATATAAATTAAACTAAATTCGCTCGAGCCATATTCGAGAAAAAATTCTTACACATTAGGCCGCCCATTTATAGCTTAAATGAGCCAATTCATATCTCGAAATATATTGCACGCAAAAATTTAGCGATTTCAGGGTAGGATCAGACAGAAGGTGAAAGACTATTTTTAAAATATCAGAACATAACCTCCCATATTTCTTGAGATATTAAGTGTCGGCTTCCAGCGTTTTCTTTGATCTTTAAATTCCTGTATATATAAGTGTCGCAGTTTCGTTCGTTTTTCCGTTTCCGCTGAGTGTCGTGGCGTTCGTTTGTTTTTGCGCTTGCGTCACTTGAGACTCTGCCGAGTCTCTTGATATATATATATATTCTTTAACCACATTTCTTGCGACCATGGAAGCCTGTGCGCAAGTGCGGATTGAACGAGTCCAGTGTTAAAATAGGGGTGACTGAGAGAAAACAAGCGATAAGGGAACACCGAATAACTGGATGTTTGCCAAATAACTATCTCTCGGCCAATTTTGCATCCCTCGAAACTTTTGGACTCGGCCTCACTGCTAGTCGTAGGAAACGTGGTCGCACTATACATATTATTTCATTTCGTCTATTATGTTACCTACGAAAGAAAATTTAAGCTTTATTTGTGATCAGTACAGCTATAATAGTCACTTTTACTTGAAAAATATTGCACTTTTTCAAAGAGTACTGTATGGACTAATCACAAGTATAATGTATTTAAATAGACCTAAAATTATCTAAAAATGTACTGAAGTATATACAAATCTAAAAAATTGAATTCAGGATAATTAAGGAACTGGAAAAGACGCAATGTTTTATTAATTTTTATAATTATTTTTTTCCTGAAAGATTTCCGGTGTGAAACTTTAAAATTTGGTTTATTTCTTATAGGATCTTAATTTTATTTTTCTACATTTACAGATAACCCCCTAACACAATTTTGATTATAACTCTATAAATACTAAAGATAAAGTATACAAACAGTATACTTTTCCGCACTGCCAGACTCTCAGAAATTCAAAAATGAAGTCAAAATTGGGTGTTGCTATTGAAAAAATCAATGTTGGCACTCATTTCAATATGTAGATGACCCCTAATTCAAAATTTGAGGACATATTCAGAAAGTGCTTTTAATTTCCTGTTGAATTATGTCTATTAGATGTTTCTGCGTCAATTAATAACGAAATTACAGCGAGTGTTGCGTTTTTTCCTCCCCCGACTCTACTTATAAAATTTTTTATTTAAAAGTAAAGAAAGCGCGAAATGAAATTAAAATAAAACGTCTTCCCTCTATATGATACTGCGACTAAAACTTTCTATGCAAGTGAATTTCAACAGTCATAGAAGAGAAATATTCTCTCAAAAAATAATTATAATGATTTGAGATCTCTTTGGAAAAGAATTTAGAACTAATTTCTTATGAAGGCAATGTTTTAACCTTGTCACCGCATTCAAACTTCCTACACAAATTAGATAATTGTTTTGAAAAAAATTGCTTTAATTTATTCTGCGGGGGTAGGAGGGGGCACTAAAATTGTCCTAGGCCTTGGGCCCCAGCAGGCCTTAATCAGTCTCTGATGAAGTGTACTTTTTTTACATAGGAAGTTTTGCTAGTGTTCGGACACTTTTGTTACCGATGTAATGTAAGTGTTCTTTTTCAGGGGTGTGTGGAAGGGCCTTGTTAATTAAATTTGATAGTTTTGTTGGTTAAAAATACGTGCATTTTAAAATGCATTAATGCCTCATATAGCAATCCGGCAGAGAAAAAGGGGTGGGGGAATGTCAAACTAGCAGATTAGTACGTTTTTTAAAAATATACTCGTAAGTACGTTTTTAAGAATATTGTTACTAGATTAGATCCGCTGCTCGCTCTGCTCGCCAAACTTCACGGAGGCTTCGCCAAAGACTCGCTCCAATAAACGAATCCTATGAATGGTTCGACTCCATACTCTCGAATTAATAATAAAATAAGAAAGTACTTTTCTAGTACTCTGCACTCACTATACTATGAACCGAAATACTTTACTAAGCAAGACACATAATTACGAAAATTCTATTTATATCGTCTTTATTAAAAAAAAAAAAAAGAAAAGAAAAGAAAGAAATAGCAGTCTTGGAAACGGGAAAGAGAGCAATAATCTTCTTCATAATAAAGGCCCAAGTTGTAATAAACTAAAGCTGAAAATGATGTCATCAGTGGCGTATCGTGAATGACGGTTTGGGTATGCTCCACTCCTACAGAAACAGTACATTTAAAATGGATATTCATTCATCTTATTGGTTAATTCGCTTATTTCGAGAAACAACGTAGGTATGACGACATTTCAACAGTCAATAAGAACAATGAGCTTTTCATGATAACGAGCTGTTTCTAGCCACCCGTATGGAGCATACCCGAAACGTCATTCACGATACGCCACTGGATGTCATAACTAAAACAAATGCATTGGAATAAAAAGAGAAAAAATTTTATTCAAAGTTTACATGCGTGAATTTCAACTGAATAAAGTAATGATAAAGGATAATTTAAAGAAAAATTTACACCACAATCGCAACAATGTATTGAGATAAAGAAAATAGAGTTTTATCCGTGGTTTGCATGGTTTTGGAGGATTTGTTCATTGATTCAAATAATAAATTAAACATACAAAATTCATTGGTTTATTTACAGAGATTTATTTTAAAAACTTATTTCAGTATAGTTTAAAATAGCTGTTGTCACTAGGGCTGGATTATTTATCAATATATCCCCAAGTATCGATATTTTTTTAATATCCCAATAACAATATTTAAGATCTAGATCCTCCAATATATCCCTTTAACGATATTGCCAAGTGCGCACCCGAGTGAACGAAACTCGAGCGAATGAAACCCGATCAGCCAACATACAACAGATAACGAGAGCGAGACCCGAAGAAAAAAAGCGCCGAATATCTTATTCTAATACTCATTTTCTACTTTCCTCTAATTACTCACTGATAAACTAGAAAAAATAGCCCCACGCCAAACGATTTCTATTGCAATACATATACATATACTTCCTCATCCTTCATAAATCATAACCTCAAATATAAACATCACTGCTTTAAAAAGGCCACCGCATAAAAAATAAATAAATAAATAAATAAATAAAACATTATTTATTGAAAGCCATCTGCTTTGATTATCCCGTGAATAAGCTGACTTCGTTCAAGGTCACGGTTCTACCCCTTCAGAAAAAATTCATCAGACATACTCCAATATCACAATACCTATAATTAATCAGCAGGTGTGTTTACTACGAAAGAGATTTGATATTAGGCGAAACGATATATCCCTATCCGAGATATCTATTATGGGTTCTGATATATTACACTATATTAATTCCCACTCTACATTCATGCATATCGTAGGTGATGGAAACCACAGAAAAGGCAATATGACGAATGAAAACAATATCTTCTGTTTTAGCCCCTTTCCTGCTATTGGTTCATTGATATCGATCTCTTTCAAAGTGTCGATATAAAATGGCCAATAACATGCTTCAACATGTGTTTAATAAAGATCATCAAAGCCGAACTGTTACAGTGATGCCAGATTGGGGATTTTGTTCCCATTTTAGGGAGTTTTGAGGCTTCTGGGGACAATTTTGGAGACCAAATGTTTGTGGGGAATTCTCTGGGGCGTTTTTCAACTTTCTGTCAATGTTGGTAACGTAATGATTTATCCCTATGTCTAGAGACTTTCAATAGCTTTATTGTTATTTGGGGATTTTTTCAAAAATTGCCTTCATTTGGGGAAAAATCTGAGCTTAAATCATAGAAAAATCTGCTTGATATTTTTTTTTCCCCTTTTTAGTAGAAATCAAGTTGGGGATTTTTTCGGAAAAAAAAAAAAAAAAAAAAAAACAGCGATTTGGGGAAATTTGAAGACCTGTTTGGGGAAATAATTTTCGACCATCTGGCATCACTGAACTGATATCTACTAGAAGAGTTTTTTTGCAAATTTTCTTAGCGTTTAATAAAAAACTTCTGAAAATATCAGCAATTGTGGAATGCATTTTTTTAATATTATTTTATTATTATTAAATATTTCGATAAAATATTTTTTTTATTAAGACTGTACATCATCATCTCCCTTTCTCCTTTCTCATGTTATCCAATGGGATTTTCGTTGCTTCGTTTTATAAAAATATCTCATTCAAAAATGAAGTTTTTCAAATTCTGTTTTTTGAATATTACTCTTTGAACGGGTCGCCTTTTAGCTTAGTGAGCAATTTTTCGAAAAAATTAATTTAAATATTTTATTTCAATAAGTAAATTATGGACTCTAAGTGTGGATCTCTAAGTAAAATATTTAAATTTATTTTTTCGAAAAATTGCTCACTAAGCTAAAAGACGACCTGTTCAAAGAGTAATATTGAAAAAACAGAATTCGAAAAAGTTCATTTTTGAATAAAATATTTTTACAAAACGAAGCGACAAAAATCCCATTGGATAACATGGGAAGGGAGAAAGGGTGCTATCTAACTGATGTAAAATAAAGTTTTATCGTCAGTAATTTTACAGTGACAGTTTCTTTATAGAATTATATAATATTGAATAGTTTATTACTTTTTTTATGTAGCATTTATTTTTTCTCTTTCCATTTATTTATTTATTTATTTATTTTATTTTTAAAGCCGTACATGTTAAATAAAATTGGTTTAAATGCAAAATGAGTTACTTTAAGTAACAAAATGAAACTTCAACATAATTTTGTTTAAATAATATAATTTTTATACTGACAATGTATACATAAATACACACACACACACACACACACACACACACACACACACACATATATATATATATATATATATATATATATATATATAATATGTAATTCAAATTTCAATTATTGTGAAACTATTACGAATGTGAATTGAACATATATATTTAAAAGATATTGTAATGATTTATTAAGAGGATACAAAAATAAAAATGACAAGTAACTGACATTTAGGATGCATATAAGAGTTTTAAGTAAAAAATATTACTTTCTACAACCAAAAAAGGTGTATTCAATGGCAATTCTGAACTATTTATAATGGCAATTCTGAACTATTTAAAATGATTTTCATTTTTATTTAATACCTACATCTTAAGACAATTTTTCTGAAGCTTTATTTTTAGTAGAATTATGAATTTTGATATACTTGGTATAAATAAAACACAGATCACATATTAGCTGTGTTAAAATATGATTTTAAAATAATTAAAGCTTAAAATGGGAAGAATAGAGGATAAACTATACAGAGGTATACTAAAAAGCAATAGTATAAGTTATAAGAAACACAAAACATTAATTCACTTTTTGTGATTTTTTTTTTTTTAATGATAAAGTTATGGTAGTAATATACCAGAAAATACATGGAAAACACTCTATACTTGTATACTTTAAAATTCGTGTGCATATGTCTTTAAAAAATAACAAATGTCTATTTTTTCCTGCCTTGGAAGAAATATCGCAATATATCACTAATATCGATATTAACTTGGTGATATATCGCGATATTTAATTTCTGATATCGTCCAGCACTAGTTGTCACAACTATTATACACTAACAAAAAAATCAGAAAACAAAATTTGATTAACCAGAATCTATTCATCTGTAAAACAAAGCTTAAATAACATAAAGCAATTTCTGTTTTTAAAATAAATTCTTTTCGTTGCTATGCTAATTTTAATACGTCAGAAATAATAATAATAAATTACATATGTAACATTCAACTACTTAATAATCTAAATAAGTGAATAGACGTGGTTATAACATTTGAATTAAAGGATTCCGTCGTGACATTTAATTTCTTGAGACATCTGAACTTCAAAACATATAAATGCTGTGGTGTAAAAGATGAAACCTTTATTTTAAATATCATGTAAACCAAAACTTTTAATAATTTTAACTGACGAGGAGAAATAAATTCGGAAATACACGTGAAACAGTCGAACGCTAGGTGGTCGTTGCCTGACTAATAATAATAATAACAACAAAGACAAAATTATGAGATATTTCAAGAGATGTTTCTTAATTAAAAAGATATATTGTTTTACAATGAAATCTAATAAACAAAATAAAATATAGTAAAAGGAAATTTGGTTTCTCTGTTCATGGCTCCCTGCGATTCGGTAGAATAGCGGCTGTTCAGACGCGAACTTGAACAATAGAAACAGCGTACAAGGCATAGTTACTCTCTTCTACGCTTGGTGCGCTAGTTACGCGTCTCGTCTCGTAGTTAGGATATGTACTTACTTGCGCAAGAAACTTTTTGACAATTTAACGATTTTTTTTTATTAAAACTATCTTTTAATTCAGAAAACTGTTTGTTACAAATGCAGAATGTTTTAAGAAGATTATTTGTAGATAAATAATTATTTATTTCTGCATTTATTCCTGAAAGTTCAGCTATTTAAAAATTTTCTGCTAAAAATGTTTTAACAAATTTAAAATAAACAAATAATAATAATAATAACATAGATCTTGTATATATATGTATATATATATATATATATATATATTAAATAATAATAATAATAATAAAAAAAAGTCACTAATTATAGACATAAAAATCTGTTTGAAATAAGCCAAGTAATAATAATAAAGATAAGAGGAAACTGTATGTAAGGAATATTTAATAATTGTGCTTGAAAAAACAAATCCATATTCGAAATCATTTTAAGTATGTATTACATTAGCATCTGAAATATTTTTTATTTATTTTATTTTTTATTTATTATTTTTTTTTTTTTAATAATATCTACATTTTGTACGCACAGTAAAAATTTTTCTTTATGTAATTTTCTTTTTCTTTTTTCTTTCTTTCTTTCTTTTTTTTTTTTTTTTTTTAATAATTGTCTTAGATATTTTTATTATACATATGCAATGAAACTCATTAGTAATTATTATACTGACATTTCTTGAAAATTATTCCAAAAATAAATAAATAAATATTTTAAAAAGTTTTGGGAAAAGAAGTTCTAATGCTCCCTGCTAATTAATTCTTAACCCCCCCCCCCCCCTTATCTTTTTGCTCCACTTGTGGCCGAAAGGTTCTGCCTCCAAGCTGGTAGAGGGGAGATACCGGGTTCAAAGCGATGCTGCGATCGTCAATCCAGACATTCTGATTTATTCGCAATCTTTTCCAATACTTGCTTAAATGCGGGATAGAAAAAAAAATATATATATTTACATTATCCCTATTAGCAAAACATCTGATATTTAATAATATCTACTTCTTGTACTCACACCAAAAAATTCCTTTATTATTATTATTATTATTATTTTGCTTTTTAATTACTGTTTTACACACACACATATATATAATCATTATACATATGCAGTGAAATATAGTAATTAGATAAAGTATTTAAATGTTATTGTGTTCACTCAGACACATACACATACCTTTATAAAAACAGAAAAATGAATTCAGGAGACCACAAAACGTATAAATATACCAAAAATCCACAGTGGATTATTATTTTTTCATGGGTGCAATATTTACCTTACATAGTATATGTTTGAAAAATAAAAATGAATTCAGGAGACCTTAAAACGTATAGATATACCAAATTCTCATAGTTCGATTTTCTTCAAAATTAAAAGTATTTTCTAACATCGTTTTATATAACTTTTTTAACTTCTCAACATATACTAAAGTGATAAATCTTTATTTGTGAATAACAACTATAAAATAGTACACAAATGAAAAAGGAAAATTATGGACATTATAATAATTTTTACTTTCCGTACATGCATATTTAAGGAGAATATTGTAATCATGTCAAAAATCCCACTTTGAAATTTTAAGGCTTCTATATGTTTTGAGATGCCCTGAGTTCATTTTCAGTCATTGTAGATTTTTTTTTTTTTTTTCTTTTTTACATAATCTCAGAATTATAAAAAATCTGCATGCACAGGAAAAACAATCTGCATAAAAAATCTACATATATATATACATACATACACATATATATATATATATATATATATATTACTGTCAAATTTAATTCGTTTTTGATAAAGAAATGGTTCTAAAAGTTTATTATTAGGCATTAGTATATTTCAAATCATCATTAAAGAGCGCGAATATCACGATGAATAAACGATCTTTTTATTGTATGTTTTATGATGAAAACATTTTAACAAACATATATAATTCTACATGCATTGATATAATTATCATGCCCATTCAAAAAAATGTTTGACATTTTAATGAAATTCTAGCGTGAACTGCAAATGCATATATAAAATAAAATGTTATTCTTATGACGGGACCTTTAAATTAGCGATGAAGAAACGATTCTTTTTTTATATATTTTTTGTGGTGAAAACATTCTGAAAAACAAATATATAGTTCTACATGCCTTGATATTAATTATTATGCATATTCAAAAAAAAAAAAAAAAAAAAAAATCGGCATTTTAATGAGTTTACAGCGCTAATTACAAATGCTTCTGTATAATGTTATTCCTGTGGCTAGACCTTTAAATCAGGCGAAACCGAGACTTGTATACAGCGCCAATTGCTGGGTAGCAGTAAAGTATGTAAGTTCTGGTTGTACGGTCTTTTCGCCTTGTCTGGACAGCCGCTATTGAATCGCAGGGAGCCATGCTCTGTTGAAGTATAAACGTGATAAGCCAAAGTTCTTATGGCTATCCTCAATTTCTATTTTAACAGCTTTACGATTGCCTGAACTGACCCCATCCTGCTCGATAAAAACAGAAGCTGTAGCGTAGTTCAATGACAATCAAAATATCTCAAAGAGGCTTTCACCCTGAGCCTCGATCGCTGAAGGCTGAATGTTCGTCACTATTTCCATGGGTCAATTTCCTAGAGCATATATTTGAGTAGAGAGCGCATCCTTCTTCGAAGGATGTAACCAACATAAAAGTCACATGAGTAGTGTTTTTCAAGTTTTTACCATTCAAAGCCGCTTGTCATACCCCTTCCTCAACCCACTTTCATATAAGGGGTGTCAAAGATATTTCTCTGTGTCGTCCAATTGCGGACTGATTTGGCGTTTCACTCGTCACGTGATCGATGAAAATCACTTAATTTTGGTTACCCTTTGGTTCGTTGGGTTTTGCATCGCACTAATGCTGTGCAGTGGGCAGCCAAATGGCGCACCATTCTAATGGCATATGGTCCGGAGACATGCCATCAGAATTTTGATCCTCTACAGATGGGATGGCTCCCTCGCTTTGGTAGGTTACCTTCGGATAGGAATTTTAGCAGTGAATTGGCCCTTTAGTTATATAGATGCTCTAAGGTCAATTTAAGTTGAGGTTAGGTAAGGTTTAACGTTGCACTAGAGCCACGCAGAGGTGAATTGCCCACGGTCTGAAGTATACCTCTAGGGTTGGTCTGGAGACATGCCAGCACAACTTGAATCTACCGCGGTGGGGATTGCTCCCCCGCTTCGGTAACCTCCACAGGTATTAATTTTTACAGAGCATGAAAGACATTCTAGGCCCGATGGATTTTACGTATACTAGCCGCCATTAACGTACACGGCGGTTTTGGTCGACTCGGATTCGAATACCATTCCGTTTACGAACTGGACGCTCTATCAACTAGGCTACCCCGGCCCACTCCAGTTAAGGAGAAATTCGGGTTCAGTAACGGACACTTAAAAAGGGGATGGGGTATTTTTTTATAACAATCGGCGAACTTAAATGGATCCTTTGCAAAATTCAGACGATTTATCTTATTCATTTATTTATATATTTTGAATGGTTATAGTACTGTTTTACTTACCAAATGAGCATTATGAGATGCTGGTCCTTGGCCATATAGAGCAGCATCCTGAGGTTTGCCTTTTGCGCCCATAGAGTATGCCGGTGCTTTGCTCATATTGACATTAGTTGACGGCAGCATATAAGCAGCTGGTCCAGGGTTCTGAAACAAATAAAAAACTAAATTTCTTGAGAAAATTAATCTTGTGCTTAAGTATTAAATTCAATGGAAAAGAGTTTCCGCTGAAAATTGTTTAATCTATGAAAGCTATTAATATTACAAAAGGACTAAAGTAATTTAGTTCATTCATATATATATATATATATATATATACAAACATATACATGTATACAAACACACACATACGTATGTATGTACATATATATATATATGTGTGTGTACATATACATATATATTAAAGCACAATAAAATTCATTAGACAAGTATTTTGTAAAAGGAAAATTGTGATGTACAGATGACTGATCTGCGTCATATATGTATATAGAAAATAAAAATAACATTTCATTTTTATTTTCTATTTAAAAACGAATATAAATGTTTTGACATCATAATATAAAAATATTTATTGTTGTTACTTTACAAGTATTATATCGAATTTGTATGTTTAATTCAAAGTTTACTTGTAAGTCTTTGTTGACATAAGGATAATTGGCATAAAATAGGTTTACAACAGGAAGAACAGTTAGTAACAGCCAAGGAGCATCGCTACACTACCACCTAGAATCAAACCACACACTCGACGTTTACAGACTCCTGGCAAAAAGATAGATCTGATCTTATCCTTATAACAAATATGTTATATTTAATAATCAAAACTACCTTATTGGAAAATTTCATTTACCTGCCTGAGAGCTAATATTAGGTACTTTTTAGTTTTAAAATCAATCAGCCAATTATACCATACTCAAACAAACATGCATATGTACTGCTTAAGTGTATGCAAGTAATTTTTTACAATTTACAATGCATAACAGCCTATATATAATAATTTACATTAAACAGAATATGCTTAAATTCAAATTCATTCATATAAACATAGAAAAGTAATCTGGTGTGGCACTCAGATGACTTTCTCTTACCCTGAAATTCAATGCTATAAAGGCAGATTGGACATTAAGGGATAAAATAACGAATACTGTTATATAAACCTTCGTTAAAAACAATTTAAAATAGGCGTCGGAAAAGTTTCATTTAACAAATAATTTTATATGAGGGGGCTACCGACCCCTCCCCTCAACCCCCCATTTTAATGTTGTACTTACATTTAAAAGAAAATTATCTGTATTATATAATTTATATTTTATTAATTAAAATATTTTTAATAATTATTTTAATTATCAAAAGCTGTTACTAAATTTAAATATTCATTTCAGATTATTCAGACAACTTTCACCAGCACCCTTCCTTGAAACTTAAGAATTTTGATAAAATTTTTCAAGTAACAACCTTATATTAACTTCAACATACAACATTTAAATTGCCTGAAATTATTTCTTTTTAAGTTATTCTGATAAAAGACATAGTCAAAGACTAAACGTTAAAAACATGAATTCAGTATTCAAGGAACCTCAAAACGTGTCAATATATAAAAAACAAACGCTAAATATTTCATTTTAAAAATGCTTTATTTATCATATGGGTAATGAAGAATTAATTTTAATTTCTGAGAAGTTTTCCTGAACATGGTGAAATATTATAATAAAGCACTTCCACTAATTACATGCAATAAAAAAAAATGTTTTCGCTTAACTATTGGCAATCCTGTACATATTTACAAATTATGTAAATACCATATTGTGCACTTAAATATAACCCTATATATAGCACAGCCTGAAGTGCACTTCCATGAATTTCCAAGTATTATCTCACTATATTCTAGTTCTTTTGTGTAGCTCTGAACACGAGCGGTGAAGAATTTTCATACCATTTTCTACAATAAATATGCTTTTATGCCTATCTATATCTATACATATAAAAGAGTACTTCCACTCACTCACTGACTCATCAACGCACAGCAAAATCTACTGGAGCCAGTGACTCGAAACTCGGTCAGATTATAAAACATATAGTGTAAGCACCCCCTAAAAAGGGATTCTGCGAAATTCACCCCCCAAGGGGGAAGAAAGCAAAACATGATTTCGCAAAAACTTTTGTGTAGCTCTGAACACGAGCGGTGAAGAATTTTCATACCATTTTCTACAATAAATATGCTTTTATGCCTATCTATATCTATACATATAAAAGAGTACTTCCACTCACTCACTGACTCATCAACGCACAGCAAAATCTACTGGAGCCAGTGAATCGAAACTCGGTCAGATTATAAAACATATAGTGTAAGCACCCCCTAAAAAGGGATTCTGCGAAATTCACCCCCCAAGGGGGAAGAAAGCAAAACATGATTTCGCAAAAACTTTCATATTAAAAAAAAAAAAAAAAACTGATATCCGTAAAATGTTTGCGTTAAAACATAGGTAATACAAATACCTAAAAATCATTTTCTGGAATTTTGGAAATTCGGTCCATAAGAGCCTGGCGAAATATGATTCCACATGTGCAAAAAGTAATTTCACAGAAAAACTTCATGTCTCAAAGAAAAAAACAGATATACATGAAATTTTTGATTCAAAATATAGCTAACTTAAAATATCTAAAAAAACAATTTCTGGAATTTTAGAAATTCGGCCCTTAAGGAGGGACAGGGAGCAAAACATGATTTCACAAAAACCTTTATATCTCAAAGAGAGAGAGAAAAAAAAAAAAAAAGATATCCATAAAATTTTTGCTTTAAAATATAGATAACACAAATACCTAAAAACTGATTTTTTGAATTTTAGAAATTCAATCCCCAAGGGAAGGGGGAGGAAGAAAACGTTATCTATATTATATATTCTATATAATGTAGATATTTCTTCGATAATAAAGCTTTAAAATTATTTATTTTAATTTTTAATTGTTGCCAAAGAAGTTTTACGAGTTAATTTATTTTTCGACACATAATAAAATATATTTTCACAATAACAACAATAATAATAAAAAGTATTAAATATTAAATTTTCTTAGGCACATAACAAAATGATGTCATTATCAAAATTAAATAATAATAAAATTAAAGCTAATCCTGATCTATATTAAAGAGCTTTATTTATTTATAATCCTGGATATTTTTTTTAACTATTGATGCTGAATTAGATAAGACATTTTACGCCAAGGACTCTATTTTCGTAAAAAGCCACATTAAGCTAAGCAGTCCATAAAAAAAAACAAACAAATCTGTATATATAAAAGAGTAAACTCACTGATTCACTGACTCAATGGTGTCATGGCGATTCTATGGGAGATAGAGTCACAAATTTTGGTGACCAGGTTGTTTTTAGGACCCTGACCTCCACTAAGACGGGATTTTGCGAAATACCCCCCTGTTCCCCCCCTGGGGGACAGAAGGCACAAACACCTCTATAAGCATAACTCGGCTCGAAATTACTTCACGGTGAAGAAATTGCAGACGGGAAGACCAGACTTGAATACAAAAAAAAAAAAAAAAAAAAATCATTTTTTGCGAGTTAGGATTTTTTTAAGGGGGGAGGGAGGAAAATAATTTTCGGCGGCAAATTTAGCAAAATACGGATATTCGAATAGAATGCCACCAATAACAGCACAAACATATAAAAAACCGGCAAGCGTCTTTGTGAGGATATTTCCAAAAACTCATAATTATTTTTGTACGATTTTCGATTTTTTTTTTTTTTTTTTTTTTTTTTTTTTTTGGGGGGGGGGGAGTTACGAGGGGGCAAATTCGTCCGGGAAAATCTGTAGGAGCTGAGGTGACAAATTTTAGTGTGTAGCTTATTTAAGTGTATCGAACGCCCATTTTAACGGGATCTTGCGAAATTCCCCCTTTAACCCCCTTTGGGCGGGAGGGGTAATAAACGCGTTTCCAAGCACAACTTAGCTTCTAGCTATCTCAGTAAGATTAATTTTAATATGTTGGTTGGTTATGCGTTCCTAATATGCAGTGGAAAGTAAATACGAGGATCTAGTCAATGAATGTATTATATGTAAGGAATATTCAGCTCATAGTTACAGCCCGTAATGATATTGTTATGAAAGTTGTCGACATGTTATTCCTAAAGAAATACGCAGGTTCTAGTCGGCCAATGCGCTTTATTCAATGAAAATTCAACCCATAAGTGTATCCCTTAATGATACTGCCAAGAAAGTTTTTGATACTTTTATGTATAGAAGGTAATTCTTAAAGACATAAGCAGATTCTAGTTCACGAATGCTCTTTATTTAGTAAAAAATCAGCGCGTAGATAGAACCCGTAATGATATTGTTTTGAAAGTTGTCGACATTTTTGCGTGTAGAAAGTCATTCTTAAAGACATAAGTAGGTTCTAGTCGACGAATGCACATTATTTAATCAGTATTCAGCCCTTATATAGAGTCCACAATGATATTGTTATGAAAGTTATCTACATTCTTGCTTATAGAAAGCAATTATTAAAGACATAAGCAGGTTCTAGTCGATGAATGCATTTTATTTAATAAATATTCAGGAAACAATTAAATAAAACAATTTTTTGTGCTACAAAAATCAGTAATCAATGAATATTTTCGAAACAATCCAATGAAAGAGTCATTCTTTCTACAGAAATCAATTAAACGCTGTTAAATACACTACAGAGTAGAAATTTTTCTATTTTAGGACCAACTGAAATTTTCGAAGTCCGCAAGGAATTTGAAATCATCAAGAATATTGCCACAGTGGTTTACAGAATTCTCGAAGCAGGTTTGTGCTACAAACTAATGAATCATTACAAAAAAAATTTAGAACCCGATTCCTACTGAAGTTACATTTTCCAAACTTTGTAATCCTAAACTGCCCCTTTTCACACCATTTGAATGACTAATTTGACGCTAAGTAAATGATCACCCTCGTGGAAATGAAAAAACTACCATCTATTTCCAGTTTTACTGTAATACCGTACAGAAAGTAGCACGTAAAGATATAGACAAGTCTGCAATCAGCAATAATCATTCTTTTTTATATAGTCTTGTTAGTCATTTATAAGAATTTTCAAAGAATTTGGTTCTGCGCTATAAATCAATAAAAGTTTCTGGAAAATTCCAGAATTCTGTTCTTCCTAACTTTGGCAACCCTAAACTATAAGTTTTTGCGAAATTCGCTCGTTAAGTTTCCAAATTCGATGCCAAACCACCAAAATCGATGCCAAAACCAAAATCTGCGTTGGTTAAATAACTGATGGCTCTGCGAGGTTGGCGATCAAATTTGGCGGCAAATATTGTTTCAGGATAGCCAGAATTAGTAAATTTTTTCTCAATTCAAGCGGAATTAATTGCTTTGGTAAAATATATCGTTCCTTGCCACTAATTATCGCCAAAGAGAATAAAAGTATGCCATTTATATTCGAATGATTTTCATTGAACTCAAGCTGTTCATTTGATAATGAGAGATTCTGTAATAAGTCGTGAAGCACTACTCCTAAAAAAAAAAAAAAAAAAAAAAAAAAAAAATACTGTATTTGCCTCTGCAGTATGTATAATCCAACTGTCGTAACCTTTGTGGCTTGAGTAGAAGTTTTTTTTTCCCCTACTTATTTTCAAGAATTTTCGTTAACTGGAACCTGTCTGTTTATTTACGAATCAGTTACCTCACATAAAAATGTCAATGTTTTCATAACAATATATATATTCCAATTGGTGTATAAGGAAGTCATGTGATGCCTATATCAGATTTTTAAAAATACGGGTACTCGATTTTTTTCTTGAAGAAGAGAGAGGAGAGTATAATTTAAGTGTCAACTCTCCGAATTTCACTCAAATTTCTAATAGTGCATGTATTGAATTTTAAATAACAAGAAATAAACAATATCAATAAATAAACATTATGCTTACCTCGGAAAGCTTGGCTGTTCTCATACGTTTATCTTTTCCAAAGGAAAATTCCGGCCCTTTCACGACAGGTGTCCTTCCTGGACCAAGCATCGGAGGTAGATAATACGCATTTGGAGCTTATAAAAGAGAAAACATAAGCGAATGATTTCGTCGTTAATAACAAGTATCAAATTAGATGCTCTAAAATGGTTAGAAATTACAATTAGGTATAATGTAGTTTAAAGTTTTGGTTGCATAAGTCGAAAATCAAAGATAACAATTAATATATATAATGACCCTCATCTGTCATGAACGAATCCGGTTAGTACCGCTTCAAAAAAGAAACTTTTGGCAGCCATTTTTTTTCCGTTTGTTTAATTCAACTTAGGAAACATACATATCATTTTCATACATGTTTTGTATCGCACATATTCTTATTTATTTCCTATAAAACCTTGAAAAACTATTCAATTGTAATGTTTAAATGTCTAAATTAAATTTAACGGATCACTGGCTATTATAAACATGAACCTATAAATAGAATTATGTAACTTCATGATTATAAACAATGCAATACCAAATAAAAACAAACCAAAACTGTTGCCATTCAGAAAATACAAATTCCAAATGGACAACTTTTTAATTACGAATGAACGACTCTTTGACTGTTTCATTAAAAAAACGCTTAAAATATTTCTAAAACATATTAAAGCCTTAAAAATCTTAAAATATTTGTAAAAACGCATTAAAGCCTTTAAATATTTTTATCAAACTTCATTGTTTGTTTACATTGTAACGTATGATTGGCGTCGAGTTTAGTACGTAAATGCCGCCAGTTGATTTTAGTTTTGAAATTAGTGTAAAATGATAGTTGGAATAGAATGTTTGGTTGGGCAAGTAAAAGTCACCAGTTGAAATGAGTATTGAAAGTAGAGTACTCTAAGGTGATAATGTCGAGTCAAGGTAAAATGTTCGGTTGAGAATGAGAAAGCCCCTAGCTGGATCCTGGATATTTTGGCGATGTTGTGGGTGAGATAGCTGGTTGGAGGTATCGAGTAGAGGTGAGTTTGGGTTAGCATGGAGTGTCTGTAGTTATTGGATAGCTAGTTAGAAAATTTGAAAACAGGATCTACGATAGTCTTAAAAAAGAGTATTTTGGTAAAATGAAGTGAATCGTTTTTTCTTATTATGAGGACTTTAAATACGCAAGCGAAGTGATGACGTCACTTGCCGTTAGTGGATACAAGAAAAATATTTCCTATGTTACACGCCCAATGGATTTTTCGTAAAAAATTATTAAAAATCGAGGGAAATTATTTCCCGATTTTAATCCCCATATTTAGGTTTAGATATGTATTAGTTATCATGTGCATGCGTTAGATTAAGTTGTTTTTGTTCTAAAATTGATAAAATTTGAATCTTAAATTTCAAAATTCTAGATAAAAAAAACACTTCCATATTCCATTGAAAACATAAACATTTCATTTCAAAGGATGATATTTACACAATAAATATCCAACTAATATACTAATTAAAGGGAAAATGATAAATATTCTATCATAATTTAAGTGAAATTTGTTTTCAAATGTCTAAATAAAGTATCTGATATAAGATACTAATATGTTGCAGCGGAATAGATTTGATATCGGTCATCCTTGGTAGAAAAAATATATATATATATCGCCAAATTATCTGGCGAATATAATTTAATTCCTTTCAAAAATCATGGTTATTTTAAAAACTTATATTAAGAGAGTAATGAATAATATGAAACAATATTTCGCAAAATACATATTACAAAAATATACATCTGGCATGTATATTTTCGTAGTACGTTTTTGATCGCCAAATACAAAAACGCCAAGGACAACAGAGTTTTGAAATTTAAAATTAAAATTTTGTCAATTTGACAGCAAAATAACTCAATCTAACACATGCACATGATAACTAATCTGTATATATATATAAATTACGTGTCACGATGTTTGTCCGGGGTAAACTCCTAAACTAAGGAACCGATTTTAATGAAATTTTGCACACTGTGTGCAGTTTGGTCCAACTTGAGAGATAGGATAGTTTTTATCTCAATTTATTGTCACAATATTGTTTTATTGCAATTATTTGTTAATTATAGACCTTTATTAAAGTTGCTCCAAAATATCTGTGGGTTCCATTAATTTAATTGTTGCCAAAAAAAAAAAAAAAAAAAAAAAAAAAATACGAGTTCATTTTCTTTCGACATAAAAATAAATACATTTAATCAAACGTGAACGTTAAAAAATTATAAAAAGTTAAATTATGCATCTCACGAAAATTGACGTCATAATCAATTTAAAGATTTTATACACATTGATAAAGTGCTAATGTAGTTCTATCATAGATATAGTAATATATATAGATCTCTCATCCCCATGTTATCGTACAAAGAGTTTTGATGCCTAAAAAATAAAAATAAATAAAAGCTTTGGAAACAGCCATTAAGTGGTATTGAAAAAAAAAAAAAAAAAAAAAAAAAAAAAAGGAAAAAAAGAAAGAAATATGAATTTGAAACTGTATCTGGAGTCTTCCATTCCCCTTTAGCAAATAAATTATTCATAAATTTTATTTGCTAAAATATTAGTATGTATTCCCGTGTGTATTCACTCGGGGAAAGACGGCCATATTTTGGTAAAAACGTCGTCTTTTCCCAAATGAAAAGGAATAACTTTTTTCTCCCCAATGATCACTCTATTCTATATATGCTATACTATATCTATGAGTTCTATACGCAGGCGAAGTGTGACTCACTGACCGTCTGTGCAGCCAAGAAAAAGATTTCCTATGTTAATTGCCCACTGGATTTTTTGTAAGAAATTATTAAAAATCGAGGAAATTTATTTCCCGATTTTAATCCTTATATTTGGGTATAGATATGTATTAGTTATCGCGGGTGTTATATTGAATTATTTTGCTGTCAAATTGACAAAATTTTAATTTTAAATTTCAAAACTCTGTCGCCCTTGGCTTTTATTATTATTATTATTATTATTTGGCGATCAGAAGCGTAACACGAAAATATACATGCCAGATGTATACATTTTACGAAATGTAATATGTATTATTCATTGTACGTATGTATGACATGTAATATGTATTGTACGAAATATTGTTTCATATTATTCATTACTCTTTTAATATAAGTTGTTAAAATAACCATGATTTTTGAAAGGAATTAAATATTTTCGCCAGATAATTTGGCGATATTCTTTTTTTTTCGCCAAGGATGACAGAAATGAAATCTATTCCGCTGCAAAATATTAGTATCTTACATCAGATATTTTATTTAGACATTTGAAAACAAATTTGACTTCAAACTATGATAGAATATTTATCATTTTCCTTTTAATTAGTATATTATATAGTATATTAAAATTTAAAAGCATGGTATCTAAAAAGTTTTTTTTTTTTTTTTTTTATCTTATAATTATTCTTATCTTAATCCTCAATGTTTCCCATCTTTATTAACTTGAATTTACTATTAAAATTTTAACATACTCAAAAACTTCTCATCACTTCGTTAAAATACACTAAACTTTTCCAAAATCTTTTTCTATTTAAAATGATACATGTATTTACTTTAAATGTCCAATATTTCATAAGATTCCCAATTTTAAAGTTTTAAAATATTTATCAAATTTACTAATTTTTCTGGTTTAGCCTTATTTTTTTCCTTTTTATAACTACAGCTGTTGCCCTCTTTAAAGTATTTAAAATGATGAGGTCATTTTATAGTAAAATTATCCATTATAGCATATATTATATTTCACTCCTCCATAAAAATTGATTTTAAAATCGTCTGTTTCTTTTATACTTTTATTTTAATAGAATTTTAATAGAATTTAATTTATATATTAGTCATTTTAGCAATTTTATCCAAAGTAGCATTAGAAATAATATATATCACTTCTCCATTAAAATTTATAGGACCCTACAATAAAATTAATTTGTGCTTAATATCAACACTACGAAAATTTTTATCAATCGCTTCCAAATTTTGACCTAAGTTTCAAATCTCAACCCTGTGGGTTTTTACATCGGCTACAACGTTTTCGTCTTTGTTCGTAAATAATAATTTGACTGTACTAAATAGTTTACAGCCGTATAATTCAACGTATAACTTAGTCACAGCAACGCGTGGCCGGGTCTGCTAGTACATATATATACCCAAATAGGGGGATTAAAATCGGGAAATAATTTTCCTCGATTTTTAATAATTTTTTATGAAAAATCCAATGGGCGAATAACATAGGAAATCATTTTTTTTGCATCCACGGACGGTCAGTGGCGTCACACTTCGCTTGCGTATAGAGCACTTAATGGAACACTGGGATGTGTTGTTGCTGTTGTGTTGTCGGGCCTATATTTTTTGTCAACCAGCAGTTTTTTTATTGTCATTCATATTTATTGATCGGGCAGAATTTTTTTAATTTCAGAACGAAAATTATAAAATATCGAAACACATTTGATTTATAAACAAAAATTGAAAATCCATTTAAATGATCACGTGGTAACCATCATGATCTAAACATTGTTTTCAAGATTTATCGTTCACATTCCGTCATTTTTGACGGGGTTATATACTAGTAATGGTATAATTTTCGCCAAAGTACGTCAGTAAACTAAGTCTATTATAAGAAGGAGTTGTGATTTAAAATTCAGTCTTAAGAATAATTTAATGCATTTTTCAAGGATTGCATAGCCATCGTTCAGCTATAGCTAATATTAAGAAGTATTATTTTAAAACCATACGTCTGCATCTATTTTGATCGATTTCTTCTCTGGAGAAAATTGCATCATTTGAAAACGTGTCATCAAGCATGATGTATAAAACTTATAACTTCTTAAAATGAAATTCAGTTTTTTAAATTTAATTGACTTTAACAGCCATGTCATTATCCACAGTTCAAAACTTACTGTTTGTTAAACATTTATTACCTATGATTTTCTGCCAGCAACTCCTTTACATAATAGAAAACGTAAAACCGCTAAGCGATTTGTTTTGAACCTTTTGAGCAATATGATATTAACTTTTAAAACGTACATGATTAATATCCAAAAAGGATAGCTTGCGCTTTCTTTTGTTTTTATCAATAACGAAAGCCCCACTAAGAGTGCCCAAGAGGTTCTTTCATCTAAACTGGTAAACGGGAGGTGCTGCGTCCATCCTAGGTCACGTACGTCAGCCTAACTGTTTAGAATTGCCTCTTTTTTTTTTTTTTTTCTTTCCAACTCGCGTGAATGCGGGCTGGGACTTATAGAAAACTCCCTCCTTCTCCGGAGTGCATCCCACACATAAAGTAGACAGTTGGCATTGAATCGTTTCCTTTTGTTGTACAAAAATTTTGCGTATTTTTTCGAAAGTGATACTTTTCCTTTTAATACCTGGTATTTTTGTATTTTGAAAGTCAATAAAAAACTACCAATTTTTAGAAATTTTTGAAATCCCAAGCAGCAAAAGGGGAATAATAAAAAATATCAGAAACAAGAAGAAAATACTTTTGTACAACATTAGGAACGGACAGAATTTCTTCGATTTTAAAATAAAATATTGGTTCATTTTCAGATTTCACGTATGCTTCATGTTCTGGGATCAATAAAGATACTGTCAAATTTGCTAAAACAAATTTTCCGCAGTGAAATTAATAAAAATAAATATGAATGTATAGTCTTCTTAATAATAAAAGCCCAAGTTGTCCAAAACTAACGCTGAAAAATGATGTCATAACTAAAACAACGAACTGGAATAAAGGAAGCAAAATCCACGATTTCCACGAGTTCATTTCAACTGAATAAGATAATAAAAAAGATAATTTAATGGTAAAACATCACAATCGCAACAGTGTATTGAGATATAGAAAGTAAAATTTTAGGGCAACTACCAACTGCACTCGCTTATTTTCCCCCCACTTTAAAAAACTACCAACTGCACTCGGACATGCAAACGCCTCCTGCTACCTGAAACTCCCGTTATGAATTTAGATCCTTCCACTAAAAGCAATGAAATAGAAAACGAAGATGCAGTGGGAAACCAAAAAAAGAAAAATAAATAAATAAAATCACTGCACATCCCTATCTCGCCGTGCATGAATCTGAGAACGTCTGTAATTCGGCAATCACTACCACGCACGTAAAAAGAAAAAGAAAAAAAAATCACTGGACACCCCTACATCGCTGTGCATGATTCTGAAAACGTACGTAACTCTGTTCCACTGGAATCACTGTCATGCACATTAAAACCAAAAAGCATCACTGGATAACCCTACCTCGCTGTGCATGAATCTGAAAACGCACGTAACTCGGTTCCGCGGCAATACTGTCAATCACGTCAAAACCAAAAAAACATCACTGGACACCCCTACCTCGCTGTGTATGAATCTGAGAACGCCTGTAACTCGCTTCCGCGGCAATCACTACCACACGCATAAAAACCAAAAAAAAAAAAAAAAAATCATCAGTGGACACTCCTACCTCGCTGTGCATGAATCTGAGAACGCCCGCAACTCGGTTCCGTAGTAATTACTATCAGACACGTAAAAAACAAAAAAAACTTCACTGGACTCCCTTACCTCGCTGTGTATGAATCTGAAAACGCAGGTAACTCGGTTAAATTATAAATAAAATTATAAACTTCCAGTTAGGGCAGTTAGTATAATTCCACCAACAAACTTTTGGATTCTTGCTATTCAGAGCGAAGGTGTGGTAAGATAGAAACTTGCAAGAGAATAAGTGAAAGGAGGGTTAAGACTAGTGAGTGCAGCTGGTTGGTTGGGTTTTACGTCGCACTAGTGCTGCGCGGATGGGCAATTGGTGAAGGTCTGGGACTTACCCCTAGAGATGGTCCGGAGACATGCCATCGCAATTGTGATCCTCCACGGAAGGGATGGCTCTCCCGCTTCGGTGACCCCCAGAGGTATAATTTTTGATGAGAACATGGATATGGCCATGGATGCGGCCACGACAGATTTTGCGTGCACCAGCCACCATTAGTGTACACGACGGTCTTTGGCCAGCTCAAGTACCGAACCCGCAATCTTCCAATTACGAGGCCGGCGCTCTACCGACTGGGCTACCACGACCCGCGAGAGCAGTTGGTATATTTCGAGTGCAGTTGGATAACACCCAAATTTTATTCATGGTTTGCACGGTTTTAAGAGATTCGTTCATTGATTTAAATAATAAATTTTAATACATCAAGGGAAAATAATAATAAATTAAATATTTAAAATTGAAATACTTCAAGAGAAATTAATAATATAAACAAATAAATTAGATGTAGTGACCAAATTTGAATTTCTCGGAGAATTTTTCATCATGATATTTAAGGTCATTGTGCCTAAATGCGATAACCCATAAATGCGACAAAGTGCTTCTACTGAAAATCTAAATACATAAATCGCATACTTATAAATCATAATGGAACATACACATTTCAAGAATGGTTCGTGAAACTTTTCATTATATTTTAAAGGTTTTTTCTAGTAGAATTTTCTTTTGCAGTAAACATTGTTCAATATGGCTTTCCGCCGTCTTTTCCTAATTGCGATGAAATATTTTCAAATAGTAACTGTAATTATATCCTTTTATTTTTCAAGGTCAAATAACCACTGTTACGTCATGTGCTTGAATATCCTTTACACCTATCAGAAGAAAATTAAAGAAAATACTACAAATTTTTAAAAAGAGGGGTTTTAAAGTTTTTATCGCATTTAAGGGTCTGTTTACACCATATTCCTAAATGCGACAAATTTTATCCCTTAAATGCGAAGAGTTTTACAGTTGATATATAAAGGTAACTTTAAGCATTTTTTCCTTTTTAACACTTTCCAACAATGTTTACAAGTGACTTCGGTTTGTCTGTCTGTCTCTCCGTCTGTCTGCCTGTCTGTCCGTCTGTCTGTCTGTCCGCGCTCTAACTCCTGTAGGGACACCCGAAAGTATTCTAAAACATTGTGTTCTATGAGTGGTATTTCTGTAAGCCATATTTAATACCTTAACTGTATAATCTTAGTGAAATTGAATCATGTTATTCAAGTTCACTATCTGATGTTTCATATATAAAATGGAACAAATATCAACACTAGTTTGTGTACAGGGATACTCGAAAGTATTCCAAAGCATTGCGTTCTATGAGAGATATTTCTATAAACCAAATTTTAACAACTTTACTTTCCACAAAGCTTAATGAAATTGAAATATGTTATTCATATGCACAAAAGAATGCTTTCTAAAGAATATAGTATGATCAGCATTAGATTTACAGAGCCACACAAAAATATTCAGTTACATTATGAGCTGTTAATGAAAATTTGCTAGAATTGCAATTTCGTTTAAATTAAGCGTTTTTAACACTGTCTAATAATTTTTATGTGTGAATATGATTTCAATTTAAGTATCTGTCTGTTCGTCTGTCCATCTGTCTGTTCGTCTGCCCATCCGTCTGTTTGTCTGTCCGCGCTCTAACTCCCGTAAATATTTATGTAATTTCTTGAAACTGATATATGTTACTTAAGTTCACTATCGGATGTTGCCTATTGCAAAAGGAGTTAATATCTCTACTGGTTTGTGTACAGGGACACTCAAACCTTTTCCAAAGCAATGTGTTCTATGAGAGATATTTCTATAAACCATATTTTAATACCTTTACTGTACACAAATCTTAATAAAATTGAAATATGTTATTCCAGTTCACTATCGGATGTTTTGTATATTAAATGGAGTAAATAACACCACTGATGTGGGCACAGAGACACTTTAAAGCATACCAAAGCATTGCGTTATATGAGAAGTATTTCTATAAACCAAATTTTAATGACTTTACTTTCCACAAAGCTTAATGAAATTGAAACATGTTATTCATATGCACAAAAGACTGCCTTCTATAGAATATAGTATGTTTAGTATTAGATTTACAGAGCAACACAAAAATATTCAGATACATTAAAAGCTATTAATAAAAGTTTGCTGGAATTGCACTTTCGTTTACATTAAGCGTTTTTAGCATTTTGTAACAATTTTTAAGTGTAAATATAATTTCAATTGTGTATCTGTGTATCTGTCCATCTGTCTGTCTTTCGGCACTCTAACTCCGGTAAATATTTATGGAATATCTTGAAACTAATATATGTTTTTCAAGTTCACTATCGGATGTCCCCTATTGAAAATGGAGTGAATACCTCTACTAGTTTGTGTACATTGGCATCGGAAATTACTGCAAACTATTGTTTTCTATGAGAGGTATTTCTATAAACCATATTTTAATACCGTTACTTTACACAAATCTTAATGAAATTGAAATATGTTATTCAGTTTCACTATCGGATGTTTCCTATGTAAAATAGATACAATATTTCCACTGGTTTGAGTACAGGGAGACACGAAAGTATTGCATTGTACGAGAGGTATTTCGAGAAACCAAATTTTAATAACTTTACTTTGCACAAAGCTTAATGAAATAGAAATATGTTATTCATTTGCACAAAAGAATGCTTTTTATAAAATACAGTATGATTAGTATTCGTTTTATAGGGCCACATAAAAATATTAAGTTACATTAAGAGCTATTAATAAAAACTTGCTGTAATTGCATTTTCTTTTACAATAAGCATTTTTAACACTTTCTAACAATTTTTAAGCGTGAATATGATGTGTTTTTGTTTATCTTTCTGTCCGATTGTCTATCTTTCTATCTTGCTGTCTCTCGTCTAGAGAGTTCTTAAACATTTTCAGAATTTTTAAAAATTGATATATGTTATTCAAGTTCACTATGGAATGTTTCCTATTTAAAATGCTATTAATATGTCCTGAACAAGTGTACAGGAAACTTCCAATGCTTTGCGTTTTAGGACAGATATTTTTATAAATCACATTTAAATAACTTTCTACCGTAAAAATTATAAATAAATTGAAATGTATTTTAATATTCTAAAATAAAGTTTTGTATAGAATATGATATGATCAACCTTCAGATTTACAGGACTACACTAAAATATTCAAATACATTAAGGGCAGCAATTATAATCCAATGGCTGGATTTTCTTTTGCATTAAGCCTTTTTAACGTTCATCAACGATGTCTAAGAGCGGTTTTAAATTCAATTAGTCAGTCTGTATATTTTTCTGTTCTTCTGTCTTTTGTTTGATAATGCAGGCAAAGAATATTGAAAGTTATACGATACAACAAGCACGTACAGTTGGAGAGTGTTAATAACCAGTGCGTAGTGCATGATTTTTCTTTCTTGTTTTAACTCTTTCCAAAAAAGATGAAAAGCGTTAATGACTTCGGTTTGTCTGTCTGTCCACGTTTAAACTCCCGTAAATATTTATAGAATTTCTTGAAACTGATAAATCGTATTCAAATTCACTATCGGATGTTCCCTATTGAAAATGAAGTGAATTCCTCTCATGGTTTGTCTACAGGGACACCCAAAATTTTCCAAAGCATTGTGTTCCATGAGAGATATTTCTATAAACTGTATTTTGATACGTTTACTTTACGCAAATCTTAATGAAATAGAAATATATCATTTAAGTCCACTGTCGATGTTCCCCATGTAAATTGAAGTAAATACCATCACTGGTTTGTATACAGGGACATCCGAATGTATTTAAAAGCATTGCGTTCTATGGAAGGTATTTCTAAACACCAAATTTTAATGATTTTACTTTGCACAAGTCTTAAAAAAAATTAAAATATATTATTCATATGCATAAAAGACTGTCTTCCATAAAGTACAATATTATTAGCATTATATTTACAGGGCCACACAAAAATATTCAGCTAACGTCAAGGTGTATTAATTGGAAATTTGCTGGAATTGCATTTTCGTTTACATTAAGCGTTTTTATCACTTTCTATATGTTTTTAACACTTTCCAACAAACCTGAAAAGTGTTAATGACTTAGGTTTGTCTGTCTGTCTGTGCTCTATCTCCCGTATATATTCATGGAATCAAAAAGAGTTACACATACACTGTTCAGAAAAGAACAGTTAAACACGGAGTTACACACTCTGTTAGAAAAAGGCAAAGTTACACGAACAATTACACACAAACTGGCAGAGTTACACACAGAGATACATACACACTGTTAGCAAAAAATTACCGGTACACACAGCTTTACACGCATTGAAAAAAAAAAAAAAAAAGAGATTTACATACGGAGTTACACACACTGTTAATAAAAAGGCGGAATTATACAGAGTTACATACTCAGTTAATAAAAAGGCAGGGTTAGACACACACAGTTAAAAAGAAGGCAGAGTTACACTGAGAGTTACACACGTACTGTTGATTATATACAGGGCTACACACAGAGTTACACACATTGTTAAAAAAAAAAAAGAAGAATTAAACATTGAATTACACACGCTGTTAATAAAAAGGCAGAATTATACACAGAGTTACACACACAGAGTTAATAAGAAGGCAGAGTTACACACATACTTTTAATTACATACAGGGTTACACACACACATTATTAGTTACACATAAGTATAATTACACACGCTGTTTGCAAAAAATCAGCGATACACACAGTGTTACACACACAATGTTCAAAAAAGAGGAGTTACACACACTGTTAATAAAAAGCAGAGTTACACACACTGTTAATAAGAAAGAAGAGATACACACACACACTGTTAATTGCATACAGGGTTACACACACAGTGTCAGTTTCACATAGCGTTACGTACACTGTTAGAAAAGTTCAGCAATACACACAGAATTACACACACACACACTGTTAAAAAAAAAAAAAATAAGAGTTACACACTGTTAACAAACAGCAGAGTTAGACACAAAGTTCCACACACTGTTAAAGGCAGAGTTACACGTAGAGTTACACAACACTTTATCTTCAAATAGTTATGTGGTATAAAATGTTTTATAAACTATAGAAAAAGACGAAAAATCATGCATTACGCAATGATTATTAACACTTTCTAACTGCACGTACTTGTTGTATCTTATAACTTTCAAAGTTCTGTACCTACGTTATCACACAACAAACAGACAGTAGTTCTGAAAGGCATACAGACAGACTAATTCAATTACTAATCATTCTTGAGCATTGTTTTACAGTGTTAAAAATGCTTAACAGAAAAGGAAACGTAGCCTTTAGATTGTAATCCCAGCCCTTAATCTATCTGAAAATTTCAGGGAAGCCCTGTAAATCTTAACGTTAACAAAATCATAGTTTATATACAAAAAGTTATTTTAGCAAATTAACAATAAATATCAATTTCTTTATGATTTTACAGTAGAAAGTTCCTTAAATTTAAATTATAAAAATGTATCTCCAAAAATGCGATGCATTGGCATTTTTTTGCGTGTCCGTGTACACAAAAAAGTTGTATAGGAACTATTAATGCCCTTTTAATTTAGGAACATTCAATAGTGAATATGAACAACATATATAATATTTTAAAAATTCAGAAAGTATTTACGGACGATGAGTGCGGTAGACGAACAGATAGACAAATGGAGAGTCGAGCAGATAGATACAAAAATTGAAAACACGTTCAGACTTAAAAAATGTTAAAAACTGTTAAATCGCTTAATGTAAACGAAAATACAATTCCAGCAAATTTTCAATAAAAGCTCTCAATGTAGCTGAATATTTTTGTGTGGCCCTGTAAATCTAATGCTAATCATACTATATTCTGTAGATAGCATTCTTTTATGCATATGAATGACATATTTCAGTTTCATTAAAATTTGGGTAAAATAAAGGAATCAAAATTTAGTTCATAGTAATACCTCTCATCGAACGCAATGCTTTGAAGTACTTTCGGGTGTCCCTGTATACAAATCAGTGAAGGTTTCCCCCCTATTTTCAATGGGAAACATCCGATAGTGAACTTGAATAACATTTCAATTTTATTAAGATATCTGTAAAGTAACGGTAATGAAATATGGTTTATAAAAATACCACTCACAGAACACAATGCTTTGGAATATTTTCGGGTGCCCCTGTGAACTAACTAGTAGAGGTACACACTTCATTTTCAATAGGGAACATCCTATACTAAACTTTAATAATATGTATCAGTTTCAAGAAATTTCATAAGTAATAACGCTAATTAAAGCGCGGACAGACAAACGCACAGACAGCCGATAAACGGACAGACAGACAAACCGAAGTTATTAAAACCTTTCAACTTCGTTGGAAAGTGTTAAAAACATTTAGAAAGTAATAAAAACGTTTAATGTAAACGAAACTGCATTTCCAACAAATTTACAATAGCCCTTAGTATAACTGAATATTTTTGTTTGGCCCTGTAAATCTAACGCTAATCATACTTTATTCTATGGAAAGCATTCTTTAGTGCATATGACTAACATATTTTAATTTCATTAAGATTTGTGCAAAGTAAAGTTTTTAAAGTTTGGTTTATAGAAATACCTCTATTAGAACGCAATGCTTTAGGGAATACTTTCGAGTTTCCCTGTCTTCAAACTCGTGATGGTATTTACTCCATTTTCAATGGGGAACATCCGATAGTAATGTTGAATAACATATTTTAATTTCATCAAGATATGTGTAAAGTAACGGTAATAAAATATGGTTTATGAAAATACCTTCCATAGAACATAATGCTTTGGAATACTTTTGGGTGTTCCTGTATACAAACCAGTAGAGGTACACATTCCATTTTGAATAGGGAACATGTTATAAGGAACTTGAATAATATATATCAGTTTCAACAAGTTCCATGAATATTTACGGGAGTTAGTGCACAGACAGACAGACATTGGGATGGACAGACGGATAGACAGACGGACAGACAGACGGACAGACCCAAACCGAAGTCAATAACAGTTTTCAACCTTCTTTGGAAAGTGTTAATAACATTCAAGCAACTACCATACACTAAATGCATTATCGCAATTAGGGAGTTTGAACATCGCATTTAAGATATAGTACCTTAAATGCGACAAAAATTTAACAAATGCGACGCTAGTATATTTTTTCATAAATTACAGACATTTTTTTAATTTCTTAAAAAGAAATGACACAAAACACAAGTTTAGAACTACGAGTGTAATGTTCAACCATTTTCTCTTTCTTTTCATACGTATTTGTTTACTAAAATGTCATAAGTTTCCTAAATGCGATAAACTTACCAAAAATCACGTCGCATTTAGGCACAATGACCTTATATGTTTTTAAGTAAGGACTTCAAAATATATAAATATTAGGATGTAAAAGATGAAGTCATTTGTTTTAAAATATCGTGTAAACCAATGTTTAGTACTTTGAATTGGCAAGGAGTAAAAAATTTGGAATTTCATGTATAAAAACTGAGCGCTAGGAGAGAGCAGATCGACTGCTTTATAAATAAGACTTACTCAAACTCAGCCACAGCTAATTCTAAAAATATATGTTTTAAAATTTGACCTATTGTCGAGTTGGACGCAATCATGACAAAGCAGACAAAGGCAACATTATAATAATACGAGGGTTGCTATTTATATTTCTGGCCTTGGCAACAGTAAGTGTTGCTAGGCGACCGCAGACGATTTTAATCGAAAGTTTGATATTTTTAAACGTAAATTCAGCAGACGATTTACCATTATAGCTTTATTTGTGTTGTTGACAGTAAATTGAAAAGTTCTTCTCTTTCAAAAAATGGAATTGAATCGTGAAAATTTTCGTGCGATTATTTTTCATAACTTTCGACGTGGATTGTCAAGACAAGAGTGCTTCGATGAACTTAATTCTTTATACAGCGATAAAGCGCCATCCTACAGCACTGTAAAAAATTGGTATAACGAATTTAATCGTGGTCGATGTTCGATCCAGGACGAATCCCGTGCAGGTCGTCCAAAATCCGTTGTTGTGCAGAAAAGATCGATGCTGTGCGTGAACTGATAAAGCAAGATCGTCATGTGACATACCGTGAGATTGAGGCGTCTTTGGACATTAGTATGACTAGCATCAATAAAATATTGCATGAACATTTGAGCGTAAAAAAAAATTGTTCGCGTTGGATCCCGCATAATCTGACAAACGCTCAAAAAAAGGCTCGTGTCGATTGGTGCAAGGAAATGTTGGAAAATACGTTCAAGGTACATCAAAGGCTGTGTATAACATCTACACAGGTGACGAATCATGGGTCTATGCATATGAGCCGGAAACAAAACAGCAATCAACTGTATGGGTCTTCCAAGGCGAGGCAAAACCAACAAAAGTTGTTCGAGGAAGAAGCACATCGAAACAAATGATTGCCTGTTTCTTCGGCATTAACGGTCATGTGGCAACAGTGGCGTTAGAGCAACGCAGGACGGTCAATTCTGAATGGTACACGACCATTTGTTTGCCAGAAGTCATCGGAGAAATTCGAAAAAAGCAGAAGAACAGGCGAATCATTCTTCATCATGACAATGCGAGCTCTCACACATCGACTCAAACAAATGCATTTCTGACTGAGCTAAAGATCGAGCTGATGGGTCATCCGCCGTACATCCTTGATTTGGCACCCAATGACTTCTTCTTATTCCCACACATCAAAAATAAATTACGTGGACAACGATTTTCGACCCCCGAAGAAGCGGTTGATGCATTCAAAACGCATGTTTTGGAGTTACCTCAATCGGACTGGAAAAAGTGCTTTGAAAATTGGTTCGAACGCATGCAAAAGTGTATTGATCATCATGGAGAATATTTTGAAAAACAATAAAACCAATTTCGATCCTACATATTTGTTTTTTCATTATTAGGCCAGAAATATAAATAGCAACCCTCGTACTGTCTGAAAACAACAATTAGAATTTTTTTTTTTTCAATGAATCTTATAAGATAATTGTGCCTAAATGCGACGTGATTTTTGGTAAGTTTATCGCATTTAGGATACTTATGACATTTTAGTAAACAAATAAGTATGAAAAGAAAGAGAAAATGGTTGAACATTACACTCGTAGTTCTAAACTTGTGTTTTGTGTCATTTCTTTTTAAGAAATTAAAAAAATGTCTGTAATTTATGAAAAAATATACTAGCGTCGCATTTGTTAAATTTTTGTCGCATTTAAGGTACTATATCCTAAATGCGATGTTCAAACTCCCTAATTGCGATAATGCATTTAGTGTATGGGAGTTGCTTGAATGTTATTAAAACTTTCCAAAGAAGGTTGAAAACTGTTATTGACTTCGGTTTGGGTCTGTCCGTCTGTCTGTCCGTCTGTCTATCCGTCTGTCCATCCCAACGTCTGTCTGTCTGTGCACTAACTCCCGTAAATATACATGGAACTTGTTGAAACTGATATATATTATTCAAGTTCCTTATAACATGTTCCCTATTGAAAATGGAATGTGTAGCTCTACTGGTTTGTATACAGGAACACCCGAAAGTATTCCAAAGCATTATGTTCTATGGAAGGTATTTTCATAAACCATATTTTATTATCGTTACTTTACACATATCTTGATGAAATTGAAATATGCTATTCGACATTACTATCGGATGTTCCCCATTGAAAATGGAGTAAATACCATCACTAGTTTGAATACAGGGAAACTCGAAAGTATTCCCTAAAGCATTGCGTTCTAATAGAGGTATTTCTATAAACCAAACTTTAAAAACTTTACTTTGCACAAATCTTAATGAAATTAAAATAAGTTAGTCATATGCACTAAAGAATGATTTTCATAGAATAAAGTATGATTAGCGTTAGATTTACAGGGCCAACCAAAAATATTCAGTTATACTAAGGGATATTGCAAATTTGTTGGAAATACAGTTTCGTTTACATTAAACCTTTTTATTACTTTCTAAAAAATTTTAACACTTTCCAACGAAGTTGAAAAGTTTTAATAACTTTGGTTTGTCTGTCTGTCCGTTTATCGGCTGTCTGTGCGTTATTACTAATGGAATTTCTTGAAACTGATACATATTATTAAAGTTTAGTATAGGATGTTCCCTATTAAAAATGAAGTGTGTACCTCTACTAGTTAGTTCACAGGGGTACCCGAAAATATTCCAAAGCATTGTGCTCTGTGAGAGGTATTTTTATAAACCATATTTCATTACCGTTACTTTACACATACCTTAATAAAATTGAAATGTTATTCAAGTTCACTATCGGATGTTTCCCATTGAAAATAGGGTAAATACCTTCACTGGTTTGTATACAGGGACACCCGAAAGTACTTCAAAGCATTGCGTTCGATGAGAGGTATTACTATGAACTAAATTTTGATTCCTTTATTTTACCCAAATTTTAATGAAATTGAAATATGTTATTCATATGCATAAAAGAATGCTATCTACAGAATGTAGTATGATTAGCATTATATTTACAGGGACACAAAAATATTCAGCTACATTGAGAGCTTTTATTGAAAATTTGCTGGAATTGTATTTTCGTTCACATTAAGCGATTTAACAGTTTTTAACATTTTTTAAGTCTGAACGTGTTTTCAATTTTTGTACCTAACTGCCCGATTCTCCATTTGTCTATTTGTTCGTCTACCGCACTCATCGTCCGTAAATATTTTCTGAATTTTTAAAATATTATATATGTTGTTCATATTCACTATTGAATGTTCCTAAAGTGCAATTCCAGCAAACTTTTATTAATAGCTTTTAATGTATCTGAATATTTTTGTGTTGCTCTGTAAATCTAATACTAAACATACTATATTCTATAGAAAGCAGTCTTTTGTGCATATGAATAACATATTTCAATTTCATTAAGCTTTGTGGAAAGTAAAGTTATTAAAATTAGGTTTATAGAAATACTTCTCATATAACGCAATGCTTTGGTATGCTTTCAAGTGTCTCTGTGCCCACACCAGTGGTGGTATTTAGTAAATTTAATATACAAAACATCCGATAGTGAACTGGAATAACATATTTCAATTTTATTAAATTTGTGTACTGTAAAGGTATTAAAATATGGTTTATAGAAATATCTCTCATAGAACACATTGCTTTGGAAAAGGTTTGAGTTTCCCTGTACACAAACCAGTAGAGATATTAACTCCTTTCGCAATAGGGAACATCCGATAGTGAACTTAAATAACATATATCAGTTTCAAGAAATTATATAAATATTTACGGGAGTTAGAGCGCGAACAGACGAACAGACGGATGGACAGACGATCACACAGATGGACAGACGATCAGACAGATGGACAGACGAACAGACAGATACTTAAATTAAAATCATATTCACACATAAAAATTATTAGACAGTGTTAAAAACGCTTAATGTAAACGAAATTGCAATTCTAGCAATTAACAGCTCATAATGTAACTGAATATTTTTGTGTGGCCCTGTAAATCTAATGCTGATCATACTTTATTCTATAGAAAGCACTCTTTTGTGCATATGAATAACATATTTCAATTTCATTAAGCTTTGTGGAAAGTAAAGTTATTAAAATTTGGTTTATAGAAATACCTCTCATAGAACGCAATGCTTTGGAATACTTTCGAGTATCCCTGTACACAAACTAGTGTTGATATTTGTTTCATTTTATATATAAAACATCAGATAGTGAACTTGAATAACATGATTCAATTTCACTAAGATTATACAGTTAAGGTATTAAATATGGATTACAGAAATACTACTCATAGAACACAATGCTTTGGAACACTTTCGAGTGTCCCTACAGGAGTTAGAGCGCGGACAGACAGACAGACGGACAGACGGACAGACAGACAGACAAACCGAAGTCACTTGTAAGCCTTGTTGGAAAGTGTTAAAAAGGAAAAAACGCTTAAAGTTACCTTTATATAACAACTGTAAAACTCTCCGCATTTAAGGGATAAAATTTGTCGCATTTAGGAATATTGTGTAAACAGACCCTTAAATGCGATAAAAAATTTTAAACCCCTCTTTTTAAAAATTTGTAGTATTTTCTTTAATTTTCTTCTGATAGGTGTAAAGGGTATTCAAGCACATGACGTAACAGTGGTTATTTGACCTTGAAAAATAAAAGGGTAAAATTACAGTTACTGTTTGAAAATATTTCATCGCAATTAGGAAAAGACGGCGGAAAACCATAATGAACAATGTTTAATGCAAAAGAAAATTCTACTAGAAAAAACCTTTAAAATTTAATGATAAGTTTCGCGAACCATTCTTGAAATGTGTATGTTCCATTATGATTCATAAGTATGCGATTTATGCATTTAGATTTTCAGTAGAAGCACTTTGTCGCATTTATGGGTTATCGCATTTAGGCACAATGACCTTATATAAGGTAATCGCCAAAAGTAACGCTGGAAATGTTATACATTTTTGGCTTATACAACACTTTATCATTGACTGACAAAGCCACTAAATTATTATGTTTTCAATATTTCTGAAAATATATTTTGTACTTTTTTACAGTTGGCAATATTCATGCGTTCATGAGACTGAGTTTACACTATAATAACAGGAGACTTGGCGTTGGAATATTAAAACTCGAATAAACGACTACGTCAGAAACGCCAAAGAAAAATATTGAAAATGCATACAGCTGTTACGGCAGCTTTAAGCGTGCCGTCTTTAGTGCAAAAAGGATTCTGAATCTGCAGAAGTGCTCGTATATATAGGAGAGGGGCCGAATTTAGTTCAACAAATAGAATTACGGGAAAGGTGGGGAGAGTGGCCAATAGGAATTTATTAAAGTTAGCTGTGTAAACAGTAGAAAAATTAAGAAAATGTGGACTGACTATAAAATTTCCAACAGCCAGACAAATTCAACGCCAAGTCTCCTGTTATTATTTGTTAAGCTTCTACGGGCTTAGTTGAGTTTATGGTTTTCTGCTCTTATTGTTACTGAGCAACCTGGTCTGAGAAGCCTCATATGAGGGGTAGATTAGGTCAGTAATAGTTTGAGCCATTTCCTCAATTTCCCAATGTGCAGCTAAAATAATTTGCAGAACTAAATCCATTCATGAACTCGATTTCTTTGAAGCTTTACATATTTATAAAAATTTCAAAACCCTTGTAAATTGTGATTTCGCTATTCCCTATTTGTCTGACTGTTGGAAATTTTTTATTCAGTCCACATTTTCTTAATTTTTCTACTGTTTACACAGCTAACTTTAATAAATTCCTATTGGCCACTCTCCCCACCTTTCCCGTAATTCTATTGGTTGAACTAAATTCGGCCCCTCTCCTATATATACGAGCACTTCTGCAGATTCAGAATCCTTTTTGCACTGAAGACGGCACGCTTAAAGCTGCCGAAACAGCTGTATGCATTTCCAATATTTTTCTTTGGAGTTTCTGACGTAGTCGTTTATTTGAGTTTACACTGTTTTATAGTTAATGAAATAAATACGTAATTTTCTAGATTTTTTTTTTTTTTTTTTTTTTTTAATTAAGCAAATTAACAATTATTTTATTCGTAAGCAACTAACTATTTTACTCGTTAGCTTTTTTTTTTCTTTTCTTTTTTAATGACTAAAATCCTTAAACAAATTCTTTCAGAGAGGGAAAAAACGTCGCCAACATTTGCGATGCACCACCTTAAATTTTGTACAGTGTGAAATAATGTATTGCAGAATCCAAAAGTTTACAGATACATAAAGAAGAAAAGCCTGAGTAAAAATAGTACTCGAGTTCTAAATAAAATTATTTTTAAAGCATATATATATTTCGTTATCGTTTGTTTATAAAATAAAATTTTGAGAATTTAAAAAAAAAAAGCTAAAATTTTGAAAAAATGAATATATGTAGTAAATAATATTGAGCAGTAACTATTAAGTGTATCGGGAAGTCCTCTGTCGTTTTGAAGTTAAAAAGACATGAAAAAAATTTGTTAAAAAATACTTATGTATTATTTTACCATACATCTGCTTTATATAAATGTTGTCCAAGAAAAATTTCCGGTGAATTTTTTAATCGAAAACGACAGAACGTACACTTAATATTATTGTAATCTAAAAATTATTAGGTCTGCCGGAAAGTTCTGTCCTTTCAAATTAATAAAATTACACCGGAAAGTTTTGTTTAACAATATTTATATGGCACTTTACCAATTATCATCTTAAAAGTTACCTGAGAATATCTTAAATATTATCCAGGATAAATTTCCAATGTTAGTATTTTAATTCAAAAGGACAGAACTTTCCGGTAGACCGAATACAATCTTAAAACTTTTAAATTTTATTTAATTTCATTGTTTTAAATTACTTACTTTTTTTTTTTTTTTTTTTTTTTTTTTGACACAGAGAGGCAGGGTATTTTTCAACTACATTACAACACCGATTATCCGCGGTGCAGATTATCCACGAGTGCGAGAGCCTCGAAAAACAATTTAAATCACTAACCTCCAAAAAACCCAATTTTAACTGAAGCCAATAACAAGGAAAATACAATAGGTTCTACAGTGCGAAGGTCGAAAATTACTGACATGTTTACTGTGCATCGTAATTCTATAGGCCTACTTGGAATTTTTTTGACGATTTTCGGAGGAAATGGATTTTTTTACTTTAAAAATAGGGATTATACTGTTCTACCGCGTATTTTTTTCATGTTTGCACCCCATTTTATTCATGGCCGTATTCACCATTAACTTCAACTCACGGTTCAACGCAAAAACTCGAAAAGCGTCTAAAGGCAGAGTTCAGCTTTCCAGTAAAATTTGGCAGGCTGTTTCTGCCATCTAGTGTCAAGGATTTCGTATATTCCTTGGTTGGTTATTTTCACCCAAACAATCTGAAAATAACTATACCGCTAGATGGCTGAAACAATGCGTCAAAATTTTATGAAAATTTACACCCCGCCTTTATACGCTTTTCAAATTTTCGTGTTCAACCGTGAGTTGAAGTTATTGGTGAATAACAACCTCAGTTTTTCGGGTTATCCGCGATTGCCACCCAATTTCGCGGATAATCGGTGCTCTACTGTATTACAAAAAAATAATGAAGATTTCTAATTACAAAATGTACAAACATACCAGGCGTTGTAATTTCTCTTGTTTTACCCCTTTCAGCATTTGGCATGGAAAAAGACGGAGCACTTGGATATATAAATTTATCTGCAGGTTGTCTATTGTAGGCTGCTGGACCTGGAGAACCTTCATATTTTGCAAATTTGTCAATGAAGCGTTTGGCTGTACCGAATTTCGGAGTGATAGTAGTAGTTTTGCCTTTATTAGTTACATCACGGATGTCATATTTTCCAGGACCTGGTCCGATTCTACTTTCTTTTAATAAAAGCCTGTTTTAAAAGAAAAGATGAAGTAAAATGTTTTATAGCAGTGAAAAGCGTATGATTATCATACATTTTGTACATTGAAACTATATAGCCTCACTCAACTTCTCCATTCTCCGAGAAAGGGGATTGGATTCAACACTTATGGTATATACATTATGTTAATACCTTTTATCAATTTTGTTGATTTTAATTGAGCATCACTCAACTTCCCCGTTCTTCGAGTAAGGGGATTGGACTCAACACTTATGATATATTCCTTATGATAATATTCTTTATGAATTTTTGATAAAATTATAATTAATTTCGATAGCTGTGTGGTATAAAAGTAATCTCTTCCCTTTTCCCATCCTGATGTGAAAATTTCATTTCGTGAATAATTTATTTATTTATTTATTTTTTTTTTTTTGTTTGTTTACTTTAACACAATTGTACGATACCCCTTTATTTTTTCTTTAAAAAGGAAAAAAAAAAAGCTAGTCAAGTATTTTGAGAGCATTCCAGTCATGTTGATTTTAAGAAGGGCGCAGTGCACATGCAAATCCTTAGCCATACCCATAGCGATGTAGTGCTATGAAGTTTTTCATGACAATGATTTTCTTTAAAAGTTTTTGCTATTAAAAAAAAAAATATATATATATATATATATATATATATATACAGAGAGAGAGAGAGAGAAAATAATTAATAACTTAGCTTGTTATTTTATTACAATTATTTTTATTTATTTATTTTAAGGATGGATGGATGGTTGGGTTTTACGTCGCACTAATGCTGCGCAGATGGGCAATCATTCATTTTAAGGAAAAGTGTAGTTAATGTGAATTAAAGCTATTAATGTTAAATTAATTTGTCCCTAGAAAAATAAATCCAAAAAATATAATGAAATAAAATAATGCGTGTAGCGTAAAAGATCTCTTTTCTTAATACTTAGAACGTCGTTTAAAAATAAGAATTGCATATTTCCACTCAGCGTTTAATCAGAACGTGAGAGGGGGAGAGAAGTACTTTTGACCTTGTCATTCAAGGTTATTTTCATTGAATCACAAGTACAGCGTCTAGAATGAACAGTGTGGAAATCACCTATAACCGTGATGTTAAAATAATGCTACAAAAATTAAGCTTACCCAGATGTCGCTGTGTTTGAAGCTTTTGCTCAAATAGAAGACCTGATTGGCTTTTCCCAGTTTCGTCAGTTTAATCACGTGATCTAAGCACATAATTAACCAATAGGGAGTCTCGGTTGTGATGTCGTAACAATAGCTTCGATTACAATGACATATGATGACAGGCTTAATTTTTTTAGTACAATTTTATTTGCCGCTTTCCACATTGTTTATTCTACGCTGTATCACAAGTGTATCAGCTTTTGGCGGGGAGAACGTGACGTTCGAGTAAGCTACGAGTTGCGTAGGGTTCCTATTTGGATAGGAAAGGTTTTAGATAAAGGTTTAGTTTTTTCTATTGGCAACAGGAGTTGTATCATCATTTGTTTTGGCGCGTTTTTTCTCAGTTGGGGGGAGAAGGGGATAATTTTTTTTTTCGGATGGAGTAACAGCAAGATTTTTTTGTGAAGGGCTTAGGCCCCTAGAAAAAGGGCCCTTTGGTACCTGTTGTGGCCCCTTTGAACGTACCTTCTCTTCTTACCCTTGAGCTACAAGATCATCTGAACAGGATATGATGAGAAATAAATAAATAAATATGATGATAATTTTACTAGTGAAGATCAAAATTATGGGGACAACGGAACAGATTTTAATGATGGACAATAAGGACAAACTAATGGCGTCATGGACGGTTAAAGTGATGCGGAAGGAGATGTCACTAATTCATCCAAATTAAATTCCGAAGAAGAAAAAAAACTTTTTATTGGAAATATAAGCAGAGACACTACTCAAAAGACTATTTTTCTAAATTTGGCGAAGTAACAAAGGTTAATATCACAACTGATCCAACTAGTGGGCGGTCTCGGGGTTTTGCTTTTGTTGCTTCTGGACATAGAGATTCAGTGGATAATGTTTTACGTAGTGGTCCTCTTACAATTGAAGGAAAACAAATTGAAGCTAAGAGAGCCAAAGTTAGACCGGGTATTAAAGAAAATCTTCGTTGGTGGTACTTAATCTGACATGACTGAAGTATATGTATATCCGTAATTACTTTGAACATTATGGAAAGTTTGAAAGTGTGCGGAGCTTCCATTTGACAAGGTGAAAAGCCAAAGGAGACAGTGACAGTTCTGTTTTATTACTTTTGAAGATGAAATCACAAAAGTAGAATGCACCATAGTTTCTTGAGCAATTTAAAAGATTCGCTTGACTACGTGTTTTTCATCACAAGTGACAACTGCATTGCGTGTGACTGATGATGCTCTGGTGGCGGTGGACTGTGTCAATCGTGTGAGTGTGAGTGTTCCAACTAGAACTGTCCTTCATCAAACTAATGATGAGTTTTTCAAGTCATGGGATACTATGAAGTATATAAAAGAGTCGGTACAACGTACAATGTTTGTGTTTGGATTCTATTAGCTCCCCATCATACTATAGGTATGGGGAACTTAGGTAATCGTAAAAAATTTCGACCTCGGTTTTTTGACTTTTTTATACGTTTTCAGGTGTAAGGAATCCGAAAATGACAAAATTTGTATGGTGTCTGTCAGTGTGTTAGTCCGTTTACACGATATCTCACGAACAAATGATCGCAGAGAGGTCAGATCAGTTTTAAATATTTTTATCGATATTTTCATCGAGATATTTTCATCGTAAAAATGTCAGACTACTTTTGAAATATTATTTAGGACACTGGCATGAATATTAATGACTATGAATTTTCCAATATAAAGATTTCGTAAATTATTGGAAACTTACGAATTTCTTAACATTGCAGAATAGAGCAAAATTTCACATAAACGTCAATCTTGAGGGATATTTCATCGTAAAGATGTCAAACCCCTTTTAAAATATTATTTTGGATACTGGCATGAATATCAAAGACTATGATTTTTCCAATTTAAAAAATTCGTAAATTATTTGGAATTTACGATTTACTTAACGTGTCAGAATAAGGCAAAATTGAGCATAAACTTCCATTTTGAGGATCATAAATACATTAGACAACTTCAAAATTGCATTTATGATATTTGTTTGAACATGATTGAATACAAATATTCTAATAGGAAAATTTCGTAAATTATTCGTAATTTACGATTTTATCAACATAGCGAAATTTTAAATTTTTCATATAAATAGGAATTTTGAGGATTATTGCATTGGAAATAGTAGCATGAAAACTAAACAACGGAATTGACCCTGATAAACTAAATTAATAGATTAGAATAAGATAAATATATCGAAATGAACGGTGGTAGCTATTAGGCGCAGTGCTGCCAGATTGAGGGAAATTTTTATTTAACTCCCACCACTAAATTTTCTTTGGAACGGTTTGCTAATTGTTTGGAAACATCTTTCGCAGAAATCGTCTATGTAATTAGATAACCGTTACAAGTAAAATTTAACGGTGGATGTTGAATAAAAATTTCCCTCAAATCTGGCAGCACTGATTAGGCGGGGATTTCATTCTGTTACTGTATCAAGCTTTGGTCAAATTCATTTCTTTTAACATGATTATAATATGTCTCGCACTAGAAATTTATGAGAACATAAATATGATGGGGAACTGAGCGGAGTCCACCTATGCCAACTAGTTTAGAAAGTGTTTAAGGCTATTATGAACTATCACAAAAGGGAAGCCTTATGTGTGCACAAGTGTGGTTTAAAGCATTGTTTATGGAGATTGAAATTACTTTGGGGAATTACGTAGGTAGCCAGTCATCGACTGACATGGATTTTATTTGGGGTAAATATGTTCTTTTCTTTATATAATTTTTTTTTAATCTAAATATGAGGATAGATTTTTTTTTTTTTTTTTTTCCTTCTTTGTTTTAGAAGAAATTGAAAATGAATTTTCACTTTAAAAGTGAAAGTATACTATTACTTAAGAACTTGTTGTTCAGGAAACTAGTCAGAAATTTAGGTCATTTCCTTGCATAATATGATTTGTGATGGTGCATCTATAACTTTAAAGGGATGGCATTTTTTAAATAAATATAGAACTTGTTTAAATGCCTGTCTTATTGTAATTATTTCTTATAAACACTTAATAATAAAAAACAATAATAAAATAAAATGTATTGGGATTATTGTTACTATGTTTTTATTTAGATGAATTCTTCTTGAAATTTAATTTATCTCTTGAGAAGTTTTTTTTTTTTTTTTTTTTTTTTTTTTTTAATGTTGTATGTATTATAGAAAAATTAGTCAAGTGTACAGTGATGAATGTATTTTCCTTTTTCTTTGGGCAAATTTAGTTGCTTGTTGTAAGGATGTTAGAAAGTCGAAAAAAAGCTATGGTACTAAATGTTAAATAAGATTTAGATTAAGCTAATTTTAAATTTATAACGTTTGAGCAAATTATGATTGGCAAAGGAAATTTTGCTCTTTTAACTCACAATAAGCAACATTATTTTTTATTTTGGTTTATTTTTTGGGGAAGGAAATCCCCCTCTTTTTATATTTTATTTTATCATGTTTTGTTTATTTTTTTATGGAAGAATATGTCAAATTATGAAAGAAATAAAATACTATAGTTATTGTTTATCAATTTACTTTTAATATTAAAATAATAATTTAAAACAGAGCAGCCGCATAAACAGTCAGTGTGCTGAAAGCACAAAAAAAATTCTATATTTGATTGTGGGGAGCCTGGGTATTTGAATCTTGAAATACAATGCAATGGTAAAACATGGTGTTTATAAAACTTTAATAGTTAAGAGTCAAAGTGGATTGGGAAAAATCCAAACTTGTAAAATCTAAGATGAGATTAAACACCATTATAGTAGTGAGTATCAAATTTGAAAGCATAGGCTATCTTGAAACAAATCCTTCGTCATTGATGTAAGAGGCGATTTTTTTTTTTTTTTTTTTTTTTTTTTTGAAACAGCGTGTGTCGACCTCGGAGTAAGGATAGATATATCCTTTCACATATTCTTGTCTATTTTCTTATTCTTATCTCTCTTTCTACCAATGTGTGGATTGTGGATGAGACCGATGACAAGCTACAACTGAGCAACTAACGTATCAACTGTAACAGGGGGCAAGGGGACTCTCAGATTCGTGTCTAACAAGGAGAGGTCACGACATGAAAATACAGTGCGGGGCGAATTTGTGCAGAATTGTAAAATACGGTGAAGTTAACAATATATAAAAATAGTAGAGCGCATTAAGGCTGGTTTCCACTAGGGTTGAAACTTCGAGGTTCAAAAAACCATTAATCACGCTCCCGACACAAAGAGCCAAATGTCTTGTCATCAGTTGTAACCTTTTTTTATCAGATTGCACAGTTACTTCAAAGGAAAGCATGCAAAATCGACAAAGATTTGCCTCTGGCCCCTCAATTATCTCAGCTGGGGGTTAGGGCCAGAGACTTCTCCCCTTCGAACCAACCCGTCGAACTACCTCCAACCACTTGACCACATCAAAGGATTCTGAATAGCGCCGCTCGAACCAACCTCCAACCAACCGCAGTGGAAACTGCGCTTAAGTCAAACAATAGGGACACGGACCAGAGATAATGGGGGTGAGGAAGACAATGCCGAAGGTAGCGGGAACTCGGAGTAAAGTTTTGAACAATTTCAATGGTCTTTTAATTTTTTTTTTTCTTATTTCTAAAATGATATAAAAATAGGGATTCTTTTTTTTTCCCCCGATTTATTCAAATATATTGCGAAACGGACAAAGCCTGATAGTAAATAAATAAAACACTGAATAAAAAATATAGAAATAAAGGCAAAACAAACAAGAAAATTAGTATAAGTAAAATAGGTCGAAACGTAAGAAAGATATAGTTAGCATGTGTATGCTATTTAAATCTTGGTTTGATCTTTCTGTTTCAGTTTTAATATGTTTATTTTACATAGCCTCTTTTGACTTCTAAATTTTAGAGGGAAGCTGCAATTTTATTATGTACACAGAAAGGTAAAAAAACAAGTAAATGCCGGGAGGAAAAAAATGTCTGTTGATTTATATTTTAAGGAAAATAGTTTCTTTGCTGTTGTATAAATCAATCACAATTTCCTCTTTATTATATGCCTATAGAACATTTTTTTCTTTTAAGTGTCAGTTCGTTTTTATAATTTGTTGACATATCATTTGTTGCGTGTTTCGTTATTATAAATTATGTGAAAATATTATCAACTGATAATTTTCAGTTATAAAAAGTATCTCTAATGTCTCAAAAGGTGAGGAAGAAATTGTTGGGCAAAAACAAATGGGGGCTATGGGCAAAAACAAATAGAAATACAGTTAGGCCGTTCAAAATTGGTACAGATAGGTTTTAGAGGCCTGCAAGTCGAATGGGGATATTTTCGAAAGTGTAAAGCTATTAGGAGGGCCGGGAGGGGGGAGGAGGGGCAAAAAAAATAAAATAGAGTTAGATCATTCAAAATTGGTACATAGAGGTTTTCGATACCTACAAATCGATTGCGGATATTTTCGAATTTTTAAAATTATTGGGAGGGGCGGGAAGTGGAAGGGAGCGGAGGGGCAAAAAATAAATAAAAATAGAGATAGATCGTTCAAAACTGGTGCATAGAGATTTTTGATACTTACAAATCGATTGCGGATATTTTCGAATTTGTAAAATTATTAGGATAGACGGGAGGGGAGGGGGCGAAGGGGGAAAATAATAGAAATAAGAGTTAGAGCATTTTGGGAATTTTTTCCGAAGGCAGTGAGAACCCGGTGCGACATTTTCCCTAATCAGATTTTGCTTCTCTTTTTTTTTTTTTTTTTTTTTTTTTTTCACGTGATAAAAATTAATGCAATTTTGAGAATTCAGTAATTATAGTGATTCATTTAAAAATAGGGACCAGCGAAGCGGGCGTTGCCTGCTAGTCTTCTATAATCCTATACATAAATTGCGCGTCATTCCTCTTTCTTGTTTTCCATGTGGGGTGTTTGTAGCTTTGTTTTATACGAAAATCTCATTCAAGGCTGAAGTTTTACGGATTCTGCTTTTTGAATTCAATTCTTTGAACATGGCGCATTTTATCTTAGTGAGAAAAAAAAAGAATAAATATTTTATTTGTAAATAACTTTTACAAATAAAATACTTTTTTTTTTTTTTTTTTTTTTTTTTTTTGGAGAGGGGAGGGGGGGCGACCTACTTTAACGACAGACGTTATTTTTGAGAAAAAGAAGCAGATTCCTTTTATTACAGAACACAAAAATAATATAGAATAAAATTATACTTTCCATTATTTCCGATTCATATAACGAATTAAATAGTTCAACAAATTACTAATCTTTTCTTTTTTCTCACAAAAATAACACGCTGACGAATTTATAATAGGCCACAAAACGCATCATTAAATTAATTAAGGAAATAAAGTAACTTTTAATGAATGGCAATTACGGCCGCTTTATGAAATAGCAAAAACATCTACCTGAGATCTTAACTGACTGTTCCGCGTATAACCGTAATGCACTTAAAAGAAGCTTACCTGTTCAGAGCTTCTTTAGTCCTGAATAGCATCCGGTTAAGTGATTTTTAAAAACCTATTGTTTACATTATTTTCTTGAATAATTTTAGAAATGAAATGATCTCATTTTGAAAAAGAAATTATAAATGTCCTTGATTATGCAAATGCAAATAAGTGCATTCAATTAGAGTTTGCAAAAAAGTTCAAATTTCAGAATTATTCACATGTAAAGAAAAGTTCCTAAATGCAAAGGAAATACAATGCAAATCTAATGTTTAAGAAGAAAAAACAAAGAAAAGATGCTGAAAAATATTCTAAAATTGAAGATATTTAGGATGGAGGCTTATATTTCTTTCAGACATAAAACATCAAATAAAAACTGATTTTCTTTTTTTTACACCTTGGGATCTTGTTAAAATAAACATTTTATAACTGATTACTAAAACTCCTATATCATCTATGTAGGACTTCTACTGATTACGAAAAGAAAAACTTACGCAACGCACTGAAACTTATCTTTATTTTCTACTTTATTCTTTACAAATACATAAGAAGAAAGACAAAAACTTTTATATTACAAAAACTTTTATATTTCTTATTATAATTAAAAACTTTTTTATTACGAGACAAAAAAATTTCAATTAAAATATACTTTTAAAAACAATTAAAATAGAGACGTTTCGAAACTAGAGCGAGTTTCTTCACTAGTATTAAAAACAACATAGTTTGCAAACATTACTTACATACTAAAAGAACTTATAATAGTATAGACTACTGAGTATGTGAGGAGCAAACATTCAAACCGTGTTTTCTCCAAAAATAAAAAAAAATGAGTTAGGGATTTTTCTGTGAACTCAACATTAAATAGCACAAAATTATACTATTATTTTAAACCAAAATAATTTTTATCACATTATAAATGCTCTTAGAAAGTTAGGGTTTCAATCAAACAGTGTTTTCTCCAGAGCCTGTTTTCAGTCAAACTGTGATTTCTCCAGCCAACCAGTCAGTACTGCTCTTTCTGGTCGCGTGACTCGTACATGTACCAGCTTTTTATGTTTGTTTTTTCGTTAGTTCTATCTTGTTTTCTTCATTTTAGAGGAGTGTACTTTATTATTATTATTTTTTCAAATGGAAGAATTAATAGATGGTGTATTAGTGAGTACTTCTAATTATGGAACTAAAAAAATACAGAGAATTGGTGGAAAAAGAAAAGAAGCGAAAGAGAAACGATATTCAGTACCTTTAGATAACAACATTTATGCTCCATGCAAACATTCTGTTAATAAATACTTTTTCATGCACTGATGTTAGACCTAATGACGTTAAGAAGTTTCGGGATAGACTTTACGAAATTCCGGACGAACAGCGACAAGATTCTATTATAGCCTCATTGGTTGTTACAAAAAATCTAACTCGACGTAGACCTAATAACACAACCCCCCCCCCCCCAAAAAAAAAAAAAAAAAAAAAAAAAATCGCAATCATCTGGCTTACAGCATGCATTTTCTGCTTCTTATTTTATTACTAGTAGCAGTGGTAGGAGAATTCCTGTGTATAAAAACAATTTCATGGCTATAACTAAAAAAGGTCGTACAATGCTAGCCAATATTGTTACTAAGGTACATGCTGGTGAACCTATTGAGGAAAAGAGAGCAGGGGATAGAAAAAGCCACTTAAGCATTAATTAAAAAAAAAAAAAAAAAACAAGGTAAGAGAATTCATCTCAAACTTAAAGGCATCAGAATGACATAGACAAACCTTTACAATTGATGTATGGTGAAGAGTGAAAAAATCAGCCTGTTTTTAAATGGTATAAAGATATCATTACTAATAACTTTCATGTAGAATATGAAGAAACAGAGGAAGCATGAAATTGCTTAAGTGAAGATATTGGTTTAAAAATTTAAATTTCAAATTGGCTTAAAAATTTTAGTTCTTCCCTACAATTTGCATGATGATTTTTCACGCGTAAATATTTAATTTAACTTTATAATTACATAACAAAATCTGTTCTGTTAATTACATTAAGAATGTTATTTCATCAATATTCGAGCTACATACTTTTTCATTCAAAAAATGTTTTGTCCACATTGGAAACATTCAAAACATGTTTTCTTCTCTGTGTTTCGGTCAAAACATGCTTTCTCCACATTGGAAACATTCAAAACATGTTTTCTCCTCTGTGTTTCGGTCAAAACATGCTTTCTCCAAATTTCAAATACATTTTTCTAATTAACTCTAAGTTTATTAGGTAAAGTAGGCCTACAGATCTTCCTAGTAACCAATAATACAACTAAACAAATGATAATTAGGGTCTAAGAAGGGTTATTTTTTAATTTATCAGTTTTTTGTGTTTTCTGAAAAATTGCATTCGAAGGAGAAAACACGGTTTGAATGTTTGCTCCTCATGTATATAATGTTTGCAAAACGTGTTGCTTTTATTACTGATGAAGAAACTCGGACGAGTTTCGAAACGTCTATATTTTAATTGTTTTTAAATGTATATTTTAATTGAAGTTTTGAATATGCATGAAACGGTTATATGGCAGATGCGTACAAGACATTTCCGTACAAGCTCAAATTAGTGACACTTGCGTACAAGTCCAGGTGTTCCAAATATTACAGATATGTTTTTGAAAAATCAAGTGGCACTTCCGTACAAAATTTGTTTCGCTGTATTTTTGGTTTGTAACATAAAGGGGTTGTATCCATATGTTAAACCTGAAAAGAAATACTCTTATATAAATACGTGAATTTTCTCTTATGCATGTAGTCTTACGACTGACAAAGTTATGAGCTTAAGGCATATAAAAGTTGCAAGCTATAAGAGCAGTAGTTATTTTCTGAAATGACATTCAATTAATAATTCATTGAGTCAAGATCAATAAAGGTCCTTATAAATGCTATTAAGGTCTTTAAAAATATTTTTATTTCTTAAATACTTTTTTTTATTTTTTAACAAGTATGAATTTTTTTGTTTGCCAATAAAGAAAAAAAAAAGTTAAAAAAACGATCTCTCTTCTTTATCAATAACGAATTGAATCATATTCCAGTTCCTGAAATTATTTTAATTAATATTTCTACAACTAATTAAAAATTTTAAATTCTTTTTTCACTATGCCCTCGGGCAGGCTTCTGAGCACCCGTATGTCAAATTTTGTATTTCTACGTTCAGTAGGGGCTGAACGTATAGATGCACACACAGACAGACAGACAGACGTCTTCTTTTTTTATTATAGATTTATTTATTTATTTATTCTTTACTATTCTCTCCAAAAGGCTTCTGAGCACGCGTGAGTCAGTATTTGTACTTCTACGTGTTAAAAGTCACTTCAATCACGTTTTAACAATAAATAAGCACCATGCAGTTTCACACAGATACACGCATACACATACACACACACACACAAAAAAAAAAAAAAAAAAAGAAAAAAAAAGAAAGAAAGAAAGAAAAAGGCTTTAATGTTTGCATCATATGGATACAACCCCTTCATGCAATGATCCTCAAATAAAGCGAAAGAAATGTTGTACGCAAGTGCCACTAGATTTTTTGAAAACACACCTGTAATATTTAAACCACCTGGACATGTACGCAAGTGCCACTGTTTTCAGCTTGTACGCATCTGTCCTGTACGCATCTGTCACAACACCGCATGAAACACGGATCTGTGACAATTAAAAAAAAAAAAAAACTAGTATGTTGTGGCCACCACAAGACTTTCTTCTATATTTTTCTATACAAATTCACTCAGTAACAGTATTTTTTTTTTTTTTTTAAGATTTTTTTCATTTTTTTTTTTTTTTAAGTAAAAAAAAAAAAAAATTCGATAACTTTGTTTTAAATTATCACAGATTTATAGTTTTAAAGGTATTGACGAGACCTTTCGAAAGATAACCATCTTGAAAATTTACCTCTCCCCCCAGGGGGGGAACGATGCCCCCACATGCACAGATTTTTTTTTCCTTGTTAACTACTACTATTATCAATAATTCATATTAATCTTACAATCACGAGTTTAAAATAACTCTCATTACACACATTTATAAGAAATTTTGTCCTGTACTGCGATGTTAAAAGTTTACAAAAAATGCGATCACAGCGCCACCTGTTGAGCGATTGATCCCCAAATCTAATCAGCACCAGTTTATGTCAGAGTGCAACTAAATACCAAGTTTGGTTAAATTTCATTCATTGGTTCGGGAGCTACAGTGTCCAAAAAAATCGGGATACACATAGACAGACATTTTCTAAAAACTATCAATTCGTGTTCAGGACATCCCAAAACGTGTAAATCCATCAAACAACGGAGGTCGAAAATTTTCACGAATCCAATACTTTCTCTATCTCTCTATATATACAACTATAATCGTTCTTCCTGACTGAGTGAGGGGGTGATTCATCATCGCCCAGACCAAACCCCTAGGCCTAGAAGCATGAAATTTTGTGACAATGTTCTTTCTATGACGTAGGCATCCACTAAGAAGCGATTTTACAAAAATCGACCCCCAAGGGGGGAGGAGGGGGCAAAACGTGATTTCACAAAATCCTTCATATCTCAAACAAAAAAACAGATATCCGTAAAATTTTTGTTTTAAAATATAGCTAATACAAACGTCTAAAAACCGATTTCTGGAATTTTCGAAATTCAGTCCCCAAGGGGGGCGTGGGGCAAAACGTGATTTCACATGCGTAAAACGTGATTTCGCATAATCCTATATATCTCAAACAAAAAAATAGATATGCGTGAAATTTTTGCTGTAAAATATAGTTAATACAAATATCTAAAAACCAATTTCTGGAATTTTAGAAATTCAGCCCCCAGGTGGGGCAGTAAGGGGGGGGAAGATACGGGGCAAAAAAAAACTAGAAATACAGTTAGGACGTTCAAAATTGGTACAGATAGGGTTTAGAGGCCTGCAATTCGAATGGGGATATTTTCGAAAGTGTAAAGTTATTAGGAGAGGCGAGAAGGGGGAGGGGAGAGGGGGGGGGCAAAAAAATAAAAATAGAGTTAGATCGTTCAAAATTGGTATATAGAGGTTTTCGATACTTACAAATCGATTGCGGATATTTTCGAATTTGTAAAATTATTAGGAGGGGTGGGAAGGGGGTTGGGGCAGTAAGAGGGGGCTATGGGCAAAAACAAATAGAAATACAGTTAGGCCGTTCAAAATTGGTACAGATAGATTTTAGGGGCCTGCAACTCGAATAGGGATATTTTCGAAAGTGTAAAGTTATTAGGAGAGACGCGAGGGGGAGGGGAGAGGGGGGGGCAAAAAATAAAAATAGAGTTAGATCGTTCAAAATTGGTATATAGAGGTTTTCGATACTTACAAATCGATTGCGGATATTTTCGAATTTGTAAAATTATTAGGAGGAGCGGTAGGGGGTGGGGCGGTAAGGGGGGGGGTATGGGCAAAACCAAATAGAAATGCAGTTAGGCCGTTCAAAATTGGTACAGATAGGTTTTAAAGGCCTGCAAGTCGAATGGGGATATTTTCGAAAGTGTAAAGCTATTAGGAGGGCCGGGAAGGGGGGGGCGGAGGGGCAAAAAAAATAGAGTTAGATCATTCAAAATTGGTACATAGAGGTTTTTGATACTTACAAATCGATTGCGGATATTTTCGAATTTAAAAATTAGTAGGATAGACAGGAGGGGGGGGGCTACGGGGCAAAACAAATAGAAGTACAATTAGGCCGTTTAAAATTGGGCAGATAGGTTTTAAAGGCCTGCAAGTCGAATGGGGATATTTTTGAAAGTGTAAAGTTATTAGGAGGGGCGAGAAGGGGGAGGGAAGAGGGGGGGGGAATAAAAATAGAGTTAGTTCGTTCAAAATTGGTATATAGAGGTTTTCGATACTTACAAATCGATTGCGGATATTTTCGAATTTGTAAAGTTACTAGGAGAGGCGGTAAGCGGGTGGGGCGGTAAGGGGGGTATGGACAAAACAAATAGAAATACTGCTAGGGATTTCAAAATTGGTACAGATAGGTTTTAGAGGCCTGCAAGTCGAATGGGGATATTTTCGAAAGTGTAAAGTTGTTAGGAGGGCCAGGAAGGGGAGGGGAGATACAGTTAGACCGTTCAAAATTGGCACAGATAAGTTTTAGAGGCCTGCAAGTCGAATGGGGATATTTTCGAAAGTGTAAAGCTATTAGGAGGGCCGGGAAGGGGGGGAGTGGAGGGGCAAAAAAATAAAAATAGAGATAGATCGTTCAAAACTGGTGCATAGAGGTTTTTGATACATACAAATCGATTGCGGATATTTTCGAATTTGTAAAATTATTAGGATAGACGGGAGGGAAGGGGGCGAATGGGGAAAATAATAGAAATAAGAGTTAGAGCATTTTGGGAATTTTTTCCGAAGGCAGTGAGAACCCGGTGCGATATTTTTTATAATCTGATTTTGTTTCTCTTTTTTCTTTTTTTCACGTGATAAAAATTAATTCAATTTTGAGAATTCAATAATTATAGTGATTCATTTAAAAATAGGGATCAACGAAGCGGGCGTTGCCTGCCAGTATTACATATAGAAGAAAGTAAAAAGTTTCAATTTACACACACACACATATATGTATTAAAGCTTTCTCTTTAAATAAATTTACCTTTTTAAAAGATACTTCTTGTACGTCATAAAATTTACTTTTTTTCGACATTTAGTATTCTACTTTTCTGAGAAGAAAATCATCTGTACTCACCATAGGAAAAGAATTGGTAAAAAGTAATTTCAATAAGTAATTTGTCATGCAAGAATCTGTAACTTGGTAGAATCTGTGTGGAAAATATAGAAAAAAGTTTTGTGATGTCCACAACATTGCAGAGTTGTCAAAATTTTAATTTATTCCAGAGCATTTTTAGCTCCATCTTTAATCCATACCATTTTATTAAGAGTTATTTTTTTCTTATTTTATCGTTGGTACGAAATAAAGGTGGGGCTCAAAAAGCTCCGGAATGAATTAAAATGTAAGCAACTATGACATAGTAGTTTTAAATATTTTAAGTTTAAAAAAAAAAAAAAAAAAAAAAAAAAAAAAACTGCTGTGGACACCACATAACTTGATCGGTAACTGATTCGTGAATAAACGAGCAGGTGCGAACATTTCTCATAACAACCCCCCCTCCCCCCCCCCCCCCAAAAAAAAAAAAAAAAAAAAAAAAAAAAAAAAAAAAAAAACCTGCTACATCAACTACAAAAGTCACGATAATAGGATTAAATGTAATTTCGGCTGAAATTAATTACAGCGACCACAAAAAATTATCAAAATTAAACATATTTGGCGACTTATCGCTGTTAGGCGATACGTTTGTTAGCGCCGAGATTGCAATGTACGAACAGAACCGTGTTTTGCTTTTCCGCCAAGTACTCAAAATCAATCGCCTAGCAGTGTGAAATCGCCAAATATGCTTAATTTTGATAATTTTTTGTGGTCGCTGTAATTCATTTCAGCCGATAATTTTTTCATTTTCTGGTGTTTTATGAAGAGTAGAATCACATATATATATATATTTTTTTTTTCAATACTTTTTGAAGATGGCACCTTTTGAATGTTTCCTTGTTAGATGTCTCATTTCTGTTGCTTAAATTCTACTCAGATCTTGGCTCTTCAAGGTCCATGTCTCTGAGCCGTAGAGCAAGACAGGTGTAGACATGACTTTATAAAGCTTAAGTTGGGTTTCTTTTCGTGTACTCCTCTCGAGGGTGTTACTCAAGGTTCCTCAGATGTGTTGGAATTTGTGCAATTTCTTTTGTATTTCGTTCTCATATTCATATGTAAGATCACATCCTAGGTAGGTAAAGTGTGATACTTGTTCTATGACTTCATTTTCAATGACAGTTTTTGTGCGAATAGGTTCTTTACCTTTGAAAGCCATAGATTTTTTTTTTTTTTTTTTTTTTTTTTTAAATCGAGATTTTCATTCCATAATCTTGACAAATTTTTTGAAGTCTATACGTCGATCTCTGTAGAACGTCTTCATATTTCTGAATGATAGCTTGGTCATCCGCGAACAGCAGTGTGTTGATGTTAGTGGCCGCATTTAGCCTAATGCCTGAGATGGCTGAATTTTTCCATGCTCGTATGATGTCGTCTGTGTAGAGATTAAACAAAGTTGGAGATAAACTACAGCCCTGTCTGACTCATTGGTTAGTGCCAACCTCGTTAGTTTTGTGTATACCGATGAGTATCTTTGTATGTTCATATAAAGACTGACATGCCTGGATCAGGTGTCGAGGGAATCCCCTACATTCCATGATAGACCTATTTATTTATTTACGTTAATTAATTTCTTGTGACGGATTTTACATATTTAATTTATTTTTATTATTTTCCCTTATATATAGCAAAGAAAAAGACCTTATTTTTAAAAGTAGAAATTGTTTTGTTTTATTTATTGAGAATTACTGTAAGAATCTTCCAAAATTATGCAAACCATGAATAAAATTTCATTTTCTTTATCTCGTTGCATTGTTGCCCCTACAAACACACTTATCCACGGTTCATTCTAAAAATATCCCTTTCATTCACATTACATTCTAAAGATGTCTATTTCATCCTCAAGATGTCCTATAAATGTCCTGGAAAGAAGATGTGTGTTGTAGTGTAGGGTGGGACTCTGATGTAAATATTTCCGTTAAATTATCCTTTCCCATTATTTTATTTGATGAAAACTATCACATGTGTGTAAAGACAATTGTTTAGGGGAATAATATACATTTACAGATTATTTTCTAAAATTTTTAATGTCCTCGCAGCTACTTTTTTTTCCCCTTCATATACATATATATATATTTACCTTTTATAATATATTTTCTTTTTTTATTTCTTTTTCCTTTTTATTCATTATTATTATTATCTACGGCCAGAAAAAAACGAAACTACTGTATAATGACTGTAATGAAAACTTACATTGACTTTTTTATGTAAATTAGACAATAGGATGAATAAATGAAACGCTTACCGTTCTCCTATCTTATAGCCTGGTGCTTTTGGTCGAGTAGGGTCATGGCGATCTAAACCTGATTAGGAGAATAAAGTTACTGCTTAGATTTTTTTTGAATTATCTCAACAATTATGAAATGAATATTTATAAAAGTTTGGCAGAGAACCAAGGTCAATGCAAATCTAACAGGATACAGAAAGTAAGGAGTAATTCTTCATTAAAATTAAGAGTGAAAAAAGCAACGATAAACTAGTACGTTGTGGCCACCACAAGACTTTCTTCTATATTTTCCTACACAAATTCACTCAGTAACAATATTAAATAAATATATATATATATATATATATATATATATATATATATATATATATATTACGATTTTTTTCAAATTTTTTTTTCGTTAAAAGTAAAAAAAAAAAAAAAAAAAAAAAAAAAAATCGATAACTTTGTTTTAAATTATCATATATTTATAGTTCAACCATTCGTTTTAAAGGTACTGACGATACCTTTCGAAAGATACCCATCTTGAAAATTTACCCCCCCCCTGGGGGTACTTCCCCCAGGGGGGAAAGCGATGCCCCCACATGCACAATTTTTTTTTCCTAATTAACAACTACTATTATCAATAAACAACTACTACTATTATCAATAACAACTACTAAGAACTACTAACAACTACTATTATCAATCACTAACAACTACTATTATCAATAATTCATATTAATTTTACAATCACAGGTTAAGAATAACTCTCATTATGTACATTTATACGAAATTTTGTCCTATACTGCCATGTTAAAAATTTAGAAAAAATGCGATCACAGCGCCACCTGTTGAGCGATTGATCCCCAAATCTAATCAGCACCAGTTTATGTCAGAGGCCAACTAAATACCAAGTTTGGTTAAATTTCGTAAAAAAAAAAAAAAATAATAATAAAGAAATTATCTTTCGTTAAAAGTAAACTAGTATGTTGTGGCCACCACAAGACTTTCTTCTATATTTTCCTATACATATTCAATCAGTAACAATATTAAAAAAAAAAAAAAAAAAAAAAAAAAAAAAATACGATTTTTTTTCTAATTTTTTTTTTTTTTTTTTTTTTTTGTTAAAAGTAATACATATTCAATCAGTAACAATAGTTAAAAAAAAAAAAAAAAAAAAAAAAAGTACGATTTTTTTCAAATCTAATCAGCACCAGTTTATGTCAGAGGCCAACTAAATACCAAGTTTGGTTAAATTTCGTAAAAAAAAAAAAAATAATAATAAAGAAATTATCTTTCGTTAACAGTAAACTAGTATGTTGTGGCCACCACAAGACTTTCTTCTATATTTTCCTATACATATTCAATCAGTAACAATATTTAAAAAAAAAAAAAAAAAAAAAAAAAAAAAACGATTTTTTTTCTAATTTTTTTTTTGTTAAAAGTAATACATATTCAATCAGTAACAATAGTTTAAAAAAAAAAAAAAAAAAAAAAGAGTTTTTTTTTTTTTTTTTTTGTTAAAAGTAAAAAAAATCGATAACTTTGTTTTAAATTATCACAGATTTATAGTTCAACCATTCGTTTGAAAGGTATTGACGAGATCTTTCGAAAGATACCCATCTTGAAAATTTACCCCCCGGGGGGGGGGAAGCGATGCCCCCACATGCACAGTAATTATTTCCTAGTTAACTATTACTATTATCAATAACTCATATTAATTTTACAATCATAAGTTAAAAATAACTCTCATTATGTACATTTATACGAAATTTTGTCCTATACTGCCATGTTAAAAATTTAGAAAAAATACGATCACAGCGCCACCTGTTGATCTATTGATCCCCAAATGTAATCAGCACCACTTTATGTCGGGAACCAACTAAATATCAAGTTTGGTTAAATTTCGTTAAAAAAAGAAAAAAAAAAAAAAAAAAAAATTCTAAGTTTTTTTTTGTTAAAAGTAAAAAAAATCGATAACTTTGTTTAAAATTATCACAGATTTATGGTTCAACCATTCGTTTTAAAGGTATTGACGAGACCTTTCGAAAGATACCCATCTTGAAACTTTGCCCCCCCCCCCCCGGGTGGGTACTTCCCCCCGGTTGGGGGGAACCGATGCCCCCACATGCACAAAAATTTTTTCCCAGTTAACTATTACTATTATCAACGAGATCTTTCGAAAGATACCCATCTTGAAAATTTACTTCCCCGGGAGGGTACTTCCCCCCCAGGGGGGGGGGACCGATGCCCCCACATGCACAAAATTTTTTTCCTAGTTAACTACTACTATTATCAATAATTCATATTAATTTTACAATCACAAGTTTAAAATAACTCTCATTATGTCCATTTATACGGAATTTTGTCCTATGCTGCCATGTTAAAAATTTGCATAAAATGCGGTCACAACGCCACCTGTTGAGCTATTGATCCCAAAATCTAATCAGCACCAGTTTATGTCAGGGTGCAACTAAATACCAAGTTTGGTTAAATTTCATTCATTGGTTCGTGAGATACAGTGTCCACAAAAAAAATGATACAGACAGACAGACAGACAGACAGACAGACATTTTCTAAAAACTATTAATTCGTAATCTAGACATCCCAAAACATGTAAATCCATCAAAAAACGGAGGTCGAAAATTTTCGCGAATCCAATACTTTCTCTATATTACATATAGAAGAAAGTAAAAAATCGATAACTTTGTTTTAAATTATCACAGGTTTATAGTTCAACCATTCGTTTTAAAGGTATTCACGATACCTTTCGAAAGATACCCAACTTGAAAATTTACCCCCCACCCCGACCCCCCGGGGGGGGGGGAGAAACGATGCCCCCACATGCACAAAATTTTTTTCCTAATTAACTACTACTATTATCAATAATTCATATTAATTTTACAATCACGGGTTAAGAATAACTCTCATTATGCACATTTATACGAAATTTCGTCCTATACTGCCATGTTAAAAATTTAGAAAAATACGATCACAGCGCCTCCTGTTGAGCGATTGATCCCCAAATCTAATCTGCGACAGTTTATGTCAGGGGCCAACTAAATACCAAGTTTGGTTAAATTTCGTTAAAAAAAAATAAATAAATAATTTTTTTTTTTCCGTAAAAAGTAAAAAAAAAAAAATCAATAACTTTGTTTTAAATTATCACAGATTTGTAGTTCAACCATTCGTTTTAAAGGTATTGACGAGACCTATGAGGTATTGTCGAAAGATACCCATCTCGAAAATTTACTCCCCTCGTGGGGGGACTTTCACCCCCCCGAGGGGGGTTGACGAGGCTCCTACACATACAAAATTTTTTTCCCAGTTGACTATCTCTATTATAAATAATTCTGGTAAATTTCATGATGATTACTAAAAAATAATTCTCTTTATGCACATTTATACAAAATTTTGTCCTATTTCACCATGTTAAAAATTTAGAAAAAGCGGGATGGCAACGCAACCTGTAAGACAATTTTTACCAAAAGTTGATAGGCACTAATTTATGTCAAGGCGCAACTACATACTAATTTGTATGAAATTCTGTGCAGTAGTTCCTGAGATACAGTTGCCACAAAATTTTGTCACACATACACACAGACTGACAGACAGACAGACAATTTCTAAAAATGGTCAAATCGTGTTCTACAGCTCTCAAAACGTGTAAATCCATCAAAAACCCGAGGTCGAAAATGTTTACGAATCCAATGCTTTCTTCTAATGAATACAGAAGAAAGTAAAAATAGAAAGAATAGTTGGGAGAAATATGGAACTTATTTCATTTTTGACTGCAGTAGATCAATTACCGTTCTGATGGACAAAATTATTTGAATACTTTCGAGTTATGACGTTTTGCAGAATATCTAAAAATTAGTTGATGGATTCTTTTGGAACTTCGGATGTATAAAGAACTTATTATTATGTGATTTTCATTGAAATGCACGGAAAGACGTAGGATTTTTTAGGTAATAAAAAATTTATTATCATATTAGTTTCAAATTTTCTTCAGAAGGTTGCGGTGTAACTGTAAATTTACTTTTTTACAGTGGCGCAGTACATTCAACAGCGTAACTAGCACTATAAATTGTGAGTTAACCCTTTCCACCCCGAAACATTTTTACCTTAAAACATTACATTCTTCTGTTTTTGCAAACTAAAAGAAAAATATGGACTATAACTGACAATTGTTAATTGAAAAGGGCTATGGGCAAAAAAAAAAAAAAAAAATAGAAATACAGTTAGACCGTTCAAAATTGGTACAGATAGGTTTTAGAGGTCTGCAAGTCGAATGGGGATATTTTCGAAAGTGTAAAGGTATTAGGAGGGCCGGGAAGGGGGAGGCGGAGGGGCAACAACAACAACAAAAAAAAAAAATAGAGTTAGATCATTCAAAATTGGTACATAGAGGTTTTCGATACCTACAAATCGATTGCGGATATTTTCGAATTTTTTAAATTATTGGGAGGGGCGGGAAGGGGGGAGCGGAGGGGCAAAAAAATAAAAATAGAGATAGATCTTTCAAAACTGGTGCATAGAGGTTTTTGATACTTACAAATCGAGTGCGAATATTTTCGAATTTGTAAAATTATTAGGATAGACGGGAGGGGGGGGGCGAAGGGGGAAAATAATAAAAATAAGAGTTAGAGCATTTGAGGAATTTTTTTCCGAAGGCAGTGGGAACCCGGTGCGACATTTTTCCTAATCAGATTTTGTTTCTCTTTTTTAACACTTTCCAACAAGGTTGAAAAGTGTTTATGACTTCGGTTTGTCTGTCTGTCTGTCTGTCTGTCCGTCCGTCCGTCTGTCTGTCTGTCCGTCCGTCCGTCTGTCTGTCTGTCTGTCTGTCCGCGCTCTAACTCCCGTAAATATTTATGGAATTCCTTGAAACTGATATATGTAATTCAAGTTCACTATCGGACGGTCCCTATTGAAAATGGAGTTTATACCTCTACTGGTTTGTGTACAGGGACACCCGAAAATATTTCAAAGCATTGTGTTCTATGAGAGGTATTTCTATAAACCATATTTTCATACCTTTACTCTAGACATATCTTAGTGAAATTGAAATATGTTATTCAAGTTCACTATCGAACGTTCCCTATTGAAAATGGAGTTTGTACCTCTACTGGTTTGTGTACAGGGACACCCGAAAGTATTTTAAAGCATTGTGTTCTATGAGAGTTATTTTTATAAACCATATTTTCATACCTTTACTCTAGACATATCTTAATGAAATTGAAATATGTTATTCAAGTTCACTATCGCACGTTCCCTATTGAAAATGGAGTTTGTACCTCTACTGGTTTATGTACAGGGATACCCGAAAGTATTTCAAAGCATTGTGTTCTATGAGAGGTATTTCTATAAATCATAGTTCAATACCTTCACTTTAGACATATCTTAATGAAATTGAAATATGTTATTCAAGTTCACTATTGGATGTTTCCTGTATAAAATGGAGGGAATGCCACCATCGGGTTATACTCAGGGGCACTCAAAAGTATTCCAAAGCATTGTGTTCTATGAGAGATATTTCTATAAATAAAATTTTAATAACTTTAGTTTCCACAAATTTTAAGGAATTGAAATATGTTATTTATATGCACAAAAGAATGCTTTGCATACAATATAGCATGTTTAGCATTATATTTACAGGGTGGTACAAAAATATCCAGATAAATTAAGAGCTATTAATAAAACATTTGCTAGATATGTACTTTCGTTTACGTTAAGCGTTTTTAACACTTTCTAATATTTTTAACACTTTCCAACAAGGTTGAAAAGTATTTATGACTTCGGTTTGTCTGTCTGTCTGTCTGCCGTCTGCCTGTCCGCGCTCTAACTCCCGTAAATATTTATGGAATTTCTTGAAACTGATATATGTTATTCAAGTTCACTATCGGACGTTCCCTATTGAAAATGGAGTTTATGCCTCTACTAGTTTGTGTACAGGGACACCCGAAAGTATTTCAAAGCATTGTGTTCTATGAGAGGTATTTCTATAAACCATATTTTCATACCTTTAGTGTAGACATATCTGATTGAAATTGAAATATGTTATTCAAGTTCACTATTGGATGTTTCCTGTTTAAAATGGAGGAATTACCACCATCGGTTTATGTACAGGGATACTCAAAAGTATTCCAAAGCATTGTGTTCTATGAGAGATATTTCTATAAATAAAATTTTAATAACTTTAGTTTCCACAAATTTTAAGGTATTGAAATATGTTATTTATATGCACAAAAGAATGCTTTGCATACAATATAGCATGTTTAGCATTATATTTACAGGGTGGTACAAAAATATCCAGATAAATTAAGAGCTATTAATAAAACATTTGCTAGATATGTACTTTCGTTTACGTTAAGCGTTTTTAACACTTTCTAATATTTTTAACACTTTCCAACAAGGTTGAAAAGTATTTATGACTTCGGTTTGTCTGTCTGTCTGTCTGCCGTCTGCCTGTCCGTCTGTCTGTCTGTCTGTCTGTCCGCGCTCTAACTCCCGTAAATATTTATGGAATTTCTTGAAACTGATATATGTAATTCAAGTTCACTATCGGACGGTCCCTATTGAAAATGGAGTTTATACCTCTACTGGTTTGTGTACAGGGACACCCGAAAATATTTCAAAGCATTGTGTTCTATGAGAGGTATTTCTATAAACCATATTTTCATACCTTTACTCTAGACATATCTTAGTGAAATTGAAATATGTTATTCAAGTTCACTATCGAACGTTCCCTATTGAAAATGGAGTTTGTACCTCTACTGGTTTCTGTACAGGGACACCCGAAAGTATTTTAAAGCATTGTGTTCTATGAGAGGTATTTTTATAAACCATATTTTCATACCTTTACTCTAGACATATCTTAATGAAATTGAAATATGTTATTCAAGTTCACTATCGCACGTTCCCTATTGAAAATGGAGTTTGTACCTCCACTGGTTTATGTACAGGGATACCCGAAAGTATTTTAAAGCATTGTGTTCTATGAGAGGTATTTCTATAAATCATAGTTCAATACCTTCACTGTAGACATATCTTAATGAAATTGAAATATGTTATTCAAGTTCACTATTGGATGTTTCCTGTATAAAATGGAGGGAATGCCACCATCGGGTTATACCCAGGGGCACTCAAAAGTATTCCAAAGCATTGTGTTCTATGAGAGATATTTCTATAAATAAAATTTTAATAACTTTAGTTTCCACAAATTTTAAGGAATTGAAATATGTTATTTATATGCACAAAAGAATGCTTTACATACAATATAGCTTGTTTAGCATTATATTTACAGGGTGGTACAAAAATATCCAGATAAATTAAGAGCTATTAATAAAACATTTGCTAGATATGTACTTTCGTTTACGTTAAGCGTTTTTAACACTTTCTAATATTTTTAACACTTTCCAACAAGGTTGAAAAGTGTTTATGACTTCGGTTTGTCTGTCTGTCTGTCTGTCCGCGCTCTAACTCCCGTAAATATTTATGGAATTTCTTGAAACTGATATATGTAATTCAAGTTCACTATCGGACGGTCCCTATTGAAAATGGAGTTTATACCTCTACTGGTTTGTGTACAGGGACACCCGAAAGTATTTTAAAGCATTGTGTTCTATGAGAGGTATTTTTATAAACCATATTTTCATACCTTTACTCTAGACATATCTTAATGAAATTGAAATATGTTATTCAAGTTCACTATCGCACGTTCCCTATTGAAAATGGAGTTTGTACCTCTACTGGTTTATGTACAGGGATACCCGAAAGTATTTCAAAGCATTGTGTTCTATGAGAGGTATTTCTATAAATCATAGTTCAATACCTTCACTTTAGACATATCTTAATGAAATTGAAATATGTTATTCAAGTTCACTATTGGATGTTTCCTGTATAAAATGGAGGGAATGCCACCATCGGGTTATACTCAGGGGCACTCAAAAGTATTCCAAAGCATTGTGTTCTATGAGAGATATTTCTATAAATAAAATTTTAATAACTTTAGTTTCCACAAATTTTAAGGAATTGAAATATGTTATTTATATGCACAAAAGAATGCTTTACATACAATATAGCATGTTTAGCATTATATTTACAGGGTGGTACAAAAATATCCAGATAAATTAAGAGCTATTAATAAAACATTTGCTAGATATGTACTTTCGTTTACGTTAAGCGCTTTTAACACTTTCTAATATTTTTAACACTTTCCAACAAGGTTGAAAAGTATTTATGACTTCGGTTTGTCTGTCTGTCTGTCTGCCGTCTGCCTGTCCGCGCTCTAACTCCCGTAAATATTTATGGAATTTCTTGAAACTGATATATGTTATTCAAGTTCACTATCGGACGTTCCCTATTGAAAATGGAGTTTATGCCTCTACTAGTTTGTGTACAGGGACACCCGAAAATATTTCAAAGCATTGTGTTCTATGAGAGGTATTTCTATAAACCATATTTTCATACCTTTAGTGTAGACATATCTGAATGAAATTGAAATATGTTATTCAAGTTCACTATGGGATGTTTCTGTTTAAAATGGAGGAATTACCACCATCGGTTTATGTACAGGGATACTCAAAATTATTCCAAAGCATTGCGTTCTATGAGAGATATTTCTATAAATCAAATTTTAATAACTTTACTTTCCACGAAGTTTTTGTAAATTGAAGTATGTTATTTATATGCACAAAAGAATGCTTTGCACAGAATATAGCATGATTAGCATTAGATTTACAGGGTGGCACAAAAATATCCAGTTACATTAAGATCTATTAATAAACAATTGCTAGAAATGTACTTTCGTTTACCTTAAGCGTTTTTAACACTTTCTAACATTTTTTAAGTGTGAATATGATTTCAGTTTTGTGTATCTGCCTGTCCGTCTGTCTGTCTGCCGTCTGCCTGTCCGCGCTCTAACTCCCGTAAATATTTATGGAATTTCTTTAAACTGATATATGTTATTTAAGTTTACGATCTGATGTTCCCTATTGAAAATGGAGTTTGTACCTCTACTGGTTTGTGTACAGGTACACCCGAAAGTATTTCAAAGCATTCTGTCCTATGAGAGGTATTTCGATAAACCATATTTTCTTACCTTTACTGTAGACATATCTCAATTAAATTGAAATATGTTATTCAAATTCCCTATTGGATGTTTCCTGTATAAAATGGAGGAAATACCACTACTGATTTATGTACAGGGACACTTAAAAGTATTCCAAAGCATTGCGTTCTATGAGAGTTATTTTTTAAATCAAATATTAATATCTTTACTTTCTACGAAGTTTTAGGAAATTGAAATATGTCATTTATATGCACAAAAGAATGCTTTGCATAGAACATAGCATGGTTATCATTAGATTTACAGGGTGACACAAAAATATTCAGTTATATTAAGAGCTATTAATAAAAAATTGCTAGAATTGTACTCTCGTTTACTTTACGCGTTTTTGAAACTTTTAATTATTTTTTTAGTGTGAATATAATTTCAATCTCTGTATCTGTCTGACTGTTCTTCTTTCCGTCTGTCTGTCTCTCTGTCTGTTTTACTTCGCTCTAATTTCCATAAATATTCATGGAATTTCTTTAAACCGATATATTTTATTCAAGTTGACTATCGGATGTTCCCTATTGAAAATGGAGTGAATACCTATTCTGGTTTGTGTACAGGGACACCCAAAAGTATTCGAAAGCATTGTGTTCTATGGGAGGAGTTTCTATAAACCATATTTTAATACCTTTAATGTATAGAAACTTCAATGAAATTTTAACATGTTATTCAATATCCTATCGGATGTTTCCTATGTAAAGTAGAGTACATTTCTGACTGGTTTGTGTACAGGGGCACTTGAAAGTATTCCAAAGCATTGTGTTGTATGAGAGTTATTTTTATAAACCAAATTTTAATAATTTTATTCTCCACAAAGCTTAATGCAATTGAAATATATTATTCGTATGCACAAAAGAGTGCCTTCTATGTAATATAGTATAGTTAGCATTAGATTTACAGGGCCACACAAAAATAATCAGTTACATTAAGAGCTATAAATAAAAATTTGCTGGAATTGCACTTTTGTTTACATGAGCGTTTTATAACTTTCTTATAATTTTAGTGGGAATATGATTTCAATTTGTGCATCTGTTTGTCCGATTGTCTACCTTTCTATCTGTTTGTCTCCGGCTCCTATCATCCGTGAATATTTTGAGAATTTTTAAAAAATGATACACCTAAGTTCCCTATGGAATGTTCCCTATTTAAAATGCCATTAATTGGTCCTGTACAACTAGTTAAATTATTGTATAGCTTTTATCGCGGGCTTTGAGCGCGGCGACCGAATCAAAAAATTCCGTAACGAAAAAAAAACCTAACACAGTTCGGCAGACTTCGGCTGTACGAAGCTCGCACGGATCGAGACGAGCTGCTCCGAAATCGATCGAATACGTAAGCAGCTGTTTGTGAGAAAGTATATAGGTGTATAGGTATCTATCATCTATGTACAACAGTGAATAGCTGTACGCGTAAAATTTGTGTATAAAGTAGATCAGATAAAACTTGAATATCCCCATTCGACTTGCAGGCCTTTAAAACCTATTAAATACCTTTTCTCTATTAAAATTTGTTTTCTTATCGGTCACCACGCTCAAAAAGTGTAACTTGAATTAATATCAAAGAAAAAACTTGAATATCCCCATTCGACTTGCAGGCCTTTAAAACCTATTAAAATACCTTTTCTCTATTAAAATTTGTTTTCTTATCGGTCACCACGCTCAAAAAATGTAACTTGAATTAATATCAAAGAAAAAACTTGAATATCCCCATTCGACTTACAGGCCTTTAAAACCTATTAAATACATTTTCTCTATTAAAATTTGTTTTCTTATCATTATTGTTATCTTATTCATTAATATCAAAGAAAAACCTCGAATATCCCCATTCGACTTACAGGCCTTTAAAACCTATTAAATACCTTTTCTCTATTAAAAATTGTTTTATATCGGTCACCACGCTCAAAAAGTGTAACTTAAATTAATATCAAAGAAAAAACTTGAATATCCCCATTCGACTTGCAGGCCTTTAAAACCTATTAAATACCTTTTCTCTATTAAAATTTGTTTTCTTATCATTATTGTTATCGTATCATTATTGTTATCTTATTCATTAATATCAAAGAAAAACCTTGAATATCCCCATTCGACTTACAGGCCTTTAAAACCTATTAAATACCTTTTCCCTATTAAAATTTGTTTTATATCGGTCACCACGCACAAAAAGTAAGTTGAATTAATATCAAAGAAAAAACTTGAATATCCCGATTCGACTTGCAGGCCTTTAAAACCTATTAAATACCTTTTCTCTATTAAAATTTGTTTTCTTATAGGTCACCACGCTCAAAAAGTGTAACTTGAATTAATATCAAAGAAAAAACTTGAATATCCCCATTCGACTTGCAGGCCTTTAAAACCTATTAAATACCTTTTCTCTATTAAAATCTGTTTTATATCGGTCACCACGCTCAAAACGTGTAACTTGAATTAATATCAAAGAAAAAACTTGAATATCCCCATTCGACTTGCAGGCCTTTAAAACCTATTAAATACCTTTTCTCTATTAAAATTTGTTTTCTTATCGGTCACCACGCTCAAAAAGTGTAACTTGAATTAATATCAAAGAAAAAACTTGAATATCCCCATTCGACTTGCAGGCCTTTAAAACCTATTAAAATACCTCTTATCTATTAAAATTTGTTTTCTTATCATTATTGTTATCTTATCATTATTGTTATCTTATTCATTAATATCATAGAAAAAACTTGAATATCCCCATTCGACTTGCAGGCCTTTAAAACCTATTAAATACCTTTTCTCTATTAAAATTTGTTTTCTTATAGGTCACCACGCTCAAAAAGTGTAACTTGAATTAATATCAAAGAAAAAACTTGAATATCCCCATTCGACTTGCAGGCCTTTAAAACCTATTAAATACCTTTTCTCTATTAAAATCTGTTTTATATCGGTCACCACGCTCAAAAAGTGTAACTTGAATTAATATCAAAGAAAAAACTTGAATATCCCCATTCGACTTGCAGGCCTTTAAAACCTATTAAAATACCTCTTATCTATTAAAATTTGTTTTCTTATCATTATTGTTATCTTATCATTATTGTTATCTTATTCATTAATATCATAGAAAAAACTTGAATATCCCCATTCGACTTGCAGGCCTTTAAAACCTATTAAATACCTTTTCTCTATTAAAATTTGTTTTCTTATAGGTCACCACGCTCAAAAAGTGTAACTTGAATTAATATCAAAGAAAAAACTTGAATATCCCCATTCGACTTGCAGGCCTTTAAAACCTATTAAATACCTTTTCTCTATTAAAATCTGTTTTATATCGGTCACCACGCTCAAAAAGTGTAACTTGAATTAATATCAAAGAAAAAACTTGAATATCCCCATTCGACTTGCAGGCCTTTAAAACCTATTAAATACCTTTTCTCTATTAAAATTTGTTTTCTTATCGGTCACCACGCTCAAAAAGTGTAACTTGAATTAATATCAAAGAAAAAACTTGAATATCCCCATTCGACTTGCAGGCCTTTAAAACCTATTAAAATACCTCTTATCTATTAAAATTTGTTTTCTTATCATTATTGTTATCTTATCATTATTGTTATCTTATTCATTAATATCATAGAAAAAACTTGAATATCCCCATTCGACTTTCAGGCCTTTAAAACCTATTAAATACCTTTTCTCTATTAAAATTTGTTTTCTTATCGGTCACCACGCTCAAAAAGTGTAACTTGAATTAATATCAAAGAAAAAACTTGAATATTCCCATTCGACTTGCAGGCCTTTAAAACCTATTAAATACCTTTTCTCTATTAAAATCTGTTTTATATCGGTCACCACGCTCAAAACGTGTAACTTGAATTAATATCAAAGAAAAAACTTGAATATCCCCATTCGACTTGCAGGCCTTTAAAACCTATTAAATACCTTTTCTCTATTAAAATTTGTTTTCTTATCGGTCACCACGCTCAAAAAGTGTAACTTGAATTAATATCAAAGAAAAAACTTGAATATCCCCATTCGACTTGCAGGCCTTTAAAACCTATTAAAATACCTCTTATCTATTAAAATTTGTTTTCTTATCATTATTGTTATCTTATCATTATTGTTATCTTATTCATTAATATCATAGAAAAAACTTGAATATCCCCATTCGACTTGCAGGCCTTTAAAACCTATTAAATACCTTTTCTCTATTAAAATTTGTTTTCTTATAGGTCACCACGCTCAAAAAGTGTAACTTGAATTAATATCAAAGAAAAAACTTGAATATCCCCATTCGACTTGCAGGCCTTTAAAACCTATTAAATACCTTTTCTCTATTAAAATCTGTTTTATATCGGTCACCACGCTCAAAAAGTGTAACTTGAATTAATATCAAAGAAAAAACTTGAATATCCCCATTCGACTTGCAGGCCTTTAAAACCTATTAAAATACCTCTTATCTATTAAAATTTGTTTTCTTATCATTATTGTTATCTTATCATTATTGTTATCTTATTCATTAATATCATAGAAAAAACTTGAATATCCCCATTCGACTTGCAGGCCTTTAAAACCTATTAAATACCTTTTCTCTATTAAAATTTGTTTTCTTATAGGTCACCACGCTCAAAAAGTGTAACTTGAATTAATATCAAAGAAAAAACTTGAATATCCCCATTCGACTTGCAGGCCTTTAAAACCTATTAAATACCTTTTCTCTATTAAAATCTGTTTTATATCGGTCACCACGCTCAAAAAGTGTAACTTGAATTAATATCAAAGAAAAAACTTGAATATCCCCATTCGACTTGCAGGCCTTTAAAACCTATTAAATACCTTTTCTCTATTAAAATTTGTTTTCTTATCGGTCACCACGCTCAAAAAGTGTAACTTGAATTAATATCAAAGAAAAAACTTGAATATCCCCATTCGACTTGCAGGCCTTTAAAACCTATTAAAATACCTCTTATCTATTAAAATTTGTTTTCTTATCATTATTGTTATCTTATCATTATTGTTATCTTATTCATTAATATCATAGAAAAAACTTGAATATCCCCATTCGACTTTCAGGCCTTTAAAACCTATTAAATACCTTTTCTCTATTAAAATTTGTTTTCTTATCGGTCACCACGCTCAAAAAGTGTAACTTGAATTAATATCAAAGAAAAAACTTGAATATTCCCATTCGACTTGCAGGCCTTTAAAACCTATTAAATACATTTTCTCTATTAAAATTCGTTTTCATATCGGTCACCACGCTCAAAAAGTGTAACTTGAATTAATATCAAAGAAAAAACTTGAATATCCCCATTCGATTTGCAGGCCTTTAAAACCTATTAAATACCTTTTCTCTATTAAAATTTGTTTTCTTATCGGTCACCGCGCTCAAAAAGTGTAACTTGAATTAATATCAAAGAAAAAACTTGAATATCCCCATTCGACTTGCAGGCCTTTAAAACCTATTAACTACCTTTTCTCTATTAAAATTTGTTTTATTATCATTATTGTTATCTTATTCATTAATATCAAAGAAAAAACTTGTATATCCCCATTCGACCTGTAGGCCTTTAAAACCTACCTTTTCTCTATTAAAATTTGTTTTCTTATCGGTCACCCCGCTCAAAAAGTGTAACTTGAATTAATATCAAAGAAAAATCTTGAATATCCCCATTCGACTTGCAAGCCTTTAAAACCTATTAAATACCTTTTCTCTATTAAAATTTGTTTTCTTGTCGGTCACCACGCTCAAAAAGTCTAACTTGAATTAATATCAAAGAAAAAACTTGAATATCCCCATTCGACTTGCAGGCCTTTAAAACCTATTAAAATACCTTTTCTCTATTAAAATTTGTTTTCTTATCATTATTGTTATCTTATTCATTAATATCAAAGACAAAACTTGAATATCCCCATTCGACTTACAGGCCTTTAAAACCTATTAAATACCTTTTCTCTATTAAAATTTGTTTTCTAATCGGTCACCACGCTCAAAAAGTGTAACTTGAATTAATATCAAAGAAAAAAAAAATACTGCATAAATAAAATAAATAAATAATTATAATTGCATAAGTTTATAAAAAGTGCTATGCAATAGCTTTACCGCGGCAGTCCTCGAGTGCCACACGTATTTTTTTTTTTTTTTTTACAGGGACAACAACAACAACAATAAAAAAAACATTGTATTACGTTTTAGGAGAGAATTTTTTAAAAGTTATATTTAAAAATCTTTCTGCTATAAAAATCATAGAAACATTGACATGCATTATTAATATTCTAAAATGATGTTGTGTATAGAACATGATATGATTAACTTTCAGATTTACAGGGCTACACTAAAATATTCAGAGAGATTAAAAGCTGTAATTATAATCTGACGGCTGCGTTTTCTTTTGCGTTAAGCCTTTTTAACACTTTCCAAAATGCTTAAGAGTAATTTTAAAATCAATTAATCTATCTTTCTTAGTCTTATCTTTATTAGTCTATCATGTTTTTCAGTTGTTCTGTCTGTTGTGTGATAAAGTAGGCAAAGAATATTAAAAGTTATTCGATACAATTGCGTACAGTTGGAAAGTGTTACTAATCAATGCGTACTGCATGATTTTTCTTTTTTGTTTTTTCACGTTATAAAAATTAATGCAATTTTGAGAATTCAGTAATTATAGTGATTCATTTAAAAATAGGGACCAGCGAAGCGGGCGTCGCCTGCTAGTTATGTCATATTTAGACATGATTAAAAGTTAATAGGCATGCATAGATACACTTTAATTAAATCGAAAAATGTAAGCACCCTTATAAGTTGGACACTTTTTCCTGGAACCGTAGGTGTCCAACTTAGAGAGTTTTTACTGTATCACAAATAATATTCAAAATAGCTGCATAACACCAGTAAAAAAAGTATGTGCGGTCGGGAAACCCCCGTCAGGAAGAAGTTTCTTACGCCTTTTCTCCAATTCCGAATTTGATTTGATATAGAGATCTAGATTGTTCATTCTCTCTCTCTCTCTCTCTCTCTCACACACACTATTTTTTTTTTTTTTTTTTTTTCTCAATGCAAATAATGTAAAGTAAGGAATCAAATTAAAAAGTTGCATTTAGTATTTTAGCGAAAATATTCGTTCATTAAAAATTAAATATAAAAAAATGAATTATAAATTATATTAAAAAAAAAAAAAAAAAAAAAAAAAAAAAAACTAAATTAAAACTAGTATGCTGTGGCCACTACAAGACTTTCTTCTACATTTTCCTATACAAAGGGCAAATAATTTATTAAAACTGTTATTTATTAAAATTATCTAAGATGGTGAATGCGAATGATTTTCATCTTAGAGAAAACTAAAACTAAATATCCAAAGAAAGACAGTTTTATCGTCTATAAATAACATCTTAAAAAATGCGTTTTTATAATGGTTATCTCTCATATCAAGTGTCGTACAGTTTTATGTCATACAAGTTAAGATATAGTCTTCCCGTTGTCAAGGAAATTTCCAGTATAGCAGCTCCATCTATTGTCCTAAAAGCATCTAACTTTAATCAGCATAATGTCTCATAATGACCTTCTCACATATAAAGTTTTGTTTGATTATACACCACAGAACCTGAGATATAGCCTTTTCTTAAATTGCAGAAATCACTGTGTGGCAGCGTCAACAGTTGAGTGATTGACACCAAAAGTTGTCAGAAACTAATTTATGTGAAGGTACATCTGCATA